>JAODJU010000130.1:2721812-2738921 GCA_026776725.1 Gnathonemus echidnorhynchus
TTTCCCATTGAAATGAATGAGCGGTCCCCATAAGGATATGTTTACCCTACATGTGCGTGTGTGTGTGTGTGTGTGTGGATGCGTGTCAGCACACCTGTGAGGCAGCATCCCTCAGCACCAGATGCTTGATGCTGGACTTGACGGTGATGTTGGCTTTCACTAGCAGCTCCAGAGCGCTGACTGATGGGAACTCCTGTACGGTGGAGACAAGGAGGGAGGGAGAGAGGGAGGGAGAGAGGGAGAGAGAGAGAAATATGTGAAAAAATAGGGCAAGACAAAGACGGGGGAAAATTAGTCACCATACTAAATTTTATGTCTTCTTGACAGAAGTATTGTAACATTATATAATTGTGATAATGATCATAATAATGGTCACTGAGATTTCATTTGTTAGCCATTTATACAGATGGATAAATACAATAGAAAATAAGATCTTTGCTCACAGTAATATCAGGATTTCGACCTTTTGAGCACAGCAGGTCCCTCACCGCTACTGCATGATGTGACAAAGCTGCTAAGAATTGATTCACGGCAGGAAACCCACAGCTGTGCTTTTTCTACACATGAAAATGTTTTTTTTTTTTCTTTATGCCGTCCACATTATTACTGCATTAAACGGCTCGGCAGGAGACGGCCGGGGCCAGATGCATAGTGAATAACAGAATGAACCGTGCTGTGTGTGAAAGCCGGGTCAGCTTTACCTCCAGGAAAGTGCTGTTCCAGAGCCTGGCCTGCACCCTGAGCACCGCGCTCCCGGAGAGGCTGTGGAGCGGACACTGGATCAGCAGGCACTGGGCTGAACCCAGAAGGCAGTCCTGGAGAAAGGGAGCGAAGTTCATGGCAGTTATCACCTCCCTCATTGTCCAGCTCTTCCTCCCTCCATCCTTCTCCCTTATTCTTCCTCGCTCTCCCTTCTTTCCCTCCTCTCTCTTGGCCTTCCTCTTTCCATTCTTCTCCCTTCTCATTCTTCCTCTACTACGTTTCTCTCCTTCTCCTCCTCTCTCCAGCTCTTCCTCCCTCCATTCTTCGTCCCTGTCTTTCTCTCCTTCTCCCTTTCCCTTCCTCCATCCTTGTCCCCTTCTCATTCTTCTTCCCTCTTCCTTTCCATCCCTCTTCTTCTCTGTTCCTCCTTCTATCTCTATCCCTGTCCCATTCTTTCTCTCCCTTTCCCTACTTCCACCCCCTCCTTTTCCCTCCCTCCATCCTCCTCTCCCCCCTCACCAGCTGCAGGGACCTCCTCCTCTCTGAGGCCGCCACGGCCGGTGTGGTCCTCCCCACGCCGCTTCTGCTCACAGTTTGCCTCTCCTCCTCCGGGTGGGAGCGCCTTGTCCTCCCCACCTGGTTCTGATAATAGCAGCTCCTTTTCAGCACCATTTATGCTACAGTCATACTCTATAATAACACGCTGACCTTAATAATTCAGCTCCGCTACTAATACACTCATATTTATCTACATTTACTTACCGATTCTTGTGTGTTTCCATCCATGATTATTACTTTTACACATATGCAGTTGTAGACCCTATTCAGCCACCCTGTTTTTAGCCCCCGAGTCTTAGCCCCCGAGAAAATTGTTTTTTAAAATTAATTTAAGGATTTGTCCCATATTGTCATGCACATTTCATAGCCCACCCCCACAGCTCAACAAATTTTATTATTGGGGACCCTTCATCCAAGCCAGTAACCCCACTGGGGGCCTGCTATCCTAACGATGAAATTACTTTCACATCAAAACTAATTGAATGCAACATGAATGTAAAAATCAGATCTAACGATAACACTGGGATATTTAAATTCAGCAAAACGCAGACATTCAGGACACTCGGTGAGAAATGCAGACTGCAGAACACAATGCCGGGCCCAAAAGAAGACACTAACTGTGGCCAGAGCTTCAGCTGTTTATTGATATTTCTGTGTTGGTTTGTTCTATATAAAAATCAATACCAAGCCCTCATACACGCCAGCAGAGTAGCTCCCTGCCCGCGGATATGGATCTGCTATATGAAAGCCAGCCTGCTGCTCTTCCCTGGAAAGAGTACTTAACCTGAATAGCTCCAGTAAATTACACAGCTGCTTTTATTAATAGCGTCACCTAAGCAAATAAATATAGCATCCCCCTCCCCCTTATCCACAGGGGATATGGTTCAGGACCTTCTGCAGAAGCCTGTAACCTCCATTAGTACCAAACCCTACATATACCTCAGGTCCTCATGAGTATTGATTCTTTTTTTTAAAAAAAAAAAAAAAGAGTTACTTGAACACAAGAACTACCGTAACAGTCAGTCGGAAAACTGAGACGGCTACTAAGTGAGGAATGGGTGAGTAGTGGGTGAGTAGCGGGTGAGTAGCATATATAGCGTGGATGTGCTGCACAAAGGGATGAGTCACGACCTGGGCGGGATGGCGTGAGATTTCGTCATGCTGCTAAGAATGGAGCTCAGTTTAAAACTTATGAACTGTTTGTCTCTGGAATTTTCCATTTAATATTTTCGGACTGTGGTTGATTGCGGGGAAACCATGGATGAAGGGGGACTATTGTATTATTTACCAAGTTAAGAGTATATTCTACTCAGTGAGTAGCTCTCTCACTATAGGCGATCTGAGACCTTACCGCAGACTCTGGGTCCTGGCTGTGCTGGTGATGCTGGTGATGGTTGTGTTTCGTAATGGGACTCAGATGCAGGGGGTCAAAGGAGGTGGGGCTGCAGCGGGTGTTGGGGTGCCCTTCGAAGTGAGCCCCTGTGGGATACAGCAGCCACTTCCCATTGGCCAGCTCATGAGGCCACATGATGTTGAGGAAGGCGGAGCCAAGCGTTTGCAGGGACTGGCCTGGGTTTGTTACCTAACAAAATTCATATGAAAAACAGAAGGATGGAGATGATTAGAGAGACCATAACAACAACAACAGCAAAACAACAACAATAATAATACTACTATACTAATTATTATAATAATAAAGATATTTTTTGCATCTGCCCTTGTATCCATGACCCTGCACCTGGAAGATGGATGGATGTGTTTATCTATTGTTCCACTAGGTCCGTGTCTTTCACTGTTACAGAGACCTTCCCATGACCTTCCACACTCAACACCCAGCAGACATAATTACCAGGGGGGAATGTTAGCCCCGCCCACACCTAGGCCCATCCCACTCTCCCCCATCTCACCGTGAACTCAAACTCCACGGGACTCCCAATGTCATCCAGTGTTTTCATGGCGCTCTCGCCCCTCACCATCCCGCTGAAGAACAGCTGGTGTGGACGGGCCAGCCTGGGAACATCTTAGAACATTAGCTGTCAGCCAACACTCTTACTTGCAGCGTTACATTAGCAGGCACACAGGTGAGGATGAAAATACAGCACGAGCATAGTACTGTGAAGGAGCCAGTTTAGGCACAATTACTGCACAGAACACCATTCAGCACAAAATTCAGAATCTAAAGGATATTCCAATATAATCTAAATTCACACCATTTGCATCTCCAAACAGACTGAAAATTTAATGGAGGGATTCCAGTTAAGTATCTTGATCAAAAGTAAAACAAAAGAGACTTATAGCTGACAATGTTAGCTCAGGTTACAAATTCATACAGCGTCAGTCAAAAGTTTGGACACACCAAGCTGCCTATGAAGGAGCGTGATAACACTGCGTGACAAGACCTGGCCTGCTGCCCTAAAGTCATTAGAGATGGTTTGGGAGGAGTCTGAACAGAGAGTGAAGGAAAAACAAGTCCCCGCATATATAGGCCCTCCTTCAGGACAGCTGGGAAAATACCCCGAAACATGAAACTGGGGTAGAGGAGAAAGCAGGGACCATCAGTCCCTGGGGCAGTTGGGGTTAAGGGCCAATGGCAGGATCACTCTACCGACCACGGGATTTGCCCGCCCCCAGCAAATTTTTATCTTTTTTGTTTGTTTATAACCATTTTTGGTCAGTGCATAGTTCTATATATGTTATTTTATAGTTTTTACGTCTTTATAATTATTCTAAAATGTAGAGAATAGTACAACTAAACTATTTTTATGGGTGTCCAAACACACTCCAAAGTGTGTCCAAATTTTTAACTGGCATTGGTCATCCTTGACCTTGACTCCACCCACTGGTCAACCTTGACCTTGACTCCACCCACTGACATGCTACCTTATCCACAGTTTGATGGATTACAGCATCAAGCTACTTTGCAGACACTTACCCACTGACAGATAGGGGGAGCTCAATGACTACTTTCGCACGGGCTGTGACTAAGGCCAGATCAGGCTGCTCACTTATTCTGGAAATGCAGACACAATAAGAGAGAGAGAGAGAGACACTTACACAAACAAACATACAGACCATTTGTACCACTTCTTCAGATAAACAAACCACATAGTTAGGATGCCAGCACCTGAATTCAAAATAATGAGTTTTCCGATTTAATAACAGACTAATAAAAATGCAGGACTTACGTTGCTAGTAGGAGATCAACAGACAGGTCTGTGGTTTCTATGGTGATTCCAGATGTGCTTAATATTATGTAGAATTTTAGCTTGGGAAAAGAAATATAAATGTAAGAGGGGAAAGCATATTTCAGGAGATAATAATGCAAATCAAAGCTACATTTTAAAGTGATACATCATGAAAAATTGGAGAATCAGAGACTGTAATTGAAGTTGTTTTTCAAATATTATGTGTTATTCAGAGAACGATATTCTTTAAAATCACAAATACTTGGTCAACGGTGAGTTTGAGTGAACCATGGGCTCCTTTTCTGACTGTTTTGACAGTCACCCAAACTCCAGTTTGACGTTACACAAAATGACATGTGCTTCCGTTACCTTGGCATCTCTCTTCAGTGGATTTCCCAGCTCACACTCCACCTGAGAGCCATTCTGATTGGTTTGGCAGACCACCTGCGGTGATTGGCCGAAACACGATCAGCAAAGCGTGTGCTTAAACACTGCAGTTGGTGTTGTGTGTAATGTGAACAGTGCAATATTGCACTGTTTCAGTGCACCGTGTGACTGAAATGACAAAATCAAACTGAACTGGTGTTAACTTAAGATGTTTCACTGTCAAAAATCAGATGCCCCAGAAAAACATATAAAAATGTACAAATTGGTCTGGTATTCAGAAGCTATACACTCTATATGTAATAGGCCAGAAACACTGGAGGTAGCCATGGAAATGGTAAACTGAAAGATCTGTGCATCGGTCCACACTGCTGATTGTTGTGTGGTTACATCTGCACCCCTTGTTTAGACGTCTGTACCTGTTGGCCTCTGACGCCGGAGTAGGACAGTGTGTCGGGGAGGGTCACCAGCAGCTGGGCAGCATGGGCGTCATCTCCATCCTCCTCAGGTTGCCGGGGGTCGGAGGGCATGTTGGTGACGGAGACCTCCAAGGCTATAGACCGCTGGTCGGACAGAGAGAAGACCGGCATTGCATCCTCATCCCTGTAACCACAGAAATTAAATAGAAAACATGCGTTTTATAACACAGTGGAAAACGTAGAGAGGTGTCAGAGTTGTGATCTGCAGAGTGTCCCGGGGTGTAAACGCAACACAACAGAGACGCTATCTTCAACTCACAAGGGCAAAGGGGTGAAAAGGTCAGGGCTCCCAGGTCGAGTGCCAAAACGATAGCTCAGCTGCAAGTTGCTCTGACAAATTCGGTCATCTCCACATCCCTCCCGCAAGAAGTCGACCTGTAGACCACAAGGGGCACCTCTGAAAGGTGTTTCATTCTCGCCAGACGGCTAAAAACCCATTAGCCGTTACCGTCACTGACCTCAGTGTACAGAGTGGGGGAGATGGACGGGCTCAGCACAGGAAATAGAGATCCCAGGTGTTTGGAAGCGGAATGGCCGGGGTGACGGGGGGGCTTGATGCTGTGTGTGATCGCCAGGGAGATGGGACGCAGCTTGTCTCGAATATTCTCCTAGAGAAACAACATATAGGAAGGACAGATTTTATACAATATAGTGACTTATGTTAGTTGTTATTCTATTTCTGTAAGTTTTCTGGTTTTCCAATCAGACACTGGCTGATGGGTCGTGCTATGCATTTGTGAAATGGTACCAGTATTGTTCTACCACAAGGAGGCGCCAAATCCAATTATTAAAATACACCTTAGCTACCTATGCAAAATTCTCTGTTTATAAAATGTATGCGGCATGAGACCATAAATGAGCCGCATCAAATCATCCATTGCCAAACAGGAATCATTTGCGCATTCTGGCTTAGGGCCAAGTCGTCAGCTCCCCACCTGAAGCTGAAAGGTGGCGGCGATGCACGCCGGACGACCCTGACCGCGAAGCTCCACGTCTTCAGAGTGCAGGTACTCCTGCTCAGATTTGGTGTGGCCCAGGAAGTTGACGCGGTGCGGTAGGTTCAGCTTCCGGCGTTCGATGTCCGCCTCAAACTGAACTCTCAGGGCTGTCGCGGAGGTCGGCGTGGCAGAGAGGAGAGCAGCAGGTGAAGGACATGCAAAGTGAAGTAAAGACAAGGTGGATTTAATCTACGAGTGATAATGCAAGACACTAAGGTATAATTATTCCACAACTGACATCAGCAGACATACCATTAGGCTTGGGAATGTGGTGATACAAGGATTTAATTAGTGAAATGTTAGGCTTAACTCTTCTGCAAAAACTTTATCAGCCCCTCCTTCCCAAGGAAAATATTTCATGGGGAACCAAGAGAGTTGGCTTGGCGAGTGACACATGTAGACTGAACTGCAAGGGTTTTGGGAAGGAATGGCGAAGAGGAGAGGATGTAGCCCAGGCACTCACTGATGTGTGGAGAATACGATGATGGGTGGGCAGTGTAGATGAAGCAGGCCTTCACCTCAACGCTAGGGAAAAGGAAAGATTAAAACATTAGCATCCTTCCTACGGAAGACTCTAGGGATGGAAGTTTCAGTGCGTAAATCTTGGCATTAAGCTACATAAATCTTTCTGCTTAAGGCTGGTTTTTACTTCACGCGAAAGCGGGTGCGTGCCGGACTGTCCGCCATCCTGAATGTTCTTTACTTCTAGCGTCAACGCCCCAGGCACTATGACGCCAGGCCAGGGGTGGCGCTGTAGAGCAAAGCTGCTTTTTAAAATCACGTTTATGATGTACAGAATGGATGCTATAAAAATAAAGAACTTTATTTAAACTAATATTGTGTGAAGGTTGGGTCACCTTACCTTAAAAAAAACATTGCTGTGTTAGAAAGGGTTCAGTGTAGGGCTACAAGAATGATTCCTGGTCATAGAGAAATGGTTTATGAGGAGAGCTTAGCTGAGCTGAATCTGTTCAGCCTCGAGCAAAGGACACTAAGGAGGGACATGATCCAGGTCTATAAGATTCTAACAGGTCTGGATGCTGTTCAACCAAATAGTTACTTCAGTATTACTTCAAATACAAGAACACATGGCCGTAGGTGGAAATTACCAAGATAACATTTTAAACTGGTTTTGAGAAAGCATTTCTTTACACAGCGTGTAGTTAGAGTATGGAATAGTCTTCCTGTTAGTGTAGCACAAGCTAAAACCTTGGGTTCCTTTAAATCAGAACCTGATAAGATTTTAACAACTCTGAGCTATTAGCTGAATTCTCTCCAAACAAACTTGATGGGCCAAAGGGCCTCCTCTTGTTTGTAAGTTTCTTATGTTCTTATATTCTACCTGTGCACTATATATTTATAGTATATAAGACAGGGTTTTTATTGCTTTCAAAAACATTTCCATAAACTGAAATAAAATACAGTACAAAAATAAAATAAAAATCTTTGTTCCTCTCCTGCCATGCACTTGACCCATGAAAACAGCCAACGGCTCCACATCACAACACTTTGTAAAAGCCAACAAAGGCCTACAACATTCCGTCTATCCCTAGAAATAAAATTACTAAAACCTAACACAAAATATATAACAATTAAATAGATTTACATCTTTAAAATAAAAACTGATGAAACCACAATGAAAACTAAAACTAAACCAGATTTAAAATGAAAACAAACAGTAATATAAAAACTGAATTAAAAAATCAAAATGATAATAACAGTGATGCCAAGATATACACGGTGCTTTGCCGTATAAATGTATTTCATGTTAGTTTGTAGCCATCTGGGAATCTTTATAATCCTGTAGTGAGGAATCATAAATGCCGGGATTTACCCCAGGCCAATGAATAGAGGTTAGCTTGTGTTACTGAGTGGACCCTCAGCGGACCCTCTGTCTTATAATAATTTTTGATTGTTCTGCGACCTCGCATGGATCACTCATATGTGGCGTCCAAAGCCGACCCCTATCATGAGAATTACACTGCAATCCCCACGCTTGCTGCCATGTCTGTGTGAAGTAAAAGCCAGCCCTTAGACTGCATCCCTGCTAGTTCCACTGACAGCAGTTTTTAACTCACCACACCCCATGACGGCCCTTGCAGTTCTGATTCTCCAGGTCAATGTTTTGAGGGCTGATCGAGACGTCCCGTCTGACGTGGATGACTGAGCGTGACCTGTAGGGAGCGTGGGCAAGTCCTTAACCATGCAGCCAGGATGTTCCGATGGACACTAAGAAATCCCAGTTCTTCTTGCCACTTACCTATACAAAATGACTTGATCATTGAGAGATCCCACTGCGAGATCAGGGTAAGAATTATCATCAATGTCCAGGCCTCCAGAAAGAGAATAGCCAAAATGTTTCACCCCTACGTCAACTCCATCCAGCACCTGGGTATATGGGAGTGAATATATATTCATAAGTGTATGCTAACTAAAGTTCAGTTGCATGAGTCTACACAGTTAAAGCATCAGCCTCTTACCTGAGAAGGCTTAGTGTCAAGGCCAGAGGAGGAACCACGGTAAATATAGACTTTACCATCACCATCGAACGGAGCTCCAACTGCAAAGTCTGAGGAGAACCACACAGGGGTGATAAATAGCCAATATTCGCAGTCATGGGTTTTGACTAGAACTTGACCAAACCCAGTACAGCCTATGTGCAATGCATCCCACACATTATACAATATGATAACATTATCTTTGAGAGATTACTACAATGATTTCCATAACTATTTACATAATTAAGACAAGAAATCTGTACATCGGTATGATCCAGGACAACCTGATTATTTCTATTTCATTTTCTCTGTCATTCTCTGTCTATTGTACTCAGGCTTCATTTAGAGCCTTCACAGTAGTGAGACAGCAAAAAGAAGAACTCCCCTATAATAGGATCCTGGGCTTAATATTCACTGTATAACATTAGCTGTCTGAGACCTGGACAATGGAAATTCTGTAGGATAGTTATACGGCTGGTTTTCTTTCTCTCTAACATCCTGTAGCACCATCTAGTGTTGGTTCATTGTCTAGAGGACTGTAGGTGGAACTGAGTGAATGGTGACCTCATGTAAGTGTGTAATATCAAACGACAGAACCCCTATTTTCCACTGAACTGCATCTTAGACCACAGTTGGTAATGTGGACTCAGTACGACCGCTATGACGCCAGGCTGACGGTGCCCCAGACTCACCCCCATAGCCATCCTGATCCAGGTCCCCCACACCGCTCACAGTCAGGCCGAACATGGAGTCATGGGTGCCATTGAGCCGGATGGGACGGGCTTCGTTCCAATGACCCGCCGGGTTGAGGTACACGTACACAGCCCCGCCTATCTCCGCCTTGCGGTCAAAAAAGTTGGGAGCCCCAACTATGATATCTGTCCAACTGTCAAAGAAAGGGAGAGGACAGGTGACAGAACATTACTTAAACATAAATGCACAGCAAACATTCTGGTTCCTTTTCAAACAAACAACAAGAATATCTGCAAAGATTAATCCTATTTTGGAACGTTTGAACCCAGAGTCCAATAAATCCCAGTCTAAGGTGTGCCAAGCGGATTCAACATGCAAGTGGTATTTATCTTATGACCTGTTACATCAGCAAAGACACTGCATTACTGCCACCGATGTCTCCACGGACCACACTTGACAGCAGGCTATAGGAAATTCGAGAAGACGACTGCTGTGGCGTCAAAACATGTAGTAACTCTCATTGATCTCTTCTGATGCTTATTTGTTAGCTCTAGTTTAGCCTAGAAAAGCAGAAGGCCAGGTGCCTCCTAGACAATACCATGGCCCTACCCAGCATGCTGAGGGACTTTAGTCACCAACACTACTGAATGGAATGTCTTTGTTTCGTAGGAGGATACTGAAGCATCTGGAGGAAGCTCAAAAGAGCACAGAAAGTCCTCACTTGCAAGTATGGGAAAAAGATACTAACTGAAAACCAAGGGTGTTCAAGAAAAAAAATTGCTCCACCCAGGGAACTGGGACATTCTGCCCCCCCCTGATAAATTATCACCTTGGAGCCCCCTCTCCGCTTACATTATATAATTTGACGTATTCAGGGTCCCCTGTAAAGTTGGGCCCCCTGAATCTCTCAGAGTATCCATGCCCCCCTGACGCATCTGGTTCCACCAATCCCACCTCTGTTGTCGTCCCTCATGCTTAGTTAGTTCAGTCATGCCCCCTCACCCATCGCTGTTGAGGTCAGCTGTGGCCACGGAGTATCCGAAGGATGAGGCCAGCTCCTCTCCCCATAGGATGTGCTGGGGCACCAGTCGGTACACGTTATCCTTTCGGAGCAGGACCACCGCGCCCGTGTGGTTGGCACGAGGCGCTCCGGCCACGAAGGTCAGGTCCTCCCGGGCCATTAGACCCTTTGCAGAATCCACAGAAAACCCTGCACCAACACCCCGGGAAAAAACAGGTTACCACTGGCAGACTGATTATGAGCCATCGGCCAATGGCAAGCTCTTACTGTCGCTGCTGTTGTGTGTTTCTGACTCTCGTGGAATTTAAATGTGTTTCTGAAGAAGAAGATGTGTAAGATGCATTTTCTCAGATCATTAATCTGTTTCTCATCAGAGTAATGTGCATTATGTAGAGTGCTTCAAACTCTGATTGGACAATCAATGGCATCATATGACAAATTGTTTCTGTCTCGTTCCTCTACTTCCCAAAGTCCCAGTAGTAGGGATACGCATTCATGGCTGTAACAGCCATGCTGTTTGTCTAATGAAATACTAATGTAATTGCCTATAAAAGTCAATAACTTAAATAAAACATCCCTTGTCTCACCTTGCTGCTGGATGCATTTTTTATGCGAATTTTCGTGTCATCTGGCAATAAGGAATCAATTATACTTTATAGAGCAGAAAACTGTTTATCTCTGAATGTGGAAAATAAAATTGCAATGGTTTCAAATAATTTGTGAAAGACACAACTGTGGCGCCGTTTCATTTGCTAACGGTGAGGTTTGTTTTTGTAGTTAAATTGGCTAAATCACTCAGACCGACATCGGGAAGTTCTTGTGCGAACCATTTACTTTTAGTTTGCAGATGATATATCGGGCGCAAGGTGGCAGTAAATGCTGCTGTAAAAGGCAAGAGATCGTGTGACTCGATGTTGTAATTCGCGCGTCTCCTGCGTGATTACTGCGTGATGCCGGTGGAGCTCGTGGCCGTGTGAGCCGGAAAGCATGCGGGTGAGTGAGCCGTGGCGACAGGTCATCAATGTGTTTAGTTCAACATAAAAAAACCACAGCAGTCAGTAGAAGGACGAACATGTATAGTATTGGATAATGTTTTGTAAATAGGGAGGGGGGCGGGGCTGATGACATTTTAGGGGCGGCAGGCATGCAGAAGACATTAGGCTGACAGACAGACAGACAAACGAGTACTTATAGCAGTTCCAGGATTGCAGGTGTAGGGCACATTTATCGTGAGCCTGGCAAAAACGCGACTTACTCGGGTGACGGGATGAATGCTCTGGACCTCTGCGTTTTTGGCTATATGCTTATATAATGACACACAACCCAGAAGTGATAGACAGTTTGCTTAAAAGTAAAATCTAATACCACCCTTACAACTTGTTTAAATTAAGACTACTAAAGACTACTAAATTAAGACTTAATAAAATTACGAAAGAAAAGTATAAAACGGCATGCTGTCTGGTTTTTAATCCCATTCAACGCAATAAAAACGAAACGTTGCTGTCTTAGCAATACTTAAAATGGGTGGTATCTTAACGATCTATTTACGTAATCACCCGTCTAACTCATTCTCAGATGCCCACATCAGCATCATTTACTGGAAGACCAAGCTTTTCCCGTTCTGCATAAACTATCCTTCCTTACATCCATCCATCCATCTTCCAACTATTTATTATATTAAACACAACATTTTCTTTCATTAACTGAGTGCCTGTGGAGGCTGCCGGGGATGTGGCCCAGCAGAGGGAGGGAGAGCTACCAGCTGGAAATGCCGGCTGTTCTGCAGAAGGTGGGAGGGAGAGCTGACCCACAGATGGCGTGACAGAAGAGAGGGCTGCACAAAAACTCACACTGCCTCCTGGCCTCTTTATCCTCAGCGTGCCCAGAGGGGTTGGGCAGCCAGCTGACCCTAAATCAAACTGGAGGTTTGTTTTCTAGCTTTTATTTCCAATTCAACCAGCCCTAAACCGTGATATGCCTGCCAGTTCCACTGTCTCTGAACTCTTTTGGACAATCATGGTCGGAAATGTGCTTTTATAATAATAAATTGTCCAGGCTGACTTAGGGTTTTACTGTTGGGCACTTTTCAGTGCCCTTTTTATGGGTGCTACCGCAGGGGCTTAAATTGAATTCAAACATAAAACCTTAAGGTTCGAAATTTTTATCTCTAACTGATATTTAATTCCACTACCCACAAAACTTGGTTATGAAAGCACTTTCAGTGCTCTTGACTTTTGACAATTCTGCTGGCCATCCGTAGTGACTATTCACCTCTGACAGACCCTGCATGACTGCACATGGACCCAGACACAGGCATGCAGACGGAGGTGTGACAGGACCCAACACCAACACAGGCTGCAGCTCCATCCTGCTGTGATCTACACAGACTCCCTACTCCTCCCCAAGCAGAGAGAACCCATCCTACCTGCGCCTCGTTCACTGACTGTACACCATGTCAGCATTCACAGGCAAATATGTCTACAGACGTTGAAGTGGATTAGCGTTTATTTTGGTTATTAACCTTTAAAAGAAATAGGAAATCCTGAAATAATGTCCAGAGTACGTCCGGACATAAAGACAAATTAAGGACATAAAAGCCTTACTGTGAATTTGCAGTGGCTGCTCTCTGTTGAGGAGAAGTTGTACTGAAGTCCTACTACAACTCTACAAGACTGCCACACACTTTCTAGACAACAACTACGTTTAGCGCGGGGGGGAGTTTGAGGTGTGGGGGGGAGGGGGATAGTCTACTTCTACAGACAAAATCCCAGTCAGACAACGGCTTCTTACGCCTACAAACCTAAGTAGCTATTCTGAGCTACGTCCTCATAGACGGAGGGTCGGTAGAAAGGCTCCAGGGTTTTGTACACCAAGGCATCCTCCACGGGACTAGCCATAAACAAGAGTCCTGGGGCCCCAGGGGGAGAGACGGGAGATGTGGGGGAGGGTGGTGAGGGGGGGAGAGAGAGGGAGGTGCAGGTGAGAAGCCTGCTTTGCATTTAGTGCATCGTGGTAGCCGGTGATGCTACCCACAGGTGAGCTGTGGAAGGAAGAGAAGGCAAACAGACGGAGCCCAGGTCACTGTCAGACTGCCACAGATACGGATAAACTCCAAAAAGAGGACTTTATGATTCGTTTTTGAATAGTTTTGCTATTGTGATCATTTTACTAACAGATATCAAAAATTTACATGTTCCGAATGTTTGACTTGGCTATAGAAATGTCAGCCTGGTGATGCTGGGTAATCCGTATATTTGGGAATGAAAGTACAGGTGTGGAATGGTGACGGAGCTGGGCCAGGCAGTAGGCCTTCTCATGCTTTCCCCGAGCCTGTCTCTGGTGCCCCGGCAGCAGGGAGCAGGCCGGGCCGTACCCAGGTAACTGTGGTAGGGAACCGGGATCAGCCGAGCGTCCTGCTGCTTCTCGTCCGCTACCTCATAGGGGCCGTCGTCGTAGAAACCCAGGTCGAGCAAGGTCTGATTGACGAGCTGAACTCGCAGCTCTCCTGGAACGTGGAAGGTTGAGGCGCATACACACACACACGCCCACGCATGCACACGCATCTGCATGCATTCGCATTTCTGTCTTTGTGGGAGGTTCTAGGTGACTCTCGTTTTAATGCAATCGGTGAAGCCCTTTATATAATGAAATCGAGGTAGATCATAACAGGTTTTTGGCTTTTTATGTTTTATGTTTTTTTTTTTTTCGTTTTTAACAAGCAGACAATTTGCATGGGCATTGTCACAGTGTCTGCTTTTTGGGGACATTATGAGAGTTGGCTAAACTCATATCTCCACCACATATGTTCACATGGCACTCAGACACACAGACTGAAAAATGCACTTACATTCCAAAGATTCCTGAACTAAACAGCATATCTACATATTGATCCAATAATTGAGTTTTTATTATATTACTTTTTTAATATCCGTTGAAAAACACAACACCATTTGGGAAATGAAGGGTCTCACTGCTGCCTTGCTGTTTGCATAAAACGATTTTAGATTTTAATCACACTTAATTTTAATCAGCTTTATGGCGCAGCAATTAATGTAATAGTTCTTTTTAATAACCTTTATGTCTACTTCTATTACTGAGACTTAAATCACATTAGCAATATTTCTGCAGTGTCCAATAAGCAGAGGGTTTATTGAGATGTTACAGCACAGCAAAATAATATACCAAGAAAGCCACATCCATAAAACAGCTCAATTTACAGTATGTTTTATAAATAGGCTGAATATGGGGGAATTGCGGTGACCCCGTGTTAATTAAAGAAAAAGGAAGTCGTATAAATAAAACGAGGCTGGAGTTTGAGGGATTTGATCTCACCTTTCCAGTTGTATGTGCCCGGGGCCCCGAAGAGGATGAAGTTCTTGTCAGGGGTGAAGCTGGCAGCCAGACCTTGCTGACAGAACCCAAATTGCTCATGGCTTTGCGGCCTGCCCTCGCAGAACTTCCACTCGCCCCCGTCCAGGTCGTCCCGTTCCGTCAGGTCCTCGCTCAGCATGTAGCAGCGCCCGATGGGGTCGCGAGTCTCCGAGGGCTGGTCGACTCGCTGACGGAGTTCATACAGGTGGGCGCACGTCTGGGGCAGGACGGACGGCGGATCAGCCCCCACCAAACGAAATTCGCCATCTTAAAGTGCCCAACACTGAAGCAACCCTTTGCTGACATGTTGAGATAATGCTACAAATGTCTAGGGCACCATGAAACCAGACCATGGATTTTTGGCCAGAAGGTTGTTGGTTCACGACCCAACTGAATTGCTCCAGTAAAATTATCCTGCTGCACAAATGGATAAGAATTATGGGAGCAACTTTCTCTCCACATGATTCTATGCCTTATACAGGGAGGCGGGTCCTGGACGTACTCACCACCACCTTCCCTCCAATCCCCTGGCTCTTGACAGTCACACCCAGCCACTGGTTGTCCTTGCTCTCACGGTCAGGCCTCACTGCAGGAACCATGACCACAGTTACACATTAAACGACAGATAAGCAGAGAAAGCGGGCTAGTGAAAATGGAAAGGTCAGACTGCAGGAACGTGCAGTCCGAATGTTCGTCTCCCATGTTTGCCCGAGCCCCATGGCACCACCCCACCCTCTAAGCGCTCACCGTCCCCATCAATGTCCACGCGCTTGCAGTCATACTCTTCGGCCGTGATCGGGCAGCGGTATAGTGCGCCGGGCCGGCTGTTCCTCAGGGAGCGCAGACCCCGTGCCCGCGGCGCCCCCACCAGGATCCTGCAAAGGACAGACACATATGATGGCGGCAAATCTGCAGGTCGCCTTAGGATTAGCAGCGCCGGGTCCAGAACAAAATCACTAATGGTGCATCTGAATTTAGTCGGGGGGGTACGACACCATAGTCATGTTGCAGTTGTGTTCTGATTGACTTCCACCTGAAGGTGCAAAATATTATTTATAATTTAACCCCGGGTCTGAGCATTAGGCACCAAAGATATTTGAAAAGGATCAATCTCTGCTTCTTACTACGTGCTGACAGCGTGTTAAATATCACACCTGACGGTGCAGCCTCTGCTCTGATAGGGTGGCGGCCCTGATGTTCGTCGTCCTCTTCCTGTCCCTCATTATTTTTGGCAGACGCGGAAAAAGTTTTATTTTCAGTGCCATGCCGGTTGATATTTTGGGGCCGGGCACTAGCCCCTGCCTTATTTGGGCCCGGCCATTACATGGGCTATTTAAAAACCCACCGTTGAGCCACATTCCAGCTGGTGGCCGCTGGAACGGCGGGGGTGGGGGGGGCATGAGGGAGCAGCAAAGACGCACAGGAAGAGAGAAAGGGTGGAAAAGGGGGGGGTGAAAAAGAAAAGCTTTGAACCCAGTGTGAGACAGCCACTTCCAAAGCCACGAGCTGTCACTGCCCCAAGCGTGACAAAGCTTCTATCTCTGCACCTGCTATACATGCTGCATGTGAAACACAACAGGCCACCCAGAAGAGAAAAGGAGAGATTAGAAGAATTCTGCTGCCCATTGACATTGCGCCCTAAAATATGTGATTTTAGCGTCGTTGTGTTTGTCTGGGAGAGCCCCATGAAAGACACGCACTGGCAACATTGCAAGGAAGTGGGTTTGCATTTGCATTTATTTACTTATTCGAGATTCCAAAATCAATTCTCCATTGTCATCGTACACAACAGCACAACGAGAGTAGGATAGCAGCCCCCCAGGCAGGGCAAATGAAATGCTGGGGAAGGCGTAATATGTAACAATATGTACAGTGTATTCGGTAAATATGTGCAAATTTAGCTGATGCTTTGTTCCAAAGCCACGTACACCTGAAAAGGCAGGGTAAGCCAGTCCCTGGAGCAGTTAGGGAGCTCAGGCATCCAGCAGTGAAGTCACCGACCTGGGGATTTAAATCAGCGACCTTCTGTTCACGGGTCCTAACCAGCTGAGCTACACACTACCTGGCCGTGGTTTCTTCATGACAAATCAGCCCCCGGTCGTGTTTCCATGTGCTGGCCAACAAGTTGAGGTCCAGGTGAGGGAGGACTGGGGGGGAGGGGGGAGACAGCTCTATGAGCCACCCCCCCCCCCCACCCCCCCCCCCCCCCCCCCCCCCTCC
>JAODJU010000130.1:2739332-2754642 GCA_026776725.1 Gnathonemus echidnorhynchus
AGGTACATTTCACGCGTCGTTAAGATCCCAATGGGCCGAGATCTGATCTGGTGAGGCTCCTTCATTTCACCATGGTTAAACCTCAAAAGCAAAGACTCCAGCTCTCAACTGTATATGCATGTGTCAAAGGAGAGCATGATGGGATATGTGAACAGAAGCAATTCCAATGTGCTTGCGCACATAGCAAAACCTGACAGATGGTATAGAAGGTAAAGTATTTGTGGTGTTGATACTCCAGGCATTTAACCAGGTCTTTGTTACTCCAGGCATTTAACATACACATAAAATGGCATATGCATAAAATGAATTTAAAAAGTAATTTTCTAACAGTATTATTAAAATCTGCTTTAGTAAATGATTTAATACACATTTCATATTAATACCTAATATGAAGATCAGATCCATTCTGAGCTTGTGCCTTAATCATATAGTAATTATTGCTCCCAGGAGAGCAGGGCTCATTTAGGCATCAGACTGGTACAGCTGATGCTGGTGCAGATGCTGGACATGGTTCTGGCCCCCGACAGTACAAGCAGGGGGGTGGCCTGTCTCCCAGTATCCAGCCACAGTCATGCTGATTAAGGAACCGCACTCTGTCCAGAAACGTCTGGTCAGTGAAAGGCGTGCAGGTCGGTGGGATGTGGTTGAAAAGGTCATAAAAAGGCCCTCAGCCAGACAGTATCGCACCAGGATGGATTTCTGGACTTCTGTTGCATTTAGAAAAGCTGAATAGTACTGGTTTCCCAGCCCAAGTACATTTTTTCTCTGCCAAAATGATTCTGTTTCTGGCTGAGGACTGTATCACATGAAAAAATGTTATGATGGCTGTGAAAAACTGAGGGGGCGGGGCCACTGACGGTCACCTGACCCTCCGTATTTGCATGGACCGCCCCCTGCTCCCTGTTCCGGTGTGTCTCTGGGCTCTAGGCCTGGCCCCGAGCCTCATGTGTTTTCTGCCCAGCGAATCGTTCCCATGTGCTGCATTATACTGTATTGTGAATTCTTTTCTTCCTGCCAAAACAGCTACATTTTCACTCTTAAACCTAAAGTGCTACCCCCCCCCCCCCCCCCCCACGGAAATAATCTGTCACACAGTTCTGTTCCCAGAGCTGCCAGACATCACATCCCATAATAACATTGTGTCAGAATGTCAGATCCTGGACTTTAATAAACTCTTTTCCCTGTACTCTGCTCTTCTCCTAGCCAGAATCACTTAAACCAAATATATTTATAGTTATTCATTGCAAACAAACCCTAACTTCAAAAGAAATTAAACTAATCATATACAGTAGTACATCAATGAAAATCTGTGTTGTGAAATAGGAAACATACACACGGGTCTCCACATAGATAATCGTCAAGGACGACACACACACAGATCCTGTATGATCTCTTCCATGCATCAAAACTGATAATTTATCTTGAAGTTGCAGAATTCAAACCCACAACCTTCTGATCAGAAGCACAGGTTCTATACCACCCACCATGCAGGAATATATTTCTGAATGAAAAAGTGCCTGGGGCCTGTTTTGTGATCCTCCCCTGCATCTTCTTTGTCTCTGTTTATGATCCCATATTCAGTGTGGTTAGCTGCCCCCAGCACCCCCCCGAGCACAACAATGACAAGGTGCTCCCGATCGTCCATGAGGAACTTGCGGCGCCAGACGGAAATGCGAGGAGTTTCCCAGGGTGGAGTGTGAGGGACTTGCGCGGGAAACACTCCTCAGGCCCCCTCACATCTGCTGGGGGCCCAGCTCGGCTCCTGCAGGAGTTCACCCCCCGCCCCTTCAGACCGCCACTCCCCAGCTTTCCTCCCACTCGGGAAGTTAGCAGGCCACTAGGGTGATGTGAACACTGGCTGACATGGGACTGAAGCTTTCCATAGCATGTGTGCTTTTACGATTTAATTGCTTCCTCTCTGTTCAAATGAGCCAGGCATTTTGAACAGAAAACAAAACCCTTCCCAGAGCATATTTACAGACCCCACCTTCCAAAGTGACCAAAAACGCCAGCTGATCTCACCCTGGTTGCATGTGAGGTTTCTGGGATTCTCCTACCTGATTTGCCTTTATTTTTATTTTTATTTATTTATTTGGGGGGGGGGCTGTCCATTAATCCTTGATAGCCACACTTCCCAGCCAGAAGACCGGGTCTCCTTGGAGCCTCAGGGCCGTATCAAACTGCAGCCTCATCGCTTTTTGGTTGCCGCTCCATTCCTGGTGCCTCTGAGAATCTCCCGTGGTCTTAAATTACCAAGGCTAAGGCTCGCCACAGTGCTCGGATGTTGAGATAATGGGCTTATCGTTTCTCTCTATATGGAGCACAACCGCCGAAAGTGAGATATAGTCTGTCCTGCAGACAGATTTCCTGTTTCCTCGAAGACTGATGGAATTAAAACCAGCGTATCTTCAAAGACGACAGCATGGATGCTTGCAGAATTTTAAATCAGAAAAGTATTGAACTGCCAGCTTCGAGGGAAATTTAAAATCTCTCAACGCTATTGATTGCAGGGACAGTATTGACAAGGGTGGGGGAGGGAGGGTCTGCCATGGGGGGTGCAGAAAGCCTGTCCTGCCATGTGATATCCGACTGCAGTTTTCCTCCAGTATCCGTGGATAATGTTTGGTGGTGCAGATGGAATTTCAGGATATGCTTGTCATTCTCAGTCACGTGTGAATCACTAATGGGGTAGGGCGAGCCGCCAAAAATCAGGCTGCAGTCAGATTTTATGAAATGATGATACTTTATCAATCCCCACTGGGAAATTCTCTTTTTTGCCTACCCCATCTTGCTTTCCATGACACCTAGACTCACACGTAGGTGAGAGCAAGCTCGGCAAAGATATATGTTATTACTGCAAACGAAAGCCATTAAAGTATGTTAGGATGTCAAAGCATAGATACTTGATGCTTATGAATGTTCCACGAAAGCATTATGAAGGTGTTCTGAGGACGTTCTGTACCATTCTACATTTGCTTAGAAGCATCTATCCAAAGCAACATACAGTTCAGAAAGCAGAGTCAGCCAGTCACTGGAGTAGTTAGAAGCCTGACCCCAGAGCCCAACAGTGAAATCACTCTGCCTACCATGGGATTTGAACCAGTGACCTTCCAGCATTCTAACCCACAGAGTCACACAGCTTCTTTAATACCTCACTCTCAGGGCTGGAGTTTTAAATCCCACCCCCAGCTTTGCTTCACGTGCGTAGGGTTTGCATGCCCCCCCCCATGTGTGCATAGCTTTCCTTCAAGTACTTGAAGTACGTCCTCCTAAATATATGCAGTAGACAAGCTGGCATTTCTACATTACCCACAGTGCGTGTGTTGTGTGTGTGTTCCCTGCCCTGTGGCATATGGTAGGATGCTGGCTCACCATGACCCCGTAACTGATAAGCAACCATGGATGATGGATGAATGCAACCTGGTAGCCATGGTAACCAACACGCCTGCAAATGCTTGACTGCTGACACAAGCGGATGGCTGTGGATTCCAAGGGCTCAAAAGATAAAAAGATGCTCCACATTCTCACACATGTAGCTGTAATAAACGAGGTTTGATTCATGTCCATCCATTCATCTTCTAACTATTTCTCCAGCATGAGAGGGGGGTTTAAAATACAACAGTGGAAAAATGTTTTGTTGAAATTCAAGAAGTGACTATTGGCAGGAATATGGGCAATTTTGCCCTCCTGCTCCTTGTTTATAGCCAGACAGCTGGTATAAATCACTTCTGCACCAGCGATCTGCCCCCATCTTTCTCTCTCGCTCTCATTCGATACGATTTATGGTTCCAGAGCCCCTATAACGTTCCCGTCGTCCTTCCCATCTCTCCCTTCCATAAAAACTGTCATATCCCAACAGGTCTGTGGATGATCAGGAAGCCATAGACCCATTCTGATTGGAACGGTTCTACTAAAACAAGGTAAGGCATATCTGCGGGGAAGCCAACAGCACAGTAAAGGGTCACATAAATGCATACATCGATAAAAAAAAGCTCTCATCTTCTTCATGGGTTGACGGTGGTCAAAAAAGACCCAAAACCCAGTATTTTTACTGCCTTTTTAAAATACCCTTTTCTGGTTTATTGGTTCAGGAGCAAGAACAGCTGAAATAGCTGTGTTGTGAGTCACTCAGACCTTTATACAATGTTCCTACTGGAATGCCCTACTGGGCCAGGCTTAGACATCCCATAGACAGACACGGAGCGACAGAGACAGCTGTGCAACATTCCCGACGCGGACCACAGTCGGGAAGAGGATCCTAAGCGTTCCCGCACTGGCAAGCAGTGCCGCGGAGCCATCGCGGCCGTGACGTCTGTGCGCTCATCACTGCGCTACACAACCAGTGGGCCGACAGCAATGATGAGCTGGGACCTGAGAGCACAGCTGCGGTTTGACCTCTGACCTGTGCAAACATAGTGTATCATGGCACACTGCTTGTAACCATCTTTATCTGTAGCCAAATTAGAGACTAGGTGGGCTTATTTTCATTAAAATTCATAGAGGAAGGTAAATTTCCATCATTTTAATGATCTTTTTTCCAAAGGAGGAGGCAACACTGAAACCTTCATTTGTGCATCTTTCCCACCTCCTGAGACTCTCCTCCCCCCAACATTATAAGGTCATCCCCCAAACAGATGGTGTCACCTCCCCTGGGGTCCCCTGCTGAAGATGGGACTCAGCCGTGGCCATGCGCTTCGCCACAGGGTCCCCCGGGGCCCAAAGCAGGGGCGGGCACACAGCGGCCCGTACAGCTGATCTGTTTTCATTTGTGCCCCTAATGAAGACCGATGTTTCATGGCGGCAAGATGCGATCAAACCTTGCTGTACATCCAGCGGGATTATTCATGCTGCTCGCTTACACTCAGCCATGTCTCACATAGCCTACATCTATCACCCATCTACCAGCCATTTATCCAGAATATGGTCACAGGACATTTTATAGACGGCAATATAAGTTGTACATTCACATTTATATATACTGTTCATTTTAATTTTTATGTATGTATACATATCCCGCGACCCTGAGCAGGAAAAGCGGTTTGAAGATGGATGGATATACATCCATGAATTGATTTAATATATAGCACTGGGCAAAATTCTTAGTCAAATTTCAGGTATTGAAAAGCATTCATTTTTACTGTTTCCACAATTATTAACGTTATTCTTTCTACTCCTGGAATTTCTCCAGTATATATTGTATGTGTATTCTACAGTATATATTCTAACCTTACATTTTTTTTAGCAGGGGATTTAAACAGTCGGGTCACTGTATTGAATCCACAAATATGTTCCTCATAACTGATGTACAGAAATTGAAGCGATCAGCCCTGCAGTCCCTCCTGCCTTCCAGTCACACACCTACTCAAACCCTCCCACTGCACGTCGACATCCATCCATCCTCTCTGCAGGGCTGGTCACTCACTGCTTCACGTGGGGCCATTTGTGGTCCCCATCCTGTGTCAGTCACCTCTGTAATGCTCATGGAACCCACCCCCGCCTTCGCCCAAGGGCTAATATTCCTTACCTAATACCTTATGCTCTTGTCTAAAGTGAGATACAGTTTCAATCCATTGACACATCTAGTTTTTTTTTACTGCACCTGTTAGGTTTAAGTTCTTAAGGGGACTTGAGCTGCCAACCTTCTGGTTGTGGAACATATTACCTTGGCCCTGTCTCCTACCCCATGCCTTCTCCTTTTGGTTCAAAAGATTCCAGGTCCTATTTTCTTTCTGTACATTCTCATTCATTCCATTCTCTCTTTCCATTCCTATCGATTTTCCTGATGACAGCGACATAAATAACAAAAGTCATCAACCCAAGGGCATAACCGGTAAGTGCAGTAAATCTGCAGTGCTGCACCCTCCACTGGACCTCCACCCTCCAGTGTCACCCTGTAGCAGTGTGCCTCTATGAGGAACACAGCATGTTCATCCAGAGAACAGAATGAAATACGGACAAACAATACCTCTGCCTGTTTCTCCTGGGTGGAGTGGAGCCCAGTTTCCGTTAAGCGGACAAGGTGAATTGGGTGCTGGTCCTGGGAGGGACCACGAGTCCTTGTCAGCGATATTGCCGATGACGAATGCTACGCTCGTTACCACGGCCCCGCTCTGCTCATACTAGGGAGGCATTAAATTGTCTTTATCATAGGCACGATTTGCCACGATTTATTAATCCAGCTCATTGCCAAGATGGCTAGCAATCTCCAGTCCCTTGCCGAAGAAGGGGAAGATAACTCTAATCTCCAAATTCTGTGTAGAATCACAATGCCTTTATGGCTTTCTGGGGTCTGTCTTTTGATTACACAATCTTTAATTATTCCACTGATGTATACATTCTCTGTACTGCTGTAATTTTCATCTGCAATAATACTACTGAGCTACAGTAAGAGAAATGACCCATAGAAATCTCTTCTAATTCTCTAAGAAGTCATTTTCCAGAAAAAGCTAAACAGTCATGTCTTTGTGTTTCGTGCACGTTTGCTGCTATGCAAGGGCCCCAGTGGCAACAATGATCATTAATAAATTTTAATTATGAACATAAACCTTCAGGTTACTGAAGCTCTTCAACCGGAAAAAGAGGAAGGATTTTATGTCTGGATTGGAAGAAGATAAGAAGAGATGCCATGAAAAGAAGAGAAAGAAATACAAAAAGAAATTATAGGAATGGTGTTATTCCCAGCTCCCAACACTGGAGGCCTGTGCGTTTTTAAGCCTGATAGAGTCTAAAACCTTCTGTGTGTGTGTGTGTGTGTGTGCGCACAAGCATGGGACGGAGGAAAGCAGGCCAGCTCCTGGGATCCCACACAAACAATCAGCGTGAGCCCAAGGGCCGTAGTGCATACAAGAGGAACAGAAACGAGGGAGAAAGAACGGAAATGATGGGAAGAGTTTCACAAAAATGTGAGATGAAATGGGAATCATGAATCGGTTTAAGGGCTGAAAGCAGGCAGGTTCATTGTTGTCACATAAAGCAGGACCACAAAGGGAATCTCAAGCTGCCATTCTGATGCAAATGAGCTCTGGGGGATTTCTCAGTGCCCTCGGGATGTGTGTAGAGGATCCTGTGCCTTTCTCACACTGATTGGGGATGTTGTTCTGGCAGAGAGGCCCTGCTAAGGGACTCCAGCAGATTCAGTTCTGTGCGATTAGGCCTGTCAGCCAAATCACAAGGGACTGAAGCCTGACAAGAACCCCGGAGACCTACAGAACTGTGTCATAAGCAGCGCGAGAGATGTGACAGCGCACCACATTGAGAGATGTGACAGCGCACCACATTGAGAGATGTGACAGCGCACCACATCGAGAGATGTGACAGCGCACCACATCGAGAGATGTGACAGCGCACCACATCGAGAGATGTGACAGTGCACCACATGGGCCTTTTAGAGTATCGTATGTCATAACTAGAGTCACTTTCCATAATTGAGTTCTGTGTCATTTCATTCTGTCACTTTTCTATTACTGAGTTTTACTTATTCAAGGAGTAAAAAAAATGTTTTTTTTTCTCTCCGGCAATTTCTAATGTGTTTTAGCTTGGTTGCTTAGATAATTATATTGCTGAAATCCATATCCTTTTATGTATATGAAAACAGGTGAGGCATCCTTAATCCAATCCCTTGAACCAGTAACCCTTTGGAGAGACCAGCTGCTAAATTATGCTCTTAAAGCAGTGAGTTTAAAAGGCAGGAGGCGTAGAGCGGACACCCGCATGACACTGACGTAAATCACGTCAAGTCGAGCCCAGCAGTGTGGCACATCGTGGGGCTTTCACGTTAATGGAGCGGGCTGTTATGCTAAGTGGCCTCTCTCTGGCTTTTCACGGACAGTCGTTTTATCAAACCGAGCTCTGTTCACCCTGACTGTCCGCTTTGCACCAGTCGCACCATAAGCCGTTTTTTTTTTTGGCCTGTTCCAGCATGGCGGAGATGTGGAAGGGAAACAAGGCACAAGTGACACGTTGGTACTGTTGTGGATGTAAAAGGAAGAATTATTAAAAAATGCAAATTGGTGTGTTAGTTAATCATATATCATATATATTATGCATTGGTGTTATTGGGTATTAGTTAATTGGTTGATCCTTGCCCCTGTTTCTGATTGGCAGAGTCACGCTCTAACACTCTCTCGGGATAGTAAATCTGATGTATTACCTAATGCGTAGCATTAATAAATTTCTGTACGGTGTCTTTTATGTTCTCGTGCTTATGGTGGTGGTTCTCAATCCTGTTCCTGGCAAACCCGCCCCCGCCACCAGAATGTTTTCATTCCAGCCCACACTGCTTTCAACCTGCCACATTGATCATTAGTCTATTAAGGGCCATTTATAAGCCTGATTAAGGTAGGGATGGAATGAAAACATTTTGGTGGGGGGGGGGGCACCAGGAACAGGAGTGAGAACCACTGGCTTACATTTAGCGAACAATAAAAAGAGAATTACTTCTTTTCAACACTGACATATGAGTGTCTTATTTCAACAAATGCATGACAGGTAGGAATTGGCCCTGCAGAGCCAGCCGGTTTGGCCTGATGTCCCGCAGTCGGGCCTGACTGCGCTCAAGCAAGACTATCACAGTGATGCTAATTTAAAGCCCTTTGGAGTATCTTCAGACATGGGGCTTCTCCTTTTTCACTGGCGCTGAGGTAAGAATGAGGAGAGCGGGGACACTGAAGGGTTTTACGGACCCGCTGGAAGACTGCTCCACCCTGGAGACAGTCTGAAATAGACGGCATTCCAGTTGAGGAGGCGAACCGGACCAAGATAGGTTCTAAGCACGGGTGTCTGAGCTACCCGATCCGCTCCCAAAAGGAACGGGGAGAGGAGTCGAAAGGCGTTTTAGGGTTCACCAAAACCGAGAGCATAACGTGGTAAAGTTTGGATGATCTGAGGATTAGAGTGAGACAGAGATGTAGAAGCATTTCCTGTCACCAAGCATCCATTTCCTGCTAATCACTGTTTATTTGTCAGAGCTTAAAACTATCAGTGCAAGCATTAACATGCTTTTATGTGCGATTAATCACATTATTAATTGTGTAATTGCATGCAAAGCCTTAATATTAAATAGACTGAACATGCAAATTGTGGAGCTTTAATATTGCAAAGTGCATCCAGGGCAAAGTACATTTAGCTGCTGAAACCTTTTACTTTCCAAATAATTCAAGTATATCCATCCATTTTCCATAACCTCATATGAAGTACAAGGTCAAAGAGAGATCTTAGGAAGCACAGGACACAGGATAGGCTGTTCTCTCGCAGGCCACACATTCACACCCTATGGGCGATTTGCAGATTCCAGTTCTTCTAACTAGGTGCTGGAATGCAGGAGGAAATCGGAGAACCGAGAGGAGACCCTCAGGAACACAGGAAGAACATGCAAACTCCACGCACACCGAGCTGGGAACTGACCCCGCAATCCTGGGGGGTGTGAGATCGTTCTTTACTAAAGTGCAGCTATGTTCTTCCACAGATGTTCTGAAGCATGACAGTTAAAATAACATATATCCTGCCAGTAATGATGTCTGCATTGACTCATTGAGCCCTCATTCAGCTGCAGTCATATCCATCCGTGAAAAAATCAATCAGAGTGTTTATCTGTGTAATGGGGTCTGTAGCATCAATAGTGAGACCAATAACCTTTGACCTACAGTAAGAAGGGGAACGTTTATGTCAACAAAAAGGTTTTTTTGAGGGGTGTAGAATCTCAAAACAAATCTTATGTTGCACCTGACCTAAAGTACTCAGACTGTTTTTCAATTACAATTATTAACAATGTAAAAATGAATTAATAAATAATAAAAAGTAATGTCCGTCCGTAAACAAGTACCACAGTATCACAGATCATTTCTCATGAATATCCATCTATCATTATCCATTCCAGAGTCACAGTGAGCACATTGTAGCTAAAGGTGGGGCCCGCTTCTGAAACGGAGCCCAGTCCGCCATTAATGACAGATCTGCAGGATGTATGGGTAGCAACCCTCAGTGTTTATTTACAGGGATGTGTGGTCACTGCAGAAAGCTCGCATGCAGGGAATGTACGTCTGCCCCTTCTGGAAAGACTAATATTCATATTAATTACCAGCCAAAGTTTGGACACGCCAAGCTGCCTACAGAGGAGAACGATAGTGTCGCATCACATGACCTGGCCAGCTGATCTAAACATGGTAGAGATGGTTTTGATGGAGTTTGACCAGAGAGTGAAGGAAAAGCGGCCAGTGAGTGCACAGAATATATGTGGGACCTTCTTCGGGACAGCTGGAAAAGCATCCCGGGAGACTCCCTCATCAAACTAGCATAGAGGAGACAGAAGCCAGTACCAGCGGCAGCTGGGGTTAAGCATTTTGCCCATGAGCCCAATGGTGACAATACTCTGCCAACGACAGGATGTGAACCAGCAACCCTCTGAGTTCCAACCCACAGACCTGCCCCTCCCAACAAATAAATTTTTTGGGTGCAATACTTTTCTGGGCAGCGCATAGTTCCAAATATGTTTTGTTATAGTTTTGATGTTTTTATAATTATTCCAAAATGAAGAGAATAGTGCAAATAAACCTTTCTATGGGTAGATTAATCCAAACTTTTGACTGATACTGTACTATTGTTATTTATATTGGTATCTATCTATCTATCTATCTATCTATCTATCTATGTATTATTTATTTATTTATTTATTAATTATGCTATCTTTCTTTGTATTGGGCTTTTTTCCCCTTTTTCAGCACAGTCAGGGAGCTGGTGGAAAAAGCCTTTCATCACACGTGTCCAGTGTATGCTTGTGTATGTAAGTAAGACTCCAAACTTGAAATAATACATGACAAGGCTGGTCAAACCGTCACACTGCATACCAGCAGCATAAACTGCAAACATGCTTTTCTGCATTTTTTTTTGGACTATTCTTGGCAATGCTTCACTGTTTATGGTATTGTGCTGTTTACCCTCGGACAGAGACAGCCAGGGCGACACAAGTTTGGAAACGTGCACGTATCCTACGCAGCTCGCCGGGTCAGTCTCGCGACGGAGGGGGAGGAGCTTCAGTGTGGTTCCACCAAGCATCTGTCCGTCAGCCAGCCAGGCCCCTTTAAGTCGAGGAGCTGGGAGATGCCACAGCTTGACCTGCAGCATTGCCATGGAAACCCTGAGTTAGCCTATCACAGTGCAGGGCTGTCTGAAGAGTTTGTGCTAGTTTTCACAGCAAACACAGAGGACGTGAGAAGATGAAGACCCAAGAGTGTGGCTCCAAGTGGAATCAAAACATGGGGGGGCAGATTATACACAGCACTAGTGACACGCGTGACATCGAATCAGGCTCCCTGCTCCAGAGGACTGTGCCGGAATGACCCAGCCTTTCTTAATCTGTCATTCACGCTGGCAAACTTGGCAGAGAAGGACGTGGTCTCTGCCAGCCGTCAGACCCCTACATGTCTGTCACCCCCCAGAAACCCAAACTGCGCTTTTACAAAGAAACAAAAATCCTTTCTGTAGGATCCACAGATCCAATATCACCCCCCCATTAGAAGCCCAACCAGCCATAGCTACTTTTAGCAGTTTTTTTCTTTAAATAAAATCCTTATCAAATGTGAAAAGGGACACTCATTTCAAATGTTTAATACTGTTAGCATTTCAAGTGATGTAATGGGTTTAGGTTACCTCACTGTGGGTTAGGGGAAGTTATTTTTGACTGGACCATAACTCACAACCCCGCCACCCCCCCAGTCCCCGTCACCCCACACCTCCCCCCCACCCCAACTGTCACTAATTTTAAAGAGCTTCCAGGTACAGAAAATGAGGTACTGGCAGTGATCGCTGCCCTGAAAACAGAGCGGGAAGCTCAGGGTAGGTCCCCACAACCCCACAGGGGGCAACGGTGCTCAAGTCTGACATTGGCTGCCCCCACTGACAAGACACGTCTCTCATGGCTGTTAAACGTCGCCTGACAATAAACAGCAGCCGCTGTGTTGATAGCACGAGAAAGCCAGGCACTAACTGTCTACTACAGTGATTTCCTGGCCATTTGTATTTTTTTAAAACCCAGACACTTAAAAAATAATCTTAAAAAATTTTCTGAAAAAAACTCAAGTCAAGTACCACATCGCTCATTAACATGAGTAGAGGGGTTTCTGGGGGTTTTCGTTGAATCTATAAAATCTCCAATAGTGACTGAAATGTCTTGCATAATTTATTGAGATCAGAAGCCCAGTGGCGCTAAGAGGAATACAGTCACACTGGTGGTTATTTTCAGCTGAATGGTCACAGAGTTTACCTTCAACTTTAAGCAGCATCTCATATTTTTAAACATACAGCACTCAGTCGCACGCGGCGGCCAAAGAAACAGGCCATAGATACCAAAGACATAACGCTCACCAATTACCCCGTCAGTGGTGTGACTGGATCTGTCATCTAGATAAAATAGTCACACATAACTTCACTTTCTGCAGTTTCACCTTTTAATTTTTTTGTGATTAGTAGGAGGATGACCGGAATCCAAATATTTACACAGGCATAGTGACAAATTATCACACTTAATTATTTAAAATGCTAATATTGAGGGCCATTTATGGTCCTTTCTGTGTGCATTTAATTGTAGATGCAGTCTATTACAACAATCTAAATCTTAAACATTCCCTGGCTCTTGACATGTAAACCAGCAACAGATATTGCTCTTCTAGAGTTTAATAAACAATTTCAACGTCCATTCCCTGAATATAGGTAGGATTATTCAGACAGTTTTAAACTCATCACCGCATCACCAGCACATCACACTATTTGGAATGTGAAGTATTTCAGAAAAGGAATCTTCAGATCATCCATCCCTTCAGTGTGCTTGAAAGACAATAAAGGCCAATTAACATAAAATGTGTCCACAGCAAGAGCAAGAGGTTCAGCAAAATGCGAAGAAATGCAGCCGCAGTATCCAGCCCCCCGTTTGCCTCTACATGTGACACACAGGTTGACATCTTGCTCCTCACCGTGTCCGCGATGGTGTGCTGTTATTCATTTCCATTTCCTTTTTTCCCTAACGGTTCACAGTGTAGTATCACTGCGTAAAATCCCTTAACGCACTCTCCTTGATGAACGTGCTGCGTCAGCATTGCAGTAACCACCCCCCCCCACACACTCCTGCCCCCAGCCATGCTGTCAATTGTGACGATTAAATGAGTTTACAGGCCTGACTCCTATGCAGTCGAATCAGATGGATGAAGCCACATTAATGAACTGACCCTTGAAACTGACCCCTCGCTAATAACTGCTGGCACAATAAATTAACCCGCAGACTGTCCTACGAGCAGGACACTATTGTGGGCGTCTGGCTATTAAAAGGTGACAGCCTGGCAATGGGACGTCTGACACCACTCCTCTTTACGGTATTCTCACCTGAGCTCACACCCACACACACACACACACACACACACACACACACACACACACACGCACGCTCAGACGCACGTGTTGGCTCACCAGCTGTGGGGTTCGGGGCTGATCTGCCGGTGTAGGGCTAAGGAAAACCCGAAGAAGCTTCCCTCCTCTCCTTCCTTGGTCAGCGTGTGCGTCGTGTCCAGATTGAAAGCCGAAGCCGGGGGCTGGCTCACCAGCAGGGCAGCGAGCGGCAAAAGCCAGCCGGCGAGGGATCCAGGTGAGGGGGAGGCTATCCGCCCCAGAGTCCTGCCAGGTGACATGACAGAGCGGGAAACACGCCCCTCTACAGCCCCCTTTCTGCGGCTCGGTCACTATGGGCTGGTCCTTCCCGTGGATCTCGTGTCTGGGCTGGAAAACTGGAAAAGAGTTACTACAGAGTCCTTTCCCAGGTTCTTTTCTCTCCTGAAGATGTTTATCTTATACCTGCCCCTTCTGTCCCTCTGAGTCTCATTCCCTCGCTCCTTTCCTCTCTGCCGTATGCTGCTGTCAGTCTAGGCAGCCTGAGAATAGGAAGCTGCGTGGGGCTAGCCCGCGTGTGCGTGTGCCCGTGTGTGCGTGTGCGTGTGTGTGTGTGCAGCTCCCTCGTCTCCTTGTCTATGTGACTGAGAGAAGCAGCGCCGTGAATAGCCTGCACTCCTCCCCCACGGCCCACACCCCTCTCTCTCTCTCTCTCTCTCTCTCTCTCTCTCTCTGTCTTTCACCCTCAGCTGACATCAACACTCAGGGGGCCGCTGCCAACATACCAAGCACCGTTGTCCAGATACTTGGAAGCATCTGAAAAGAAAAAATGCACAAAGGAGAGAATAAGAGAGAAACTTTTTGAGAAAGACGTAGAAGACCGGCTCGATGTCCCCTAACAAGCCAGGGTGCAGGTGCGGAGCGATCCGGAAACATGGACAGAGAAGAATGGGACTAAATAAGGGCAGAGAGCAGGGGCGTCGGGGGGGGGGGGTTCATCTGGTGACCTGGAATGAAGCTTCGCCTTGGTCAGACCTGGGTCATGCTTGCATGGTGACCCATAATCCTCTGGGAGTGACCAGCAAAACGCGCTGAGGGTCAGATGCAGAAGGGTCTGGAGGAAGAGTCAGGTGACCACAATCATCAGTCAGCAAATCAGCTCACCTATCTATGTTCTAGATACAGATATGAATGTGTGTTTGTTGGCCCTGAGTAATTGGATAGAAGTCTTGTAGAGCTACAGCAATAAATACTGTATATTGTTTTCCGTGTTTTTTCATTCCTTCTGAGCTGTCACCTTTACTTGTGACATTAACTTTTTGTCTTCCATCGATCCTGTTCTCAGCCAATCCCCATGGCCCTTCCTGTTGCTGGAGAGATGCCACTGTGGGTGACTGGTGGTTTAGCTAAAGCAGAAAATGGTGTCCATTATATCCCATAATGCTTCATGCTCCAGCCAAAGTGGAGCCCCAAGCTTAAGAGGGCACACACACACACACACACACACAAACAGGTTTGTAATTATATCTTTGTGGTGACTCTCCATTCATTTCTATGGGGAAAACTCTAATTCCAACATGACAACCTTAACCCCCACCCAGCCCTAACCTTAACCATAAGTAACCAAACAAAATACAAGAGTTTTTGCATTTTTAGTTGTCTCATTGTAGTCACAGATTTTTATTTAGTTTTAAATAATATGAGTTTTCCCTTGTGGGGACCAGGAAACCGGTCCCCATAAGGGAAAAAAACAGGTATTCATCACGTTGTGGGGACATTGTATCCCTATAAATTAAGGTATACCCACTCACACACACACACACACACACAGCGATGGGCTGAGGAAAGCTGAAGTACTGCTGCTCCAACTGCCCCAGCTGCTGTCTCATGCTCCTGCTTCCCCAGCTCCCCCCCACACAGCTGTCCTTCAATCCCCCCCCCC
>JAODJU010000130.1:2756849-2772811 GCA_026776725.1 Gnathonemus echidnorhynchus
ATTCAGTGCGTGTTCAATGCTTTCCTACTTGTTGCTTTGGGTAAAAGCGTCCCCCCCACTTTTAAATTGGCTGCTACGCCCCTGGAACCAAGTAGGAAAAAGAACCTTGAAATATTGGAAGCACCTTAATGTCAGCTTGGGCAGGAAGCCCAGACCTCTTAAGAGAGCCTCCTGGAGCCGGGACCGGGGGGACAATGGAGACGGCAGCTCTGGAGCACAGTGTTCCCGGCAATGCCAGTCAGACCCAACAGCACCAGCTAGAACTCATTAGCAGTCAATGCACATATCAAGGAGAGAGCTTATTTTTAGCTGTGGTGCTTAACGTGGGGGGGCATTTTTTTGCTCCACCTACCAAAACCTGCTATCATCAACCACAGACATACACACACACACACACGGATAGACACACACACACACAGCTCTCCACCACTGTTATTGCCACAGTTTTCTTTGACTTTTGCTTGACAAATTTGGATTAAAATTTAGATAAAACTAGGAATAAAATGGCAATAATAATAATAACAATATCTGCAAAATAGTAAAAATAGAGGGCAGTATATCAACAATTGAAGAATGATGTGCAGTGCCAGTGGGCTGATAAGGGGTGTCTGGGGCCTTCCTGCAGGATTTGGGCGGCCTGAAGCTTGGGCTGAAGCTTTCCTGGGGCTGAAGCTGCCCCTCAGTCTCTCCGGTCGGGGCTTCCTGGGCTTCAGTTTGCGACAGCTTCCACCTGACTGCAGCAGTGAGAAGAGGCTGTTGTTGGGGTGGGATGGACCTTCCCTCTCAGCACTGCCAGTGAGGGAAGCACTGCGCTATCAATGGATTGATTAATGGGTGGGTTACATAAATCTGAGCTGCCCTTTCCCTCTGCCAACACTGCCTTCGTCTGCATTCCCCCCATGGCCTTCTCCATCTCCCGTGTATTTCTCCGGATCTTTAACCATACATACATCTTCCTCACATAAATCTGATTCCTTAATGCTTCCTTGCCCAGAACTGGGATGTATTCCAGATTCCTGGGTCCCTTTTTCATCCATTACCCAATCTCTTACCCAAGGCCAGGGCCAGGGGGCGGGTGGGGGGGGGGCACACAGCTAGGTATTACTCCAGGATGGGAGGCGACAGCACTGCCCACTGAGCTACTATACAGCCTGCTACGTTATCCAAACAATTTCTAAGTGCCACGACGCACTATATCCATTAGTCCATTTTATTGTAATGACCATTTCTTTGATTACAGTTTCAGAGATTTTGGAGCCTAAAGCAGCAATCATATGGCTTAAGATGGACAATTTCAATGACGACGAGGGCTGTTCAGAGTAGCTTCATTTCAGGGTTGTTGATTTGTATTTAATTATAATAAAATTCATTATTATTGATCCCTATGGGGCAATTCTCCTTTGGCCTCCCCCAACTTGCTCTCTATAGGTGAGAGGCGGCTACAGTACAACAAACAGTAGGTGGTTAGGGGCCTTGCACAAGGACCAACAGATGTGTTGGGACGGGACTTGAACAGGTAATCTTCTACGCAGAACCACAGAAGCTTAGCCCACTGAGCCACACAGTACTCCGAAAACAACTTCATATCGAATAATTTTATCATATTGATCAGATATTTTCTGGTGCATTTTTCAATCACTTGATTATTTTTAATGAACAGTCTGAATAATTGGCTGCTATTTTGGATATATTTTAATTTTTTCCTGAAAATTGTCCTTTTATTTAAAAAAAAACATCTGTATGCACCTCCATGAGTAATTTTAATGTGTTCATTTTTAATCGCAGCTAAACAGCTTACTTCCATAATTAATGTCCATCCATCCATTTTCCAACCGCTTATCCTTCTGGGTCGCGGGGGGTCCGGAGCCTATCCCGGAAGATACAGGCAGGAGGCAGGGAACAACCCAGGGTGGGGGGCCAGCCCACTGCAGGGCACACTCACACACCATTATTAATGTCTGAAATTTTAAATTTTGATAGGCCCTAAATAGATAATTACAGGCATTTAAGGTATGTTAACCTGCGACTACATCTAAATAACCTTTATAATTAGAGAGGAGCGGCTCAGTTCATAATAATGCAGACAGCAGTTATGTCACTTTCATATCTATAATTCATTCAGGAAGCTTGTTAAGTAAATTGGCCGTATTAGGAGGCTTGTTTGGTCACGGATAACACAAGAATCATCATGGCACTTATTGCAGGAAATTTTCTAGGGAGTGGAAAAGGTGTGGGAAATAGGGGGATTGGAGGAGGGTGGGGGCATCCATCCCAATATCTACGACCCCCCCCCCCACACACACACACACACTGTCCTTTCCAAAAAAAGACATAAATTATTAAAAGTGTGTTCCTTGTCTTTTATGAACCCGCGCGTTACTGAGGTCAATTCACATGCAGAGCACTAGAACGAAACACATGCCGAACGAAGACTATATTCCTTTATCAGACAAAATCAGTTAATCATATGGATCAGTTATTTTCTAGCTATGTTTAGTTGTGAAACTGTACCCCCCATTCCAAATGTCAAACTCCTTCTGACCCCACTGGGAAGTGGGTTAAACCATTTGGGGACTGACAACATTTTGCAAAGCTTCCCACTGAGAATTTGAAAGGTCTTTCTAAAGGTCTTTCTCACGTTACTGAACGCCGTTTGTTTGTGTTGGTAGCTTGATATTTTCTGGTTTGCAAGCTATAGGAAACCATGAGTTAGAGGTTAAAACTGTGGGCATTAAATGCTCTGTATGAGGGATCGCAAGCCTAAAGAATCATCTAAAGAACCTTTAGAAAAGAAAAGCTTGCTGTTCATATTACTTGTGTGGGTTGCTAAACCAAGAGGATTGCTTGTTTGTTTGTTTAAAAATATTTTCAAAATACTTTTCAGACATGCAGTCTTAAGTATTAATGTTTCATGTAAAGGATGCTTCTCAGTGTTTTTTTTCCATAAGCTCACACATTTCAATTCATAAAATGAACTGGGATCTGTAATGGCTAATATTTTGTTGATTTGTTACTCCAAATTATTTGTTCAAACAAAAAAAAAACAAAATGTATAAATACCGTAATTAGAATGATATCCATGTTTTGAAAAACTATAAACACATGCCAATAGTTTAAAATTTACCGTTAAAAAATTCCAAACCTACAAATACTTCCCGTAAAAAAGTTCTGCTGGAAACATAAGGTCATGTCTGTTGTCACTGATTAGCACCGTGATTGTCAGTGTTTGAACAGGTGTCATGTTTTCCAGCAAAATCAAAATCAAAATCAAAATCAAAATCACAGTATAATAAAAATATAAAATGATGAATGTAGGTATCATAATATTCATATCTATATAAAAAACAAGGACTCTAAATAGGAACTTAATCTGAGTTGTGTGAATCCAGTACAGAAATGATGGGAAAGTGACTCCTTAAGTAGTGTAATTCATCAGGGATACAGTGTTTACAGCGCCGGGTGAGAGCGGGATTGGGTTCATACGAGAGGGCGCTGCAGTGCTTCTGCAGCGGGTCCTATTGTTAGCCGGCTAACTTAACATCTGCTGTGATTTAAGTGGAATTAAATGACAAAGGCAAAATGCTTTCTCGCTTACTAAAAGAGCATCAAGCCAAGCAGAACGAACGGAAAGAATTGCAAGGTAGGCTGTTTTTACATACATCGTTTTTCTATATGAGGCCTAATATTGGTTGAAAGCCCGCCGCTTTCGTGAATACGGATACCGAAACTAGTTGCTGAATTGTACGCGAATTCACTCGCAGAGCCGCTGTATAAACGCAAAAACCCCAAGTCGTTTCCTCATCCTTCGGCCCACCTTCTTACTCCCTTTTTGTGTGCTGATTGGTTAATGTGTCGTCAGATCAGTTTTTTAGTGGTTAGTAGGGCTGCCAGTCTTCAGTCAGTTTTGTTGCAGGAAGTTACAAGCGCGGTTTCATACGTATAATTGTCTATATATGTGTATTTTTTTCCAATTTCGTTCTGTTTTTCTTGCGTTCATAACTGAGAAACGTAATTAGTAATCAGAGCATGTAATACATGAAAACGTACGGACACAGAAAAACCGTTTTCAATGTAGTAGCTGGTTAGCTGCATCTTAGCGAAGTATTTAAAAAAACTAAAAATACCAAGTGCTGTTGCTGTTTTACTGTTAATTTTACAGCAATATAATAATTTTAAAACACAAAACAGTGTAAAAGAAACACATGGTATATGAATACTTGTTTGAACGATGCAGTCAAAATAAATTGTCGCTGCAGTTTTTTAAATTTATAAACAATATTAGTTTAACTTTTTTTAACCTACGTGGGCGTGAATGTAAAGATACTTGGAATTAAAAAGTCAACACTGTTCAGGTTATTTATTAAGGCCTCCTAAATAATACAAGTTTTGTTGTTCGTGTTATCTGCATTGTGACCATTTGGCCTTGTAAGGCTGTGCTATAATACTGTCTTCTGAACCTACTGAGAAATGAAGATCAAAAGTTCATATACTTTTCAAAGCTACTGACCCCGTGTTCAGCTCATGGATAGGAGAGTCAGTTCACTGGTTGTTAACTGGAGATCAACCTACCTTCTTCACAGCTTATGATCAAAGCTTGGTTCATTTGGGTGCCAAAGGACACTATTATCAAGTTTTGAAAACGCAATTTGAGCTCACTACTGTTGACCTCCACTACCCCTTGTTCCCAACACAGAGAGGCGCAGACGAGATGCAATAGCAGCTGCCACCTGTTTGACCGAGGCGTTGGTGGACCACCTAAATGTTGGGTAAGGTAGCCCACTACCCTGTGGTGGCCAGTCCCACATGGTTTGCTGCAGAGTCCTTTCTGTGGTTTGACAAAAGCTTTATGGACTGTTGCTCTTTTTAACGTCTTCGTCTGTGCCTCTTGGTGCCACATCAGACACATAGCAGGAGCAAATCCTGAAACAGCTGTCATCTGTTTAAAAGTTGATGAGAGTTTAGTGTAGTTGAACTACTACTGGAGTGTAAAAACATCAGACCATCAGTAGGGGATACATATGCCAGGAATATTGAATGCTGGAGCTGCTGGTGAGTTTGCAGCATAAATATCACATTAGTCCCTACAAATGTTCCAAAATCTTGTTTTTGTTGCCAACGTGTGCTTGTATTTGTTTTACTGTTACGATCTTAAAAATGTGAAAAAAGGTTCTTTGTGGGTGCAGTGGCCTTTCAGCTTGGGGCTGGTGGACTGTGTGATCTCCAGAAGGCTTTGTACATAAAAATACTGAACACATACTTGATAAATGTCAACAAAATATCATCTGCATAATTCTGGGAAGAGTGGCATTGCAGATGTAATTACTCACACTGTTTACACAAGGAGAATGCATAAGCCCCATTGAAATAGTGTAATGATGTAATACTACATAGACCTGGTGGGGGTGGGGTTAATATGACTTGCTATAACAGGGTACTTGTCTCATAGGTACTGTATGTGTTCAGTTTGAATATGTGACAGAATGTGATGTGCTGTCATTCCTGTGAGCTAGAATAAACACACTCAGCTGTAGGATGGAAGCAGAATCCCAGGACCTGCTTTCCATCTATATTTCGGATATAGCTGATGGTCAAGCGTTGTAGTAGTAGGGCTGCAGAAAACCTGCAGTTTTTGCCACAACTGGATCTCTGAAGTGGTTCGCCGGCAGCTGGTGTCTGGGTCTCAACAGTGTGCCGGGGTGCCTTTAAATACGCGTTTGTCATCAGAACACATACATTTAACCGACGAATACTTAAGTTAGCATTTTTATTATAAGGCTTTCTCCCTAGATCACTGTTCTGGGCATTTGGACAGTGTGCGTACACATAATTCATTCAGGTGTATTTAAAACAGGTAATCAATACAAGCACAATCAGTAACATTCATTTATGTAGCAGATGCTTCTGTCTAAATTGACACACAGGTGAGAATTGTAGATAAGGTTAGATGGTGTTGTTGGAGAAATCGGGGTTAGAGGCTTTGAACAAGGGTTCAACCATCTCTGCCAGTCATGGGATTTGAACCAGTGACCTTCTAATCACAGTCCTCACCTTTAAAGCCAAGCACCAGCTACCATGAACTTTTCTGTCCATCTGTCTTCCAGCCTCTCATCTAGGAGGTTATTGGGGCAGTGCTCAAGGTCTGCACCATGTTGTCACATGGTCATGCCGTATGCTAGATCTTTACGTGTTTCCACCAGCTCCTGTTGGTGGGTCGTGTGTATGTAATACTTTTTAAAACAGAAACAGTTATTGCTTATTGATAAGAGTGAAAAGTTACACAGTATCTAAAAACAAGAACTGGATCTCCCTACCCAGACATTAGGAGCTGCTGACAATCATTTATCCATCCACTCATCTTCAGTAACTGCCCACCCAGTTATGGTCCTCGTGTAATTAGATCACAAGTGGTCAAATTGCATCAAAATGCAAACATTCTCACCTGCACATTCTGGAAATACCTCGTCAGTCTGTTAAAAGCAGCGAGATGCTTTTTCATAAATGACACTTTTGGTGACGTCTTTCTAAAAATACGGTTCAGCATAATTGTGTAAATGCCCTTGCTTCTCCGTCGCCCTTATTTCAGGATGACCTTATGGCCCCATTACCGGAAGCACTTTGTTGGCTATATTGATCAGCTATGCGGCTCGGCAGCGTGATTAATGATGAGGTCATGTGATTAATACTTAGTATTGATTAATTTAACGAGGAGCTCGCCCAAGATCCTGGTCAGCAGTCTGGCTGGGAGTGCTGTTGCTGTTTTAATGTCAGGGTTATTTTGATGCTCCTGTTCCAGATGTATTAATAGCTGAATCACATGGGCCTCGGACTCCACAGTCTGTGAAAGTTGACATTCTGGCAGGCACATCTGACATAGCTTCTGTCAGTCACGCTTTACGTTTGCGTGTTTGTGAGTGCGGTTCACCTTTTGGCTCCCTGAAACACTTTACGGCTCCTCTGCCTTTGCAGACGTGTCCGCAGCTGTCGTCACTCAGCACATGTGCTCGTCTTTCCCGCCTCAGGGTGGCCCAGGCCTACGTCAACCAGCGGAAGCTGGACCATGAGGTGAAGACGCTGCAGGTGCAGGCCAGCCAGTTCGCTAAGCAGACGGCGCAGTGGATCAGCATGGTCGAGGGGTTCAACCAGGCCCTCAAGGTACACGGCGCCCCTTACCGCCGGTCTGCGTCTCTCCACAGGGGCTGATTTTCCATAAGCTTTGGTTTCCAGGTCTTTCATTTTTAAGTAAGTGCTTGAACAGTTTAGTGTTTTTCCCCACCTCTAACCAGTTGTCAGTTTGTTGGGGTGGGGATGGTAAATAATTAGATAAATTAACATAAAACCATCTGGTCACAGGGATAGCCTGGAGCTTCGCCTAGCCTTAAGACAGTGGAAGTTATTGTTATTATTATTAATAATTTGTGAACAATAATAATGATCAATTAATTTTTAAAACCCCATAGCCAAGATAAACCATTTAAGAAACGTGTGATTTCTTGTGGTATTTTCACCGTAGGTCATAAGCTATGACTAACACCAAGACTGCTTGGATAAGCTTAAGCACCTGTGGCAGCAGCTTAGTCTGTTAACATGGGATTTGCTGCCCTGGCTGTTCCTGTTTTTCTTTTTTTCCGCGACGATCAGTTGACCGGAGCCAATGTGTAACAGGCGCTTCTTTGTTGGGCGTGCAGCTCACGCCGTTATGAAACGACTCGAGAGTGAGCAGGCTGCTGGTTATGTAGTGGTGAGTAGTTCCCTGGAACCTCATAGAAATGTAGCCACGCCCCTTTAGATCAAACGGGGGCAGAGTGCCGGTAAACCAGACTATCAGGTGTCTCTGGGCCCCCACGGACCCTGACTCATAAGCCCCACTTGGTTTTCTACACCTTGGGAGGCAGAGACCACCCACCCGCCACCCCCCCCCCGGCCTGGGTCTGGATGGTTCCAGAGGAATTTCCTCACTCTGTTTCACTAGAACTGGAACCAAACCTAATATTCACCTTCAGAAGGAAAGAACACTCTATATGCCATAAACGTGCAGTATTTTTATAACAAATTTAAAATAGCTTTATGTGGCTTTTATATCAAGCAAGTAATCTGGAAAATCCCTCAAATGATATATGTTTATGTTATTTATGTGTGTTACATGTATATGTCAGGTCACATTCCAGCTCTTCTCCTTCTTTTATTTTATTTTATTTTAAATGTGTATTTTCTGGTTTAATGCAGGCTGACTTAACTCTAAATGTAAAGATGGCAAGTTGTTTGCTTAATGAGCTGTGCATTAATTCTGTTCAGGGTCATGGGGGGGGGGCATTTTGAAATGAAATGAAAACAGCATTTTCACTGCTGTTTAAATCACGATCCTCAAGGTCTGAGGTGCTGATTTTCCAGCCTTCCTTTACATGTGACCAAGGTGTGAAGCCTCTGGCCAATCAGAATCAGTAATTATTAAAGTAACTGCCTGGGAGAACTGAAAACAAGGCCTGGATTTGGAATCGACGGCAAGATTTTAAGAGCCCTGGTCTAGACCAAGACCCCTAACCTGTGTTGCTGCAGTGAGATATATGGCCATGAATGCAAGCTGACAGGCTGAATTCTGCTGGTCGTTTTTTGTACTCGTTGGGATATTAAAAACCGGCATAGAGTCTGCCCTCCGGCGCCAGGTGATAGACTCCGCACATTCTTCGGCGTAACCCCATCCTCGTCATCGCCTTTGTTGTCACCGTTTCCCGGCAGATGTGAGCCAGACCGGGCAGCACCTGTCACAGCTGCTTTTAAAACCGCCTTCACTGTTGAATGGGGGGGGGGGGGTGGTGGGGTGTCGAGACGGAGCGTGACTCTGAGTCATGGTGGCACAGTAAAGGCTGAGGGATGGTTAGGCTGCCCACTGGCCTGCATGTCTCTGTCACTGACCATGAGCTCAGTTTGCACTGCTGTATCAGTTACTACACAGACAAATGAATCATCGGGGTCTCTGCACAGGGGATATTTCTATCATGTATTCTCAGCATTTACAGGCTTGTTTTTGTACAAAAATTATCCCATGGAAATTTAAGACTGTAAAGGACATCACCGAACAGCACTTGTGCACCTTACTGGTCTACGATGTGGAAACGTCTCTTTATCGCCCTCTAGTGTTGTATCCATAGGCACTCATTCATAGCTGTTAGACTGTATGGATAGAGTGCAACCTTGACTTTTTTTTGACAAACACAGGAAGTTCAGTAGCAGTTAGGTTCACAAGTCCCCTGCTTTAGATGTTAACTAGCATCTCTGTGTAGTACATGGTGTGCAAAATGAGGCACTGGAGGCCACAGTGGATAGGATTGTCTTGCCTGGTTTAATCCTGTGGGAACTTCTACAACAATCTGTGGAATGTAGGATGAACCAGTTAGCGATGGGAAGTTTCTTGTAATCCCACCAGACTTTTTATCCCAGTTCTACCAGTAAGCGAATTTAATTGTATTTGAATGTATGCCACACTGCAATGGATTGGAGCAGGGGTAGGAAGCCCTGAAGGGCTGGTAACCAGAAGGTTTTCCATCCTACCTGGTCTCTGATGAACCACACCTGTTCTCAGGCAGATAGTAACTCATCAGGTACAATAGAAAACCTGTTGGATACTGGCATTCCAGGATCAGGGTTGCCTACCCCTGGATTGGAGTAATGGAGGGTGCATATCCTGAAAAGGGAAAATCCATTAGACTTTTTGGAGGTGCCCGGATGTGAAATTTGCTTCTCTACATCTGTGTTGTACAGGAGATTGGAGACGTGGAGAACTGGGCGCGCAGCATCGAGATGGACATGCGCACCATCGCCACAGCATTAGAGTACGTGCACAAGGGACACCTACAGGCTGCGTCCTCTTAGCCCCACCCACCTCTGCTGATTGGCTGACACACGGCAGGGGAGGTGGCCAGGGCCCTCTCCAGGATGTTGTGCCGCTATGAACGCCTGTGCGCTGGGACATGAATGGATTATTGGTTCTGTGGTAGGTTGTGATGTAGGAGGGCTGGCAAAAAGCTTATTCCTGTGTTGGAAAAACTGGCTGCCCCCATTCTATGATAAACCAGGCTTTAAGTCAGAATGGGGTTATCCACTGGATGATCTGGGGCGGAGTAGAATGAATGCATGGATTATGTAACGTCTTTGAAAATAAAAAGCATTAAAGTTTTTGTAAAAAAAAAAAAAAAAAGTCATATTTTTCTAAAAATAGCAAAATACAGATTTTTTAAATATAAGCTGAATATAGTTTTATTTAGTTCTCAAATTTCTCAAATTTTGTGCATTAAACTTTCGTTTTCTCCCTGGGGGGTAATAATTATGCTATAGCACATTTCTTGGACATAGATCATGAGTCACCCTTTTTGGAAATTTCCGAAAACATTTTCATTCAACAAGGTACATTTTGTACCGGGGGGGTTGGGTGATGGATAACAATTAACGGGCAATTTAAGCCTATTCAGGAAGCATAAGGCAGTGGACACCCAGTCTATTAATGTTTCAGAAATCATATGTATAAATTATTTACTTGCTTAACTTCTTGCAGCGATTCCGCGGAGGTAAACCGAGAATCATTAGCACTATAAAGCCCAATTAAAACCAACACTTCTTGACATTATCATGTTCCTCGTGTATTGCATGACTTTCTATCAAGTTACGATATATATTTTAAGGAGTAATTGAAATATCCATTCCGTAACAGTTGGATTTATTTAATAACAGGTCAACTGCTAGCTCAAGCACCAGAATTTATTATCACGTGACGTAAGTTGTTATAGGCGCTCAATGCTGCGTGTTTATATGTGTGTTTTGCAAACATGATGTAATACTTTATTACCTAAAGGATCATTCGACCAGCAGCTACAAATGCCACGTCGTTGTGCTGGGGCTATAAAACTGGTCTGATATTGTTGCTCTCCTGGAAAATCCCTATCCGGGTTGTACGTAACCATGAAAAACAGACAGGACGTAAGATTTCACGTTTTGGGTTTGCTCTAGTTTATTTTTATGTTTTTACCTGGAAGACAAAGAGCTTTTGGAAAATACACAGGAGATGCTGAGTACTTTTTTTGTATCGTGTTTCACTGCTTTCATAGGCCTGTAGTAACGAGACCCATTCCCCTTCTGTCTTATGTCTAGCAGTGTGAGGTTCTTAATTAGTTCTGATTCGCGTTGCCATTTTAACATTGAAGCCCACAATCGTAATCCAACTATTTTAACTTGGTGTTATCGAAAAATATAAAGAACTATCGCGATAAATGTTTATTGTGCATGTTTAATTTAATTAAAGTTAAAATTCCCAACTCACAACTAATTAAAGTCTAACGTAGATTGCTGCCAACCGTATTCTTTATACTATGCATTGTAACTTTTAAAAGAAGGCTGTGCCTGTGAGTATTTTAAAAGGCCATTTCAGGACCAGGTTTCCTGCAGTCACACTGAAGGATGAGGAGCAGTCGTGTTGCGGCTGGATGGCTTTCTGTCTGTAGCTGTTCGCCTGTACACTTTGATCATGCATGTCTGCATGGTCTGGATTTACCCAAGACTAATGACGGCAGGCAGCCATCCCACCTCTCCCGGAAGTTCCGGAAGTCTTCCGCAAATTTACAGCTGCTCCCTGACACACGCAAATGTTGCGCAATGTACCGGAAATCTGTCCTTCCCATGCATATTCAGCGGTGCTAATAAGCCCCCAGTCGATAATATGTATACGGTATTACCGTAATACAAGCCAAGCACTGACCAGCCCCCCCCCCCCCGACCTCGGGATGCCCCTCTTTTGCTTGCCTGAAATTAATATCCCTATCTGGGTAGGTGAGACCAAGAAATGCATGGGTTTTCAGCCATGCCAATATCTGGAAAATTGAAATGATTCCAAAAAAATGAATACATACATTTCATTTTGGACTCTGTACGCGCCTCACCCCCTTGTTTTGGTTATCAAACTGCCCTTTTACGCACGCAGGCGCAGACATTGCGGATTATAAATAACAGATTTGTCTTGCATAGCTATAGGCAGTCAGACAGTGAGGCTGCAGAAACAAATCTAGAGTCGGGGGGATCCTGAAGAAAGGAAAGATCAAGGTGGATTTCATCTGAAACAGTGAACAAAAAGAAAAAGGTATGTTTTAAAATTAATTGTCAAGGTTTAGATGAGAGTGTGCTGTTTAGTTGCCAGGAGCAGGACTACTGTTTTCAAATTCTCTTGGTTTTTATTTTTTATTCAGTTTTAGTGTTTTCAATTTCAGTTTAGATGCATGTAGTTTTAGTTTTGTTTTTATTTTCTGACAATGGTTAGTTTTCGTTTCGGTTTTATTTACCTTCAGTTTTAGTTTTCAGTCTTGCGGTGGTAGAGCTCTCTAAGGTAGGTTGGATATATCAGTGTGACAAACATTCAGATACAGGGTTGCCAATTCACGCACGTGGCGTCACCTTTCAGATTGACGCTCACACGAGAAATCTTACGACAAAACTGTATTATTCCATCATAAACCTAAAATTATCTGCATCAAAAACCTTTGGGTAGTTTGCAAACCCTACAGACTATTTACAGGGTAATACAGCTGTAAGTTACATTTAAATGCGTGTGCAGAGTAGTCTAACTCAAAATTTCACGCCAGCCAGCTGACCGAAGTTGGCAGCCCTGCAAACACCAGTTAGCAAAGCGGTATGTTTTTAAACTAGACAACATCATATTTTTTGATAATTAGTGGTATTCGAAGGCTTCATGTACAAAACAGATGTTTATAACAAGCGTGTGTTTGTGTGTGTGTGTGTGTGTACGCGACCGGGAGAAGAGATGCGCAAATTCAGGAATCCGTATTATTCTCAGTCCGGATGAGAGTAATCGACACACAGAGAAACTACTGTGTACTGTCACGACGTCTGTACGTCTCTCTTACTAAAACAAACAAAAAAACACCGACATGTAGTGCCGATCTTGTCTCATATTCCTCCAAAACGGGAGAAACTAACCAGTGATGTTGCGCTGATTTTATTTTCCTGTAGTCGATTCGTCAATTTATCAGGTTCCACATTGTGATATGTTTGCAGAGTAACAGAAATTACTGGTTCTAAATCATTAGGAGATAGTATAGGCCTAATGCATATGAGAATGTTGCATTTCAATTATATTTTCGTTTTTTTGCTTTCACGGTCGATATGCATATGTGTATAGGTTAAATTGCTAACATGTTAAGGAAAATTTATATCCCTTTATCTATGCGATTTGTTACCGGAAACTGCTGGAATAGCACGAAGAATGGCGAAGAATTTCATAAAAATAGTAACACCTGTTTATCGTTTTGGGGAAAACTGAAATTCGTTCAGGTCCATCCGAGAAACCATAATCAATCCCTAGCACTCATCGGAAGAGATGCTTAATACTTTACTACCTTACTAACTTTTTGGACATTTCCTTGATTACTACAGGTTACTCACGTCTTCAGCAACGCGGCTTATTTATTTCATCTTATAGGCGATCGCTGTAAAAATCCTGAGTACCGAGGAGCTGCTCAATGCTGCCCTCTCTCCTCACTCGGCTGTTTCGCATATTGATGACAGACATTTCACAACTGACTTCACTTTCCAAACACTCATGCTTCTTATTCACGTTTTAGAATTTACCAGTGGGTACAAATGGAGTATACAATATAAAATAACGCTATCATTACATTTGCAAGTATGTTAACATGCACTGCATAATCAATTTCTTTAAGAAGTCTAACCCTGTGATTGACTGTAAACATCCATAAAAATTAGCAGAGGTCAGTCCCTGTGAAAATGGAGATAACTCTGTTATGTTACATTTAGCCGACACTTTTACCCAAAGCATCATGCAGACACCCCCCCCCATGACTACAGCAGTTGGCTAATCAGTGGCCCAGTGTTGATAAGATTATTCTGTCCGCCATGAAATTGAACCTGCAACCTTCAGCCGATGGGAACAGTCCCCATTCCTGCTGTGCTGTGCAAAATGGAGGTCACTGGGTGCAGACGAGTGTTTTCAGATAATTAGAGGACAGTCTTTGTGTATGTGTATTGTTTGCAGTTATTGACAAGTACTGAAGCCTTAGAACTTGTTTGCCATTCATGTTCATTTGTGTTTTTGCTCTCAGGCTGCTTGTGTCTTCCGGGTATAGAACATGGCTGGATGGATGTATTGCAAGTGTGTGAGGGGCAGAGACCTGCACTCGATTGCATGCTTATAATCTTAGATGCTAGTAATAGGTTTTGGGCCCCAAGAAGCTTATGGCTTTAGAACTAAGGCTTTTGAATTTTCCTGGAAATAATGACCCTCTGTATCCCTCCATCTTAGCTCCAGGGTCCTGTTGTGTTTCATATAAGAGACTAATTCTAGCATATCTCATGGGCTTTCTTTAACATTTGTCACCATCGGATCACTGCTGCTCTCACCATGCATATTATGAGGACGTTGATTAAGACATCGGATCTAAATGTCGAATTTTATTGGATATTACAAAGAATGTTTTAAGTGATTAGGGAAGATGAGTGGATTTTCCCAAGAGAATCAAAAGACAAAAGCAATGTTGCAATTAACTTCTGCTCAGGAATTTCTTCAGACAGTGGCATTCTCAGAATTGTTGTTGATGAATAACGAAGATTTATCTGCAGCATCATGGGTCGAATTAAACCTGATTAAGAAAAGCATCATGAACCAAAATATAAATATAAATAAATATATATAAAATGGTCAAAGGGAAAGCAGAGAAACTCATGCTACCGCATGACAAAAGGTCATGGAAAATAACACAAAGACCCCGAAATGAAAACAGAAAGTGCCTTAAACCATTAAAGAAAACAATATTAAATGTCAGCACAGCTCTGCTGTAGTAGTAAGTAATGCTAGGCAGTGATGTTTTGTAAAAGCAGTGTTCCTGTAGCAGCTGGTATACTGTCTGTTGTGAATCCTCACAAACGGTCTCCAATGTTTAAAACCTACTTATAATACCTACTAACTAAAAGATTCAATGGAAGTTTGGGTGTTTCTCTTGTTCATTCTAGGTCAGCTTGATATATATCTATCTTATCCTGGTCACAGTTGGAGTCAATCCTAGACAGCAACGCATCCTAGATTTACCCCAATACAGAGTGCTGAACACCCCCCAATAAGCACTTTATGACACCAATTCCCCTAATCATATGTTTTCAGACTGTCTGCCCAAAGGAAACTCACCCAACACAGAGAGCACATGCATCCTTGCACACAGACAATGGATGCCATTCAAACTGCCAAACATGGTGATGTGAAGTGACAGTGATACACGCAGAGCTTTCACTATGCTGCCCAGTGTCAAAAACGCACAGCATATTCACTGAACCGAGGGCTCCATCGTGTGGTCATGTGTGGTATTGTGGCCTCATCCTGGGGACACCACTATATAGAACAAAGGTACATATGCAAAATTTGTGGCTAATTGTCTTAGCAGAGCTCATGACACACATCTCGAATATGTGTAGCTGACCCATTTAATTAAAGTCTGAAGTAATATATTACATAAAAAACAAAAACTACTCCAGGGACAGCGGAAAAAATGGCTGACCTCATGCTCTGATCCGTATCTGTCTGTCTGTCTGTCGGTCTGTCTGTGTTATGGACCCATCCCAGGCAGACACAGATACAGGGTTTGTTCCGTCTTAGCCACACTGTATACAGTCGTACTTCGAACTCACTATAACTCGAATTTCTTGAAAGTCTAACAAACCAGTTTGACCTAGAACTCGATCTGAATATCAGAAATCAAACCGTGAACGCTGACCTAATATTAATTGTACGCGCATGGAAATGAGTCATACTACAATGCAATTCTTACTTGAATGCCGTCTTCACAGATTGGACGATTAACCAAATAAAGCAGCACATCGTTACAGTAACTAACAATAAATAAACCACTAACTTACGTGTACTATTAGAGCATTTATGTCATTTATTTAAACTTTAT
>JAODJU010000130.1:2772911-2793523 GCA_026776725.1 Gnathonemus echidnorhynchus
TGACGGAGGCGGGGGCTCGCGAGCTGCGCCGCGCCACCGGACCCAACCTCAGGACCTGCTTGCTGGACGTGACGGACAGCGAGTCGGTGCGGCGCGCGGCGGAGTGGGCCAAGGAGGAGGTCGGGGACAAAGGTGAGGGGACAGCACAGTTATGACTAATGGGGCCAATTTATCCAGGCAGAATGACTCAGTCCAGTTTCCTGCTCATGGCTCCTACAGCAGGGGTCATACTAGGACTTGAACCACTAACACTTTAGTCAATGTCCTTCACGTCTGTCTCTGGCAGTACATTTATATCAGCAAGCGATAAGAACAAAATAATACAAGGTAGCATAAAATACTATGAATGCGTGATCGCTACTGTAGATATTTAAAATGATATAACATAGGATTTTATCTTCTGATGACTAAATAAATCTAAGGACCAAACTTCCACTACCCCAGTAGGACCGTACACAGTTGTGACCACCTCCTGAATTTGTGAAGAAATGCTTTCTGTATATACTGTGTATTATAGTGTATTTTATAACCATCTGGCAGATCAACCCAGTAGACAAGATAATCTGCCCCAGCCCCCCTTTGATTTCTCCCTCGCTGTGATTGCCAACAAACGATATCCCATAGTTTGTAGCGCAGAAATACCTTGATTGACCCCACAAGCTTCCGGTGAGTGGGACTCAATCGAAGGCTTGGTCTCGCAGGGCTGTGGGGCCTGGTTAACAACGCGGGCCGCTCCATCCCCATGGGCCCCACAGAGTGGATGCAGGTGGAGGACTTCCAAAGCACACTGCGAGTCAACATGATGGGTGTCATCGAGGTGACGCTGGCCTTTCTGCCACTGGTGAAGCGTGCCCGCGGCCGCCTGGTCAACGTGGCCTCCGTCCTGGGCAGGGTAGGCGCCAACGGCGGCGGATACTGCATGTCCAAGTTCGGGGTGGAGTGCTTCTCCGATTGCCTCAGGTTATTTACATCCCCATTCAAGACATTATTCGTCATAAAGTCTGTGTGCGTTTGTCTGTTTCTTACCCGTTTGTGTGTTTATTTGTTTTCCTGAGGGCGGCTTCCGGGTCCCCAGAAAACCTAACCTTGCAGATACATCCTCATAAGGGCAATTTCTTATTTTGAAACAACACAAAGACTTAATTTGCAGTCACCTCTTGCATGTTTTCACTTGCATGCTCTTAGGCTCAGTTAGAGTATCAGTGTCTGTTATGGTCCAGTCCGGTTTAAGAGTGACCGGTTAACAAGCTTAGGTGCACATGTGTGTCTGATACACACTTAAAATTAACAGGGGATGAATTTCAACTTTTATTGTATTGACCTTTTGGGTTCATCTGTTGAACAGTAATGTTATATTTTTGATATACTGTAGCCAAAAGGCAGGCTTCGGACTGTCTTCTTGAAGATGTTTATGCTTGAAAGAGATCTTCAGTTTGAATTACCTACTAATATAGATGAAATTAAATACCAGTGGTAGATAGGTCAGTTTGTAAAATGCAGATCTTCCTTTTCCCAGACGGGACATCCACTACTTCGGTGTCAAGGTGTGTATCATTGAGCCGGGGTTCTTCAAGACGGCCATAACCAGCCTGGAGCCCCTGGAACGCGAACTGCACCGCCTGTGGGGTCAGCTGAGCCCCGAGGTTCGCGAGAGCTACGGGGAGAAGTACTTCGACAATTGTGAGTCTGCTTCAGGGTCCGTTTCCCTTCGACGGAGCTCCTTCCTCAAACTCAGGATGGAGAATTAGTTTGATAGCAGTTGCATCTGCTGAATTATTTGCAGCTTTCTTTTAAATCCAAAGATACTTTTTTGTCTTTTCCAGAGCAGGCTCATGTTTTGGCTGATTCCTGTCCCTGAAAGCACAGGCCATGAGGCAGGGGACATTTTAGGAAGGATACAGGACGTTCCATCAGTCCATATTAACTAGTGTAATTTCCTCTGTCCATAAGCATCTTCATCCATTGGCTCATCCCACACAATGTGTCAAGAAGTGCTGCTGGGTCTCCTTTCTCTTAGCAGCGCTCTGGGTGCACACTCATTCCCACTTACTGCGATTGGGCAGTATTCTGAGTGACAGGCTACCTAACCAATGACCAGGCCAAGTACAACCAAGCGTACAATAATCAGCAGTTCTACTCATTTTATGTATAAATGCTTGCTTTTGTACTGCCGGTGCAGGCTGCAATGCGTTTTCATGTAGCATGGTGGCAGTATATCCTACTTCAAGTCAATAAAATATATTTATCTCTCTATACCAGTTACATTGTCTGTATCATCACAGTTAACACATTCCTACATACAGTCACACACTGTGAGTAGTTCTAGACACAGAAATTCACATAACCATATGTCTTTGGATTACAGGAAGTAAACTCATCAGACCCTGTGGATAACCTGTGAATTCCATACACAGAGCTGTGGGCAAGAATCAGATCCACAACCCTGGGGGGGTGAGGCTATAATGTTCATCAACATGCTACCCCCCTATGCCACTATGCTTCCAGGAGAACTTAAGCTTAAGTGCCTCTCTCACGCTACAGGAGCGGCACCTTTTGAGGTTCGAACTAATGACCTTAAGTCATGGTATTGTAACCTGAAGGTTGCTGGGTCCAGTCCCAGGAGGAGCCCTTGCTGTAGTTCCCGTAAGCAAAGCACTTCGCCTGAATTCATCCACTAAAAATATCCTGCTGCATAAAAGGGCATGTAGCCATTTTGGATAAAAAATGTTAAAAATAACAAAATAATGATATTTCATGAAAAATGCAAAACTGTAATGCAGAGGAGCCTGTTTTATTTCATTCTACAGTATCTGCGATACACAGTTCACAGTGACCCTGTAGTGTAAGTGGTCTCAGCCTATAATTCCAGGCTAACACACTTGTGTAGTTTAGCTACATAGGGCCTCCAGCTTTAGGTAGTTACTCACTGGCAGCCAGCTGGGGTTTAGTCCCAGAGGCAGAGCTGGGTCGAGATCCCCCCCAGTCTGGGGTGACCCGGCCTACCTGCCTGCCTGCTCCATGTTCAGGGGCACTTTAATGCACAGGCTTACCTGGGCTGAAACCAAGGGGCTTCTGCTGAAAAAGGTGTGTGTGTGTGTCTGCATGTGAAGTTTGCGTGTTCTCCCTGTAATAAACTGGTTTTTGCTGAATGCTCCTGTCTCTCCTCCCATAGCCCAAATGGATGCATTAGGCTAATCGGTGTCTCTAAATTGCCCACAGCTTGTAACTGTGTGTGTTGCCCTATTATGACTGGAATCTCACCCAGGGTGTCCCTTTGCCTCATGCCCTGTGCTCTCCGGAATAAGCTGACCAGGATAAGCGATTAGAAGATGGATGGATGTACTCTTCTCTAACCACTTTTCTCTTTCCCACATCTCGTCGCCTGGCCCTGAAACGAACACATCTCTAGACATCAAGCTCCAGCGGCTGATCATGAACAACTTGTGTGACCCAGACCTGAGCAAGGTGACGGACTGCATGGAGCACGCCCTGATGGCTCGCTACCCCCGCACCCGCTACAGCGCCGGCTGGGACGCCAAGCTGGTGTGGATCCCACTGTCCTACACCCCCACCTTTGTCGTTGACTCCGTGCTCAAAATGATGATGCCCCGTCCAGCTCACAGTGTTTAAGGACGCAAATTAAATCTGGGCGCACACCAAGCTGACGGCAAAAAAAAAAAAAGGCGCTGGTTAATACAGGCGTAGGAACGGCTCCTTTCAATCGTCGAAATTTGCACTGGAACACAATATCGTGACTAAGGGTGACGGCTGACATACAGCCCAATCAGAGAGCTTAGTTTCACCAACTAGCTTTGGCTTTCAACGTGCTGAATCAGCCAAAATGGCGCCAACGCATTCACCTATGCGACACACACCGGCTCAACAGGGAGTCACTGACTCCCCCTGACAGCTCAACAGCTTTCGAGGGCCAAAAATCGGCTTGGTGTGTTCCATGATTAACCAGAGACATATAAAGATTGTAAAACTGCATTGAATACTGTTCTGTAACATTACAAAGACCCATGAGTAAAATCCACATTATTATTATTCTTGCATATTTCTGAATTGCAATGGTGTCGTGTAGACGTCAAAGTGCTTCACTGTGCCATCTGTGTAGTGAAAAAACATTCCTTCCAGCCTTGCTCTCCATTGAGCACATACACACACACGGACATAAACAGCCAAAGCCATTTGTGGTTACATTCTATGCCTTTAAAGCCCAAGTATCATTTCCAATGAAACTCATCGTTTGTCAAATACAAATCCATTAATACCAGACCTTGCTTGTAAGAACATATCTGAACCTCTCCTCAAATTCCAGAAATGTCACATTTCCATTATAACATCCTTGTTTGATCAAAATCAGTGTTTACTTCCCTAAAATAAAGTTTTGTGTGTCCATCCATTCTGTGTTTAGAGGAGTTAAAGCAAATCTCAGACACTGAAGTAATAAAAAACAAGGTTTGCAAATCATAAGTTAACCACTAATAGTGTTAATCGGCATGGGAATGGAAAAAAGGAATGGAAAAAGTGCAATGCCCGAACCAGCAAGGCACCACTGAGGTACTCTGAGCTAGGCACTGCTCCCCAGGCACTGAATTAGCTGCCCCCTGCTGTGTCACATGTGGGTTAAATGCAGAGGACACATTCTGTTGTGTGTCGTCACTAAATTCTAATCTGTTTGGCATTTTCCGATTCCTTTGTCCACCAAAAGACCAGTATCTTACAAATTTTGAAAATCTATGACCAATGTCAGTAAGAACAATCCTACAGGGTAAAGCCGTCTAAAGGAACCACAGGACAACATCTGAGAGCCTCCAGACCTACCTTGGTGCTTCTGGTATCCATGTTGTTGCCTTACTACCACACAAGCTGTGTGGAGATTGCATTCATGGGAGGTCAGCCAGCACAAAACATTTGCTCGCAAAAATGTAAATTACTCCTCCATTCCCTTGAATGACCCAAGATATTTTTTGCAGAAATACTCTCTGAATAAGTGAAATTGTTTTTCTTTTTGGCCCTAAGAAACAATGTACAATCTTATCCCAAATGTCAGGGGTAAGGGCATTTTGATTCGAGGCTGATCTTCAGCCTGTCAACCTGGAAGACTCACCAACGCTGAAAGAGCCGTGAATACAGATTCGGACCAACATATTGATAGGCGGAGCAGGAGGCCCTTCTGGGAACAGCAGCATGCTGATCATGCTAAACATTCCAGAAGGTCCAACAAAAAAATGAAGAGTACGAAATTCAGTGTTTTTTGATAACGAGTTGAAAATTCAGATCATCGTCCAACAGAAAGGTTTGTTAAAATTATATAAAGCATAGTCCACATATAGGGTTTACAAGCAGTTGTACTTAAGAGTTCCTGTAGCTCCTTCGGTAGAGTATTATGCTGATAATGTAATACAACCTAATAAGAGTTGTACTTTGAATCTCAGTGAGCATGCAAATATATATATATATATATCCTCCTAACTCTGTTGCTTTGGGTAGAAGTATCAGATCAGTTTTTATTGCAAAAATTACATTATTGCAAGTGATTGTTCTATGTATAACAAGTATCTTTATGTATACTGTGACACGATGGTCCATGTGGAATCTGCACCAGCAGGGGGTGAACAAGACCACGTGGGTCTATGTCAGGGCTCTCCAACTCCAGTCCTGGAGAGCTACTATCCAGTAGGTTTTCTATCCTACCTTGCTTCTGATGAGTGACACCTGTTCCTGGTATTTACCCAAAAACAGGTGTGGCTCATCAGAAGCCAGGTTAGATAGAAAATCTACTGGATAGTAGCTCTCCAGGACCGGAGTTGGAGACCTCTGGTCTATGCTAACATTGATTTCTTCACATTTGACCACTACAATGAGCTACTGCTTGCAGCTGGCAGCCATTAATTGCCCCAACAAGGAGGCAGGACTGTTGTCCCCACCATTGGGGAGAAGTGGAGGAGGAAAAAAAAGGGTAAACCAACTATAGGGGTCCTTTCTGCCCCGGTGAACAGTCTGCATGAAGAAGAACTGCCCCGGAGGAATTGCTGTCTGCTGATTGACCATATCCATGCTGAAGGACCTTTGCCTAGATGATACCATGGGCCTCAAGGGGTTTTAACTTCCACCCTTGTCTCTGGCACCTCCCTGCTGGTACAATGCATATTTCTATAGCACATACTTCCATAGAAATTAGCTTGTAAGATCCTGCAAACAATATGAGATGTGTTAAGACCCCCCAGTCACAAAGGCATGGACTGGATAATCCTTTCCTAGCTTATATATTTGTAGCCTTCTAAGAAACTTCTGATTTGCCCACCAAATGGAAGCCGTCAAAGAAAACATTTGCTAATTCTCCAGATAGTGTAATACCAGGAAGGTTGGGGGCGTGGGGGGGGTAGGTGAGTTAGTCATCATTGCTTGTCACTTAGGTTTGGCACTAGGTCACACTGAAGTCACAAATACAAGAAATAGTGTTTGTTTGTGCTTCTGCTTAATCGTTTAACTGCACTTTTTATGACCTGCTATCCCAGACATACATAGGTTGTTATACAAGCAAATAGGCTAATTTGCTTTGTCTCAATCTCAGTATTTGGTAAAATTTGTGAATCACGACAGGTGTGACGTGTACCCCCTCCTTCTGAATGGGCTGAGTTACATCACTGAAGGACTCTGCAGAAAGGGTTGATTGAAGGGTAAATTGGATCAACCAGTATTTGATGAGTGACCTGTAATAACTCCGGTATGTGAAATACTGTCAGTTTTCTTAAAATGTAATGTGCAGCACACCGAACATAAATCAATAAACATTAAAAGACCAGACACCAAAAAGCAATAGCTGTCACATGAGTTCTAAAATATATAATTCATACATTTTGACACATAAGCCAGAGAGAGCAAAATAGCACATCTTAATAGACTTAGGCTACTTAGAAAAAAATTAATAGTCAAACTACTATCTGCGTCTACTGTTGTTCTAAGCTTAAACAGGGCATGACAAGTAAACCTATATGATTGTTCATTTCCAAGTAAACCGGAAGTACGGTTTGTGAAATCGTCTCCTTTTGCTCTCCTTCATAAGTTACTTTTTTAACGCGGTAGTTAATGAGCATCAAATACAATTCCCGAAAGCATACATGCGCCATTTATATATTTGGCAAATTCATGCGAACGTCGCAGAACTTCGCAGAAGTAGGCTACTTTGATCATGTGTGATATTTTAGGCAAACAACCTATGGCTGAAATTTCAGCAAATACTTGTCAATGAATGATCTAAGTTAGCTTGGTTTGTTTTTCTCATTGGTTGCTTTATTAGCTTGCCGTCACCTCCACGTGAGCGTAGCACTTAGCGACCTCTGTCGCGTGCTTGGGACAGTCGCGCAGTCCTGGCAGTACGGAGCCGCGGCAGGACGCAGCTGGAATTAAGATACTTAAACTGTGTGTTTTCGCGATTGCATTTGGATTTAGCCAGGCAGCTGGACCATACTGTACATTCATTTTAAGTCTATTTGTTAGTAGCTGCTTGTTCTGAACCAAAAAATATGTATTCTTTGAAATCCATTCGTGTTACTAACTTGGGGGTTTTAGAGTTGCTGGTAAAAGATGCGTCAAGAAAAGTTTTGCATCGGTGTGAAAACAGAATTTTAGGGAGCCGATTGTATTGTTCGGCACCTCAGAATAATTTAACTAAGGAACAAGTTGGTTTGGACCGGGACCAGACGCATTGCCACGAGTAAGTGTTTTCTGAAAACTTCTAAGTTGGTTACGTTTAATAATCCATATAGCGGCAAGTTAATTCCAAACCCCAGAGGGAAATCAATAATACATTTGCTCAACTTTTCATGACAGAGACACATGAATTGCGATAAACTTAGATTATGGATTTTTTTTAAGCATATAGGATATGGCATGAAAATCCAATAAACTACATTTCAGCGAAATTTCACATAAATGCCATATACAGTAGTTTGATATTGAAAGAAGTTCGTATGGAAGGGATCAAACGTTTTTATATTAATCTTTCTCTAGCAGTTTTCTGAGTAAGGAGCCATATATTCTGACATCTTGTGCAATTTTCCACTTAAAAATTCTTCTTCTATTGCAATTTGCAAATCAAACAAACTTTAAATGGAGCTTTGAAGGCACGCGCTGATTAACAACTCGATACGACGAATAATTTTGCATTACATTTTAGCAACCGATCTTTGATGAACGCTTTAAAGTTTTCAGCTTTTCGATAAATCACAAACGATACTATCTTTAAAGGCTTTATGTCGGAATATCAATGCGCTTATCATCTACTTCTGTTGCTGAGTGGTGTATTTTTGATTTCCTTAAATCGTATTCCCCTAAAGCGAACCTTTTCCGTTATATGTCTAGGTTTAAACAGGAACCTGGGGTGTATAAACTGTAACTGTGAAATACTGTTGTTTTTGTGATCCGTGATCAGCGTGTCTCATGGGAAGTTTGTGCCATATTGTACTTTATTTATGTCACCTGGCAGGAGTGTATCCAGATCGGGTCTCAGCCGCAAATTGGATGACATGCTGTTCTACACAATCAGCGAGGGAGAGGAGAGGATGCCAATTTCCCGCTTCATCTCTGTGAGTTTGGACGAAAACTGATGCATTCTTTTCACATACAGACAAAATAGTATGGTAATATCAAGGGCCTAATAAAGAGTTGGACGTCCCATTTCCAGCTTCATTCCTTCTTGGAATGCTGTTGTACAGGTTCTGAAGAGTGCGTAAAGGAATATTGGACCTTTCTTCAGAAAGTGATGCCGTCCATTCATTGAGGGACGAGGGAGACTGAAATCTATTCTGTGCTTCCGTGAAGGTTAAACAGTGTTTAGATCTGGTGATTGGGGAGGCCGTGGAAGGTGTTTAACATTATCCAAATGCTCTGGAAATTATTGTAGAATTTATTTCGCAGTATGTGTGTGTATTATCGTTTTGGAATAGGGGACCGTTATGAGGGAACAGGGTATGCTGATAGATATAGGGATATAGTTATGGAGGAGTTCAGTAGGATATTTAGTGTCCAAAATGGAAAGAGCATAATTCTGTTGTGTTGTATGCATATTAACAATGTTGTACAGACTATTAGAAAAATAAAACAAAATTAAGAAGCCATGTGTCATTCGCTTAGTCAAAGATTAGAAGAAATCAGTGGAATATAAGTTACCATGACCTTTCTGGATAAACACATGAACAGTAAGATGTCATAGCCATAATGCCATATGTCATAGCGATAATGATTTTGAAATTTAGGTGTATGTGTTGTAACAGTCTGATTTTGAAGTTTGCAACAGCCTTTGCTCTTCAGATGCCACGCCTGTTTTATTGTTGCTCCTCCCATGCCTCCCCCCTGAAAATAATCTGAACCCACCCCTGCCTTTCGCACAAGTGTTTTCCAAATGACAGCCCTGTCAGAGATCCCAGCTCTGAGTAGCTCACGGCATGTGCTTTTTGTGGAGACGGGGTCACAGGCATGGTGATTTGGTTCTCTGGTCATTTTTGAGATCATGGCTATCATTTTGAGTGTCTGTCTATCCTGCTGGTGAGCTTTGACATTTCCACCATTATTCCTCTCCACTAACGCAGTTTGTCCATGCTCGGTGTACACTGTCATGATTTTTAGACCATTCCCCTTGACACATTAGATAATTTTGCTGTCTTTGCATTAGTAATTCAGGCCTTGACTCTGCGGCTTCCATGTAACCTCATATTGCTTTTAAAACTCAGATAACAAAGTGTGAGTTATCAGACCTCATTTACAGCTCACATCTACTCGTGTGTCTCGACGGCGTAGCACCATTTTCAGCTATAATCCAGCTACATCGGGCTACTTTTTCACGTGGCCTTAATGTTATTTTCTCCACCCCTTGTACATGCTCACTTGCAGACCAAAATGATGGATGCAATTTCAGTTTCCCAGCGTGCTGATTCTCCAGCCTTGCCGTATCACGATGCACGGCCCTCCCGAGCCGTTCAGCCCCGACATTGTCAGCAGTGTTAATCGCCCGTGACTTATTAAGCACGTGAAACACAAAACGGCCTGACCATGTGACCGTCAGCCTCTTGGGAAGATTGGGTTCAGTGGTTGTGAAACTGTCCATGTCCACTGACAGCTTTTATTGGGGGATATCAAAGATCCATGTACATAAAAGTCCATCGCCATCCATCGCCGACCTTTCGCAGTGTGTGTTGGCCGGCTGGCGGGAGAAGGCTTCACCGGCGGCCTCGGTGCCCCCCCGCCCTGCCTCGGTGCCCCCCCGCCCTGCCTCGGTGCCCCCCCGCCCTATCAATTTGCTCGGGACAAGCCAGCCGGCCACGGTTCTATTAAAAGACACCACGTGCCATGACATCTGTTTAGGTGGTGGCCCCGCCCTGCACAGTAGCTCCGTGTGCCCGGGCCTCTCCATTCACGGTTGTTACTGAGGTATGGGGACGGCAGATTTTTGGCTGCGGGCAACAGCGTTTTTAATGGTCCGTCTATTATTAAATTACAGAGAATGAAATGGAACCATTTGCAGTTTAATGCATACAAAAACAGATCTAACTATTTAAACGTGAACATAAATACATGGCATGTCGAATGTAGATGAGCTGGAGATCGTAATAGAGCTCATCCGAAACGTGGTACGGTTCCCGAATCCCTGACAGATGTCCTGCGATTCCCATGCTGTCATCTCTGCCCGCGTCACATGTCCACCATCCTGTGCCCAATTCCACACGGCTGGCCTGTTGTTTTGCTCCAGCTCATCACCCACCCGGTCTGTCTGAGCTGTCACAGCTTTGAGGCATTTTTCAAATTATAGTCAAGATTTGGGATGGTCTGTAGTGGGGGTGGCCATCTTGGTTGCCCTATAGAAACGGTTTTTCTTAAAGAGACACCATCCTTTGCCCTTTTTCTAAACCAAGACCTTTTGGAGAAGTACGTTTGATAGAGTTTTTTCATTTACTGGTTCCATATGTTGAGACTGTTTCCCTGGAAATAAAATCCCAGAGCATATCAACAATATTTTTAAAACTTATACATTTGATTGCAGAAATGTCCTGTAATCACCCATGAAATTTTACGTTTGATCAGTGAGATCAGTGATATCTTACTTCTGGCTATATTCATGCCACGTGGGCTTTAAGCTTGTGACCAGCATTTCATTCTTGGCGCTCATTAGGTTTGTATGCAATGCACACAATTTGAGTAACTCGTCTTGGATTTTTATTGGGTAGTGTATCTTATTCTGGCATGGGTATGAGACTTCAGAAGAGTAGGCATAGGACAAAATAGTGTGGAGCAGTAACATAAATACAGAAATATAGGAGTGAACAGCAGTAAACATTAAACCTGACAATGGTGGTGCTCAAGTTTTGCTTGCACATTTGGTAAACTACCTGTTTTTAGACCCAAGAGGATATGTTCATGTACATGAAACAGGCAAAGCAGCAGACCTAGCTGGTAGTAGAGGAGCGTACCTTCTTCATCGCTTCTGACCTCATCATTTTCTAGGCACTGAAGAGCCACGGCCTGCTGACCTCTGACCCCCGTCTGCGGGACTGCATGAAGAACCTCCGGAATGCCGTGCAGGAGTCCATCGGTGATGTCATGATGGACCGGAAGCTCTTCCAGAAGTGAGAACCGTTCTTAAGAGATTGCATGTCGTTCTCAGAGGGAAGGAGGGGCTATTTCTAGCACGACATTTAGGAGGCCCTCCCCGAGTAAAGGGTCAGAGTCGAGCCCTGTTTTAGCTGGTTCCGAGCGTGGAGACGGAGCCGGTGGTCCGAAGGTGCCTGACAGCGGAAGGCGCTGGGTGGATTGATAGCCGACAGCTGGTGTGGTTTTGACGGGAACCCACATGAGGCCTGAGAGTGGACCGAAGAGAAAGCTGTTGGCCCAAACAGCACTGCAGCTGTACTGTACCACACTACTGTGGTTCTGTATCTGTTATTTCAGGCAATAATTCAGAAAACCACATATTTTTGGGCTGTGGGAGTAAACTGGAGGAAGTACGGGGAGAACATGCACACACTGAATCATGGTCAGTAATCAAACCCCTTAACCCAGGCAGTGTAAGGCTGTTGTGCTGCTTTGAGAAAGTAGGAAATTGACCATACACTGTCAATCACTGCCTGCTTTAACCAATAATCCAGCAGGAACTGGGTTAAACCGTGATTGGCAGAGGACAGAAATCTCACCCACTCTGGCCTCCTTTGTAAATGTCACCCTGGAGAGCAGCCTAGATCTTTTCTGATGACAGTTTTTAATAATATGTACCCAACACCGGCCAGGGCAGCAGCACGATATTTCATCAGCGAGTCACGCGGCTCCCTCCAGGTCAAGTCGTACCATCCTTATACCAGCACAGGGGACGAGAAATTCCCCCAGGAGCGCGGTGTGAACTGCAGACAGCAAATGACAAAGGGGGTGGACCTAAGCCTGTATATACATCAAGTCAAGTCACACTTCATTGTCATTTCAAAGTATGTAAACATACGATAAAACAAAATAGTGTTTGTCAGACTTTAAAAACGGATTTACACGTATGGAAACTCGAAACACACAAGACAATAATGAATAAACAAACAGATATGCTATACTAACAGTGCAGCTTTGGGCTCATGCTGTGCAGTCAGTTTGAGCTGTATACAACAGTGGATCAAAAAAACTAATGCCCGATTATGTAAACAATGGTAATAATGGTAAATTATTGAAGCAGCATGGAACAAATAAAAACAACAGTGTCAGCAGAGTGACAACAAATAAACAGAGAGTAAAGTGATTTGTGCCAGCTGACTGTCCACAGGTGTCGTCATGCTGGCAGTGAACAAAAGCAGAGGATGTAAGGAGATATGGGTCCATGGAACATCTAGTCATATTTAAATGGCATGTTTACAATGTGAGAAGGTCTCAGCAAGGACTGTGTCATCCCGAATGGACACTCTGGAATCAGTGGTTCACGGGTGGTCACTGCCAGATAGCTCGGAGAGTTCTGATGCAGCCGTGGCCATCCAAACCGGTGCATACTGGTTGGAACGAGGTTGAAACTGGCATTATCGGGCCCACATGTTGTCAGTAGCGTTGCACCCAGTGAGATGTTGGATGGGTAGAACTTGCAACCAGGTGTGTTGAGTGGTTTTATTGTTTAAGCTTGTTTTGCTGAAGCTGCACTTTTTGTATCGCTACTACTTAATCAATATGCTACTTCTAATGTATAGCCCATGTCACATACTGTGTAGCTGTGAAGCAGGTGGCAGGTGTCTGGCGAGGAGTATTGTGTTGATTATGCCCACCTGTTCCTCATGTCATTGGCACTATAGATGTTTGATGTTTTTTTCATCCCTTGTCCTCAGTGTGCCTGCCTAGATTCTGGCACTCATTCTCTTCAGCGTGACTGAGATTGTTGTCCTTGACGCCCACCTCTGCATCTGCTTTTGGTTTCTTTTTTTTTTTTGTTTCATACCAAAATATCTTATTTTATTTTCCACGCTTTCATGTTAATCCCCATTCTGACCCAAAACTGTAACCCCGGAGACCCCACGTAAATTTCCCGTTTTGTGACTCTGTCCTTTTCCGACCTATCGTCACATCACGAGGATCCGTTCACCTTCCTGCCCTGAGCGATTCCTATAGCTTCATGCCGTATAAATAACGTGTAAATTATGTATTAATAACGGTGCCTTTGCCCCAGGTGTGTTGGTGGAAATATTGTCCTCCTGACTCAAGCCTTCCGGAAGAAATTCATCATCCCTGATTTTGAGGCTTTTGTTTCCAACATCAATAAAATCTACCACAAAGTCCAGCGGCAGGAGCAAGGGCAGGTGGGTATTTCTGTGAGCTCCACCTCACACCTGGCCGTTGCCGTGATGTTTTTGTCCTCGGGTGCTTGACAGTTGCATCCCATGTGACACTCTGTATGCAGGTAGCTGACTACATCCCCCATCTGGCCAAGTTTAGCCCCGACCTCTGGGGTGTCTCCCTGTGCACAGTGGACGGCCAGAGGTGAGTCATCTGTTACCCATTTCTCCCTTTATCTTGCCGTTAATTGGTTCTATTGTTTTGGTTTATATCTTAGCTCCTTTGCCACTATTTACTGGTTTCCTCACAGTTTGTCTTTAACCACCATGAAACCTCTTGCACTGTGTGTTTTGTTGATATTCCCATGTTAATAGATAGTTCTTAACTACAGCAGTCAGTCATGTTCATTTTCTAAATTATTCCCCCCACAACGGCATGGTCTCTCTATCGGGGCAGGCACTCGGTGGGTGACACCAGGACCCCGTTCTGCCTGCAGTCGTGCGTGAAGCCTCTGGAGTATGCCATTGCCGTGCACGAGGCCGGCACGGAGCAGGTGCACCGCTACGTGGGCAAGGAACCCAGTGGTCTGAAGTTCAATAAGCTCTCCCTAAACGAGGAAGGTGAGTGATGCCGCCACCGTATATCCCAGAATTCTCAGCACTGGTGTCCCGTTAGTGGCTTGGGGAACCCTTCAAGTGCATTATGGGAAGGTCAACGATAATAGTGTCTGTTTGCGTGACTAAAGCTCAACTAAACTGATGACTGACACGGGTGATGCACATTTCCCGAAACCAAGACTGTTTACTACACTATCTGGTTAATTCTTGCATCTGCCCATAAATGATTGACTACTCCAGTAAGACTCCTGCCACTGCCATTTGCAGCTGTCCCACTCACATTTGATCTTGTTGCCTGCTGACCCACTTCTCGTGTTTGGTTTGGTATCTTATTGATTTCTTTTTCCCAAGTCGAGCTTGGTCCCCTGTCTGTTTTGACAAGCTGTTGCCCATCCCACAGAGAAACCTCACAACCCCATGGTCAACGCTGGCGCCATAGTCATCAACTCCCTTATTAAGGTAAAGGCTCATCCCATGGGGCTCATCCCCGGCTCTGATTGGCCGAATGCGATTGTGAGTGCCTCGTACGGGCGCTCAGTTAGGTGCCCTCCTGTCCTCTGCTGTCGTGGTTGTGTAATTTCTGGAATTCAGGGTGCAAGAGATGATACAACCCTCAAGCTAGCAAACAGGAGAGGCACCAGCTGTGACATAAATATTTGGTATATATCTCCTCATCCATCTTACCCAGTATAAGGTTGGGGTGAGCTTGAAGCTCAGGGTATAGGACTCTTTGGACATCATGCGTACAAACAAGATTTTCAGTAGTGCCCCTGGGTAACATGCAGGCTAAACAATGCTTCTGTTTTTGTTTCCATTCTTATCTAAGTTTTTCATTAATAAACCACCCAGGCGTAGAGTTGCACATAGTTAGCACTTTGACATTCTGGTTTTGGCTGGCTGGTGTTGACTCACACAGACGCGCACATACACACACAGACACACGGAACTATACACTTTCTTATGGGACACTCCACTCTTCAAGTTTTATGGGTCTGCTGACTGGCTTCAGAAGGCCACCCCCCTCTACGGACGAACATCTTTCGCCGTCGGACGAGCTGTTTTTCCCCCATCCCTTTTTTCCCCATTTTTCTGTCCTTTCCCAATCTGCTTTGGCAGCTGATCAAGGCTCGTCTCCCCCCTGAGACAGACAGAACAGCAGGGGGTTATAGGTGGGCGTTGCCTTGGCCCAGCCAATCACCGGCGTCCTTCCAGAGGGTGTGTGTCTGAGGGCCACTTCAGCCAATTATAGCAGAGGAGTCTCAGAGTGGATGTATGTAGGGTGTGTTGATAGCGTATCTCAAAAGGGAAAATGTGGTAAGCAGAGAGTGGGGGGCACGTGGTTGGGGGGTGTTACATAAAGGGGAAAAAATCAGACGGAAATACAATATATCAAACAGCTCGATGACCAGCCTGACCCTCAAGTTTAAATAGAGATGCTCCACAAAAGGGGAAATTCTGCTTTATATAAGAGGGGGGGCACTGTTACTCCCAGCCTGGGAGGCGTACTCCATATCCCTTCACGTAGAAATCCAGCCCCCCTCGTTACAAACAATCCTTAATGTCTCCGTGTGAGGATAACCTTGTCTGCCTGCTTTCAGTCTCGAGTCGACTATAAATTGTTAGGAGTTTACAACTTGGCTGCAACTTTGGGCCTGGCGCTGAAACCGTGTCTGGGCATTAGCGGGTTTTCCCGCTAATGCTCACATTAGCAGATGGCCGGTTTGGTCGCAGCAGGCTGGACCTTCTCCCACCTGCACTGCGATGTGATTGGACATTGCCCCCCTGTGGCAGCTTGGAGCATTGCATGACTTTGTGCAGACTTTGTTGCCATGGCGCTCTCCTTTGCTGAAAAGGGTATTTACTTGAGACCACCTTCCATGTTTTGGTGCTAATTAATTTTTCCCCCTCCCCTTTTCTTTAAGCCTGGTGCAAACAAGGCAGCCAAGTTTGACTACGTGAGTATCAAGCTTCTTTAGTCTGCATTTTTGCTCTTCTTACAAACCCCCCCCCCACCATCACGATGACCCTGTGATTAGTGTTCGCTCACACGTCTCATCATCTTTTATCTTAAGCCCCACGATTAAGCCTCAGTGTTGCGTGTCCCGGGACCACGTCCCTTTAACAGATGGATGAGTCATTAAGATGCGGGTCTCTGTCTCCCAGGTGATGGATTTCATCAATAAGATGGCAGGACGGGAGTATGTGGGATTCAGCAATGCCACGTGAGTTTTATCCCACGGCTGCACGCTCGCACCCTGACGGAGGGCCGTCCACTGTCAGAATTATGGGAAAATTATCATGCCTTAAAGCGATTTCAGGCTGAGAGGTCGCCTGGGTCCTGTGTGAGAATCGGCCATGATTATGATAACCACTGGTAATGAGGTGATATCGATCTGCAGCTTCCAGTCAGAGAAGGAGACGGGAGACAGGAATTATGCCATTGGATACTACCTCAAGGAGAAAAAGGTGGGCCGCTGTTTTGGCTCCGGGAGGGGGGGGGGGGATGTGCACTGAGACAGGACTGTGATGTCAGTGAGACGACACTCTCTCTCATTCTCCTGCTCCATCTTCACTCTTTTCTGTTTCCCAGTGCTTTCCAGTTGCTGCCGACATGATCGACGCTCTGGACTTTTACTTCCAGGTGAGCCGAATGAAGAAACCTGACCGTTAATGCCGGAGTAACGGCCTGGTGCGGCTCGCCCGGTGTCCCGTGCCGCGCGAGTCCGAGGCTGCCTGAGGTCGGCCGCCTCTTGACCTTCGTGTCAGAGCCTCTAGTTAGTTAGTGCTCCGTCTTCAAAGTTCTCCCATCGGAGCCGAGGCCCGTCTGCTCGTTCCAGCCGGCCGCCCAAAGTGCCGTGCGGGGATCAGACCGGCGCGTCGGCTCGCCTTCCTTCTGGTGTCATGTTCAGACTTTTTTCTGTCCCCTCCCCCCTCCCCAGCTGTGCTCCATCGAGGTGACCTGCGAATCGGGCAGCGTGATGGCCGCCACGCTGGCTAACGGGGGCATCTGCCCCATCACGGGCGAGCGGGTGCTGAGCACGGAGGCGGTGCGCAACACGCTGAGCCTCATGCACTCCTGCGGCATGTACGACTTCTCAGGCCACTTCGCCTTCCACGTGAGTGGCTGGAGCAGGGCACGTGCAGCCAATCAGGACGTGATCGCTTAGGGCGACGCCCATCTTTTCACTTCTTCATCCGCTGGCTTTTGATATTGTTCAGTGTTAATCACAATTTCTGTTCATGATACTATTATTATGGTAATTCCTCAGTTTTGTATCTCTGGTATTTTAATTGGTCGGTTAATTAGTTTAATTTTAGATTTAAAAATCTATCCATAATGCAGGGAATGGGGGGGGCATATAAGATTAGCGCCAGACCAGGACAGCAAACAGGGACATGGGGGGGACATGTGACCCGGGGATGCGAGGGAGGAATGGAGGCTGTGTTTGGCGAGGGAGGGATTTAGGTGAAAACAAAACAGACATTTGAAGGATTCTGCAGAAAATAAAACCCAATCTTGCATTAAGTGTTTGGAATTGGGGGAACTGAATTAGGCTGCTAGTCACCTGACTGCTTAGTCCCAGGGTGTCTATAGCCTTATAAGGTGCTATGTAGAAACTAGGGTACAACAGACCATACTTAATCTGTGATCCGTATGGATTACCCCCCACGGTTTAGCACACATTTGAACCTTCGTTTGATTGCAAAGTTGGACCAAAATAGTGTAAAATACGATGGCCCTTCTGCTGTTACTTTAGTAATAATTTCCTAAATCTCAATGCTGTGCAAGTCCTTAGAGGACATAGAGGCTCGAAATTCACTTCCCACAACAGGGGAGAATTCCCCATTTACGTGTAGCGCATGGGGGGTGGGGGTTCATTTTTTTATTGTTATTTTAAATTTTCGATGGGAATGTCATAAGAAAACCGTGTGGATTCAGTTGCATTGGCCAATGACATTTTTCTGAGATCATTTTTGTTATTTTGTGATCTGAAGAAAATAACTTGTGATTTGAAGAAAAAAATTGGAGGACAGAAGACATAAACAATTAGATATAAGATAGAAAAAGATAAAGATGGACGTCCTCTGTGGACATACGATAGAGAGCTGCAGTGAAAATGTAAGGAACAGAGTAATCCTGTGTTCCCGTGAACAGGGGAGCTTCTTGATTTAACTGTTCTTCAAGTTTTGCTGATCCAAAGAATGATCTGATCCCTGACTCAAAAACTGTGACACGTAGCAAACCGTGACTTATGTGATTCATTGCACCCCCATCAGAAACTATATAAAAATCTATATAAACAAAGAGGGAGACTGTACACGCACCATTGTACATGATGGGACGTATAAGGTCATGGTGCTGGCTGAATCTGGACTCTCAAGAATCAAGCAATGTATTGGTATATCTGCAGTGTCTATACAATTTTTGGGTTATTTACTTCAAAAAAAGGAGACAAAGACAAAATAACAGTGTCGCCGTTGTGTCCCCACTGTGTCGCCCTGTCCCACAGGTGGGATTGCCTGCCAAGTCAGGTGTGTCGGGTGCAGTGCTGCTGGTGGTGCCCAATATCATGGGAGTCATGTGTTGGTCGCCCCCTCTGGACAAATTTGGGAACAGCGTCCGTGGAATCCACTTCTGCCATGTAAGCTGGGACTTCAATGCACTTTGTGTAGTATCTCTAGGGTCAATTTTTCAAAATATCCTGACTCTGGAGATGACACCGTGACCCTGGGGGGTCATATTCTGGCCCAGATGATAGATCTTCTGGCCTGACCCCGAGAGACCACATCCTGACCCCTAGAGACCACAATCTGACCCTGTAGGTCACAGTCTTGATGCAGGATTCCTGAAAAGGCCCCTATAAACCATTAAAACAAAACCCATTCAGTGTACAATCCTAAGGAATCCAGAAGATCTATCATCTGTTCTAGACAGTGATGAACTTAAAGGCAATCGTGAAAGAAGGTTGTCTCTGAGTCTGCTTCTCTGAGAACCTGAGTAGACTGGCTCATGGGTTGTGCAGTACTCAAGTAAGTATTCAAGTAAACAAGAGTAAAAAAACAGTGATTCTCTAAATGACTTAACAGCAAACAGTGTACACGATCCCCCCGATGCATATTACATTACAAGTGTTTAAGAGGCCATGCATATTTCATGCCCATTGTTTAATACTTTAATACTCAGCAGGAAGAAAATTATTAAATTTGTTTGCTTATCATGAGGAATGTAACAGCCCAGGCTGATCTGAAACCATCTACTTGCTCTCCGTTTGTCAGGAGCTGGTGTCCGTGTTTAACTTTCACCACTACGACAACCTGAGACACTTCATCAAGAAGTTAGACCCACGTAGACAGGCGGGGGATGACTGGGTGAGTCATCTTCTCAGCCAAATATCAATGCTGTGTGTGTGTGTGTGTGTGTGGATTGGGTTTGTATTGCATTGTGGGGACCAGAAGTCTCATGTCAGGATTTTCGCAGACATTCTGTGGGTGGTCTATGCTGGGGTATTCGTGATGAGGTGTGTGTGTTTTGGGAGTCTTTGGGTGCTCTAAGACAGGATATGAGGAGACCAGGGTGGGGTTCACAGTGGGGGCTGGGGCCTTGGGTTGTCCAGGGCAGTGTGTGGGTATGCGTGGTGGCACAGTGTCCCGGGGGGAGGATGTGTCGCCATCTTGCATAACTCACCTGCAGATCACCTTGGAATCTGGCCTCGGTGGTGTGTGTGCAAAGCTCTCCATGCATGTGCACACATGGGAGGGGTGGCATAGCGGTCAAGGACGCAAGATCTGGCAGCCTTTCAAATGAGGCTCTCTTGAGGCACCATTGACCAGGCAGCAAAGGGCTCGTGGGAGTTTTAATTGCACAAAAATGCTCTGCGGGCAGAACAAAAAATGATTGGTTCAGAGAGATAACCAATCAGATTGTAGAGGAGGTGGGTCCAAGCAAGTTAGGGAGGTGGGTCCAAGACATGAGATTGATATGGTCCTGCCTCCTCGAATTGCTTGGACCCACCTCCTGTAAGTAAAACTCCCATGAGCTGGCAAAGGAAACATTCAACGAGATCCTGCTCAAGGTCCAGTTGAACTTCAGCAGATGTACATTTATGTTTCTGACCAAAGTGACAATGTACCCCTGCCTTCTGCCTTATATTGTTTTCAGTGGGACTCCATGCTCCCCCCCCCCCCCCCCCCCCCCCCCCCCCC
>JAODJU010000130.1:2798409-2818245 GCA_026776725.1 Gnathonemus echidnorhynchus
TGTGCATGTGAGCACTGTAAGGTATGCAGTGCAGTGATCTGGTGTCTGCATATTCCCATAGTGTGTGCATGTGAGCACTGTAAGGTATGCAGTGCAGTGATCTGGTGTCTGCATATTCCCATAGTGTGTGCATGTGAGCATTGAAATGAGCTGGCAGGTTGTCCCCCTGCCTTGGATCCTCTGCTCCCTGGGTAAGCTCCAGCCTTCCCATCACTCCATACTGGATAAAGTGGTTATGGGAAAATGGATGGATGCTTGAGGCTGACAGAGGAGGGACAAACACATTTGCCTCAGCTGCCATTTAAATTAATGACAGCAGAAGTAATAACTAAAGGAGTTAACTGCATTCCACACTGGATTTGAAAGCCTTGTGTCTCCCATTGCTACACATGCACTCATAAAGGCCGGCTTTGCAGTACATTGCAGTGAGACTGTGGAGTCTTTCAAAATCCATCCGTCTCTTTTCAATAACCATTCTTCCAGCAGGGATCTGTCTCAATGTAATCACATGGGCTCTCCAAGGGCAATTTAAGTCACCAGTTCACCTCAGTTACCTGTCGGTTGAGGGATATGGATGAAAACTGATCTATAACAAAAAAACATGTCCGCACAAAGCTGCCGTCCCATTCAAACCACATCTAGAGGCCTCAGTATTGTGTGACATTAATCTCTGATATGTTCAAGGGCGTAGCTAGAAATTCTGGGCCCTCAGAAAAAATGTTACTTTGGGCCCCATGAAGAAAGATCCAATGTAGATAGATTTTCCCAAGTTTGGGTCTCTGCAAAGTGCTGGGTGCCTGAATGCGACAGGCTATCTATGCTCTTCGAACATGTCTGGATGTTTGTATCAAGCTGTTCTTCATTGGTTTACTGTTAGTGAATAACGTTTCTTACGCACATTGCTGAAGCTCTGTTAGTAAGGGCAGCATATCGAAATGAACTAAACGTTATTGAGCAATATATTGCAGGAGCACCCGCAGCTAGGGCGACCTCACCTGGCAACCGGACTCATTGCCACCTCCGGCACAGATCATGGTGGTCCTTACGGAGGCTCCCCACCAGTCACTTCTGGAGCAGATGCTGTAGTCCACAATAGGGAGGTAGGCCTGCTTCAAGGTGGGAGAGAGCTGACCTCCAGCTGTGGGGCAAAAGATCGAGGGTTATGCATGGGAACATCGTAAATGCCCAATAAATGTCACATGAAACATCATTAAACCCCCAATCAATGCTACTCTGGCCGCACTCACTCTGGGTTCGGCCCCAGCCGCTGATGTAGCAGGGGTTGTTGTTGGGCAGGATCAGCCCAGAGGGAGGCAGCGGGCCCAGCTGCACGTTGGCATTGAGGACAGCGTCAGTGGAGAGGCGGAGTAGGGCGATATCGTACCTGAGGCCAGAAATGCATGACAGACGTTAGACTTGTGCCTCAACAGATGGGTCACGGTTTCATTTCAGTTTATTGGCATTCCAGGTCCCAGCGGTTGCTGGAACATGCTTCTAATACAGTTTTCAGGGTAAGAGTTTATTTGATGGGGCACAAATAATATAGTATTATACTATTACTTATGTATTAATTAACCACAAACTAAGGCTTAGTTACATACTGATTTCACATTAATTCATCATTAATGAATTGTGACGTTTCATCTTTAGCATTTACTATATTTGTTACTATATCTGTTAATTCTGTAAACCATTGTGATCTACTGAAGGAACTACTAAGGAACAAGTAATGAATAGCACTGTGATGGCTGCCCCACAGCCACACAGCTAATTTGAAGGGAAGTATAATTTATGGTCATTTGTTATTTTGTTTAAGTTTGTTTAGTTTCTTTTTATTGTTTGTTTACAGCAGTTCTTGTTTAGATATATTTTTTCGGATTAACTTAATTTAATTTGATTTTGTTTGTAGATTTTTTTCATTTAAGGCAGATCGCTAAGCTAAAGCCTGTTGTGACACAGTAGGATTTTGGAAAGGTGATTCATGCTTTTATTACAACTCGTCTGGACTATTGCAATGCCCTTTGTGTTGGGGTTAGTCAGGCTGTCCTTTTTTCAATCATGGCTCCAAAGCTTTGGAACAAGTTGCCATTAGATGTCTGACTGCCTCCATCTCTTTCTGTTTTTAAATCTCGCATTAAAACATATTTTAATGTAATCATTATCTTTTACCTCAAGGTGAGCTGTGCATCTTTTATGGCTGTTGTTTGTGTGTTTTTGTATTGTGTATGTGCTTTTTAAGTTTAGCTTTTTGATTGTACAGCACTTTGGCAGCAACTTGGTTGTTTAAATGTGCTCTATAAATAAAGTTGGATTGGATTGGATTGGTTTTGATTGAAACATTAGCTGACTTTTGTTTTGGTGTATTTGTGGTATTTGTTATTGGTTTTACCCCTTTTGTGTCTTGTGGTTTGGCCAACCAGTATATATAACCCTCATGGTGTCTTGTCTAAGAGAAGGTCAGTTTGTTTGGCTTAAGTTATATGGCTAGCTGTGGTTTTTGATAAGTTGACTTTTTGCGGGCCCAAGTTTACTCTTTTGTTAAATTGATTTCTTTTTGTGAATTAAAAAAGGATTTTTTTTCTAATCCGCCTGTGTTCCTCGTGCTTCCATCTCGGTCCCTGACAAGCACAAATGAAATACTGATCTCATGTTTGTTTATCATTAATGAATTATGACACATCTTTTATCCGAAGTAGCATTTGTTTATCATTTCTACGCCAGTACTAACTGAATTATTAATATCTATTTGTGCTCTGTCAAGTAAAGTGTTAGCATTTTCAGGTAACACACCGCTCTCATTGCCACAAGGACATCCATCCATCCATCCACACCCAGTTGTCCTATGCACGCTTGCAGACGTCTGGAACCTATCCTGGAAGCAATTCCTTGTAGCATGTTTTTGGACTGAGGAGGGAAACTGGAGAACCTGGAGGAAACCCCGCAATGACATGGGGAGAACATGCAAACTCCACACGCATGTAGTGGAAAAGTGGAAACTCAAAACCAATAGCGCTAACCACTGCACCACTGTGCCATGCTCCAGTGTCTCTGTACAGAAAAATCACAATTACTAAGACTGTCTACTGGTTAAGTGGTGATCCAGGGCCTGTCCCAGGAGGGTGTATGATGAGGTATATCCTGGACAGGACATCCAGGAATCCATGGGGGGAGAAATACAGGCATCGCTCACTCACAGCTGAAAGAAAAATTCAAACCCACGTCCTAAAGCTGTGACACATCAACTATACTAACTCCACACTGCACCCAAGTGCAACCAAAGTTTTTAAAAATGAGCTCAGAATTTCGGCTAACTTTAGCACTCTGCCTGGTGCTCACCACAGCCCTCGTTATCAGATCGGATTGGACCGGCACTAAACAGGGGTGAGATTTCATCACCAATCTGAACCAATCTGGCTCATGCAGAGCACTCCATGTTCTGCTCTGCATAGGACTTAATGACTTTTTTTTTTCACAGCTAGACATTTTTAAAATTTATACTCACTTTTTAAATTACTTTTAACATTTTTTATTTGTATTAACTCAGTCTATTTAGGCCATACAAATAGAAGAGGTCGTAGATAAAAACATGCACTCGACCTCTTAGAATGCACAGAAAACTGCAAATATAGACACTGAAATATCAGCCCCACTGTGGAGGGAGGACTGAGACCTGAGCTCTATACCAACCGATAAGCAAATTAAAACGGCCTGTCAATTCTGATGCCACACAGACATTTATGCCAATAATGAACCAATGAGAGCAAGAGATCAGTATACAGCTGTTCCATCCACCCAATTAATGCAAAGTAATTGCATAGCAACAGCGCGAGCTGACAGTCCAGTTAGAGCTACCTGTGAATGCTAGTTACAGCCGCACTAATTGCTTGAGGCCTAGCTTTAGGGGATTGCACGTTGATGACCAAATCCTGCCACTTAGCTTGCTGGCTAGCATTACCTAATGCACACAATGCTGTTCACACAGTGGGCGTAATGTGCAATGCAGAATATTTTATTCTACTTCATTCTGCTCTGCGCTCACTCATCACTGGGTACGGTCAGATGACAGACTCATTATTTGCTACATAAAGCCATTCATTTCATCACTTCACATTAATAGTCCACATTTTAGGTTAAATTTTCGGTAAATGAGTCCTTTTTACCTGCTGGTGATCTAACTCCTTGGAAATTTTGTTATTCTGATTAATATTTAACAAAAATTAACAAGGCACAACAAAATGGTGGTTTTTGTACTGAATTTGCAAGGATGGCCATTTCTTAGGCATTCTTTCCTTGTACAGATATCTCACTGGAATTGCTGCAATTAGAGCACAACTGATTACTAATGCAATCCAATTCACTGAATGGAGTGAAAATCATACTGAGCAAAATTAGCTTTGTTATAACTGTCAAATTAATTACAATGTTAATTTGGCCTCCACAGCAGCGCATCTCAAATCGCCTGCTGTAAGAAATGATGATCCCCGTATACTGTAGTTTTTCTTCCGACTCACCCATTAGACAGCCGGTTGGGGTCCCAGTTCGGGTGCACATACACGTAACGAGGTACTGCTCCGTCCCCTCGTGAACGTTGATGTTGTGGTCGCCAACGACCACGCGCCAAGTCCGCTGCCTGGAAAACAAAACACCGTAATGATCTCACTTACCCATGATGCTGTAATATTCAGCTAGTTGACGGCACAAACAGTAGAGTATGGTTTAACACAAGCACAGAATTTCATTGGTAACGCACTTAGTCACACCACAGAATGGAGACTTATTAAGCTCTAGAGCTCTGCTAACATTCTCATCAATGGTATGTCCAAACTGCACCCCCTCAAAATGACTATTTACGTGTGCTGCATCACCGCAAGCATCAGAGTGACAAAGCTTGCCACAAACAAAGCAATAAAATAATCATGTGAACTAATTATGCTAAATAACATCAACTGGTCTACTCCCAGCAATGCCTCTCTCCATAGCCAGGAAATTACAGCTATACAGCAGCACGAGCTGTATCTTTGTAATCTCAAAACTGTCACCAATGCTAATTGGTACAGTCTTGTTTTTTTGCCCTGACCATGCAAATGTTGAAATCGATTCTGAGCGTGCGACAGAAGATACACAGAACATCTGTTCTGAACTGTCATGGAGATCGCTGACAGCCAACACTCCTCGATTCATTTGGATGGGACACCAGCTTTCTGGTTAGACAAGATAAAGCTGGTGCTCAATCTATTATTTTACAATACAAATGCAACAAAATGTATCTATGCCTCCTGAAAGTGGAAAGCAAGGATATCTGAGGGTGTTCTTTGAAGACCTCACATGAATGTCTATCCTTCCACGTCAAAGCATCAATAAAGCCTTAAGCAGCTGAGGCCACTCACTTGTGCTCATGCCACAACATAAACATTGATTCTACTTTTTATATTCTATTTCATTTAAAATTACCTACTTTATTTTTTAGTTAATTACTAGACTTAGTTTTTCTCTTTCCTAATGCTGCTTTCTTATATGCATCTGCTGGTTTTTGCTTCAATGCTATCTCGCTGTACTTGTATAGTGACAATAAAGACATCTATCTATCTAAACATCCGGTTATCAAGCTGCATTTTAACGGATCGGAGTCTCCCAAATGTCCCCCAGAAGTAAGATCTAATTAGTTTAATTTTTTTCTTGAAATTTTCTATTTTCCAGGCATCCCCCTGAGGAGTACTTTTTCCATTTTCCCCAGTATCAGTTGAAGATCAACACAGATTTAGAACTAATCAGGAATTTCCTCTTTCGATCAATTAAGTTAATCTTAATCTTAATTGAGGTATTTATGTCTCTTTGTGTTCATTTATCTTTTTCACAAAGCCAATAAACAGAAGAAAAACTCCTGGACAAAGTCTGAAGCTAAGTTCAAAATGAAAGGTTTGTAAGGGGAAATGGATACCCTGGCAGATTTAGGGGGCCTAGCTCTTTATAGAGGTCCCTGAGCACACCAGCGACCCCCGCAGTCGGGAAACCCCAAGGTGACATTTCACCAGGGGGCTCAGAATATCTAGGTACATCCCTGGCCTTCATCAATCCTCTGTCTCCTTCTTTTTCCAGCGTAATTATTTGCAAATGTACTTGCTGATATCGGTCTACTTGTTGTAAAGTACAGTACTGTACAAAAGTCTTAGGCAGTCAACGAAAATGGTCTTTAAATGATTTTCATTTTGGTGTAAAGCTATGATATTATGTCTGTCAATGTGTGTTAGTTTAGCCATTTCAAAACCTCTACTAAACTCACCCCAGTGTTTGCAGCAACCATCCAATATGCCCATGTATTTTTGACTTAATCACTACCCCACACTGTTTGGCTAATCAATAATTAATTAAGTGTGCTGGTGGTGAAATTTAACACATACATGGAATAGCTGAAAGGAGAGCTTTGGGTACTGAAGCTGTGTTTATCTAGCTACCCAACAAGATATCGGTAACTTTTTGGAGAAAATTGGAAATTTTGATCTATTTTTTATCCTGTTACTGTTCATTTACATATATTCTAATGTAAAAAACTGTGTTTTTTTCTCAGCAAATATACACTTAATACCCAGACAAATGACCTTAAACATTTTCTTCAACTGCCTTCTCTGACTTTTGCAGTGCTGTATATTTAACACTGTACAGGACTTTACAGTGCCACCAATGTTGCCATGCAACTGAATTATTAGATACGATTTACAGGCAGTCTAAAAATTAACGGAGATGCCGCCCATGAATGAAGGATTGTGAAAAATGACATTTTGAAATAGAGGCTGCATTGAGTGATTCATCAACAGGCCCAAGGGCTTCCTATACTCAAAGGTATAGCAGCTGTTAGAGTGAGTCTTTGCTAGCATACGATCTGGAGCCTCACTTGTCCACACAGTGAGCTGCTGTCATGACCCATCCTCTCCTGATCAGAGTTCCGCCACACGTGTGGTAGAAGTTTCCACTAGACAGGTACTGAAGCGAGATCTGGAAAAAGAAAAGCGGAAAGCTGATTAAGCAAAGATCCGTAAGTCGACAGGTTATTTGTACAGCCGGTGCTCGCCCGATCGACCGAACGTGCGACTCTCCTGGGGGAGTGATAGCCGATTCTGGGAAAACAAGTGCGTTTGCTCTTTACATCTATTTATTTAGCGGATCCTTTTGTCTGAAGCGACATACGAGCAAAGCAGATCGTTCCCCGCAAGCGCACAGCAGTCAGCGAGGCAGGTAGCTGTAGGTGCAGCCGGCCTGTGATTCCAGTGAATGACTAATAAAAAGTACAAGTTAGCACTGGAGCAAGAGCTATATAATGCGTCACAAAAAAATACATTGCAGAAACCGACCAGAAGATCTATTCACATCAAAGACGTGGGAAAACAGGACCAGTGGAGTCGACTCAGATCAAACCACTCATGACATGGAATACCAACAAGTGTAGGTCAGCCTGACTTAGTCTTACTCACCTGGGTAATTTTCCTCAGCCTGTACCTCCAGTGATTACCTACCTTTAGCTTTTATTATTATTATTATTATTATAGTTGTATTTGTTTTACATTTGTCACTATGATTTGTAAACATTTTGCATGTCATTTTACAGAATAGGAGGTCAATATCACTTCCACTGAAGGTCTCATCAAATGAAGAACTGAGTCTTAATGCTGACATTCGGAATTTCTCTGAAGTTGAAAAAAAAGCAAAAGATTGTGTGGTTGATCAATTGACTTATCGCACATTCATAGACTGGGAACAAGGCGTACCTGCCAGGGCCAGGTGTGGGGGGGGGCAACCTCTCCCCCAACAACCCTCCCTTCTACATCCTCAATGTACCGCGGCTGGGGCTCGATCTCTGCAAGCGCTAGAGGAACACAATAACAAAAACGTAGGTGGGTTGTAAAGGTTATCAGATTGTAACAGCTTGCAGCATTTCATGGTAAAGGTTCCATTCAAAGCTCAATGTAGCTCTGAATGCTCATGAAGATAAGTAAAGAACCTCCACGGCATAGCAGTGCTAATGCACACAAGCATGTATAGTAGGTGTAGCTCACGCGCAAAACAGAAACCCAGAGGAGGTGGTACAGTAGGTCGGTTCTTACCCAGAGTGGCCAGACCACTGAGCAGTAGGATCCTTAGCATGTCTGCAGGTCTTCAGGAGTCTCTATACCAAGACAAGCGGCTCTAGAAGCCTTATATTCAGTTTCTAGGTGCTAAGGGATTCCAACAGGTGATGCTGCCAGTGCACCAGATGTGCATGTTCCCACTGGTAAAGATCAAGGGCAGGGATCAAGGCCGGCTTGTTCCCAACCTGTGAGAGTCGAGTAGCTCAAAATCTTGCTTCTTACACCTGCGGTTCCACTTCTTATCTTCCTATTGCTTTTACAGCGGGGGTGAAGCACACTTTTCCATAGAGGGCCCCGGTGTCTGCAGGATTTCGCTTTAGCTTTCTGTTAGCAACTGCTCAGCGCCTAGAACACCAGCCTGACTTAGATCACAGCCAAGTAACAGCTCCAGTAACGTATTTCACGGCGAAAAACCAACACACCCCGTGACAAACCAACTACTGCTACTTCTCAGTCAGAACAACATATTTTGATCTCTGCCGGTGCTCTGGACTGTGTGTTATGTTTACTCATTATCTGAACCAAATTATCTGCCAGTCGAACAAATATAAATATACTGCAAGTATGTGTGTCTTGAGTGTGACAGGTGATATTAATGACTGAGATATAATGTGCTTGGCGATTAAATAACCAAAGGTACTTTTAAGGGAAGATAGATCATAGTAATGCATGTTAATAATGCATGTGATGCTGCTGTTTGTATATTAACTGCTGGAGCCGAGAAAATGCATTCACATTTGCGTTTGCCAAGCCATTCTGTTTCGGCTCTTGCATTTCGTTGCTCTTGCATGATGTTATGTAAATGAGAGAAGTGAGGTGACTGGTTGGTTATGTCCACAGAATTTCTATCATTATGACTCAGTGTATATGGGGAAGTGTGTGGCTGCATATATTAGGGATCCCTACCCGTGTGCCAAAGGTCACTGGTTTGAAGCCCATTGTCAGCAGAGTAACCATATCAGCGTTGGGAACTTGAACAAGGTCCTTAACCCCCATTTGCATGTAAATTATTGGGACAGTTTTGAATATTTTTCCCAAAGCAAACTGACCAATCCATTAATAAGCACGACCAAATAAATGACCAATGTAGATCATATTAGAAGATCATTACATACACCCAGTGCCACATACCTTCACAACAAATTTACTTTTCTAGACTATTCTTTCCTGATACCACTGCTCTTTTTTTGTCTTCCACTCAAGGTCGCACACATACTGGGGATGTTGCTTAATAACTCCTGAAATCCTGAAAACTAATCACATTTTCAGCCTCACTGCAAAACACAACTTTTGTTTTCAGCTTTCATTGTATTCATTCACAGAGTGTCTGGTGCCTATCGCAGGAAGTACAGGTCACATGGTGGGGGTACATGCTGGATGGGACATCGATTCATGACTGAAGACACACACACATGTTTGTAATTATATCTTTGTGGGGACTCTCCATTCATTTCTATGGGGAAACTCTAGTCCCAACATGATGACCTTAACCCCTACCCAGCCCTAACCTTAACCATAAGTAACCAAACAAAACATGAGACTTTTGGCATTTATATTAGCTATTTTTTGATTGCATTCACAAATCTTTGTGGGGACCTGAAAAATGGTCCCCACACCATCAAAATAACAGGTCTTTATTACATTGTCAGGGACATTTAGTCCCCACAATGTAATAATTATATCTGGCTTTGGGGGGACTCACCATTCATTTCAATGGGCATAACCCTAATCCCAGCTATGACAACCATAACCCCTATAAAGTCCTAACCTTAACCATAAGAATCCAAGCAAAATGCAAGATTTTTGGCAATTTATTATTTTTTTTTTGATTGCATTCACACAAGGGCGTAACTTTGGCTAGAACATTGGGAGGGTTGAGGTCTCCACCCATTACAGGGGAAACATGATTATTGGGGGGGTTATATTGGCTGAATCTGATTATTGGGGGGGTCATGACCCCCCTAACCCCCCTGGAAATTACGCGCCTGCATTCACACATCTTTATAAAAATTGAGTTTCTCAATGTAAGCGTAACCTACACACACACTCACATACACACAATCAGTCATACACTATGGCCAGTTTAGAGATATGATTTCTTCCCTATGACTCACTGTAAATGTGTCTGCTCAAGGTTGTAGATGTAGCTGAAATTTGCTTGCGCATAAAACCCTCTGCAAATGCACGTATGCCAGGTTTAATCTACTTTAAGAAATTAGGACAACTATGTTGTAAAACATCTAAATATTTCTCAAAATCTCATGTGCTTTGTAAAGCTTAGCTCCCTGAGAAGTCAGCACTCACCAAAATCACATCTACACTGGGATGAGATAGGATCTAGTTAGCCCGGATAAATATTGTACTTCCATTTTTCACAACAAAGCCAGAACAAACAAAAAAAAATTAAATTACTTATGTAACACAGAGCAATGTTAATTCTAAAATGACATTAGTATTCACTATGCTACAGTAAGATAGTTAACAATATTCATTACTTTGGATAGCTGTGCATTGCTAAACAGTGCTGAGATATCAAGTGCTTCAGCTTAATTTAAATGTGGGTGCTTAGCTAAGAGGCTAAACTGGTGATTCTTTACTCTGTGACAAGAGAGGGTAGGTCAACATCACGACTGATGTTGTGACCTGGCTCCATAAACAGGAGGAAATAGATGGGCTGTGGACAGAATTCTCCAGAATTTGCATTCTCTAGGTGTTGCCTGATGCTGTAGCTAATTATGTTCTGAAGCCTTGATGGTCTTCAATTGCGTCTTTATTCGTAAGCCAGACCCAGCTACTTTGATGAAATCTGTGATTGTGTTCAGGAGATGTTTGATGGCGTTCAGGGTGGGGGCAACACCATGTATCTGAGAGGAGGGGGCAGAAAATGGGACAGGGTGTCTGTCTTTCTCTATGAGCTAGATGTGTCAGATACTTAACACCCACAAGGGACAGGTTAAGAAGCCAGGTGAATACTTCCCCTATTAACCAGAAGTCACTGGGTAAGTGCACTGGCTATCCCATATACTGTAACTCCATGTGAACAGTGGTATATAAGGACAGTGTTAATTTCTGCAGAGTGTGGCACGTGAAAGATCGTGTCACCAAGATTTTGGAATTTTGTTGCTTTTCATTCTAGCAAAAAATAATAATAAACATTCAGTCGTGAGTAAGGAGACATTTGGAAGTGCCACACATTGTGCTACTAGCATGATAAGAATCAAACATTTATGCCTTAAATAACAGATTAAATCAAGTCAAGCTGTTGGTGATAAACTGAAACTGAAATGACGAGAACTTAATGGTCTATTTGAAAGCATGAGACTTAATATTCTCAAATGTAATACTTCAGAGCTGGTGTCTGACTCCATTAGCACCTACTCAGAAGGGATACACATACTCACTGTTTGACATTGACTCATATTGGGTAGGATTAATTTCCATAGTCCAAGTCTATTTATAAGAAGTATATTTATTATAAAAAAAAGTAAAATCTTTTAGGAAGTATTTGCTCTTCTGATAGTGAGCACAATGGAGATGTGGACAATAAGGGGTGACAGGCTTTTATAATGGTGCTAATTAAAGAGAAAGTCATTACAAGTATCAGCATTTTGGGGGATTATAACCTTATCGCTGCATTAAGAGACACACATCCTTTCACGACTCGCAATTAAGCCTCTGTGGTCATGTGACACAGCGGAGGCCGTGGGAGCCGTGGTCTGCTGCAATCTGCAATCGGCCGCTCTTCCCTTTCCAGGGGGAACGAATCAAACAAAGATCACGGAGAATCACTCTGTTGTTGAATTGGATGTTTTAATTAAAGATGTTTGCCTTCGATATTGCGTCCTTCTTTAACAAGGAAGATCTGGTTCCCACAAACGTGCCTAACATGGGATAGGAAATTGACATTGTGAATGAATTAACTCTTTTGATTGGATGTAACAATTCAGCAGCTGTGAGGTGTCAGTCAATGAGGTGCCAAAAAATACTGTGTAAGAAAATGGTAATATATTAGACATTGATGTTAAAAAATGATGAGTGATTTTTCCAGAAGTCCTTCTCCTGGAAATTTCATCCATAACAATTCATGTAAAGATTATGTTAAATACATGAAGCAGAACAGAACACTGAAGAGATGAAAGCTGTAAAAACTGAATGTGTGCAGTGTGATTAGTTGAGAGGACATTACCTAGATTGTCACCTGTAATGTCACTGGCTGTCATTTTGTCCCTGCATTAGTCAGTGGTACAAAGGCATGACTCACAGCTCTGTGTCTGCACCCTCCATAAACATTAATCATATTTCGAACATCAGAATCACAATCAGAACGATTTTTATTGGCCAAGTACAAGGAATCTGTCTTAATGGATATACCCTGGTACAACATATATCATGCAATATAATACAAAATAATTTACAAACATGTATGCATGAAATTTTACACACACATTTTACATTAAACTGCCTGCTGACAGTTAGAAGCAACATGGGATGTTTAACCAAAAACCAAAAAAAGGAATACATTTGAATTTTTCCAAACAAATTACTTTATGGGCAAGCTAAGACAATGATTACACCAGGTAGACTAACATATTAGTCACCATAAACCTTTAAACCAGTGCAAATGCTATAGTTTTGGGAATGTTTTAAGATAAAATGCATGCCATTGTTTTAACCCTTCCATGGTTATGAATGAAACTGTAATGTCACCCCTTTGTAACTATCAAGGTCTGAAACCAGTTATAAGAAAATGTTAACTTATAGCTAAAGATTTTTCCCAAAGCAACTTATAATTTTTACCTATTTCTATGCTCACATAACTGAAAGGGGTACGTACACAATTTACTTAATGTTACAGTCTCCTTTTTAAATGTAGACCAGCATCTGTGAACGGTAAGTACGGTTTTGAGTCTGACTCGCTCTTAATATGAAGAATGATGGACTTTACAGTACGATGGAAGAAATTAGGCTTCTCAAAAGGCACTGGGTAGGATTGCTATGTGTTGTCAGTCATCACCTAAATTGACCCAATGGCCGCCCAACGGAACAGCCAACAGGAAATGGGTAGAAACAGTTAGTGACTGACAGTGTACAGTGATCACATCCCCCCCCCATCACTTCTCCTACTGTGTTTCAGCTATCTCATCTATTATTTACTGTGGGTCCAATCCAGTCCTGAGGAGGAAACACCAGGCCAGAGTTGCTACTGACTGAGCTTATACGTTTTGCTATAAACATGTATATTTCACAGAGAAAATTTCATTTGATTTTCACTGCCAATTTTGTTGATGGTCACATTATACTTTGGTGAAGTTTCCTTTATATTTTTAATCAAGACCTGCAAAGTCTCACACATCTGCCGTGACACTCCTGCTTTCAGACTCTCACACTCACGCAAGAAATCTTACAGTAAATCTGTATTACTTCATTATAAACCTAGAAATAGCTGCATCAAAAGTGTTGGAGTAGTTTGCAAACCCTACAGACTTTTAACAAGGTAATAACACTGTTACATACATGTAAATGCGTGTGCAGACTTGTCTCGAATTAAAAATCTCACGCCAGCTAGCTGACCAAAGTTGGCAGCCCTGTTTGATACTTACATAACAAGCCTTACTGTCAGATAATAATCAGCAGTAATTATATCCTGCTTGATTCAAGGTTTCTGATTATAGTCTGTTAGCACAATGGCTAAATTAAACCAATGCACGAACTTGCCAGTAAAATACAGGGAACATATTTAATAATATGTTATGGTGCTTCCATATTGCAAACCTGTGATCAAGAATATTGCATAATGTGCCTTTGAAGTGTCAGAAACACCCATCACATAATTAAGGGCCTTTTCCATGAACACCTTGCTAATTTAGTTCAAGTGTCGGTCCCTCATTGGCATTCCATTCATGGTGCACCCTGCCTCGTGCCCTGTGCATTCTGGGATAGCCTTCTAGTAGACCATGCACTGGAAAAGGAGTTAGGCCATGTAAATGGATAGGTGACTCCTCAATGCCTAAAAAACCGGCAAATCTGGCGATAAGCTGCATGAACAAGCAGTTGTTTTTGTCCACAGCAAATAAGCACCAGACTTATGTCTGACCACACAGGGCGTCATGCAGCCCAACAACCGTAAGCTGGTAGACCTTGCACCAACATCTCAGCTTTTGTTGCATGAGAAGATGAGGACGGGGCTGAAACCAAAGCCTCCCACTGCAGCACTGAGTGCATGCGGCAAGAGTCAGATGGAGCACAGCCTGTCGTTGAGCCTTCCAGAGAAGGGCAGTGGCTGGTCCTGAGGGTAAAGCCACAGCCTTGCAGCTTAATAATTGCTGATTCAAGACCCATGAGAAAATTCTACTGCAAGTGGAACTGAGTATGATACTTAACTTTTGTGTTAAAAGCTTCTGCTTTAGAAACCATAAGTTCCTTTCATTCAGTGTTGGTACCAAAGACAGAGCACCGGCTATTCCCCCCAAAAATGATCATCCAATGATGCAAAAAATTAGGCTATTAGCCCAGTCCAGATCTGCTCTGGTGTCGACACTGCTTTCATTTAACATGTGACCTAAAAGAAATATAGGGCTAATACTTGCTGAAGGGATGCAGAAGCTCCTTATGTTTCCAAAACGATCTAAAGTCTTGTTTTAATTCAACTTGCAAAGTGACACTGCTTGGAAATAACGTGGCCCAGCAATGTTCAGTGTTTCTCTGTTCCCAGCCCCCGAATACCTGAGATTACTTGCAGCCTTTGTCGCAGTTATCTGACTGAAGGCTCTCGCCGCAGTCATTTCCTTGCATCACCAGCTCCGAAAGCGGAATGCCCTCTTCCCATCCACACTTTGAACAGTGAATCATCAACCTGCTATGTCATCTTACGGTGTTTGACCATTATGACACATTAGCGGATTTCCAGTCGGCTGAGGCGCTTGTGATAATGTTCTCGCTCGTTCGACACCGGTGACAATACAGGATCTGAACCGCACGCCTATTCGCAACCTTTAATCGCAATTAAACCGAGGTGCAAACAATCGATCCACAGCTCCATCCTTTTCCTTTCACACATAAGACAGAACAGCGGTGAGCTGTGTTGAGGTGGTGGAGGCGTTGGATTTGGGGTCGGAGGAGAGAATAGAGGACAGTCACTCTCAGCAAAGGAAAGCTGATCCAGTCAGTGCCAAAGTCCCAGATTGATCCTGCAGAAAGTGTTTCCCATTGATCTCTGCTCCCCCTGATTTGTCTGCTCTGCCTCGTTTGTGTGATTCTCCTGATGGAGGAGAAGGATGAGGAGAGCACAGGGCACTTGTGCTCAGATTCCCCAGTGTCATTTTACCGCGGTGGTGCCACTTACACAGAGAGCCTGACAGCCTTTGGGATACATTACGTAATCGTTAGCTACACTCAACTTTTAACACTCTTGTTGTTTGTATCTCATTAGCAGCGACAACTACAGCTGATCAGGTGGCAATGATTTTGAAATGCAATTATATATAATATATACTGACAAACATATTTGCTACTCTTATGTGTGAGATAATAGCAGCCTCTAGGTCACTGCAAAGGAGGGTGTCTGAGAGAGATATCTGATGGCGCTGTACTGCATTCGCTATTGAACTGTAAAACTATCCTCTAGAAGGAACATTGTTAACAACAATTGTGTTTTTTAAACTAGGCCTACATTTTCTATTCATTTTTTATGCGGTGTATAAACTTTAAAAGGGAGCCTTCTTCAGCATCTTCCATGTTAAACATTTCCATAAAATGCAGTGTTTTCAGTCATCATCAGGGTCTTTAACAGCTTTTCTTCATTGTGCGTTACATAAAACAGATTATTTTTAGGCAGACATACAAGCCCTGAACAAGAAATCTGGGCCGGTAGATTCAGATCAATATACTTCTTTCAATTTACAGTCACAGACCTAAATCAAATAACATGCCTTCTAACAGAATACACTTGTTAGCCGTATTGCACTCATACCGTGATTCTGTTTGAAAGACACAAATTAATTGGTGAATTCAAGGCAGTACTATTCAAAAATACTGTATTTTTGCACTTGTAGACAAGGCACGCAGTCTTTTCACAATGCCGTCCCTTTAGTGGAGACAAATGTAAAAATGGTGTGTGCTAGTTGGCCATTATGTTAGAGTCACAAGGCAGACATACCCTCAATAAATGTAACGTTGGACACATTTTTGGCTGATCGCCAGCTTGTCATACATGCCAGAGGTGTGTATTATAAAATATCACTTTCTAGCACATGGAGTGTCAGACCTACCACGGAGTCTCTCCAGGACCAGTTCATACCGGACCTGAGGCTTCATGTAAGGCATCGGTTATTAAGCTCAATTGTGCATTTATCACAACTCTCATCCAATTGCATAATATCATTTTTATTATAAAATAATCTAATCATGCAAAAGAAAAGCTGAAACCGGAGATTTCCAAGCGTGATATTATGTTTTGCTAATGCTTAATTAGCCAGCATTTCAGCATATAATTTAACATAAAGTGAAGCCCGAAGTTGCTTAAGGAAGAGAAGTGAGCATCCTTCAGATCCCCAGCCTGACTCAAACCCAGCCGAGGACAATCACACGTGATTCATCTCGTCAAACCAGCTTCTCCTAATCTGCGCTCCGGAGGGGGCGGGGGTGATCGCTGCATCCTGTGTGGAGAGACGGCCCCTGCTAATAGCCCTCCGTGGGACACCTCGCCCCCGCCTGCAGCTGAAGCGAATGGCCCCCGAAACTGTGACACTGATGCTTAGGACATCGTTCTCCAGGACACTGATAGGAACCCAGCTGGCTGCTGGTTACAGCTAAAAACATGAACCACAGCTGCTCACAGCTCAGGAGCAATTTACACAGAAGTTAGAGCTTCACCAGTATTCGCAGTCTGTTTTGGGCCATGCTAACCCTCCTCTGACATCGCCCAGACCTTCTTCAACAAAAGTTAATGATAAATTTCAGAAATGGTTTGCAGTTATCAATAATAAAAGGCTATTGCTAGTTATCACACTGTCTTTGCACATCATGAGGACTGCAGTGATAAGCTTACAAAGATCATCTATATATTTTCCATCCATCCATCCATCCATCCATCCATCCATCCATCCATCCTTCCATCCATCCATCGATCTTCAAACTACTTAATTTGATTGGGGTAATGGGGCAATCCTGGAGCCTATCTAGGATGGGACTCACCCTGGATGTGATGACAGTCCTTCACAGGGCTCTATTAATATGCCAGAAATGTCTTGTTTGCATTCAAATGTGCAAAGCTGATAACCTAATAATATGTGTATGAGATGAAAATGACTGTAGAATCAACTGTCTGATCTGAATTCCCAGGACAAACACTGATTAAAACGCAAAATGCTGTTTTTATTCATATTGAACAACTCAATCAGAATATTTTCAGTTTTAATTGGTATTTCATATCTTATTCCATTGTGAAAAATGTTCATGTTCTAAACAATCTTCAAATGGCATTAACAAGCCACAGGCACCTTTGCAGCCATTTAGGTCTGAACAAGCAAATAAGCATTTATAGGTAACAGGCATCTTATAATGATGTCTGTCGTCTAATATATGATGGGGTTTGAATGGCCTATATGTCCCAAGCTAGATTCAAAAGCAATACAGTTTAGCTTAATGGTTAATTAAGCTAATTTTCGATTTTAAAAGTAGGAGAAAATTTTCCTTAAGCCAAAGCTTAAAATAATTTCCTGACAGTGGTCATATGATTTTGCTAGAAAGTCACACATTTTCCATTCTTGTAAACAGGAACATGTACCCCATACCACCCCAGACTCCAACAACCTGCTGGATATTTTAATTAATTTGAAATTCTTAATTTGCTTTATGATCTATCTGCATTGCCCTTACTCTGGTATGGACACATATATGTTTCTGTTATTTAAAATGACTCACTCTAGCATAAATAAGGCATCAGCTGAAACATATTTGTGATATAATCAAGATAATCTTCAGCAAGAGTACTATGAATTCAACTTTAAGGATTTGGCTTTTGAGATTTGAGAAAGCATTAATTAAAAATGAAGCTGTAAAAAATCATATTATTGCTTGGGCAGCCCAAATTCCAGATAACTGTCAGCATTTGTTTAGCGTTTGTTTAGCATTTTGTTTAGCGTTTGTTTAGCATTTTGTTTAGTTTTTGTTTTCCTTATGTCAGCAGTGTAAATAGGGCCAGAGGTACATATGTGCCCACAGGATAGACCAATAGATACCAAGATCTACAGCAGTGTGTGTGTATATATATGTATATATACACACATATATACATACACAAGTATTGTATAGATAGATAGATAGATAGATAGATAGATAGATAACTGTACATGATCACCCTCTCCCCCCCCCCGTAAAAAAATAATTATGCCCAAACAGTACAGTGATATCTACAGTCATCAGTTTTAATGACCTTTTGCAGAGGGTGATGTAATTACAATGGAAATACCCCTATTGCTCCTTTTAAAGTGTCAAAACACATACACCCTAATGAAGCGTTTCTGCTCATTCTAACGAGTGATTAAATCTGGGGGGGGGGGGGGGGGGGGGGGCTTGGGGGGGGCGTGGCTGCTGCTCCAGCTATCCACTTGTCCATTTGCTTTTGAAAAAGAGATATATATATAACCTTTTTGTTAAAAAAAAGGAGATATATGTACAGGTAATTTTTCATAATTGATCATCAATGCATTTTAATGATGCTCCAAAGGTTACACAGGCACCCCCCCCCCACCCCCCAATTCCACAGTCCAGGGTCGCGAGTATAAGCAGTTCGGCAATTCGTGGTTACATCACCTTCAATCCTCCACTCAGATGTGCTCTCCACTCAGGCAAGGACACAGTTTTCTGGCTGCTGGTTTCCACGGGAACACGGTTTCTACCCCAGCAATTATTATTCATATTTACTCCGATTCATTTCCATAGTACTATAAAGGCCAGGAGGATGTTTACATTGGCCCCGAATGACGGCGTATCAGTCGGCTAGGCCGAAGCAGAAGAGGCATGTTGGGCCTCAACATTGACCGCTATCTAAATTCAGATCGATCTTCACGGGATGAAGGCCAGCTGGACAGTGGGAGGTGGTCAGGTTAGCACGTGGGAGGAAGACCGAACTGTCATGTAAAGATACAGGTAGCATCAGGGCTCGAAGCCCAACTTGTGGTAGCTGCTGCAGATAGCCTGATTGGGGATCGGCTTACAGGGTCGACCTTACTGTTGGCAGTGGTCTTCTAACCTCAGCAGCACAGTGCTACGATGTGGTCAGTGGTTAAAAACACAGTGCGGTCTGTGATATACAGAAGGGTAGCAGAAGTGCTCGTCGCTACGGAGATGAAGCGGGGAGTGGAGATAATGTTTGGCAAAACTCAGTCCTGGGCCGTGTGACTTGCAAGTTAATAGGAAGCGGAAATAGCAAGTCAGGGGAAGAAGGGAAGGGAAACAAACAGTTCAGAATGAGAATGGAAGATGCAAGAAGCGTAGTGTGGCTTGAATTTTAGTTTATCAGATTGTTGGCTGTGATAATAAGGCTATAAGCTAACACCTAACAAACACATTTGAAAAACAAACAATGATGTCGTCATCCATCCATCCATGTATTCAACCATGCATCTCTCCATCCATTCATTCATCCATCCTATCCATGTTTAGAGTCACGGGGGGGGGGGGGGGGGGGCATAAAGCATAAGGGTTAGGTAAATCC
>JAODJU010000130.1:2827904-2842951 GCA_026776725.1 Gnathonemus echidnorhynchus
GGGGGCGGGTGGGGGTGGTGGGGGGTGGGGGTTGGTAGGTTGGAAAAGGGATCCATTCATCCGTCCATCTTCCAAACATTTATCGCGTGTAGGGTCACAGTGAGCACCAGACACCCATTACAGGAATCCCTGCCGTCCGCGGGCATATCTTCACGTACCGTGGGCAATTCGGAGACACAAATTCACCCACCTGCAGATTCTCAGACTGCAGGAGGAGACGCACATCACACAGGGAGAACATGCAAACTCCACACGCAGCGCAGGGGCGGGCTTCGAACCTCCAGCCCTGCTGGTGTCAGGTAGCACTAAAAAACAACATAAAGTCACCTAAATAACCTGCAGCAGTTTTCCGGGGGGGGGCACTAACATGGAGCCACATGAGCTTCTCATTGTAAAACCCGGTTGTAATCAGGTATGCAGCAGGGAATGCTTTAAGATAAAATATAGAAACTGCTGCAGGCTCATAAACATGTCAGTGAAATGAATGTACATGCTTAAACGAAGCGATGTTAGTCCTTACTTCATGACGGTTCTATCCAGTAAACATAAGGGGGCCGATATGTAGGTATAATCCTGCCCCAGAATCTGCGTTTAGTGGGTATCTAAAAGGAGATGGTGTTGAGGCAGTCCAGTCAGTTAAATGTGACTTACTGCAGTCGTGTATCTCCTTAACAAGTGGGGGGGGGGGGGGGGCGGGATGCATTCCTGTGCATATGCAGTACCCAGAGGCAACCGGGCTGCCTGACAGTGCCGTCGCTGACTCTGCTGAAACCTGCCTGCTGTCCTCTGCTTGCTTTTGTCTCAGTTGTGTGGGGATGTGTGTGCGTGTTGTTATATCAAGGGGGCAATTCCCAAAGCATGGTAAAAATGAATACACATATCCCGTGATTTCTACCTGGCGTGTCACAAATTGCACGTGTGATTGTGACTGACATATGGCCTGAGTAGATTCCCTGCTTCCCCCTTCACGGATGCGCCAGTCCACAGTGAACAGACAGCAGCAATGGACTGCCTAAGATAAGTATTCCCATCTGCTCTGTACAGAACAGATTTTATGCATTGAAATCCAAAGTCGCCTGAATCACACTGGCGCCCCCTATAGCTACAGAGAGTGTACCGCCATCCCTGAGGCAATAAGAACACAGAATACAGAAGAATACAGAACTTCATCCCTTGTCTCTGCTGCGTCTCTGCATTCCTTTAGAGCTTTATGTAATGCACCGTTTAAGAGACCCACATTCCGGCTGGGGCGTCCCCAAGATGCGGGTGGGTGGAGGAGGGGTCGTGACGGGGCCGATTATCGGCTGAACCGCGAGATTTCACAGACGGCGCTAATTACGCAGGGATAAAAGCTTGTTTACCGCCGGGCTTATGAGAAGCCGTCAAATTGCCTCTTTTTGTCATCCCTCCTTCTCCCCGTTACCCCCTCCGAGGACTCTGCGTCCCCACTCTCCTCCCCTTTTATATATATCAAAAGGCGATAAACTGTTGCAAAACCAAATGGTTAATTTCTTTTTTTTTTTTTCTTTAAAACTTTGCCCAGGAGAACGTCGCCACTGCCAGCCCCATCTGTCGTCAATAACCAACCGCCGCCTGTCGCACCGTTACTCTTTTCCCTCCACCGAGAAACGTAGCGAGGGAGAAAGAGGGAGGGAAAAAAAAACGTGTCTGCTCTCCTCCCTCGAAAGAGAGTCTGAGGCATTAAAACGGAGGGGGGATGTAGCTGCAAGGCTTCCTTTTGATAGTATTTCTGTGATGCACGCTGGCGCTTGGATCCGATGTGTAACGCGAGGTTGTTGGGGGGGGCTTCATTTCTGGGTGTACGGCGTCTAAGTCTGAAGAGGAGAGGAAAATGAAGAGGGTCGAAGGAGGTGGTGCAGCTAATAATAGCAGAAATAAAAACGTTAGTGTGATATTCGCTTTATTCTCGGTAAGATTATAAGGATATTGATGGGGATGAGCTATTTTAAGGTTTAATAGAAAAGGTTTAAAAATAACTTTTTAAAATAATGTATAGGGAACAATGGGCCTTTTGATCATGTGACATGTGGACGTGTTTTGGAGAAATGGTTACGAGCTCCCAAAATAGTCTCCTAGCCATAAAAATAATGATATGAATTATGCCTTAGTGTGTAGATTGTTTATTGTATGGTAGCATGGCAGTGAGATTTCTGTTCTAATCTTTGTGCATTTCAGCTGTTAAGATGAATAGCAGAGGAGCGCGGAAAGCTTTCAGGCTTCTGTCTTTTACCTGTTTATTTATAGTAATTTTATTTGAGATTCCCAGCTCACCAAACACAAACACCTAGACAATAAGATGTTTAAAGTTCATTGCAAATGGAAGTGATTGTAGTTTTTTAAATGCTGTTGGTGGTTTAAAGGAATTGTTATATGAGTTGGGGGCTCACTAAGAGATGCATGTCGTGGAGTCTCGCTGGAGAGAGGTATTTTATATGGATGGATCACATTTTCCTAGCTGTTGAGGTTGTGTCTTTATTCCTTCATTTATTCAGCTATTGTTTAGGACTTAAAATGCCATAGCCAGTAATCTAATCGCGACTTCTTATTTCCCAAAGGACATTCCTAGATCCAGAACTCTGCAGGGAGTTACAGTGAAAGCATATTAAAGAATCCTCACATTTTCCGCAGACAGTATCAGCTTTCATGGAAAGCTTTTGTCCCCAAAAGCTTCTGTTGCCTACGGCTACTGGGGAGTGACCATTAATGCTTTTCCACTGGCATACGGGAACCAAGCTGTACCCAACCTCAAAGAAACACTAGTTACAGCACACTTCCATCTCGGGTCAGGGTCTGATGCCGTTGCCAGGTTTGGAGAGCAGCTGTGGCGTAAGACAATTGCTTACTGTACAAACAGTGTACATAATAATTTACTATGTGCTAATTTCTGCTAGCATGCTGTATTATGTTACCATTAAAAACTAGCATTAGCTTACGTAAATATGCATTACGAATTCATTCCATTCATCTGTTCTATAGTACTTTTTAAAATAGGAACATTGGAAAATTTTCGGGTTCAGAGTTAACATGAATGCATAAATACACCGCAATTTGAGATACTGCCAGAAATGAATAATATATAGAATATGCCCATTTTTCCTTCAGGTAATCCATGCATATCAACGTAGATCACCAGTATCTCCATGCATTTCGACACATCAGATGGTGGTGATGGAACCAGCTCAGTTAGTCACGCTTTATGCTAGTAAGCGGGGCCTTGTCATCGTGGGTACGGCTCAGCTACGGCTCGCGTAATTTACAATGGAAAACCGTCAGTTGGCCGCTATGGCTCTTTGATTGCTTGCAGTAGTTTTGTGTCTTAAGGAGTAATATGGGAAAGTGAAAGGGTCCCATTCAAGGAAGCTATGCAAAGAATAATCCTTTACTTTCAGAAGTACATTGGAATTCTTCTCATGCCCTACCCCATCTTGCTCAGGGTCCCTGGCGCTGGGGGAGGGGGAGTGCCCCCTCAAATGGCCTTGCTTAAGGGCCCACGGACATATGACTGTTCTGCTGAGGGCGGGGCTCAAACCAGCAATCATTCAATCACAGGCATAGAGACTTAGCCTGCAGAGCGAACACCATCCTGAATCAGGATGCTGTTGCATTACAAAATCAAGTGGACAGGTGGGAAAGCCCAAAAGCCGCTAGAGAATAATTTTCTTTTTGAAAGATTCAAGATTCAAAGTTCTATTGTCATGTGTGCAAAGCACAATGATATTCTTACTTGAATGCCTTCTCCACAGATTGCAGACAATTAACAGATCAGTGCAACATTACAATACAATAAATACTAAGTACAAAATGCTACCTGCCACGAAATGTCTAGCAACAAATAATATCTAACAACAAATAATACAACATTCAGCATGAGGTAGTAAAATGATATGTGACAGAGCAAAGTAGCAATATAAAGTGGCACAATGGGCAGCAGACATAAGAATGAACACAATGAGCACTGTCTGGTTCGTTTTGGGTCAATAAAGTGAGACTGGAATAGTTGAACTAGCGTGGGATTCTGACGTACTAATTCCAAACGTCCTCTTCAGTCGACTCTCATGAGTTTGAGGGCTCAGGCCTAACAGCCATGTTTTCAATCATGTTATTTCTACCATACACATTGCTTTTGTCTGGGTATGTGACATTCCATTGTATCAATCCATAAACGGCTGCCTGCTTTTTAACGGCTGAGTGACCCCACAATAAACACATGTAAAGACTGTTGGTTGTGTTTTTGCACTATTTTAATTTTGTGGTTAGAATTTATTTAAGACAGAAGGCTGGATGCATACAACTGTTCTACTAAGAGAATTATGCAATGATGTGGTATTAGCTTACACAGACAGTAAAAAAAAGGTCTTTGGCAGAATTTTTGTAATACCAGTTCACTATTTCTTGAATGCGCAGGGATGACGTAGAAACTTCGCTGCCAGATGTTCTTTGGTATCTTCAGCTACAGAAATAATAAAAATGGTAACTTTACCTTTAGTTTAATGAAGTGGTGGGGGCGGCAAATTATATGATATCTACCCAGTGATGTTTCCCCCCCCCCCCCCCCCCCCCGATATTGGCCCAGCTGATCTTTGTTAAAGTCGCTCCTCAAACAAACAGACCCCTAAGCGCTGGTGCCAGACGCTGGTCCCCCCCCCCGCTCACAGTCATCAGGCTCATCAGGCACCTGGAAACTCACGATGGCTCCGCATCCCTCTTCAAAGACACAGCCGCAACCCGACGGCCCGCGGTGGCGTGTCTTTTCCGGGCCAGGATCACAGCCCACACTCGTCCTGTAGGAGGTGCTCTGGGGAATCGTCAATGCAGTTATACTGCTTTAGGTGGACCACTGTGGGATGCATAAATCTCATGGCATTGCTAGGCCAGTGGCCTAGTGTGGCAGCACTGAGAGTCCTATGTGGCGAGATAATCTCACAGTCAGCAAAAAAAAAAAAAAAAAATGGGAGAAGTGAGGCATTCAGCCCCTTGGGAGTCGGATTATGTCAAATGCAGAACTTCCTGTTGGTTCCCAAGCAATGATTGACATTGCATAGTGTTTCTACCCATTGCATGACTTCAAAGTGTAATTTAACCCATCTCTCAAGGAACATCTGACCCTAAGAGATTGGATAATGAGCAGTTTTGGTGAGTAAAGGATATGACTGAAGTGTGTGCGCAGATTTAGATGACCGTAAGGGCCGCCCCTTACAGATGGCAATTAGGGCAGAGTAGTGCATGTACAGTAACTCAGTAGCCTCAAAGGATCAGTGTGTATGAACCACATTGGCCAGAGAACGATTATTAACAATTTGATGCAAATAACGTATGCGAAAGATTGAACATTGTAGTATCACCAGTAGCCTGCAGTCACTGGATCCCTTTTAAGCATTTTACTCAGAAATTGCTTCAGTGTATCCATCATTGGCAACCTATTGTTGTCTATATTTGGTTGTTTGTTTGTTTGTTTGTTTATAGCACGTGCGGATGGCCCCTTCCCCAAATCACACACGTCTCTGCCATCCTCCACCTGCCCGGCCTGTTCCTTTCAATTCTGTGCAAAGGCATTCGCTTTGATCTGTGTGTCAGCAATGGGCTTTTTTGGGAAGCTGTTGCGTTGATTTTTGAGGAAAGCCAGTGACCAGAGAGGCACCTGGGAGCATTGTGAAAATGCTGGAAGGAGGCCCACTTGGAACAATGGACAAAGAATAAAAGGAAAAATAGAGACATGAGAAGACAACAATTAGCTATTCTGCTGTTACAAACACACACATGAATAAATGATTAGGCTGACCTGCAGTTTCATTCTCCAGATATTTTTCTGCTTTCTAGACGAGATGAAATAAGTTCAAAGTGTTTTGAATAGATATCATTTGTTATTAAACTGAAATATTTATGGTCAAAATGATTTTTTTTTTGCTAGGGAACACAAGTATAATCTTTATAGTACAAATCAGTATGAGCAAAGTAAGATATAAATACCCTTTGCCGTTTAAGTTACCTGGCAGCATACCAGATTCAGAGTAATTAGCATGACCTAACACTGAGGGGCAGCAGTTATACGAGGTTAACGATGTAGTGCTCTTAACCTGGAGGGTGTTGGTTCACATCCCTGAAGAGGCCTCTCTTGTAGTACCCTTGAGAAAACGTAATTGATTTGGCTCATTTAAAAATATTAAGTTTATAAATGGTTTAAAAATTATTGCTTTGGATAAAAGCAGCATCTTGATGTAATTACCCCCAGTTTCAGGCCAAGGAGGCATTTGTATTAGCTTATAAATATTTCAATACATAATGCATAAACAAACTATCATTGTACAACACCCCCAGTAAGTGTAACCTGCGTGTTATACAAATGAAGTGGTATGATGATAGCAAAATCCACCAAGCTATGTACGAAGATGGTGAACAGCAAAACAGAACAACCAGTGCACTGGAGTGCTTCAAACCTTACACAAGTAGAAATGATATGAGTCCTAATGGAGATTCTGGGGGAGGGGGGCAATCAGGAGTGCCCTCTCCGATGGGCTGCAGTCCAGGATGAAAAGATGATGATGAGCCAGTAGTCCAGAGCGATTGTGCAGTTGTGGGTTCCAGCCATGGAAGAGTGCAAACAATACAAATAACAAAAATGAGATGCCAGGTTGGAATAATTCTCTTGCAACAAACTGACTCCTGCTAATTCTCCTTTACCCAATCTCAGCCCTTTGTTTTGAAATGTCTACTTTAATGCACATTCAAAGTGTAGAAGCATCCCAATTATGAAAAGAACTGGTGAGAGCGCCACCTGGCTTTTGGAGGGTGAATTGCTCCCCTAGATTCAGGCGGTACCTCCTTGAATGGCACAAGGTGTGATTATTTGTTGTGTTTTTGCTAGTTAGGGTGTCCTGCCATGCCAGCTAACCTGGTACTTCATGAACTCTCCTACTATATTTGGGAGCTGAGAGCAGTAATTAGATGTCACATTTGTGGGCCGGGCAATGAATCTGAAGACCATGCTATCCAACGCCAGGTCACAGGGTCAAACCCGATTCTGTTGTGTGGAGTTTGTGCGTTGTCCACATGCGGTTTCCCATAATGCTCTGGTTTCTGCTACAACTCACAGAGAGATAGGACTCTAGGGAACCAGAGACTCTTACTGTATGATTGAGCTGGGATGAAATGGCCTCCTGTTCAGCTTGTGCCCAGAACAGTCTCAAGATCGATAAGTGGTTATTGGATCTATAGATGCATGTGAAACATTCATACTGTTAATGTTCAGTCCAGTTTGGTGTCCTGGAAGAATCTGTTTGTGGACGGAATTTAATCATATTTGCATATTTGGAGCTGATGGATGAATTGGCCTGTAAGTCGGGGGGCTTTGATTAAAATAAGTATTGAACAAGGCCAAACGGCATTTTGATTATTCAGAATGATGTATTCCATTATGAAATAGATACATACGTACATAGCAGTTGGAAGAAAATGTGTCGAGCAGTAAGTAGCATATGGTAACAATAGAGTGACTTAAGAAGTCTGATGAAGAAGGTAAAGAGTGCAGTGGATTCTGGGATTGCCCGTGAGAGAAGAGCACTCCACTTCAGCTTGAGATCAAACCGTGTTTAAATGGCCGCGCAAGTCTTCCTCTGGCTTTATCATACATGAATGAATCGGGCAAATTCCGGGGCATCCACAATCACACACATCATTCACTCATCAGTCACTACGCCCCTCTTTTCCATTTAAAGTTCATTCGCTCTTTCTGGGTTTTTCCTTTGCATGACCAACCTCACTGGAAGTCCTGCTTTCTAAAGAACGATTCTTTGATGGATGTATGAGACGAAACACTGAGTAAAGGCTTATTATTTACGCTGAAGGTTTCTGCTGCTCTGGCCAGTTTCATTTTCATTAGAAATACAAAGATTAGTCGCATCTCTAATTTTAATGCCATGTAAATCAGTCTGTTAAAACCTTAGGCCATTTCATGAAATTACATTAAGCAACACACAGGAAACTCCTAAGTCTTATCGGTCTCTCTATTAAAGGCTTCTGTTTTTATCTTCCCTTTTTCATTAATCTTCCTCAGTGTCCAACTTGGATAAAATAAAATGTAGCGTTTTAATGCTTGTACTTGAAATGTGCGTGGCGCTCAACATTTTATGGGAAATAATACATCTGCATGATTACCACCCTTCCACACATCCATCTTCTACCTGATTATCCTGGTCAGCGTCGTGAAGGGGCCTGGAGTCAATCCCAGGCAACTCGGGACACATAGCTGGAGAACACATTGTGTGGAATGCCAGTCCAGTAGAACCCTCACACATACACAGAGCATTACACATTAGGGTCAATTTAGAGTCACCAATTAGTCTAACTGCGGGTCTTTGGACTGCAGGATGATTGCGGACAAAGCCTTTAAATAGATATGCTCCAGTGCTGAAAGGTATTTACAGTATAATGAAGGTATAATGCATTTTCATTTAAATAGCTGCCTTGTTAAAGAATTCACATTGGATACTGTATATTTGGGGAAATAGCCCAAATGAACTAAACAGGGTTCGTTAAACAATGAATGCGGTGTCCGATTCTTACTGTTCCACTTGTTCTGGACAAAAACAAGGTCAGTGCAATAGAAAGATCAGCATCATCTTATAATGTCTGCTCATCATGTGGCTCACTTATATACTCACACATGTCCAGCACTGGACTAGGTTCCTGTCCAGGTGGCTCTTGTGCTCGCTGGGATAGGCTCCAAGTTGACTGCGACCCTTTACTGGATAAGTGGCTATGGATGGTTGAATATAACCAAATGTCTATATAAAATCTGGATTTCCACATGTGAGGTGGGCAGAAAGGTCAGGTGACAGGGGTATTGTGCCGATACTGTCTAATACAGTCCACATTGTTCCTAGTGTCATGGATAACTATAAATGTTTGCTTCCTTCCCTGTCACTACCAGCAAACCGGCCCTAATCCCAGATCCTATCATGTAGTGATTTGTTTATCCCTGATGCACACACCTAAATTTGGATACTGTGTTTCCTTGGATGCCTCATTCTGGCCCACTTTCCGCCCTATCCCTGTCTCCATAACCCTGAAGAGGGAATCCCTATCAACCAGCCACCTGGTCTTTGTCACCGTCTTCTGTTTCCCTTCCTGGCCAGGGTGATTTGCACACCAAACAAATAATTACACTGCTCCTTTTTGCTGATTATTCTCCTTATTCCTCAAATGATTTTAAAAGAGATAGTTAAAAATTCTTTACTCTGTTCATCTTCTGTCTATATCTTCCAACTGCGTCTCCAGTAAATCGGCATCCAGTGTCTGGAGTCTATCCCAGGCAGCATAAGACAGGGGACACTATGGACAGGATGCCAGTCCATCACAGGGTGTAAGACAGTGGACACTATGGACAGGATGCCAGTCCGTCACAGAGCATAAGGCAGGGGACACTATGAACAGGATGCCAGTCTGTCACAGGGTGTAAGACAGTGGACACTATGGACAGGATGCCAGTCTTATAGACGCAAATGCACACTATGGGCAGTTTGTACTTTAAGTTAAAAAATGCAATATCCCAAGTTTCTACTGAGAAATAAACAATATGGCTTTGGGAAGCACCTGTGGGCAGTTCCTCTGAGAAGTAGGACTGTACTTTGAAATGGTTCTGCCTCTCTCTCCCCTCTCAGGTACGAGATCCGGGACACGCATCTGGTGGAGGAGAGCGTCCTGGAGACGCTGAAGGTGAAAGCCGACTTCCACAACTTCAGGCCGCGTCCGTTCAACATGCGCGAGTTCTACGACCGCACAGGTCACGACATCAAGGACATGCTGCTTTCCTGCCGTTACCGTGGTGCAGAGTGCAGTGCAGAGGACTTCTCAGTGGTGAGTCATTCAGGTGGCTGATGAGGTGCCTGATGAGGAGTGTTTCTCAGTACCAAGAACGCAAAGATAGTACTTGTGGTCTTGGCAAGACCGGTCTTGCTAACTTGCCTTCCAAGAAGATACTTGGGGTGCAATGAATCATGGGATTGGTCTCATTCAGCAAGGATGCAACCGATGTATCCTTGATATTTGGCACAGGGCAAGAATGACATCCGGGGATTTTTGCCATCCTCTGTACTTCTGTTCTTGAGTATTGGATCTTGTCTTCGGTAATAGAAGATGATGTAAAATGGATACACAAGAACACAAGTACGGTCAAGTATGTATACTGATAAATACCTGAGGTGCCTGACATGACCCTTGGGTCCTGATTGCCTTGAGAACCTGTCCTTTTCATGCCAGTTTGGTCTTCTATCAAATTCATCCAATTTTGTATGCAACATTGTGCTTGTAATGGTGACAGTCAATCAGCTGGATTTTATTAACCGTGCCATAGCTTTGCCAGGAAGTTGACACAGAGCTCTACATGGTCAATTTTGCTTCTGCCAAAGAAGTTTAAGGAGTCACAAGTGAAGACCCAAAAGTGAAACCTTAGATAAGGGGGGCTGAAACTCATATAGTCTCATAATTAGATTTAAAAATTTTAATAAGTACCACTGACTCTCTCTGGTCAATGTTCTGGCCTTAGCAGCCATTTTATATATATACTAAATATTAAAACCAACTGTACAGAGACACTGTGCTCTGTAATCAAAATGCATTGTTTTACTGCCAAAATAATAATAAAAAAAACAATATCCTTTTGTTCTATATGAGTGAGGAACTGAGAGAAAGATCTGGAACAGAAGAAGAGAACTACACTAGTGGCCAAAATTCTAAAAACACTTCCAATTTTTAGATTGCAGAACTTTGTTCAACTGTTGCTCCAATTACTTATTTAATCGTTCATTGTATGATAATTGTAAAATAGCTAGAGCAACACTTGAATAAAGTTCTGTAATCTCTAAAGATTGGAAGTGTTTCCACAATTTTGGCCACTAGTGTACATTTCTACTGACTGGTTCTGCAGTATCGCTTGTTTTCTTTAAATTGTTGTCTATTTTTCCATTAACGCTCCTCTTGAGCTACTGAACATAACCTGATCTATCTTCTGTTGCTTCGTTTATTATTTTTCTTGGCTTAAAGTACACGTCGGCACACTTTGCAGGTACAGACCAGAGAAGCCTTTTGTTTACACTTCCTAAGTTGAAGGTTGGAGACCTGGGTAGCTGCACATCGGTTGTTACACTAATAGACCGTTCGACATAGTGATGTGATGGACTTCCATACCACAACATTTCCACCCTTACTGTAGTAAATCCCAGCCCTTGATGTTCTGACTTGTTCTCTGTGTCCCTCTGAACCCCGGAGCCTCCGGCTCCTCCCGCAATGTGCTGATGTCTCCCCGTTTAAGTTCTGCTGATGAACTAATGTCCCGAACAGCAGCGGGGAACAGCTCAGCAGAGAGCACTAATGGCGTGTAAAGAGTAATTCCCGCCAATGATTTGCCGTGGGTCCCCGAGCGCCATGGTACTTAAAAGCGCGGCACCTACAGGAAAGTGGACCCGATTCCCTGCAGACTTTACCTTCCACAAGGCGCCGCTACAACCGAAGACGGGAACAAGAATCCACATCGCACCAGAATATCGATCTTCTCATTTGGCCTGGTTCCGATTGCAGATTAAAGACGATTTGCCTTCCTTACAGGTGGCGCATCAGTCAATCTATATTTTACATCTATGCCTGAGATGCCATTGTCCCGGGTTTTAGTGTGGGCTTGACACCTTTTAGCGGATGACTGCAGTTCTGCGACAGTCGTGCAGCCTGGGCTATAAATCTATAACTGCCAACGTGTTTTTTTTTTTTGTTCCCCTTAGGTTGCAGATTGTTTATTATGAGCCAAACACAGTCATTTGCCTCTCGCAAGTCGGCGTCGGCTTAATGATGCACCCTGAACCTTTAGTCTCCGTCTTTCAGAAACAGTCGCTATGCTGAAATCGTAATTTACTCCTCGATGGTTCGCAGTGACTCTTGAATGTCTGCGGCTCGTCTGTGCCCCCGCACGCATGCACCAGCTAGGACGGATCCCTTTGTCTGCTTCCATTTCTCTGATCTGAGTCTTCCAGTTTCTCCTTGGATTTTTTTCTATGCGGGGGATGTGTCAACTGAGGGAAATGAGGGGTCAGTGGGTTTTTTTCTCTGATTGGATCGTGGCTCTGATTGGGTAGAGGAGGTGTAATTCGACCTCTGCTTCCCTACCTGCTACCTTGAGCCAATTAGAGGGCGAGTGGCACATGGAAGCGTGTGGATGTCCGTCAGAGAAGGGGTCTCACCTTTGGTCTTCTACTGCTCTGAGGCCGACGTTGCAAGACGGCGGATGGAGAATGGCCCACATTGTGATGCTCCTGCTCTTTACTCTGTGAGCTGCTTGCTTTCAGCGTTAGTGCCCACACATCCTTGGGTGACTCTGACTGAAACCCCAGAGCATTATGGGGGTTTTGGAGGGGGTGTAGGGGGGGCCTGGCTAGCAACCCACCTGTGGCCCTTCACGTTTATTGGAGCTCCACCATGGAGGCCAATTCCAGCAGGTGGGGAAGCCTGCATAGGGAGCCCGTCTCTAGTATGTCATCATGAGAACCTCCCAAGAACTTCCCACCGCTTACCAACTCCTGAGTAGTCCTCCCCCACACTGTGATTAAAGCAATTCTCACAAATGTCAGACATTGTTACCTGTATGAGGCATTCATATGAGCAGCTGAGAAGACAGCAGCTAAAAGTGTCATGCCCCAGAGGTTCAGGAGAACTTTGATTCCGAGCTGTGCTGACACTGCTTCAAACTACCATAAGTGGAATACCATGTTCTGTTAAGGCCATGAATCTCAACCTGGCCTCCAAAGTCTGTCCACATTTTAGTTGCGTTCCACCACCTGGTATTACTATTAATTCACAGCTACTTATAAACAACTCTTGTTGACTTGGCTAGGGCAGGTACAGTAGAATGAAGATAGGCAGGTGTTGGCCTGGGGTCTTGGCTGGGAACTGCTGCGTAAAAAGCCAGATGATGAATGTGTCTGTATTTTATTCACTGTGTCTTTAAGCGCACATGATCAGGAAGATTTTTCAAAGTAATTCGTAATGGAAACCTGCAGTTAAGATAAGCGTGTGATAAAGTCTGAAAATTATGATGTGGTCTATCTGGAAGACTCTGCAGTTAATGCTGTCATAAAATTTCTGTTTGGACGTGTAGATCGGTGAGACGTGAACATTAAGCGTTGTTAGCTTAATTTGACATTATCTGTATTTGTCACACAAGGTCTGGTGATTTTTGACTGTGGCAAGTGCTGCCGTTTTAGGATTGACAAGCTCTTTAGTAACGTTCATATTGGCTGTGGAAAGGAAGCAGCAGGATGTAGAGAGACACCACCCGTTTTCAGTGGAATAGCATGTGATTTTTGCTTGTGTCTTGGGGAAGGTATCCTGGAAAAAAATGCTATTGGATTTAGTGGATTACAAGAGGATTACAGGATTCAGCTTGGCCTGATTGTTCAGATGCTGTGCCTTCCTAGGGTGTTTCACCTTTCATCTCTGCTAGGTGCCCTTTTTTCCAGAATCTTCCCCCTTCTGTTTGCTTTGCTGCCATATCAAGAACGGCGGTATTTCTAGAGCGGACCCGTGAACATGAGAATGAAGGCAGGGACTTTTGAGGCCTACAACGAGGTTAGGATCTCCTCAGCCAAAGCATCAATCTCTGAAGGTCCCGATGTGAAAATGACTCTGTGTCTGTAAACATGAAGGTTATTCCCAGCTCTCTTTCTCTACCACGGCCAGAGGTGGAAATTTCAAGTCCAGAAAGTACAGATCCAGACCGTGATTTAGTTTCAACCAACCAATTGCGCATAAAGAGTGACAGTTACAGAGTACGCCACTGGTTGGTTGAAACAAAATCCTGGTCTGGATTCATACTTTCTGGACCTGAAATTTCCACCTCTGATCACGGCCACGGTGAAAAAAATTAGCCGTGATGAATGCGCGACTTGGCACAAGCAATCGGAATGACTGCTTGCAGCAGCTCATGAAAACAATACAATAAATAACGGCAGGAGACTGAAGACAGATGATTGAGTTTCATGACCTTCCGTTTAATTAGACAGGCTGACTCTATACTATATTTAGTCATTCACAGGAGCGGAGCGAGAGCTAAGAAACTGCAGCATCGCTACTTGTTTCATTACCAAGGCCTTTCAGTCGGCAACCAGTTTGAATGAACACAGAGAAGCTCCAGGTTCAAAAGCCTCATGTTCAGAGACTTACAGGAGCGCTGTAATGCACAGGCTTTCCAGGGCTGAAGTCGAGGGGCCTCCACTAACAAGGGGCCACAACTAACCTTGATTAATTTTAACCCCCCCCACCCCTCCATCCGGTCACCAACTTTTACCTTTGCCACCCCTACCACCCATGGGCGACATCTTTTATCGATGCCACTTCCTCACCCCCATCAGAGAAAATATTAGGGTGGCCCCTGACAACTCAAATAGCCCAGGAGCTTCTGACCGTGTTAACATGCCTCAGGAGATGTAGACTGTGACGTTTGGTGAAGCTGACGATGAGACGGTAGGCTAATTTTTACAGAGCCCCATGGTTTGATGATTATACCACGTTGCGTGAGCTATTCAAAGAAAGCTACCTTGAAGCAGAAAAATGATTTTAGATTGTTCCAAAGGGCTGATATTGTCTTTGTTGAGCAGCCTTTCAGACCGTTTTCCACATTTGCAAAGCCGCAAGCACTCTCCTCCAAGTCGGCGTGACATGCCAGTGATATTATTTGAAAGTGTAGCGTTTGTCTAACAACAGCTACATGTTGAAATGTAGGTGGGCGGTACCGTGGTACAGCAGGCAGCGATGTCAACACACACCTCCGTGGACGGCTTGCATCCGGCCTCGGCGCTGCGTGTGCCTGTTCTCTTGGGTCTCTTCTTACAATCTCACCATCCTGGTCTGCCGGTGACCCCAAGCTGCCCTCAGCGTGTAGGATGTGTGTCTGCGATTAATGTTGTTCCAATTCCGATACTAGTATCGGAAATGCTGCCGATACCACCAAAAAATCTGGCATCTGTATCGGCGAGTATTTGAGTCCA
>JAODJU010000130.1:2843051-2869738 GCA_026776725.1 Gnathonemus echidnorhynchus
TCGGTATCGGCCGATACCCTGAGCCCAAGTATCGGAATCGGTATCGGGAGGGGAAAAATGGTATCGGAACATCTCTATCTGCGATTGCCCTGAAACACACCGGCGTCCCATCCAGGATGTATCTTAGCATACACCCACGCTTCCTGGTACAAACTGCGCATTATTGCAAATCTAACCAGATAAGCAATTATTAAAGATGGAAGAAGAAGTAAAATGTAGCAAGATTATATTATTTTGTATTGGATATATTTTTCATGTCAATTTAACCGAGTACTGATGATTGCGGTACCTGGGCTAAATTTAATTTCCAGTATATTTTTTTCCCTAATAGGTACATGCATATTGGCATATAGATTTGCATGCACAAAGTACACACACCTGGCCTGATAAATCTTATAAGCAGTAAGCGGGACCCTATCTGAGGCAATATCACCCATCCCAGAATTCCTAGCTGTATGTCAGTCATCAGTTTGGGTAATTGTTATCAGGGGTGCAGCCAGACATTGTAGGCCCCATGAAAGTATATCATACTGGGCCCCCCACCCCAGACCAATCCAATTATGTTTGAAGTGTTTTAGGGTCCCTTTTACTTGGGGGCTCTAGTAATCATCCGAACTCCCCATTGTTTATGGTGCTACTGATCGTTAGGATTACTATCCACAATAATTTCTTTAATTAGCAGATACTTTTATCCTAAACAACCTATAATTGAAGGGTCCAATGGTGGAACCACTCTGCTGACTTTGAGCCGGCAACCTTCTGATCACAGGCAGTGACCTAACCTGCAGAGACACGGACCGCCCCCATTACCGTCCACCTGGAAGCCCGGTTCCACTTTGATATCTCTGTTTAAACCATGTAGTTCATGCAGTTATAAGCTCTATTTAATAAAAAATATTACCCAAGGGTACTTCTTGAGCTATAGGTGGTACAGTCCCTGCATACTTTCAGGGTTGGGGGTTCAGATCCACCGTCTGCTGTGTGTGTGGACTTTGCATGCTCTCCCAGTGTCACACAGGGCCCTGTCTAGGGTGTACTCCAGGCTTGTACACTGTGTTGCCTGGGATAGGTTCTAGGCTCCTCTGTGATCAGGATTAGTGTTATGAAGATGGACTGATCTACCTATGACACTGACTGGCAATATGACTGATTTTTGCCTAGGTAGACTGTAATGGGTTTGGTTTTTAAAATCATGGGCTTCATGCATAAATTGCACAATGTAAAATAAACACAGCTATGCCTATTTGTTTATCAAACTTGCCTAAATGTAGCATTTGGTCACTCACTTGGGATCTGTAAAAGAAGCAGGGAGATCAGCTCGAGCTTAGTTGTACGTTGCCTGTGACCTCGCAGTGTTTGTGATGTTGAGCAGCTGGGGGGCATTTGCTCAGAAGCCTCCTTCTCTTTGAGGGACAGCTAGTCAGCTGTCTCCCTCGGGGCTCGCCATCCTACTCAACAGCGTGTGGCAGAGGATTCCAGCATTTGTGTTGATCCGTACAACTCCCACCAGTGTACATCAATCAATTCCCTATTACCCCCAGTGCTCTTAGACAACGATCAATTAGGCTCCAGTTGCTGAATAATGAATGCCCTGCTAATGAAAAAGCCTGGTCTTCTGGAGTAATGAGAGCTGTCATCTCCACTGATCCAACTACTCACGCTTCTCTGGATGGGTACTCTTCTCCACTTGGTACAAGTAGGACTGATCTAAGCATTTATAGTTTGCTTTGCTCCCATGATTGCTACAAATCTTACTCATTTTCACTCAGGTATGTAGCTTAGTGTGGGCAAGAATTCTTCGGGACTGCTAAGAGGCCCCAGCGAGGAGCTTCACTCTTGATGAAGATATAACCACCGTGTGGTTTCCCTCCCTTCAGAAAGCCGTGTCGCGCATGGATGGCAAGCGATGGCGTGTTATATTTATTTAGTTTCGGTTTCCGTCATTCTCACTGCTGCTCGCGTTCCCTCCACAACTTCGTTTCTTGCCATGCCGCCGTCTCTTCCCGTGAAAGAAATATCAAAATAAAACTGGCGAGCGGGATAACAACAAAAACAACACTGGCATCCAGGTAGTTCACCTCCAGTGGAGAGCGGGAAATAACCCAGGCTACTGATGCAAAGGGACATTTTTAGGGAAACTGGCCGTCGTTGTTTTGTGAGCGGCTATTTGAGGGTCCTCAGGACATCACAGGTCTCTGTGAGCAGCTTTTGGGATCCTACCTCCATTCAGTTCATGCTTGTGTCCCTACCTGTTTGAGGACTCAACTAATTGTCTTGGTGAGCCATTATGATCCCTCCAGCTATCTCCAAGCCAAAGACCCACCAAGCAGGTCCCACACAGCCCGATCTGGAAACGCATAATTACTGAATAAAAATAACTGATTGTGTTTCTATTGCTTTCTCCTATCAAAAAAAGCGCATTCAGTTATTTATCTTGTTCCACCATGTGGTAGGACACAGGTCATTGATGAACGTCAGCCATATTGTGACTTCATCGCAGATTGGTACTCCGGGTGATCAATGATTTTGCCAATTATCGTAACGGATGATTAGCTGGCTTTGGATCTCTGATACTGTCAGGATATTTGGACAAGAAACAGGGCTGCCTTTCTCCGAACGCCACACAGTCTTCAGTAATCACAGTGAGTCAGGTCCTCGGTTTAATGTTTCATAGAAAATGTCTAGTATTCCCCTTTCGGGAATTCCGGATGGGACCACCTACAGTTAAGCAGCACAGCTGATAGGGAGCATGATGTCATCTCTGGCCTGTTCCTCAACGGGGTCCTGTGAAAACATCCCATTGCGTTTTTAAATTTCTGACATTTTCAGTTAAACCCCAAAAGATGAAAATGGGGAAAGACAGGAGGAGGAGGTGATGGGAACAGTGAGCACTGACATGATGTTTGTGTTACACTCACAGAATGGAGAGGTGAAATCCAAATAAAGAGAGATCCAAGACACACTGCTATTCTCTGTTACCTTGTCCCATATGATTGCATTTATTTGTTTGTTTTTTGTGCAAAGTTGTGTGGTGCAAATTGACATGATCTAGACAGATTGGTCTCTAAGTAATGGATTATAAACACCAGGGATCGCTGGAGACGGCTTACAAATCTGTCCGATGGGGCGGAAAAGATATCTCTAGCAGAGATAGATGTAAAGGTACTGTACGGTGCAAAAGTCTTATTCGGTCAAGGGAAATAATGTTTAAATGATCTTCATGTCTGTGTGTGATATTATGTGTTTGTGTGTGATATTATGTATGTCGAAATTGTGTCATCTTAGCCATTTCAGAACGTCTCCTATAGTCACCCCAGGATTTGCAGCAACCATCCAATACACCCAGGCATTTTTTGACTCAACCACTAGCTAACCATGTTTGGCAAATCAATACCTCATGAAATTATTTAAGTTAATTAATTAAGTGAGCTGGTGTAGAAATGTGACAAATGCATGGAATTGGTTGGGGGGGCCCTGAGGAGAGGATTGGGAACTGAAGTGGTGTTCATCTAGCCACCCAACAAGATATCAGTAACTTTTTTGGGAACAGAATATATCCGTTAGTTTTTATTATATTACTGTTAATATGCATATTTTATAATGTTAAATTGTGGTTTTTTTTCTGAGCAAATATAAGAACATAAGAACATAAGAAATTTACAAATGAGAGGAGGCCATTCGGCCCATCAAGCTCGTTTGGGGAGAACTTAACTCAATAGCTCAGAGTTGTTAAAATCTTATCTAGCTCTGATTTAAAGGAACCCAGGGTTTTAGCTTCCGCTACACTAGCAGGAAGACTATTCCATACTCTAACTACACGCTAAAGAAGTGCTTCCTCAAATTTGTTTTAAAATGTTCTCCCGCTAATTTCCACCTATGGCCACTTACACTTACTACCCAGATAAATCACTCTAAAAATATTCCTTGACTGCCTAAGACACAGTACTGTGTATCTGCCTTCTGTCTTTTATCTTTTATTTATGCGATTCATCCATGATGTCCATCCTCTCTTTAAATGCTGCTCAGTTTTAGGTTTTCACTTTTTAGCTTGCACGTAAATTACTGCAATAACTCATTTAAATGTATTAAGGTATTTTAAAATCTCAAAATAAAATATTACCCAAATTAGTCAGTGTATGGTAAGAGGGAACCTGTGAGTGTGCATCTGGAAGCAGGGGATGCCCAGTATGGGACGTCAGAGGCAGTGTGTCAGTGCCAAGGGCAATGCAGTGATGTCAGCTTACCTAACATGATTTTTTTGTACTGCACGAGAAAATTATAATCTGGGCAGACACCTGTGTAACACAGGGAAATATGTGAACTTTACACCTCCAGTAGTGTTTAAACCCTCAAGAGTTTACCTTCTATGTCACCAGAAAAACATAAAATTATATATCATTATGAAATATGGTAGGCAATTACTACAGTAATAGTTATGCTTTTTTCCGTAAGTAAAGAATACCAAACAATAAAAACTAAAGACCTAGTTAATACTGCAGATAATAATAATCATGCTTCTGCATTTGTTTACTGTTTTACCCAATTGCACGGGAGATTGTTGCCAATTTTTCTTTTCTGAAGGGCACAGCAGTGATTCTCCTTCAGAGATTTAACAGTGCCAAGATCCTCAACATCTGTTGCAGAAACAGACAGAAAGACAACAGAAAACTGCCGCAGAAATGACAAATAATCATTGAGAAATTCGCACCTTCTGTATATATGACAAGGGCATGAAATGCATTCTGACTACATTCATTGACTAAATTTCCTTGTATGTGTATTAAAGGGAAAGATTTCATTTAAAGGGGAAAATGAGAGTGACATAGCCTTACAAATAAAGTAACGGAGTATAATGCCAATGTAAATGTGTGCACTTCATCAGTGTGTGGTGATTTATAAATGACATCATAATCAATGTCTGCTCCCGTGGTAATGCTGATGTCAGCTTTTATGGGATGGTGCTGAGGCAAGTCATGTGGGGGAAATTGTGCATTTGAGTAAAAGACTAATTTAATTTATCGGACATTAACCTGGAACAGGAAAACGACAGCAGCATTCTACAAAACATAATTACATTTAAAATAATTAATAATAATTTTAAACCATGCTAAGTAAATGTATAGAAAATATAGAAAACTTTAAGCTAAGTAAATGTATAGAAAATATATGGGTAACGTTTGGTGATGATTAAATCAGAGTGATTTTCTGACCCAAGGAATACAGTAAGTATTATTAAGATGGTAAGATAATGGAATAAATCGGATTGTTTTTAAATGATTTTATTCATCAGTAAATTCAAACTATTTTTAGTTATTTTTATTCACATTATCATTCATGACGAAGACACTATACCTTGTCAGTTAGTTACAGAGCTAACAATCAAAGATGAAGTCATTTCTTACTATAGCTAGCAAACAGTCAGCTAGTTGGGTATTAAGCTATATAACATCTGTGTTCAAAACACGGCTGGCATCAGTCATGAGGTACAACAAAATATATCTCATTTACAGCACTCAATTCCGTTTCTTTGGCCGACATCTGCTGTTGTGTCCATCAAAAATGTTTCACCCAGGTGCCTAAAATTATTTTATTTTGTGTGTTCAACAGATTCATTGTGTGGGGACACTTGCTTCAGCCCAGTCTTCACTGGTGTGATCTAAGATCGTGTGAGAAAACAATCTGGATGAGAGGAGGAAAAGTAATTTGGTTAAGATGCATTAGGAAAAAGTCTGTTTGCAATATGTTAGTACAGTACTAAGGCAGGGAAAATCTACTGAATTGTATCCCCGTATGATCAAAAGCAGCGTGGTTATTCCTCATTGTCTGTCAGCCAGACCAAGAGAACATATGGTGAGCATTATATCCTGTGTGCTGGCCCCATCTCGCACTGGATTTTCTTTGTTTATGATGAAATCATATACATTAGGTCCGCATCAGTTTTGCTTTAACTCCTCCCTATTAATTTTAGGAACATAGCAAATTATAATTATAAATCATCAGACACTACACTACAAATGCTTTGAGTCTTTAACTGGTCGGTTGGTAACTCACTGCCAGTGTGCAGAATTTTTAAAAGTTTTTTTAAATAGTCGGATGTTAAACTGTCCTGCGCACTAGACATTAACATGAATTATTTCAGGCTGTGATAATGATTGAATGGAGAAGCAGGCGATAAAGTCCATCTAGGCCATCAACATTATCTGCAACAAAGTCTCTTTGAAACAGTGCATTGGGGAAGCGACTTTCTTTTGAACAAAGCGGCGAGGATATGTAGCTGAGAAGCCTCATATTCAAGCCTTAAAAAGCTCTTATTTTTATTAAATTCACTTTTAATACTGACTAATTACAAGAAGCTGTGACAGGCAGCCCATAACGAACTTGGTGTTTGCAAACTGACATCACCGTCACTGTTTTCCCAACAAGTAGGCACAGTTGTCCATATTGGACGTGACTCATAAGTTTACAGTGCTTTCCGCTTATTCATTTACGCGTCCCTTTATTTACTTGGCAGCAGAAATTTGGTGAGATTCCGAGTTCTGTTTACATTCCGTATAAACTCGCCGAAGTCTCCACGGCTCCACAGGACTTGATTCATCGCTATTCCGTAGCCGCAGTCCTATGCACCGGCCGCGGATTAAATCGACGTGTTCTCATGGGCTGCCGTTCGACTCAGATTAGTCGCTTCGCCAGGAGTGGCGTGAAAAAAAAATTCAATTAAACGCTACCTTATGCCATGTTGTCTTATTTGATTCAGGAAGCAGCCACGAGGAGCGGAGATTAGTTCAGATGTTTAGTAATTGCGGCTATTGTCAAGTGAAGGAACAGAGCCAAATTCCGTCAAAGGCATAATTTATGTAACAAATGTCAGATTTGTAAAGTACTGCTTCTTTCTTATTTATTTTGTTTTATCATTTCCGTATGTTTGTCGCATATCTAGAGCCTATTATATATATATATTCAGTATATCAGCAATTTTCATTCATAAAGGAAGCCTCATTACAATCATATTCATACGTGTCTTGACATTCATAATGCACATATATGTGCAATTTCACGTGTGCCCTCACACTGTCAAATATCAGATTTTAGTGGTATTAACAGAAGTATTTGAGGTCTGTTTTAATAATCCTATGTCCCATTCAAGGCCATTTTTAGAACAGATACTCCCCTAATTAGAACCTGACGTGGTTGCCATAGTACTTTGGTTGCCATGGTGTTTTGGTAAGTAGATATGGAATAGTCACAAGAAATGTTATTATATATCAGAGAAAGATATGCAATAAACGTATGAGATATCCCAATGCATGTATGAGATATCCCAGTGCACGTATGAGATATCCCAGTACACATTTGAGATATCCCAGTGCACGTATGAGATATCCCAGTGCACGTATGAGATATCCCAGTACACATTTGAGATATCCCAGTGCAAGTATGAGATATCCCAGTACACATTTGAGATATCCCAGTGCACATATGAGATATCCCAATATATGTGTGATATCCCAATGCACGTATAAGATATCCTAATGCATGTATGAGATATCCTAATGCATGTATGAGATATCCTAATGCATGTATGAGATATCCTAGTGCACGTATGAGATATCCCAGTCCACATATGAGATATCCCAGTACACATTTGAGATATCCCAGTACACATTTGAGATATCCTAGCGCTAAAAATAGTCAGGTCATAAAAAAACAAGAGGAACGTGTCATTTAGTCCTCACCCCAGTCCTTTAACATCAGCAACGGGGGGTGTAATCACAGCTAATTGGCTTTTTCATAACTGCAGGAAGTTACACTTTCTGAAGTTCCTGAGAATTCTTTTTAATTTGTAGAACAAAAGGAGAGTAAGACCTGCTCACCGAGGAGATTAAAGCTACATTTGAAAAGGTACCTTTTATTTTGTAGACAGCCTTTGCTGAATACCAAATTACTTCTCTGATGAGTAATCTCACCTGATGAAAAATTACAAATGACATGGTTTTAAATTTGTAGAGATACTACTCATCAGCTTTGAATAAACTGTGTCTGCAGACGTTAGGTCATCGATCTTACTGAAATCAGAATGGAAGGGAGGACGTTAGGACTGCGTGTTAGTTATGCAGAAATGCTTTCCGGCAAGCTAAAAAACCTCGGTTAGCCTCCGCACCCTTCTTTTGGAACTTGTTCTTCTTCGCTGCCCAAATTGAAGTCAGCAGCCATCGCAGATAATCTTTTGCATTACTGGCAAAGTTAATTAATTCCGCGCAGTGCCGCAAGTGCTGAGCTTCTTTCTGGGGGGCGACTGCTGATGGCAGAGGGTAAATTGCGAGGGCAAATTTTCGGGGCGGTGGGAAATGGTTTAAGGCACAATTCGCAGCTTTTATATGAATGAAAAGCGAAAGTGAGGCTGCTGCTCGCGGGATCTCAGCATACCTGCTTTCATCCTTAGGGTTATAATCCATGAATGTTGAACTGGAAGATATGCAGAAGTGGTTCTCTATCCTGTTTGGGTCGTTTCACCCCCACCTTCATCTCATTTAGCCTTTGCACGCCAGCCATTTTTAAACCGAGCTGGGTTTTTAAAAAGCCAGGTGAAAGACGCGCTATAGCACACACACCAGTGCGATGATTTAACACAACATATGAACCGCAGTACTGCTGGTGCAGTTCTTGTTTGACTGATTATAGGCGACTTACTCTTACCTGACCAATTAAGAGATCATGTATACAAACCTTCCTCAGTTCATTTGTTTTATACCCTGAAGAAACCAGGAGCCGCTACACTTGGGCATTTTCATCAGTCCAGTTAGGACAAGTCATTACAATAAAGACAGTTTACTTTAAGGAGTGCCTTTCTTTGGAGAGTTTTTCTCTTATGTTTCACGAAATCCATTCCCTTGACATCAAAGAGCGCCTGATTCAACCAACATTTAGACTTGTCAATATAGCGCACGCCTACAACTACTCTTCTAAAACAATGTGAACCACAAATCAGGCTTCTGTTGTGGACACATCTAAACCTGGCAAGTCTGGAGAAAACACCATTAAAATAAAGGACAGTAATCCTGCTTTTTAAAGCCCAATCCGGCAGCTGATCCAGTGAGCTGATGGCTTCATCTGATAGATAAGAAATGACAGTGAAGTTTATCGGAGCAATATGCATTTGCGAAAGGCGTTGAAGCGTGAAGAATATTTATTTATTTAAATTTCAGTTGGTGGTAGCCATTTTTGTTATTGTGTATATGTCATTTGCGTTTCATCTATGCGTCATAGGTAGAAAAGCTAAGTGGACAGGCTACAAATGACTTTGATATATGCTTTGCATTCATGGGTGTGTTTTTATATGGGGAGTCAGCAGGCTGGAAGCTGTAAATACAGGTGCTGGTTTTCTTTTTCATTTCCCTTTCCCCAGGACATATGCTTAAAAAAATGTCTAACTGGAAAGCTGACAGTACCCACAAAGTATGTGGTAATTTCAGTTATCACCCATCTCATCTTCCTACAGCTTCTCCTGGGGCCTGTATCTCCAAGTGAGATTTGTTGGTTAGCCTGATAATTTTTCAGCTTTAAAGTGTCCCAATTGAAATGGACTTTATCTTTATTTTTGTACGATTAGCCCAACTAACTTAAATATGATAAATAAGTAAGTAATAAATAAGTTATCTTGCTAACAGAAAAAAAAATCAGCATACCTGCTATCATGCTTCAGGTTATATTTTGCTAATCCACAAATCCAGCTTTGTGATACAGGCCCCTGGTGAGGGTCACAGTAAACACACACGCACACACACACACACACACACACACATACACACACTTAATGGACACTTTATTAGGTACACATTGTTAGTATTGGATTGGTCCCCCTTTTGCCTACAGAACTGCCTTAATTCAACAAGATGCAAAGATTCATCAAGGTGCTTGAAACATTCCTCAGAGACTTTGGTCCATGTTGACCCAACAGCGTCACACAGTTGCTGCAGATTAGTCAGCTGCACCTTCATGATGTGAATCTCCAGCTACACCACATCCCATAGGTGCCCTATTGCACTGAGATATGGTTACTACGGAGGCATTTGAGTAATGTGAACGTACTGTCATGTTGATGAAACCAGTCTGAGATGATTTGAGCTTTGGGATGTGGTGCGTTATCCTGCTGGAAATTGGCATTAGAAGCTGGGTACACTGTGGTCATAAAGGGATGGGCATGGTCAGCAGTACTCAGGTAGGCTGTGACATTTAAACGATGCTCAATTGGTACTAAAGGGCCCAAAGTGTCCCATGAAAATATCCCCTACCTCATTACAGCAGCCTATATGTAGAGACACACATACACAGCTCAATGTATCTGGCCTGTGCTATGTTTCTTAAAGGGGTGTGCTATGTTTCTTAAAGGGGTGTGCTATGTTTCTTAAAGGGAGTGTTCTTTGTGTGTCTTCCATACAGCTTGTCGTCATGCTCGTGTTGATGACCTTTGCTTTGCTTTTGTCTACCACACAAATGTACAAGCACACTTTGACGTCATCAAACACACACACACACACACACACATACGCTTGTATTCAGATCTTTGTGGGGACAGTCCATTCATTTCTATAGGAGAAACCCTAATCGCAGCAATGACAACCTTAACCATATGTAACTAAACAAAATACAAGAGTTCCGATATTTACCGTTTTTTTTTGATTGCAGTCACAGTTTTTTATTAAACTGAGACCGAAAAAATCAACAAAGTCAAAATAACAGGTTTTTTATCACATTGTGAAGACATTTGGTGCTGTCCTATATACTTGACCCACACACACACATACACACACACAAGCAAACGCACATCTAAACCTAAGACTTTCATCAGCCTTTCATATCCGTGCACATGAGACGTCAGAGGCAGCGTTCCCAGGATATGGCAGGGATGCGAATCCTATTGACGTTGCTACAGTCAGGCGGAATTTTAATACCAAAAGCCCCGGGAGCCACGCAAATGTACAACACAGCTGTGGCATTTATGTCTAATTGACCTGGTGACAGTGAAGGAAAGATTATTGCAAGGCTAATCTATTTATGGCTCTTTTTTTCCTTTCAGATTAGAGTGTTGAACGTGAAGCACAGGCATGTTCCTTCACCTGGGGGGGGCCGTGGTTAAACGTGGCCAGTGAAGGAGGTTGCGTTTTTTAATAAGATGTGTTTTGATATGACAGCATAGTTGTGGCTTCTGATCTCGCCTGAGTCTGGAGTTTGCCCGCTCTCGCCACATTTCCTGGAGTCTGGATGGGGGCCCCGGGGTTCAGGGCGAGTTCCTGCCCTGTGTCCGCTGTGCCTAGTTTGTTAACCAAAACATGGGCATCAGCTTTCATCAAAAGGCGAGTTCATATTTTATTTTTTCGCGTGAGCTTTCGGACTGTGGGAAATCAAAGTGGTTAGTCTAGGTTTGAGCAGTATTAAAGTAATATGGCATATCGAGGCATTTTCAAATACCAGATCCTTACAACAAAATTAATCAGGATCCTCCCCGCACCCCCCAGGTGAATTTTATCACCTAGATTTTAAAATGCTGGAACAGTGTTGCCTTTGAAAATGCCACATACCGCAGCATAATGTCAGGACAGTATATATTATCTGGACATTAAAAATTAGATATGCAGATACTGCCATACCTCCTACAACATTCTTCTTCTGCTCTTTCTTGGTTGACCTCCGCTCTGTGAAAGGTACTGCTGCCACCTACAGCAAACATCTAGTCAATTTCCTTGCACATGCACACGACGACGTGCATGATCTCTGCTGGAAAAAAACCGAATGAAATCTTCTGAACTGCTCCTCAGTATGAACTAAGGGAACTGATTTACATTAAAAGTCTGTTTAAGACAAATGTTCATTATTCTTGCTTTTTATTGGGCCAATAAAAACTCTTCTATGTGTATGTATGCTGCATGAATTGCATTGGCCAGGCAACTTTATTTACATAACACATTTGATACAGAGGGTAAATTCAAAGTAGAAAACTCACTCACAAAGCAGTGGGATATGGTGTCATGTTGTATAATGTTGACAGTGCAGATCATTGACATTACTGTACGTCTGACAATATGAGTAATTTATTGCTGCAAAGCCTAGTCCACACATGTGAAATGAAATTACATTGGTGAGATGTTTAAATCTGAATCTGAACCAAATATTACCCTATTATTATCCTAGTGTTTATTTCACAGATAAAGCTAGTAACCCCTGCCCCCCAAGAGAAAAAGAAAAAAGAACGGTGGACTGTGCTTTTGAACAGCTCTTGTAAAGGGATGGATTCATAAGATCCAGGACTCCCTTCATTCAGCCATGATTCCCATCGCTACTGCCCACAGCTGTCCGGCATAAACCCCTTTGCTGATGAAATGTATGTCACCGCACTCTGTGCATGACCAAAAGTGCACGCAGAAAGGTGAAGCATGAATTGGCCTTAACACTAAGTGGAGAGCCTTCAGTTGTGGCGTACTTCTAAGCAAAGGGAAAAGGAATTAAGTTCCTGAGCGTGGAAACTGCCTCGCGGTGAGCTGCCTCCCACAGGCCAGCACGATCCCCCCCCCCCCCACCGAATTTGCAGATCAGTCGACACCGCTGGAGGGCCATCTTCACCTTCTGAGTGTCTGACCCAAGCTTACCATGGTGGTTATTACTGCCCAGGGAGGCCTTCATACCCAGAATGCCATGGTGTGGATTGTGACATCTCTGTTTACTAAAGATGGTGCTGGGAAGTGTGAGGTAAACCTGGGTAGGGTGAGTAGCTTTTAGGGTGTGTGTACGTTGATGAGGATATGGAAATGTGTAATTTGTCCGTGGGTGGTCGTGTATGACTCACCAAAAACAGAAGGAGAGAAGGAGAGCAACGGTCATTCATGACAGCAGTGGTCAGGTGTTGGGGAGATGCTGGTCCTACCTGCTTCTGCAATTAGAGGGCTGTCAGAATCCCGGTTGATGAAAAACAGGTTGTTTGCATTCAAAGAGTTTCAGGAGCTCCACAATTAGAGATGGAGAGGCTGTTTCCTTTACAGAAAATACGAGGACATGAAAGGCTTTGGCGAAACAAAAAAACAGGCTTGAGTGGAACACGATTATCCCCAGTGATGCTGCGGGTATATTTAAATTTGATACAGCTGACGCAGGGATGGAGTTCATGAACGTTTTACACAAACACACAGAGTGGCTCCTGTGGCTGTTTTCCGGAACTTTCTCAGTACTGCTGTACAGCTGCATGTTGTATACATCGGGCGATCTCCTGCCTTGGTGAAATGAATATTTGGCTGTGAATAAGAACACAGGATGTGCTTACGATGAAGATTTTAGAAGGAAATTAGGTCAAAAGATCAGACTTAGAATAAAATTAAAGATGTTTGCAGGGTGATGTTCCTTGGCGCTTTGCAGCTGGGAGGAAGCTGAAGATTAGACTGTCAGAGGGTGCGCTGGGACAGGTTTGAGAAACACTGTCTTAATACACCACTGAAAAATGTGATTGATTTTTAAAATCTGCCCTTCTATTTTAATGTAAGTGACCTACCCCCCACCGCACACACATGCACACACACATACACATACGAACACAGTGTTTTTCACTATTTCCACAAATCCGTGATGCTGCAGAAAGAAAAAAAATCATTATTTATGACAACAGAAAGCTTACTGCAAATTGGATGAAGTTAACATCACAATGCTTATTTGACTGCCTTGCTGGGTTTTCTTGTCAGCTAAATTGAGACACAGACTATGCAATTTCAGAGGAATCGCCTGTACAATTCTTCCACATTTGTCGTGATTTATTGTGAACTTTCAAATCATTCTACGCTGCATTGGTTTTGCACACTTGTCTTGCACCATTCCATCACATACTGTATTGTACTGATTTATCATTTTTATGTGCAATTGTACTGTATTGTCTTGAAGTCACACTACTGTCTTGTCGAAATACAGTTCTGTATTGTGTTTCACCCCAAGCACTGTGTTATTGTGAGAGATACTTCATAGCACAAGAATTTCATTGTATTCTCCTAACACTTGACAATAAAACTTGAAATTTTAAGGAGGAGGACAATGTGGTGAAAACCAGGCCGGATTCAATCCCACTGGCTCAAACGACTCACTTTAATTAGCATTGCTGTTGTTTGCTGTTATGTACACAAAAAGTTTCAGTCTGCAACAAAGCTGGGTTTTCTCAGAAGTATTTACAGAAAGCAATATTCTTTTGTCTTGTTTCATTATAAAAACGAAATATTGGTTAAAAGTATCTTTTTTAAGAAAATCTTAGCAGTGCCGACAGAAGACCGTCTGAAAAGCTCGTCCATTTTTTTCTCAACCTAGAAATTAAAGAAATTAAAACATTGTTTGCCAAGAAGCGCTTGAGCGATTGCACCACACCGACGATGATGTTGGATTAAATCAAATTAATCGCGATTAGATAAACCCCCCTCATAATTGCTCAGCGCAAATGCGCTATTCAAAATATTTCTGATGGTTATTAGCTATAGATGGTTTCGATATGGCAGGCAAGGAGATGTGACAGATGGGCAGTTTAGAAGCTCTTGGCTGGGAATGCCGGCTGGATCTCGGTCAGGTGCCTTTGAGAATTCGGGCTTTTCGACCGTGTCCCGCCTTCCTTGTTCGGAGCGTGCGCTCTCTGCAGAGCGTGCTATATAATGCACAGCTGTTTTGTCGATATGAAAGAAGCTCGAGTCAGACGAAAGAACGAGGGGAAATATAGAGAGCGGAGGTGTGGAGACTCATGGAAAAGAGTGAGAGGGAGTGTAGAGGAGAAGAAGGTGGATAGAGGGAAGAGAGAGATATAGAAGAAGTTAGAAAGAGGAGTTGACCAAGGGAGGACACACTGTGGAGGTTCAGGTATCTGGAAGGTGTTTGTGAATGATAAAAAAATGACACTTTAAAAGGGGTAAACAAGCAACCCCTGAAACTACAAAAAGATGCCCAATTTCACTGCCCAAACAGTGATGATTTTACCCGCCCCTCCGGTTAACTACACTATCTGCTGTTTGGCATCAGCGATTCGGTGATAACAATAATGACAGCAATAATCTTACTGATGATGATACCTATAATGCATGGACAGCAGGTGCAGCAATGGGTTGGCGCCTCATCCTGGGTTGTTCCCTGCCTTATACCCATGCATTTTGGGATAGGCTCCAGACCCCTGCAACCCTGCATAGGATGGATGGATGGATGGATGGATGCATGGATGGATGGATGGATACATGGATGGATGGATGGATGGATGCATGGATGGATGGATACATGGATGGATGGATGGATGCATGGATGGATGGATGGATACATGGATGGATGGATAGATGCATGGATGGATGGATGGATGGATGCATGGATGGATGGATACATGGATGGATGGATGGATGGATGGATAGCAGGTAGAGTAAGTATATGAATGGCTGTATTATGCAATTTTGCACCCCCAAGTGGGAAAGGCTGCTGAGCTTTACACTTAAACTGCTCTGGGAAAATATCCAGCCGTAAGAGCATAAGTCGCTTTGGATTAAAATATCAGGCAAGGAAATAAGTGGAGATGATTCGTTTTTTTTTTCATTTCAGAGATGGTAGTTACTACGTTATGAAATAATAGGATAATAATTAAACGTATTATCATTAAGTGTTTCCCATCCAGGGTGGTAATCAGCTTTGTGCCCTGTGCTGCCTGGGGTAGGTTCCAGGTCCCCCTGTGACCCTGCCCCATATGAGCGGACAGAAATTGGATGGATGGATGGATGGATGGATGGAAGAATTGATTATTAGGGGCCTCTCTGTGGATACACAGACAGAGTGATATGCAGTGGTATAGGTGTTGGGGCGACAGCTGGCTGATTGTCGTGTTCTGGCAGCAATGCTGTTATTATCTGTGCGCTTGTGCCTCTGCCGTCCACTTCCCTGCTATCAGCGAAAGCCCAGCGGACTCCCGGGGACAAGGCGCTCGGCGCTGGATTGCACGCTTTGTTCGAAAACAGATGCTTTTCAAGATATAAAGAGAGGAGTTGATATTAAAGGAGGGGAGCCAAGTGACACATACAGCATAACTGAATCCCCTCCCCAAAACTATAGTGACCTGCACACAGATTTACACCAAACTGTGTTTAAGAGTCATTATTGTACCTTCTCCAGTCATGAGTCAGTGCTTATTTTTCTGTACTCTGTCTGACTATTATACATATATACATATATACAGACACACACACACACACAGTCGTGTAATCATATCTTTTTGGGGATCGCTCATTCATTTCTATGGGAAAAATGATAATGCTGACTATGACGACCTTAACCCCTACCCAGCCCTAACCATAACCATAAGTAACCAAGCAAAATGAAGTTGAATTGAGTTTTTGCATTTTTAGTTTTTTCATTGCAGTCACTGATTTTTATAAAATAGAGTTTTCCCATATGGGGACCAGGAAACAGGTCCCCATAAGGTAAAAAAAAGGGTATTCATCACGTTTTGGGGACGTTTGGTCCCCACAAGGTAAGGTATACCTGGACCCTGGTGATATGTATGTGTAAGTTTTTGTATAGTACTGTCCAAACGCGTTCAGCTGTCAAAGAGAATGATGTTTTAATTAAGCTTATTTTTCCATACCGTTATACCTTCTAACCATTTTACCCCAGTTTACAGTACATGACGGCATGTCGGCTACTGGAAACTCCAGAATCAGAGACAGCCGGAATGGTCTCATCAGTGTGGGAGCTGAGTGCTGTGTAAACTAAGTGACAACCCTTTGTTGAAAAGCTATAAAGATCACCCTTAGTTCATTGACACTACTGTCACTGCCCAGTTTTCACAGAAGGAGGGGAATCTGTCTATTTTATGGTATTAAAAGTAATACCTTTACGAATTCTAAATACAGGGGAACACCTTAATGTCGCCCTATTACCTAAGTCTACCTTAAATGATCTTCACGTTAGTGCAAAACTGTGATTTTGCATCTGTCAAAGGGTGTCAGCCATTTAAAACCTCTCCGAAAGTCACTCCAGTATTTTCAGCGCATGTCAAGGACAGCCATGTATTTTTTGACTCGACCACTAGCATGCATTGTTCGGCTAATCAATACCTCATTGAGTTATTTTACTAATGAAATTAAGTAATTGGTGGTGAAATTTAACAATTACATGAAAATACAAATACAGGTGCCACTGAGGAGAGGTTTTGGAACAGAAGCAGTGATCATCTAGCCATCCAACAAGACATCAGTAAATTTTTAGAGAACAGAAGAAATTCTTGTTAGTTTCTGTTGTGCTATTGCTCATTTGCATATAGACTTACATTAAATTGTATTTTTCTGAGAAAATACACACTTACTGCTCAGATAAACAGTTTTAAAAATTTTCTTTCACTGCTTAAGACTTCTGCGCAGTAATGTGTGTGTGTGTTTGTGTGTGTATGTGTGCCCATGTGTGTGTGGATTAGGTTCATATTACATTGTGGGGACCAAATGTCCTCCACAATATAATAAAAACCTGTTATTTTGACATTGTGGGGACCATTTTTCAGATCCCCACAAAGATCTGTAAATGCAATCAAAGTAAAAACACCTCGTATCTTGTTTGGTTACTTATGGTTAAGGTTAGGGCTGGGTGGGGGTTACGGTCGTTATGTTGGGGTCAGAGTTTTCCCCAGAGAAACGGGAGTGGAGAGTCCTCACAAAGATATAATTGTGTGTGTGTGTGTGTCCCCATAATCCAGTGTTTCCCAATACGGTCATCAGGGACCCACAGTCAGTCCACATTTTTGCTCCCTCCCAGCTCCCGGTAGCAAAAACGTGGATGACACAGATTGGCTGTGGGTCCCCAAGGACTGGATTGGGAAACACTGCCATAATTGCTTAGCGGCTGTAGGGTGACAGTGAACCTGGAGCTTTTCCCACAAAACCCAGGCTACGGCACCTTCTGAATGGGATTCCAGTCCATCACAGGGCACACACACTATCAGCAACCGAGAAGTGCCAGTTTACAGTCTGCATGTTTTTGGACTGTGAGAGGAGACCAAACTACCCTGGATAACATGCACACTCCCCACACAGAGCGAGGTCTGCATTCAAACCCCCAACCCCAGAAGCGTGAGCCACTGTGTCGCTCTGGTTTTTCCCTTTGCACTGTGTTTTACTAGTAAAGGGTATTAATGGCAGGCTTATGATTATGCTTGGTTTAACCCAATGGGAACCAATGAAGTAGCCAATGGGAGAGACAGAAAATGATGATCCCACCTACCAAGGCCTTCAAAGCCTTGAGTCCATTTATTGGTCTTTGTCATGTAGAATGCAACGTGTGACGCTTTTTCTTGTTGTGCTGTGGGGGTTGAACCTGGTTGATCTGGGGGCATCATATCAAATGGGTCAAGAAATCAGAGTCAGGGTTAAATCAGCTGCCCTTATTATGAGCTATTATCTACATAGGATACCAAGCCATTAAACGCCTACCGTTAAAGGAATTAAATGATTTTGTTCCTAATGATTAGTGTTTCAACTGCTCTCTATATCTGCAACTGGGTCAATAGCAAACTCCCCTTTGTTGTGTTATTAACAGCTAAGCGATCGATGGAGAGAATGGTCTTTATCGTGTTTGGTGGCCTGTCCTTTAATGTGTGTGTACATGAGTGGAGTAAATGAGTATTGGGTTGGGTGGGCCGCAGTTCCAGTCCCCCCTCCCATGCCTGCCTCCCATTACTCTGGGTGGTTCGTTCCAGATCGGGAGACAAGCCGGCCCAGTCTCAGGAGCTCTCCGTGTGGTTTGTTACGGGACGGAACCAGGCCACTGGGAGAATAAAACCCGTGAGGTGCTGCCATAAACAGGAGTAGGAGATGGGTGAAATCCATGAAGATTCGCAGATGGAGCAGGTCTGAACATCACTTCTCATGGACGATTCACTTGTTAAAAAGAGCGTCTGGACACGTAGTATGCAACAGTGGATGTGATCCAGCAAAACCATGACAACCTCTAGAGCATATGTTCTCCACGTCGCCAACTCCATGAAGACTGGATGAAGAAGGAAATGTAAAAAAGACCTTCCAGCAGTGCTGATGCCCAGGCTGCAAACTGCCTCAATCTAATTTGTCTCTCAGCTGAGCTGGCGATGTTCCCCAGCTGTAAACTGGGCGTCTGAATGTGATTTAAACTGACGCCTCTCCCCCCTTTAATCACACTAAGAGGAGTGTGAAATGATATCATAGTTAGCATAACGGCAGATTATATCCCGAGCGTGCCGGTCCTGCAGCGGACGGCAGAGACGAGGGGCGCAAGGCTGTTCGGGGCCAATTTCACACCAGGAAGGCGGTTATCACCGGCTGGGCTGGGGCGCGCCACTCTCCCTCTACTGGGTCCTGTCTGCAGGGTTGGGGAATCCCCAGTGTGGCTGTCAGGGAGGGCAAATGAACTGCCTGTCTATAAGTAGGTTTCAGGACATGCAAGAGCAGGATCTTTACGTAAACAAATACAAACATATATATATACGCACACACACACACACGTTGGCCTACCTATCTAAATGGGAACCTTCCATTCATTTCTATGGGAAAACCCTCATCCCAATCACGACTTATAAAATTGAGGTTATCCAAATGGGGACCTGAAGAAGTGTCCCCAAAAGTAAGGAAGTTTCAGGTTTTACTGCACTTTGGGGACATTTTGGTCCCTAAATGTGAACTATGCAAACCCACACACACACACACATATCAATGACAACATGAAAATATTACGACCACCCCTGTGTGAAGTCAATATTGTTCACTATCTTGTTAAAAACAGCACATGTCAAGGTCTGGGATATATTAGACAATTAGCTGTGATTCGATACTCGTATTCAACATGTGGAATGCAGAAGAAATGGTCAGCGATAGTCCTGAGTGACTGCCTGGGGCCAAATCATTATGACCGAGCGACTTGGTCAGAGCATCTCTGAAACGCAAAGGTTTGTGGGATGCTCACAGTCAGCCGTGGTGACCACGTACCTAACCTGACAAACATTCGTGGCCAAAATTTTGGCATCGGCTAAAATGGACTAAGGGATGTTTAAAACAATCAAAGAATGTGACAAATGTCATACATTGGACGATTAAATAAATAACTGGACAACAGCTGAATGAAGTTCTGTAATTGGAAGTGTTTCCACAATTTTTGCCACTAGTGCACATATGTGGTTTTATTAGACCTTTATCCATTTATGTAACAGCTGGATCTGCAGTGATTTGTGCTGTGCACACCTGCCTAAATGTACAGCAGCGATATCCCTGAGGGATAATACTGCTGCTGCCTCTTTTACAGTCGCTTGCTCTGCGGTGAGAGGCCGTTTCCTTTGACTGGAATGAGGTTTTAAATGTGTAAGAAGCATGATAAGATTAGCTCTGAAGTGCAGAATGCACGCATTCATTACCCATTATGTGCCCCCGTATAACGCCTGGATTAATCAATTATGACTAGGCCTGAATATAGCTGCAAGCATTAATTATGATTGCAGTAGCAATTATCCGTGGGTGGCTCATCATAATACAATCAATATGTATGTAAATAGACGAATTCTGAACTCATTCATGGCAGCCATTCTAGCTGGAATTTGTGTTCTTCTGCCTGGTGTATCCCTTAAAGTTGGCCTGTAACTGAAACTGAATCCCCTGGCGGGTGGGGGGGCTGCGGCCGCCTGAGGGGAACTGGCCATTATCTTTAGCACCCCCCCGCCCAATGTACGGGAGTCATGGCATTGGGCTGAATGGTTTTCGATCCTGATGACGCGTGAATGAGAAGCGATTTGCCTCCCCATATTTATCACTCCTAGATGCAGGGGTGTATACGGGGGGGTACAGAGGTTCTGGCCCCCACCTGAAAGCTGATTGGCTTGCAGAGTTTCCCATCCCCCTCCCCTATCACTAACCTATTCAAAACATATTATTGGCTAATGCTAAGGTTGCCCCAACCTGTATGAATTATGGCCCATATGACCTTAAAAACAATCCTAGAATCACCCCAGTCTGGATGGTGACTGCGGCAGGGTTTGACACCTAGAATGGAATGCGGACCCACCCCTTCCCACCCCCCAGTAATCCGCTGTGTATTATTCATATATTTATTTTGGAGTGTCCTTTTCGTGTGTCAGGGCAGTATGGGCTGAGTGATTGAGATGGGGGGGTTCATATTAATTAACAGAAGACCATGTGGAAAAAAATCACTTTGTGAGATTAGTTGCAGCCCTTTTTTATTCGTGTTCCTTCGCTCACTTTTTTTGGCATGGAGCTCTTTCATACCTTTAACTGATGATGACTTATTTCATGATTTTTTTTAAACATTTTTAAAAAACCTTTTGGATTTTAAAAAGGAAAAAACTTTTTTCTTAAATAAGTATCCTATACCTGCTAATTACATTATATATTTTTCCGGGACCTTAGCTGACAGCCTACTTAATAAATTCTATTTCTGTCATCACTCTTCCGGAATTTTTCCCCCTCTCTGCAGTGCGAACTCTGGAACATTCTTGGCTTTTTTTCCGGTGACCTCATTATTATCATTCTGCCGGATTGCTAAGTCGTCAGATGAGACCTTTGATATTCATGGCTGCTGTGTCACTTACGGGAGTTAAGCAGACTGAGGCATTCCACACCACAATATTGCAGACCCCAATCTCCTCCCCCCCATTTCTCCCACCCTCTGATCCCCTCGGATGGGCTCACGCCAATCCCTCATTCTGGTCATGTCCCACTTCTGTCGTCTGAGCCTCCTGGCCTTCAGCTAGCTTCTCGGTTCAGGTCGCGCCCCATCGATTTCCGCCAATCTGCCTGCCCAACGGTGACGGGACCTTAAGTTTGAAATGTTGATGTTGGCCATTAAAAACAAAGCCCTCTGTGCAAACAGTTGCAGTGTCAGAAACAGTGTGCAAGTGCCAAGCAAATACGTCTGGCCCACACACCTTCCCGGTCGGTCATCCGCTACAAACTCACTGGCCGGTGTTCTGGAATTCACAGTGGTCCTTTTCCATGACATTTACCAAAAGGTTTCTTGAGTTTCACCCTGATTTAAAACCCTTTTCATCTCTGCCCGTGCTGTCAGGAAGGATGTGCTTTGTCTGAAGTTCCCTCACCGTACCCAGATCACGCCCGTGACCCATTCGCGATTCTTTCATTAATTCCACCTGTATCCGTTTGTCGCTCGGCGAACGCCGTTATCAGAAATGCTCTTATTGGAGCTAAAAATAGCCGTTGAAGGGGCATAACTCAGGAGGACGTATGAAGCTCATAACTAGACAGGTAGTCATTAGCATAGCCCAAGTGTGCTGTTAGATCCATAAATGGAAAAATCGGGTGCTAATTTATGTTTTCACATATTTTTTTTTCCCAATATGCTTTGGAAGGGGTCGTTTTTGTGGTGTGATGGCTACTGAATCTTTGACTTTTTGCGGGGGGGCTTGCTTGACATTGGGGTGACTATGCCCCCTCCCCCGCCCAAGCCCCTCTGCTTTGAAGAAGGACAAATGCCCAAAGAGCACACGGAGGAATTCTTGCCTGGTGTGATGCGTCAACTGGGCCGCTAAACGTCTGTGCTAATTAACACGTAGGCGTGCTGTTTTCTCATTGGTTGATTACCCTGCCATTCGGTAACCCTCCATTTGACAATAACCTCGAGCTATAAGCCAACGTTTTGCTCTGTCTCCAAAGGGCTATAAACATTAGCACCTGGTTATGTGTTCAGCATTTTTTGGAGGGAGGTTGCACGCCACAGTCTTGGGGGATTTTTTTCTTGACAGGAAGCATTTTATATTCAGCCACACGAATGTGTCAATACATGATGAGTAAAAAGGTCAGAAAAGACCCCCCGTGGGCAACACATTTTTAGACAGATCTCAAGGGAATATCAATGCATCATATATATGATCAGAATAGGCACCAGTCAAAGGCTGTGTTTACTGTAAAGGTATTTATTCTGAAAACAGCCAAATGAGCATAGACAGCACCTGACCTTCTCACAAACATGACCTGTGCTCCATTGTAGATGCTTGAACCTTTCATGGTTGTGAATTCAGTTGCATATAGTCTGGTGCAGTTTCTTTCAAGGCGGAGAAATCTAAGTACATCTTATGGTGGTGATTTTGTAACTTGGGCCCCCAGGTGAAGTTCTTAAAACTACACTGCCCCCTACTGGACGAGACCACCAAGACCACTCATGTTTGATAATGTTAGACTAGGATAGGGTATGTCTCCATCTCTAGGGTTGTCCTCTGGTCTGTCATGCTGCCTCTGACTCCATTGGGAGAGCAGCCATGGTGATACTGGAGGCCCAGTCAACCACGTCAAGGTCGGTGATCATAAACGCATCAAGCAATAAGCTAAGCCCCTACTAACTTGCAATCGAAGATTTATTACAAGAATGATGGGTACTGTCACTGTGCTCAGCAGTGCCAAGCCACGCTGAGTAGATAAATCCCCTGGAAATATTTAAAGAAATATTGGAAAGAGAGCAGTGGCCATGGACCCAAAGCCATTCCGGAATTTTCTGCTCCATCTTGCACCACAATGAAGTCCTGGTGCCCAACTGATCTCAGAAATGACTGGTCCAGAAATGATAGAATACGCCATGTCATCAAATCAAGGAACTGGTTTATGTGCCTCAAGGAGGCGTGGTCACGAGGAGGCGGACCTTGCTGAGGGGATGTCTTTGAGGAGGCGGAGTCTCACAGGAATAAGGTGGCCAGAGAGTACTGATGGCTAAAGGTATACTTACGTTAGCTACAGGCCACATAAACCTCTGGGTAAACTTGGTATAATGTTGGGCGATGAGAAAATTGTGATTGGCCATTCATGCTCTGATGCCTGACGTCTTATATCGTGGTGGCCTTCAGGTGACCCGTTAAGACAGGCAGGCTTTTAGGCACTAGGCACACTAGGTGACACACTGCGTGCAAGGCAGATAGCAAAAGAGAGAGAAGGAGAAGGGCACCATACTCATAGTTTATTCTGAATGAATTTGCCAGGCAGGTTTTTCAGTCCCGTCATATTGTAATAATCATCCCCCCCATTCTGTCATAATAGTTTCCTTTTTTTTTCCAACATAATGGCAGCAGAGAGCCGGACGATTAGCAATCCGTTCTGCTGCCACATCGAATAGTGGCGCGGCGTTACGAGGACGAAGAAGGAGTGACATGACCACAGGCGGACTGGCCGTGGCACAGATCCATGTGACATGTGACTGGCGAACCAGTGCTCCAAAACAGAAAATAAGTGAAAATAAGTGAAGTAACGATGGAAGTGTACCTGGAGTGTAGCTAGAAATTGCGAGCTCCCTGGCAAAATGTCACCCTGGGCCCTGAGATTGATTTTGCCGACTGGGGTCCCCCTCAGTAGACTTTGTAAGTAAATTTTGCAGACCCAGCCCCCGACCTTATATTTTGGGACCTCTATTGTAGTGGACATTTTATTTTTGCATCTATCTATCTATATTTCACTGATGTTAGGAAATGTATTTATTCCTGTTGTGTACTAAAGAGGACATGCTGTGAAATAAAAAATAAAAATTAATTTGAAAAAATCTAAATTATAAGATGTCTTGTTTCCTCCAAAGACAAATAACCTACAATTGAAAGACACTTTTTCCCTTGGGTCTCAGGAGGATATAGTGCTGGGCTCCATGAATCTGTCAAAGCATTCATGCCCATCCTACACCCCTACCTATGAAGATCCAATGAATTTAATACGAATTACTAAATTCTAACTATATAAGCTATTCGGAATCAGTGACTCAGAGTCACAAGGAAAGTGAGCCATTAGCTACCATGTTTCCACAATCTCTGAAGGTTTACGCACCTGTCAAATCAGCTAACCAAGTACAGTTAATGTACTGTATGTTCAGCCTGGCTGCATAGTTTCCCCATAGCTGTGCTGCATCTGGCCCTCTTGCTGGCTGTGCTTTGCGGGGTGGTGGGGGTGGCAGGTGATGGCTGTGTGGGGGTGATCGGGCCATGTGTCGGAGTGTGGAGATAACGGACAGGAGTACGGAAGGCGGCCAAATAACGTGTCACAAACAACACCACTCTTAATAGCAGGAGAAATGGGTTTATCTCAAGGCTTTCAGTGGGAACCAACAAAAGGTATCGCTCCTTGGGATCATGGAAGAAGGAGGCAGAATCGGAGACTGAACCATGTAGAGTCCCTCACTGTCTGTTTTTGATCAATCGATTGCTCCTCCAAATATCAGTCTATGCACATCTCTGGGCTCATTTCCATCTTCCTTTTTATTTATTTTTTTCTTAGTTGAACTATGTTTAGAGTTCATGGAAATCTACTATTCGAAATACATGCTTTTTCTCAGAATTTGAATGAATGCATGATATTTCCAAAGTCAATGAGTAAAATAATCGTGATCTCAATATCAACCAAATAATCGTGATTATGATTTTTGCCTCAACTTTTGGTCATCTTGGACCGCTCAGGGCCGCATGTATCCCCATGCTGATGGGATTCTATTCTGCTAGAGGTTGTTATGCACAGAAATGTACAGCTGCATGAAGAGTAAAGAACTGGCTCGCCGGTTTCTTGAGTCTACTCATGGGGGAGGGCGATGTCAGGAAATCTCCTAGGCAGGCCTTTCTGGTTGAGGATTCACCAGTATGCAGGAAAATTAAGGTGATCTGATGGTGTGGAATGCATAAAAATTGGAATATCGACTGACAAGTCGCGCGTGGTATAGCTTATAAACGTTTTCCTTTACCCATAGGGTAGGAGCGAGCTGTTCATGAATCATTCATAAACCTTTTGCAAGCTGTTACGTCAGACACATCGTAATGCAAAGTCAACTTAACGTCCGTCACCAAGTTTGCAGGATAGGAGAGGAACAGAATTGTTTAAGTGTTTTATTCGCAGTTTGGCTTTTCCAGTTTATCCCACCAGATAACTGCCGCATGTTGTTTATGCTGCCAGGAAGTGTTATTTAGTTAATAAAAACAACAGCTGTGGACATTGAGGATTAAACTGGACATAATAACAGAATTGAGTGACAGACAAAATGACCCAGTCAGCCAGCAGGTGGTATGGTGGCCAAAGACCCACTTAATCCTCAGGGCTGCTGGTTCAAGTCCCAGGAATGGCTGTCATACCTACTGGCCAAGTACCTAGTCTAAATTTGCCCAGTATATATTCTGCTGTACAAATAAATAAGATTTGCAGTAGCTTCAAGTAAAAGAGTTGGCCTGGCTGTGAAACAATTGTATTAAAATAAAGAGATTTATTCTTAATTCATCTATTTGAAAAACAGGTACATTTACAGAAGGTTTTAATATTTTTTGTTCATTCATATAAAACGTCATTTGCAAGTTTTATTTATGTCTTTGAGATATGATGAAATGTACTCATATTACGGTTCACTCTAGGGTTCACTCCGGAGGGATATATGTCCTGCACTGGAGCAGGGTGTTGCCGTTTATGGATCATTTGAAGTCCCCAGAATTTTCCAGTAATCTGGCAGTTTGAGACCTGGGGTCCTGTTCCTGTGAGGCAGAGAGGCAGAGAGGCAGAGTGCCGGCCACAGACTCGTCCCACAAGTTCACCTTAAGGTGCAGGCAGATCACAGATTGCACTTCATTAACGTGCCGCGGATCGAGCCGGACAGGGATCACTGGGCCTCCTTCACCCCCCCCCCCCCCCCACGCACACGCTCCCCTCAGTCACCCGGAA
>JAODJU010000130.1:2879869-2898918 GCA_026776725.1 Gnathonemus echidnorhynchus
GGGGTGGGGGGGGGGGGGGGGGGGGGGGGGGCTGCGCAGCTGTGCTATGGAGATAAGAGCAACTAACCTTGGCTGCATCTTCGCCATTCAGTCCCTTAGCCTCCGGATGAGGGGGGGGGAGCGGGACAAGACGGGATACACCTAGCCTGGAAGAATAAGGTGCGGATACGGGCTGGATCAAAGCGATTAGGATGAAACTGCTTTAAACAACAGTTAAGGCTTTCCTAGTGCAATTAGAGGCCGTTAAATTCAGTTCAAGCTGAAGTTAATTATGCCGCTGCATTATCCAGCGATTTATATAAACACCTGCACGTACAGCCCCACCCCTAGAGACACGATTACGTCACTTATAAACAGAATAAAACGACGCCAGTGATTTTGCAGCGGAAGCTCCTTGTGGTTAAGTTTGAATCTTTTATGGCCGCAGGGCAATAGGTGTGAGTGTGTGTATGTGAGTTTTGTGATCTTGCGTGTTTTAAATACCTCGCCAAATTGAAATATCAGGAATGAAACGGTCGTCTTGTTCTAGGTGCAGGATGAACACTTGCCCGTAGAGAGCTGACTACATTATGACAGCTGCTGATTTTACTTTTAATAGCTCCTCTCCCCGGTGTCCGTAATGGTTTATTTTTCCTGCCACAGGCAATTCCAGGCTGGGAAGTTGCACTGAAGTGCGCGGAGATCAGTCTGAGGCTTGCGGATTAAAATCTCGGCCAGCACAATACACTTCTGTCCTTGCGTAGAACACTTAGACACGATGGAAAATTAGTCTTTATGGATCTTTAACAAAAACACATGCAGGCCAATGTATACAGCAATGAGCTAAAAGTGAAACATACATGTATTAAATTAAACGTAGATTGGGTCACATGGCATGCAGAAGATTCATCCCCATTAATCAACCCTTCTGCATCACGACTTTCCCCATCGCGGTTTTGGTAGAGCTCAGGGTCGGCATAAGAGATTGTATGAGAATTTGGGGAGTCTTGCGAAAGTCGGAGACGACAAGCAAAGGCCTGCAGATGACACACCAAAAAGTTTAGTAACTCCTAAATGCATAAAATATATGCACAGTGCTGGTTTGGAGGGCACCAAGTGTGTTTACGGCAGCCGCTCACGTGATAGCTCACAGTGATAGCTCACAGTGATATTTCCATCTCGCATTTCTCGTATCTTTTTGTGCCGTTTTAGTACTGTACTGTACTGAAATCTGAAGCAATTGCTTTGATTGCCAAGGGAGACCAAAAAAATGTATTTTCCAGATCACAAGAGGTCTGCACCCCTAACCCCCACAATGTGGAAGGGTGGTCTGTAGTTTTGCTGTCTTGTTGAGGTTTGTACAGGTATTCTTCGCTATTAGAATATCTGTTATAATAAATTAGCTATCTGAATGTGGAAAAAAACGTTATAAGGAATTTGTGTCTGAAAACATCTGAAGAAAACCATTCTTTTCAGTAGATAAGTAGCTTTTCTTTTGTTGACTTTGTGAAGTGTTATTATCTTTAGTGTGTTACTTCATTCTTCATTCGCATTGTTGTGTTTGTTGGAGGGTAGATGAAATATCGTATCTGATACTTACAGCATCCTTGCATACTGTACATAAACATACCCACCAATGAGTTCATTAAGAGTTGAATGATGTCATAGTTGGTTTTAAAAATCCTATATATAGTTCAGAAATCCTTGGTAGATTGTTATATATGTGTTTTTGTGATATTTTGGAAAATTGGCATATGCCAGTATTGCATTATTTGCATATTTGCATTGTTAATCTCGTTTTAAAGAAAAGTATATTGGCTTTGCTATACAAAAAAAAAAAACCTTTTCAGCACCTTACCATAAACAGTTTATATTCTGATAAAGAGCTGTTGCTGAATTTGCCTGTTTAAGTAGCCAGCTATCTACTGGAATAAAGCAGGCTAAATACACTGGTCAAGGCCCAGCAATCGACAGGGGGAGAGCCTTGATTCTTAACCTCCTTGCTGCAGGCTGTTCATAAGCTGGCTATATGTACACTGAAACAGGCGTGTTGCCAGCATTTTCCACCCAGTATGTTTTAAAAGCTATAAAAGTGATAAACAAAAAGCATATAATAAATAAAAACTGCTTGTGTTGTCGAAACTTCGAGGTAACAGTGACAGTCAAGAGCTGCATGCAGATTGTATGTGTACTGTTTGCTCTATGTTGCTGGAGCGTGTAGGAAAAGTCTTTACACAGATGGGAAGGGAATCATTCATAAAGGTAACTGCATGCTAATGCACAGAAGTACAGACATTTGCCCAACTGGTTTCATTTATTCTGTAAATTAAATTTATCTGTTTCATAGCCGCCCGTGCTACAAAGCAATCGCATAGCATAAAATTAGCATGAAATTGTGGTGTTAGGGTAGTCAACCAGCATAAGGATGTCGGCTGTGCAAATAATTACTATAAATGTTTGCATTGAAATCTCTATAAGCCAGATTTTGTCATTGGGGGAAAATGGGAAATGAGGCATATTTTTTGCTAATAGAATCTGCTCCGTGGCTCACTGGTGAGATGCTCTTCCTAACAGTTAGACTGCTGAATCGACTAGCATTGTGTCACCCAAAGGCTCTGTGGTTCTGTGGGCAACGTTCATTTGTAGGGTGTTCACTGTACAGTGTAATGTGTGGGAGTATTTACTGTGGTCTATCCATTCATCAATCTTTCAACTGCTTATGCCAGTTAGGGTCATGGGGGGGGGGGGGCACAAGGCTGAGTATACCATGGGTGGGATGCCAGTCCACGGGGCACAGTGTTCTTCATAGCAACCTGGTCCTTGGGGACCCCCAGACGGTCCACATTTTTGCTCCCTCCTAGCTCCCTGCCAGACAGTTCACATTTCTGCTCTCTGTCGGGAGCTGGCAGTGAGCAAAAATGTGGTCTGTCTGGGGGTCCCTGAGGACCGGGTTGGGAAACACTGATTTAGATCTAAAGGTCTATCAGTTCAGTACCCACAAGGCTATCTATTCTGTGTGTTTTCAAGCGGCACTGTGGCTCAGTGGGTAGCCCTGTTGTCTTACATATCCAGGATTGGTGAATCCTGACTCTGTGTGTGTGTGTATGTGTGTGTGTGTGTGGAGTTTGCATGCTTTCCCCTTGTTCTTGTGTGGGTTTCCATTTGCAATCTAAAGATGTGATGTTAAGTGAATGGTTTTCAGTAAGTTCCCCATAGAGAATTATGGTGTGGACCCTGCTATTGGTGTCAGTGACTGTCTGGGTATAGTAGAGAAGACAGCTTTTGACTTTTTGGGGAACGTAGTTGTTACTGTGATGGGTTTCCAGCTGAGGAATAGCAGTGATTTTGGAAGGTACGATAAAAGATTTTGACTGCGGGGAGTCTGATGTTCATTCTGTAGAGCGGCGAGGACCCTTCAGCACTGTGATCATTCCTGGGCTTGTGGCTGCTTACCATGATTTACCAGGACGTAAGGCTTCGCCCCTCCATCTCATCATGCCAGGGTGTGGCCTTGGAACTTACACAGGTCATGCCAGGCATTAAAGTAAAGCCTCTGACCAGTTTTTCTGGCTTGACATCTGGCCATCTAAGAAAAAAAAAAAATGGCAAGCCAGTACGTTTTCATGGTTCCGTGGTTAAAATCATGAAGTTGCAATCAGAAGCACGGTGGTTCACTGTGTTGATACTTAAGGAGTGCCTCAGAGGTGTTGAAGGTGTTCGGGTTGTAGGAGTCCATTTCTACTCAGGAACCCTGTGTCCTCTGTTAGGAGACTCTGATAGGAGCCAGACCCCCCAATTACCCCCCCAATTAACTAACGTGACACATTGAATAGTACCAGGTGTCACACTCTCACATAAACGGTAACATATTTCCTACATTTTTTCCCCCGTTTGTTTATATGATGGACGCTCCTCGTTTGTGACTAGCAGTGAGTAGTGTAGTGTGTCATTTTTGCCATTGTTACTGAAATATTTATTCAGTTGGGATTCGACAATTGAGGGATGGGCTGATAAATGACTGAGATCTGAGCTTGTTCTAGCCGTACCAACATGCAGCGGCTGTTGGGTTATTGCACTGGCGGTTTGCATCAGCTTGAGTCAGCAGGCAGGCCTGTTTGTTTGGGTCAGCCTTGCTAACCAGTAGCCATCTCTCTTTACGATTTGACACTCCTGTGCGTTTATTTTTGGAAATACCCCATGGGCTTTTTTTTTTTTTTTTATCAAGTTTGATTGTGCGTTTCTGTTTGGTTTTTTTTTTTTTTTTTTTTTTAGCCCTTTTTCTGTCAAACGTTTTGAACAGAAAGAATAATAGTTAATTCTGCTGAGCTGAAGGCACTGTCAAAGTTATAGATTTTCTCTTTTAAAAATTACCCTCTTTGGTTGTTCCCAACAAAGTTGCAGACGTTTGTCTGTTATCGCTCTGAGAGAGGAATAAATCATAACAGCTCGTGTAATGTAGAGGTAATCAGTGTTCTCGCGTATGGCTGAACTGTCATCCGTCTTTTCCCTGTATGACCAGAGGCAAAATGTTTTTTTTTAAGAAGCAAAATAATTGACATTTTGATGCAATGGACTTTCTTGAAATCAAAAAGAGTCATCCTATATAAACCTTACCTTTTCTTCACCTTTCCTGTGAGTTCTGTCTGCCTTGTGGTTCTTCTCCTCTCTCAGAATCTTAGTTTTATCGTCCGTTGTCCTTGTCAATCACATCAGGGTTGACGTGAACCAAAAAGCCTTCAGTAGCCTCTTTAGTGGCGTTAAAGTATGACCCAAATAAAAATTCTGGTTTGTATATTAACTAACTAATGAGTTTTCACAGCTGGTACCCAGAATACCCTAGTTAAGCAACTAAACTTCACCCTGATTTATTCTTTGTAACCAAGGCCTGACACATCCACCCATAATCCAGCTGCTTATCCAGTCCATGGTCATGGAGAGACGAGAGTCTATCCCAGTAAGCTCTAGGCACAAGGCAGGGGGACGTCCTGGATGGGATTCCAGTGGATCACATGGAAGAACTGAAACAGCTGTAGATTAATGTCCTTTATAACCAGATATGTGGATTTCATACGTCTCTGGGATGTCACAGCAAATTAAGCTCGTTCTGAGGCACTTAACCTTCCTGCCATTCAGTCATTCTTGTCTTCTGAGATGCGTGACATGTAGATTTCAGTTCCTCGGCTGTTGGCTTGTCACTCACTAAAAGACCCACTTCCCGGCAGCCCCCCGAGTGAGACATTATTTATGTGATGGATTATATATATTTGCACAGCATGAGACTTGATGCTGATCTTTCAAACACCCATGCAGTTTAACCCCCTGCCATAATACTGACTGCCATTTAAAAACTGCGGTTATGGTATCCACAACTGGCCTGTGCTCTCTTCCTGCCAGCTGCCATTTTTAAACACAAGCTGGTGTTACAGTATATAATCGAGGGGAAATATACAGTGCTGGACCCTTATTTTCTGGCAGAGTGCACTAAGATATCTCCAGCTATACTTCTGTATGGTTTCCAGAACCTTCACCTCGCAGCCGTTCCCAGCCACCTCGTCCACCGTCACTGGCACTGTGACATTGCAGTTTAGTCTTTATTCCGTGGGATTTGCTCCCATCTCACCATCGTGAAAATGTCACAAACTCCCCAGCAGAGCTTCTGGATGGAGTGGAGCAGCATGTGGGATGAGACCGATGATTCCACTGTACAGTGAGATGCTCTTTAAGGGGCGGAGTTCTGCCTCGGGACAGCAAACTGCAGACGGCGGACACCTCACCTTCGGCCAGGATGCACCCTTTTACCCAGATAGGAGCCGGCACTCTGCCAGCTCTCTCCTGGCATCTCTCACTGACATCCAGCTGACCTGGTTCCTGAGCAAAAAAACAAAATGGGGTCATGGCCCCACTGAGAAAGGTTTACTAAGTGAAAATCGGTAAAACTCAAAGACACCAAAAGCTCGGAAAGGTCTCTCTCAATGCAGTTGACCCCATAAAAATCCCAACAAGAGTCTTTGCGTGTTCTGAGCCAGTTGGATTGCTGGGGCCAGTGACCAACTGGAAGTCCCAGTGATGGGGCAGATCCAGCTCTGTGCTGTGACCGTGGTGCACAACCATCTCCTCAGCTAAATACGAAGTAGTGTGCCTCTGTCCTCCACTCTAGACAGACCGTCACTCAAAAAACCCATCAATGCGTGACAGGAGCCACGAGCCCCAGTGCAGGAGACCCGCGCGTGGACCGCGGGGGTACGAAGCAGATCGAGCGGCTGTAATGGAGCCGTCAGTGCAGCAAGCACTCCTCACCACCCTCGACTGGAAGAGGGGACTGACACTTAGCGGGTGCTCTTCTGGCCCCCGGGGTTGTGGGTTCGATTCCTGCCCTCCGCTCTGTTTGAGCCCTGGTTGTGCCTGTTCTTCGGGTGTTTGTGTGCATTTCCCTTGGGAGGTCTGGGATTTCCTCCCACAAAATTGGCCTTAATGTGTGGTCTGTGATTGACTGGCATCCCATCCAGGGTGTCTCCTGTCAGTGCTTCCTGGAAGAGGTTCCAGGCTCATTGCTACATTGTTCTGGATAAGGGGTGAAGATGATGGATGGATAAAGAAGACAGGAGTACAAAGGTAGGTTTTAATAGAACCTTAGGTTTGTCAGGTAAGGCTAGAGTAAGATAACGGACACGTGGTGGAAATACTGTAGAGCTGAATGGCGAACAGGAATGGCGCTTCAAAAAAACGACTCGGCAAAGCAACCGTGCTTAATTCCTGCTTCATGCAGGTAATGGACATTGCGAGTTTGCTCAAGCTGGTTTTCTGAGCTACAGACACTGCTGTTACCTCGCTGCTCACCGCTCCTCTCTGAAGCCTCTTGTGATTTTCCACCGAACACAAAAACAGTGGGAGGATTTGTTCAGGAATGCATTTAAATTCTGCGTATGGCTGCAAGTGAAAGGGGGGAAAAAAAACAACCTTTTTGTTGACGTGTCGACACCTGACCTCAGCTTCCACTGAAAAGACAGGAGAAAAGCGTGCTTTGTTTTTTGATTTAAAAGGAACATCTTGTTACTTAAATGTCAAGGCTTACTGGTTTGATTCAATCCAGCAGATTAATGTGCTGGCTTTAATATTTCTGTGTTTGAATGCTTCGCTCCAGATTGAAGTCGTTAGCTTTTCAGGTTCCCTCCTGTTATCTGCATAGGCAATTAAATATTAATTAGCTAATTATCTTTGGGTTCTTCCCATCCAGAGTGCATGCGGCATTATTCATCTAGCGATCCATGTTGGCAATGGCCAGCCGTTTCGCCTGTCTGGCTCATGTGACAGCTGCACGCGTGACTGAGAAGGTTTTTCCAGTGAATCGTCACACTGCGGAAAATTGAACATCCATCTATTCGTCCTTCATAATCGCTTATCCAGTGCTGGGTCGTGGGGCCCTCAGCCTGTCCCAGGAAGCACAGTGCGTGAAGAGCAGTCTGAAGAAATATATAGTTGTTTGATTTATTGTATTTTGCTCCATTTTACCAGGGAGGTTTTTTTTGGTGTAAAGACGTACATTTCTGCTCTATGCCCTCACAGCCTGACCCATTCATGCACACACACATACACACACACACACGCATGCATACGCACACATATACACACAGACGCACACATGTGCACACATACACACACATATACACACATACAGACACATACACACACACACACGCATGCATACGCACGCATATACACACATACACACAGAACCACGCATGTGCACATATGCACACACATATACACACATACAGACACATACACACACATATATACACACACTCACACGCACGCGTACACACACACACACAAGCACACATACACACGCCCACACACTCCTCCTCATTCACCCACGGGTGCCCGGCTCGCGTTGGCCAGCCAGGCATAGCTTAGTGCTTTTCATCTGCCTCAGTCGTCTCAGAGCTACTGGGCGTTTTTAAATGTACCCCTCAGAGGTGGTAGCGGAGGTGTGAGGACAAACCAGCGTGGAAACCGGCGAGTTAAAAACCAGTGACCCCCCCCCCCCCCCCGAGTGTTTATCAGACCCGATGGGGACCTGCGGGGGACTCAGTGAATTGCACGCGCCACGGACTCACCGGCAGGTGGGTTTCTGGAATCCGGGCCGAAGGCGACTTGGGCAGGGCAGCAGCCAGCGGCTTCGGTCGGCCCACGCACTGCGAAGCTGGCAGACCTTCCCTGCTTCAGAGCACATGTGGATATCGGCACAGACCGCTGGCGAAAGAAATTACCTGGAGAAACGCAGGCCGTTCTCTTTGGGGGCGGGGGACTGGCCCACATTTCTGCTGACATTTACGATAGGAGGGAAATGCCAAACGACGGTTCACGTGTTTACAAAACCACTCCGATGCTAATGTGGAAGGTGACGGGGTGGGGGAAGGACGCTGGGGGCTCCGTCCCTTTAAAAGCAGCTAAAATAAGGATAAAAAGGAAAAAAAAACATGATGCCGTAAAGTTATTTAAGCAGAAATTATGTTGCTGTCAAGATCTGTCTTTGTGAAAAAGCAAGGACCCCTGATGGGGTTGATCTGTAACCTTCGTGCATCGATTTCTCATGCCTGATCAAGATGAAAGAGGCTCATCGGCTCTCCAGCAAGCAGAATATCCAACAGGCATTTTCAAGACCCCCGATGTCGTGCTTCTCACATGCCGGTTTCTCATTGTTCTTTTCTAATCTGTATTGTTTCCTATGCTGTCCAATCAGATTCCTCCCTCGTTGATGTCCGAGGTGTTGCCTGCTCGGCCCTCCGCAAGTCCTGCGTTTGTGTGGTTCAGCGGGTATGCGGGCCGCGGCACGGCATGTGACACTGGTGCAGGGCCAGCTGGATTTTAGTAATTAGGTTACCTGTACGCACAGGTGCCAGTGACCAGTTGCTGGGGCCAGTGACCATCCATGATGTCAGTGATAGTTTTTTTTTAATGTCATCACTCGTTTATTGAGCAGCAGTGCAAGTGTGTTTGTGTGGGGCACTCTCTGCTGTGTTCCAAGGCACCACTGCGATGTCACGCATGTATGCATCCTGAAAATGCACAGTGACCCATTCTGTGTTACTTCAGATTTTCAGCATCAGTTTTGATGGCTTTTGGTCTGTCAGTGAGGTTAAATCTGTTGTGAGGCTTGATATTATTTTCATAAGAAGTCTTATGATAACGTCTTTCATAAGAAGTCATCGTGTACTGAGTGGCCACTTTATTAGGTACACTTCCCAGTTACTGGGTTGAATCCCCTGTTGCCTACAGAACAGCCTGAATTTGTTGATGTGTGGATTCAACAAAACACTAGAAACTTCTCTTATGGAGTTTGGTCCATGGCTTTAACAAGTCAGGCCATTCTCCTCCAACCTCTCTCATTAACAAGGTGTTTTTGCCCTCAGAACTGCTGCTGACTGGGTTTTTCTTTGTTTATCGCACCATTCTCTGTAAACTGTAGACACTGCGGTGTGTGTAAATCCCAGGAGGGAGCCTGTTTCTGAGATTCTGGAACCACCACGTCTGCCACCAACAATCACACCCCTTTCAGAATCACTTAGATCAGACATCTTAGCCAAATAGTAACTCAACCTCCTGACCCTGTCTGCTTGCTGTATGTATTCAGTTGCAGACACATGATTCACTTGTTTGGAGGAGCAGGCTGTTTGCGTTAATGAGCAGGTGTACCTAAGTTCCCTCTGAGAGTATGTCTGTTGTTTTCTTGGTATACGATTAAAAAATAAATTGCAGCCCAGGCAGACAGGAAACATATTTTTAAAAATCATCTATATTAAAAAATTCATAGTAAAACACGATTTCAACAATAAAACAGGATGGTAAACAGCAGAATAAAATTTTCCAGATGCTCATTAGTACCTGGTCCATTTTAATCAAAAGAGATTTTAGTCATAATGATCCAACAATCATCTGTCCTATTTCCAAAACAGCCTGTAGACAGAGTCACTGTTTTCCAGGGCCTGTCCCAAGAGGGAACGGGTAAAGCGGGGAACCCTCAGGATTGGTCAGCACCAAGGGGCGCTCCTCAAGCTATTTATAGTCACTGGTTCACCTGCACTTTGAGCAGCGAGATGAGGCAGCAGCTCCGGAACAAACCCACGCAAACATACTGAAAAGGAGCAACCTCTCCCACAAGGAGCTGCGGCCTCAGGTCTGTGATCCGAACCCACAGCCCCGAAGATCTGAAGTTTAAAACAGTGGTAATAAATAGCAAACTTATGGCAAGAGGAGAAAATTGCATCAGTGTGATTTTTATTGCATCCCCACGAAGCAGGATACAGTGCTTGTCATACTCCTAAGAAACAGGTCTGCTGGAAAATGGGCACAAGAAATGTGACGTACACATGAGAGTAGGCATGTCTACACTATATCTGTAGTATTGTTGCCAGCATAATCTGGTTGCTTGACCTCTTTAAACTGGAATACAGACATATATTCCAAAAAGCCAGAAAGAACCGGAAGTTTTCTTGCGATGGCTTGGAAGAGAGGTTATGGGGCTAGCGTCTGTTATTTGTTAAGGAGGAGGATGCAGGACCGCAGGGGTCAAACAAAAGCCACTTTGTTATACCAATATTATAAAATGCACAAAGTCCACTGGATCTGCCCGGGTGACCCTGTTTAAAACTGGGCAGTCTAATCAGGGTCAGCTGGGACTCATTACCTGAGACACCCATAGGGACAAGGCTGCTGATCAATTGCCATGGCAACTAGAGAGATCGTCCGAATCTGGCTGTGTTCCACCGCATCGCCTCGCACTAGCTGGCGACAGTGCGATTTGCATATGTCACGTCTGGAACACGCATGCCCATCGCGAGAACGACCTGTCTCTGAGCTCAGTGCATAGGCGAGGTTGGCGAAGCTTGACGAGGAAAGCAGCACTGTGTCTGTGCCCCGTCTCGCTATGATTATTGTAATTCCATGTTTTGATCATCGCCTGGTATTGCCGGGTGTTATATCCATGGCACTGAGGAAACAGAGCGACTTGGTATCTCAGGCCGTTTGTTTGTCCCCTCATTATGAAAAGCACAAACACTAACTGACTGCAGCGATGCTGCCCTCCTTAGTGCATCTTTTTTTTTGTTCGGGCTGTTTGAATTAGGTGTCCTCCCATTCGGCTCCCTTCCATGAGCGCAGCGCCAGAGACGTGCCCATTCGCAAATGGCACGCCGATCCCTCTAGAAGCCTGCAGCCAGCGCTCTTTTCTGTAATTGGCGTGGAGTCAATGCCAGGATCGATATGGGGGCCGGCCGACCGTCAGCTGTTGATAATCACGATCTTAACCTTCAGCAACCCACTCCCTCCTCCTGCCGACCTTCTCTCCTTTAGGCTAGAGGCCTTTCCCATCATTCAAGGGGAGTGGGGGGTGTTAAGGCACCAAGTATACGCCCTTACTCCCTCACAGAGTAAACAGGAGGATAAAAGAAACATCGTAGAGAAGTCGTTAAATATCCCCATGAGCCTGAGCGGTTGGAACATGGATGGATGGATGGATGGATGAACTTGAAATATGGGAGTCTGTAATATACCAATCGGTGTCGTCTCATTTTGTTGTTCTGGGGCTAGTTCTCATGGGAAACTTGATAGCCTAGAGGTAAGGTTGGAGCCTTTTAACCTTTAGGTTGCTGGTTTAAGACCCAGGTTGACTTTGGCCTGTTAAGAAAGCATATTATTGTAAGTTTAAAGGCCGGTCTAGCAGGAAAGAGATGTAACGTTCACACATGATGTATGATTTCAGGCGGCAGTTTTTAATTACGTTGGTGGTGGAGCTAAAAGCTGGTCATCTGGAGCAGCCGTTTCCCAGTTTCGCTGAGCCTGGCGAGTAGGATAATCCATCACCTGCGAGGCTTGTAGCCAGACTTACGCGAGGTCTGTCTCTTCACCTAGAGAACTTCCCTGAATCACAGAGAAGACTTTTCGCTCACAACTGCTCCAAAGTCACAGTTTCTTTTCACGTTCATGAGAGTGCGTGCACACACACACACATACAGACACACACACACACACAGAGGGCACATCAGCACACAGACTTTAAGAGGCAAACCAGAGTTTATTGAGTCCATTAACCTTAATCTCTCAGCCCATTCTCTCCCAGTAACAGGCCTCTTTGAGTGCCCCTTTTACTGTCACTGCTTGAAGCTATTCTTCCAGAGAGATCCTTGCAAGAAAACCCTGCTAGGGTCCTTATTTTGCCCTCGCTCTTCTTAATGAGATTCATCTGCCTGGCTTGAGGCCCCGGGGCCAGCCAAAGCTGACCCGCCTACATTCGTCGCTCCTATTTTTCCAGCTCCTACTTCTCTCCGCGGAAGTGCCATGGCATTTTTCCTGGCCGCAAAAGGAGAGTGTATCTGGCGGGAGGCTGGGGGCAGCCTATAGGGGCAGCCTTCCGGCGAGACACACGATGCCCCCATTACCCCCACCTTTATTGTTGCCATGTACTGGCTGTCTGGGGGCAATCAGCTGACTTTCGAAAAAGCGACAATGGCGAAAAGGCTCTGGCGAGTGTGAAATTATTTCTCCATTTGGCTGCTTTGAAAAAATTATTTTTTTAAAAGTGGACTTGAGTAGTTAAGGCTCGAACATGAAAAGGGATTGATAAAGACATGCAACAGAAGGGTCAAAAATTCATCTCTTCAGCTCAGCCAGGAGGATTAAAAATAATTCACAAGACAACTGGCACAAATCCTTCCTCAGCGTGTAGTCCTGTAGTTATACAGGCAGATTTATATATAATTATTCGTATTTCCACTTGAAATTCAGTCATCGTAAATCAGTAGCATTAGTCTGCCTGCTGTGAACTGCAAATTTAGTGCCGTTTGTGACCTAAGCTTTTCACGTGAAACTTTTGAACCCTGAAAAGTGCCTCATCCTATCAAGTTATATTTATATGCGGTCAGCGTTGTGCCGCCATATTCCAGGATCGATTGGCGTGTTTTTGCAGCAGCTCTCTGTTCTCTGCTCTTTCTTTCTTTGTCGTATATTTGGTTTACCTCCGGAACGGCCGCGCATGTTAACTTCAAATATGTTTATTTTAATTAATTAATACATTTGAATTCACAGTAATTTTCTTATTGCTAATTAGGTTCGTTATTGGTATTGAGGTGTTCAAGCACTTTGTGTCCCTGCAAGGCTACCGTAGGCTACTTCCTGTTGCGTTCTGGATTGGGCATGGTGCTTCATTAAAGTGAAGTTACTTGAACTTGTCGTTTTATTGTGAGAAAGTGCACACGTCTTCTGGACGAAAGCGCAGGAAGGTCCCCCCACCTGCCTTCGGCAAGTCGCATTCGATGTGGTGCATCTGAATTTTGGAGTGTCCAGTCCATCCGGGTTAGCCATACCCTAACCTGTAATAACCTTCCCTTCACCCACAAGGATAATGACTCTGTTTGCCTGCCATTACTTCTAAACACATTACATTTTTCCACCCCTTGTTTCAGAGGCTTTCAGAGGAATATGCGCACCAAAATCACACTCATTACAGCGAGAAAATTGTGTGGGTCACGGAGTTCGGCCCTGTGGCGGCAAAATATTTTGGTCAGATGTCGCCTGCAGTATCGCGCACATGCGTGTCAGCACAAGCTCAAAGACGCACTGCGTTTGGTGTTGGACACACTGGGGTTAAAGGGACACCAGCCGCCAGTCACTTCAAAATTCATACCTCGATGCATCCGGCATTGAAGCCCGAGGAGATGAGCACCTGTGGATGTGTAGTATAGGAGACTCACTCTTCACGCGACAGCCGTTTGTCCTGACGGCGTTGCCGTGACGTCCTGCACGCTGAGCTCCTCGCCTCGGATAGCATCGGCGAGGACTCTGGTGTCACTGTCAGCCAGCTCGTCTGTATATTTAGCTGTACTGGGGAGTCAGCAGATCTACGACAATACAGCTGGTTATCGTCTATAAAAATATCTTCTGGCTTCCACAGCTATCAAAGGAATGTGAAGGGGAAATAAAAAAAGACTTTATAAAACAAGAAGGGACAGATAATTTATTTATTTATGACATATCAACACACAGAGCACAAGGGTGGTATTCGAACCCGTGACCCTAGAGGTGTATCATGAGCTGCTGGAAGAGGGATAGATTTAGGTGTCCATAAGGATGTCTCCCATTTTTTAAAGTTGTCTTTCCTGATTGGTGAGTCAGGCCGGGCGTCATGCTACTGAGTCCAGCTGTACCCACTTTCCGGACCTTTCTGCTCCTTCCGTCTCAGCGTTCGGCCCCGTCTCCCTTTGTCATCACCTCTCTCTTTCTCTCTCGCTCTCTGTGAACCTCGTTCCCGCAATTCCCCGGAGTCCCAGTGCCGGTGACACACTTCGGTGAGGATGGTGAGTCTACCATCTGCGTGCAAATCTGCCCCCACCTCCCCGAGGGAAGCAGACTCGTAAAGTCACTGAGGTGGGACAGAGAGAGATGGGCCCCCAGACAGGTTCTGGAAGTTCTCACGTGGCCTCCAGAAAGGTGCTGGATTTAGGCTGGGTTTCTTTGAGTGGACACAGTCACATCGTTCATAATTCTGGGCTCCGCCCAGGACCTGTGAGCCCCACCCACTAGGAGGAAGAAAGAGGAACGCGGTGGGCCGAGATTTCTCCCAGCAGAAACAGAGCCCATTCCGCTTCCATTTCCTTGTCCCTCTGTTTTCTGCTGACTCGCTGCTCCTCACCATCAACAAAGCATCATACCTGGCTCTGCTCCAGGTTAATTTGCGGAGACCCTTTTGCTGAACGCAAATCACATCTTCAGCTTTGCCCCGTTGACTCCTCCTTAATCTGCCATCTTTGGTTCTTCTTACAGCCTTGAGCGTTATGAGATAACAGCAGGAGATGAGACATGCCGATACCCCGAGCGCAGTGAATGCAGGGTGCCTGTTTTCCACATTTATCCAGCCAGTTTTTTCATTTCTTATTTTTACTTTTACTGTTGCTTATTAGCGTCCTCGCGGGATCGTAGCATGAAAGCGTAGTTTGTCGCTGATGTGCACACAGGACGCGTAGCTGTGCGGGGGCTGCCCATTGACCTGAGCGGGCCAGAGGCACCTTTAAAGATACACGAGTATTAGCGAATCGCCTGGAGTCTGGAAACCAGCCGATGGCCCAGCGGCTGAGATGAAAGGAGCTGGGCGTGACGTGCTGTCAGTGCTTGTATGAACCTTACCATCATGATCCCAGCCCCACTTACACCCCCCGTTTACTGGATGTCCCTGGTCACTCACACACACACACTGCTGTCTTCCGCTCTCTGATGTTATCAGCTTAAAAGGTTGTGTTACCAAGGACACATCCAGGTCCAGCTACCGTGACAGCGAGCGAGTGAAAGCACAGTGGGGGGGAGGGGGGGAGGTGCCATCGTTCTGCAGAAATCCAAGTGGCCAAGAAAAAGAGGAAGGCAAGAGTTTCTGGGGAGAGAGTTTGCATTTTTTTTCTATGGTGGAAAGACACTAGGGCCAGCTTGTGCACCATTAAGGATGTGGATATCGCTGAGCTGTGTGCCCCCGTACAGCAGGGCTGTCTCACCCCCTGTGCTGCTCAAGCGCTAGGGGTCAGGAAATCTTGTTAGTTCCTGCAACGATGGGAACCTCGGGCAAACAGGTACAGACACGTGGACTGAAATGATGGCTGTTTGTGTTTCAGACCACCCCCCCCATCGCCCCAAGGATTGTATATCCTGTGGGTCCGAACCCCAGGTGCAGGACCGCTGTGTTGCCTTAACAAAGCACTATATTTAGGGGCAGAGACAGCAGGGGGCGTGGCAGTTGCGGTCATGTAGCTAGCGGTTGGTCAGTGGGTATCTGGTCCCCCTCCTGAGACTCGTCATTTAAGCTAAATTTTTCATGTTTTTGTTTGGTTTGCATCACTTTGCTGTCCTCAGCCGACAGCAGACAAAGCTTAACTTGCTAATTTCTCCCCCATTCATCCGCACCCCTCCTGACCCGCTCCGAGCGAGGTGTTCGCCCACGGAGGAGTTAAGGCGGAGCACCGGTCTGTGTGGCCGCGGAAGAGCAGATGTGCGTGGCCTGGCGGCCGGGCCCTGTCCAGCCGGCGCCTGCTGTCTCCACATCTTTCCCGTGGAATTAATCTCTGTTTCTGGCTCCAGGGAAAATTGAAACATGTTTGAATGAAAAACAAAATGAGGCATAATTGTCTGTTTGTATGTCTGCATTATTTGTGTGTTTTGTTTTTTTTTTGCTTGTCCTGGTTGGTTGTCTCCATGGCTGTTCTGACGCGCTCGCGTGTTTGCACATGCGCCTTTGGCACGACTGCACACGCTGGTGCGGGAGAGCAATTAGGCAACGGTCACGCAGCCTGGTGCTGACCAGGGGCTGATGAAGATGTGGGCCAGGCATAATGGATGCCCGACTCCCTGGCTGACTAATGAAGCTCTTTAGCTGTGGGGTTCCTTCTGCTGAAAACAATAACTGCCAGAGGTGATAAACAAACGCAAAAAAAAAAGCAAAAACAAAAACTCATCAGAGGTGGGACTGCTCGGGTTGCATATCAAGTCTGCCTTTCAATCACTAAGTGACGGCATTTATTCCCCAGGGCTGAGCATGCAAGAAAAATTAAGGCTGGTTATTTAGCAGGAAAGGGAAAAAGGAGGAGTTACCCATCCATCATCTGAGCTGTAACTGTAATCCACTGCAGGGGCGCAGGGGGCCTGGAGCCTATCGCAGGCAGCACAGGGCACGAGGCTGGGGCACACCTTAGATGGGGTGCCAGTGCATGGCAGGTCACTGGCATTTGAGGACGAATGAATTAGGGGCACCACTTCACTGGGTCACCTGTAACTGTGCAAGGAAACTGGTTTGTGTGGAGGAAACCCAGACGAACACAAGGAGAACAATCAAACTCCACACATGCACACACAAAAGGCGGGGGGGGGGGGGGGGCAGGATTTTTAACCCATAGCCCTGTGGCCCGGGAGGTGTGAGACCACGCTGCTACCCACTGAGTCCCCTTGCTGAGGGAGAAAAGTATAAAGCCGTCGTATGTTTGTCTGTTGTAAGCTGGGGTTTTTTTGTTTTTGTGGGAACTATTTTGAGCAAATTGTAACATGGGAGAAACAGTTGTTGTACATTTCTTATGCATCCCACTTAACGTCCAGCAAAACGGCAAATATGATGGCCGGACCCACTCATATGACCTCACACTGGAGGCTGCAGGGACGTGTGATCGCTGCGCTGCCAAACTGATGACTGTCATATCGTCATGGTGATGGTCGCCATGGCACGATACGATGCGGACAGGAAGTGACATCACACCATGCTCTGAATCCTTTTCCCCGACAGGAGGGCCCCTCGGGAGCCGTGTGGCGTTCCACGCTCCCCGCGCCAGTCATTACACCTGAATTCACTGACCCCCGTTTCATAAACTATTTTATCTGAAGACCCCACCCCCGGGGCTGAATATCGGTTTGCCATAAACGGCTGGGAAAGCACAGGACTGGGAGACCGCCATTAATCTCAGTGTAACCTCTGCTGGGACAGTTACTGCAGTGCTCGAGAGGGCCGTCCATCTCACAGCCAGATTGTGTAAGAAGTCGTCTCCGGAGGTGATGGGAGTTAAGGAGACTGGCACACAGCACACCTAGAGCCCGACCACTACATAAAGCTCTTGTTTTCTTTCTGCTGATTCAACGACCTGGTAGTTTGCTCTGCTGGATCCAGATACCACATCCCGGCTCTCTGCGTAGCCACGACAGGATCACTCTGCCCTGGAGGACTGTCACGGTCCTGTGATTTATATGTTTATGACCATCACTGACTTTGAGTAATCCTTTTTATTTTCATCTTGGCCTCCTTGCGAGTCTCTGTAAGGAATATCAATTATCCCTTTGCTCTTCTTTAATCACCCTCCTCGCCCCCCCCCCCCCCCCTTTCTTTAAAGTGTGGGACCCCGCAGAAAGCATCAGGACCGCTCGTCCGCCTTTTGTGACTCAGTTTAGTGAGTGGGCTTATTTATTTTTTGGGCGCGTTGCAGTGCACCCCCTCTTAGCTACAACGTTACTTATCGAAGCCACCACTCGACTGTAACGATTCCATCTTTCTGCTTTACTATTTGTTCGTTCGTTTATTTATTCATTCATCCGTTATCTGTTTCGTTATTTACTTTGGCCCCCGAGGCTGAGCGTGGTCAAGCGTGTAAATAGATAAATTAATCAGTTGGTGTGTGGTGGGGGGGCCCGCAGGGGACTTCAGCGGGAATGAGGCGCCGTCTCCGACACTGGCCTTAAAATCGTGCTTTGTGACTTCGAGAAACTCCGGGTTGCTCTCGGTATAAATGACCGACGTCGCGTCGTGTTCGCTGCCCGCTGTCCGGCGTCAGTCTACGGCAGCCGGGTCAGTTTAATTCGCTTTATTACGCCTGAGTTTCCCGCTTCTAGCTACCCTGACATGCTTAGCTGCAGCAACTCCTCCTTGGGCCTCGTGTGTTAGTAAGAGAGAGTGACCGGTTTCCTAAGCCTGTGAGGAAATACCGGCCCCTGTTGGCACACGGGGGGAGCCTCACCCAGGGCTAGGGGTTCGAATCCTGCCTCCTGTGGGACGTTCTCAGGTTCTCTTTGTGCATATTTCCTCTTGCAATCGTAAACTGGCCCATGATGTGCAACTGTGAGTGCGCCCTGCAGTACACTGGCCTGCCACCGGGGGCGCCCCCCTGCCTCGTGCCCTGTGCTTCCTGGGAGGGGCTCCAGGATCAATGTGACCCTGGGCTGCTCCCACTGTGGGCATATACAGTTCTGAATATATACACAACCTACTGAAACAAAGAGGGGCTGACTCCAGTGAGGAGCTTCCAGCAGGCTTTTGGAGGGCGTATCACGCTCATGGGTTTATGCGGCAGCTCCCCGATTGGCCTGTGGTGTCACAAGAAAAGTAATCTGGAGTAAACCTAGAGGTGATCTGGAAGTATGGTTATTGTTTGTTGATGTGACCTTAAGCTTAGCAAGCTTAAAGGTTGAATGGCTGATGTCATTTACAAATCACAATAGCTCATGGCTGAGAGAAATTAACTGGCTCAGTAAAAGGCCACCCCACCCCCAGTTAAAGCCCA
>JAODJU010000130.1:2899018-2909659 GCA_026776725.1 Gnathonemus echidnorhynchus
AAAGCCCACCTCCCCCCTCCAAAACACACTCGGCCCTTGCTCAGTGGTTTGGAACGTTCATTGTGCCTAATTCACTACTGTTTGAGAAACCACACTTAGTGATAAACATACCCTTAGAACCTCAAAGATCCGAAAAGGAGTGAGATTGAAAAGCAAAGATCACAGCTCAGGAAACCTGTGTTTAATCAGGCGGCATTTTGATTGAAAAATGTGCCGTTTCTTCTTAAATCAGTTTGTCATTGTCAAAATAAATCCTGCCAATCAAGGCAAAGTGTTTTGCCAAATTGCAAATGAATTAGTTAAACGGCTATCTGGTGCATCTGATGGATTGAAACCTTTCATTTTTTGAGATTTCTTCTTTGGCCGCACTAGCTTGCTGGAAACTGCGCTTGTGATGGATTGCACTAAAAGAAAATTTCCAAGTCACCCTGACATCTTTAGCGCTGGTCTGCACAGATGGGCGATGCTGAAGAAAAAAAAAATCATAGGGTGTCTCTGAGGTCTCAGGAAAACGAGAAGAAAAATCAATGGCAGGAGGAGATTAGAATATAAAGCAGACATAGAGCAGCGTTAATGGGACATAAAACTGTAAAATACTGCTCTTTATTGTTAACGAGCATGATCAGCCATCTCGACGGCCTTCTGAGGTCATACGTCATGAAAAACTTGAAAAACGCTGCGATTAAACTATATCGCTTGAGACAGCAAGTAATCTGCTCTCATCTGATCGTGTCTGGAGACTCGAATGGCAGGGTACAGACCTTCGAGCCCACGGGACAGCTTTTATACACATAGGACAGGCGCCTCAGCCTTGGCCTGTGTCGGCTGTGTCGTTGGTGTGTCAGTGCACAGCTACCGGAGACGGTGCTGTAACGCGTCTCTCTGCTTCTCCATCTCCTTGATTCTCTGCCAAGAGCTCTGTGGGTTTTTCCATGGAATATCATTAAAAAAGGGGAGCCTTTTTTGACTGTAGGTGGGTTTGACAGAAAATACAATGTAAATATAACTTTCTCTGTGTACGATTTGTGTTCCAGACTTACTGTGAATCTTGTACTGTGTGCTGATATTAAATCCATCCATCCATCCATCCATCTTTCCATCATTCTGCTTTCAATAACCTCCTCCCAAATAAGCTTATCCAAATAGCCAGTGTAGGAAGATAAAGCGGATTGTGTTCCAGACAGAACGTCAGTTACATTGTGGTTTATCGTAGGAGGAAACAGTCGTTAAATGAGCATTACTCAAACATAAACTAATTAGCATAAATCTGTCTGAAGAATCTGTTGTCAAACAGAGTAACAAACTGCATTGTTAAAAATTATTTGGTTTCCTTTGACATTTTTGTGCCTCCCCACACCCCACCCCCAAACCGAACTGAAACAAATTATGGGTGTATTTCCTTTCCTATGGACTGGCCTGGTGTTCTGCCTGATTGCTGACCCGCTTAGCAGGTAAAGGCAGTGAATCTTTGCGAGCCAAACCATGAGCGGACAACAGAGGATAAAAGCGTCAGATGCCAACTGAGGATGTGAGGATGCTTGCGATCTGAGAAGTGTTTAGTCATAAGAAGTGAGGACAAAAGCCAGCTACTTGGCGTTTACTGAGCAATGGTGGGGGGTGGCACGGTTATTACAGGAGCTAATGTTGAAGTAATTACACCCACGGCCAGGAGAGCAATTACTGCCACTACCACAGAGGACTGAGTGAAACTTTTTGTGTGCTTGTCAGGGGTCGTAGACCTTAATTACAAATCAAAAACTTAAAGAGACCTTCTGAAAGATACAGTACAAGCTTATTTTATGCTTCTCTGGCACTTCTGACAAAATGAAAGAAATACACTTGTAATGCTGGGGAGAACTGAAAGAAATCACAGGGAGAACTCAAAGAAAGTATTACAAGGGGACGTATTCCAGAAGATTCCCGAATTCAACATGCTATTTCTGGTTCTGGCCAATGTGGAGAAGTCCGAACCATCTTTACAATCTTTTACACATGTTATATGTGACATGACAAATAGATGTGTTCTCAGGAAACCGCCCCAGTCCCGCCTCCCCCCATTTGAAGGACATGGCATTGAATTCCAAAACAGGACCAGGTGCTCGGGCTCTGGCCCAAGACTCTGATTGGCTAGTTCACATGTATATGGTTCAGCTGACATCTGTGGCCACCTAACCTTTGACCTGCAGGAGGCCATGTGGTGTAAATAACCACCCCACCCACACGGCCCCCCCGGTCGCGGTGGGTTTGTGGAAACACGTGGGGAGCGTGACATAGACAGTGTCCTGGATTCTGTCGCCTGCTTTGCTGTCATATAAGTTGCTTGAAAGAGAGATTTTACAAATACATAGATGTCTTTTTATAACAGGAGTGGTGAGTTTATAATTCCGGGAGATCTGATACGAAGAACTTTTTTACCTGCCAGTCATGGTTAATCTCATACAGCTCTGTTTTTAATGTCCTGTTTCACTGGCTCATGAAAAACGCCTCTTGTTTCCCGTCACCGGGGTTAGATGGAGATAACAGCTGACAGGTGCGATGGAATGAGGTGAGGATGTGAAATGGAGTCATCGTCGCATTTCTGCTGGCGCACAGGCTAATTTGCACAGACGGAGGTTGGCAAGGGAACGAGCTTTCCGTCCCCCTGACCCTCAGCGCTGTCGTCTCGCACCCGTTGGAAACGGCCGTGATCAGTCTGTCATTCGGAGCTGTGTGATACCGTTATCACTTCCGCGAATCACGACCCTACTGCACCTTTAAATATGGAGGTTAACCTTGTGTCATCCGCACTGGGGAATACACATCTGATTGACGGGAGAGTTAAAATAATACTGAATCTGCTCGCGAGCGCAGCAGTGATAAATTTTTGAGTTGTGCTGGGGATGCTAACGCTCGACTGTTTGGCTGTGGTCTGCAAACTTGTGCAGATATTGTTAATGATCTGGAATCCCATCCAGCCTTGTGGCCTGTTCTTCCTGAGTTAGTCTCCAGGACCGCTCACTGGCTAGATGGATAGATGAGTAAAGGTCATATCCAAAATGATGAAACATGCCTTGCAGATTCCCCTTACCTACAGTTGGCAACCCCCCTCCTTTGATGTCCTGCAGGGACAATCTCATTCCTCCCTGGGCCTCCAGCCCAAAAGAAAAAAAAAACATCTCACTTTCAGAACCAACAGAACATGCAGAGTGTAAAAAACTCAGAACTGAAGAGCATGGCTGTTAATGATCGTGAACTGTAAACATTTATGCTAATACTTCTGTTTATAAATGTCACTGTTTGGTATTTAACAGGAGACGTGTTACATCTGCTGTGTTCATGGGAAGTTCTGTTGCTTGCTCAGTATTTTCTACTGCTGCCATTGTGTCTGTCCAATGGCTTTTAAAAAAGCATCAGCCTGGAAAATATGATTATATTACTAATAATAATAACAATGAAAATGTGAATAGTATGTGCAAACGGTTGTGAGAGAGAGAGCTTAAAGTTAATGGTCCTCTCCGGTTATTGCTATTGAAGCAAATTTAACATTTAGTGTGGTGGGTGATAGGTGCATGTTGCGCTACAGAATGTGATGTAATCTGAACGTCCTTCAGAGTGGATTGTCTTACGGGGTTTGGTACACGCCTGGTTGCTGTTAAACTAACAGAATCACGGGCCGGCAAACATCATGGAAGGAAGAAGCACACGCAGCCTCACAGTCTGCCAGAAAGAGGCCATGAATTCACTAATAATATCATTATCGTAGCGGCGACGGCCCAGAAGCAGGAAGACAGAGGTGGGAACGGCAGGAGGAAGCCGGCATTCGCCGGAATCGATCCGCTCGATTATAGCAGGACACCAACGCAAAATTGGCACTTATTGGCTTCATCATTGGGTGGTGGGAAAGATCACAGACACAGGTTCAGATTATCTGTATTTGTGCTAGACAGACTCGTGTCCCCTAGCAAAAACAACTCAATTAGCCGCCTCCCCTCCCAATGCAGCCCTCTTCTCCAAGGAGCATAATAAATATTATCATGCTTATTGTTTTTCTCTTCCATAATGTGTCACCTTAAGCGCACTGTGGTTCAGGCAAATGACTTATACCCTAAAACGAGCGTGCCACCTCCCTCCCTAACCAGATCACAAGAGACTGCCAATAGGATCGGGTTCAGGTCCCCGGGAACGTGGCCTGGCTGGACACGGGCCTGCCGCTGTGCGTGTGTGATAGAAACGCTCCGGTGAGGGACTCCTTCAATCTCTCCCGGGATGCTCTGTTGCCACGGCAACGACAGCTCTGTCATAATTGTCAGGAGCTGTCGTCAGAGGAGCTTGAAAGGAAATGTCGAGTCTCTCCTTCCCCCCCACCCGTCTCTTTTCACTCTCCACTGAAGCGCCAACTCCGCGGACACCCCTGTGCTGAGTGCTAACGCTGCCCCCTTGTGGTCACCAGTGGTGCTGAGGGCCCCGAAACGTTTTCGGCTTTCTGCTTCAGTAATGCGCGACACTCATATTAAAGATGCCAGGACTGGCTCACCGGAGCCCAGGTGCTCTGTATCAGCAGTATTGCTAATGCTGTTAATCTCATTATTGCCCTTGTTCTTCCCTGCAGTTTAGCTAATAGAGGAGAGTCAAGTCTTGATTATGTCCGGTAAATTAACATCCGCGCTTTCCGTCACGCCGCCGCGCAGCAAGGCGATTATATCGGTGGCGGGGTGAAAATCCGCTCCTGTCTCTGAAGCTCCACTTTGATGAACACAAAGAAAAGGAGCTCAGCAAACGGGGTGCGTTACCGTAACCGTGTCTCTTTGCATGAACGGTATTATATGTGTTGGTCCTTATGGGAGATACCGCATGCCCAGGGTGGTGGGGGACATTTGATCAGAAGAAAATTATTACCTACAGCAACCCGAACCACTGCTGAAAAATAGCTCTGTATTAATGTAAGGTATTATAACGTTTAAGAGTGTGTACATTGTTCCCGATAGTCAAAATATGCACATCTGCTGATGTAGGCCTGCTTACAATATGATATCGCCGACTCTCATCCAAGCAGACTGTATTGTCAGTGCCACTCCCACCCTGTCACACGTTTTATTTCATATAATAAATGACAATAATCCCTTTTCACAAAAAGGTCCGCTTGAAGCACTGTAATATAACACTAAACTGAGCACAAGATACTGTGTCACGATGCTAATTTACGCGCTGACATTGATTCCAGATATATACTCTCCATGGTGCCTTTTAAATGTTGGCGACTATGGTTAATGAATGCGGTTAAAGGGATTTGGTCGTTAATGCCGTTGTTTCATTAAACTGCAGCGTTTACTGTGAGTTTGTGCTGCCACCTAGTGGACATGTGGCCTTCTAAATTGCGCACACCTCGTTTGTGGCACGTTTGCTAATTGCTTTTTATACAGAAGGAAATGCTGCAGCTAATTGAAAGGCCCTTTCATGGCTATAATACAGTGCAAAATCTGTATAGTGGCTCCCTATTCAAAAAGAACATTATTACTTATCGATGGAGATTAATATGGGATATTAGGTAATTTTAGGACCCAGATTTTGCAGGAAGGAGACACCTTACAAGTCGTCTTCTGTCTTTATTCCTCACCACTGTGACCTCAAGGCCTGGAAGCCCAGCTGTTCGCTTGTCAGCATTTCCCATGACCATGCCGGTGCTGCTTAGTGTGTCATCAGGTGTCATGTGACCACCCCAGGCAAGGCCAATGGCCCGCAGCATCCCTTAAGCTCGCTTGTACGGGACACTGTCCTTGGATCGGCTTCCACGGACCCCAAATCACTCCCAAAATACTGATCATCTATGCTGGAATGTTGTAGGTTTAAACCCATAACACCCAAGTCCCCTTTAACACAAAAAAATCAGACTGTAATACTCACAATACTTGCCTAATAGCTCAAAGTATCTTTACTCTAAGCTATTATAGCTCAGTGTTTTTCATGGGAGTTACACTAATGAAATTCAGGTTATGAATCCATTTTCTGAACCAGTATATTATCTGCTTATTACCTACCTTCCCTGAGGCTGTTGTTATGATTGGCCAGAAAGATACTGCAGGGAGAGCTAAAACATGAATGTGATAGGAATTCATGTACTGTAATATTAAACGGTACTCTGGATTATCACAAGGGTAGTGTTAAGGACCAAAAAAAGAAGGTTCCTTAATTTTTTTAAAACCTCTTGTAGGAGGAGATGTGGTTATAAACCCATTTCTGTTCGATAATCTGGTTTTATCTGGGAACAGCATGGCAATAGATATTTTTATAGAGCATTTAAGATTTTATTTATTCATGAAGGAATGGAACCTGAACCTCTACAACTTGAGGAGTGTGACTCAAATGTCTGCATCAGCGATGAAGTGAGACAGAGACTAAAAGCGGTGAAATGAGTAAAAACAGCACTCAGTATGTGGAAGGTGAGTTTGTGGGCTTCAAAAAGTACATGATTAAAGGCCTGGCGTGGAAATGTGTCTCATTTGAACAGAAAAGCATAACCAAATTGGGGGAATTTGGCTAAAGAATGTAGACAAAGAGGGTATTCCACAGACAATACAGAAGATCTGAGGAGGCTTTGATAGCAACATACTGTAGGGATGTTACAGCTAGAAAGGAAAAAGGACATTATGGAGAAACATGAAGATTAGCTTCAGAAGCTAAAAGCAACTGTAATATACTTCTTTCCCAATTACAGCAAGAAGACATTATGAGGCCAATCCACAAATAGAATAAAATTAGGAAATTTAGAATTTTGCCCAGATATTTACTAAAGAGGGAAAAAAGGCTGCAATTATTTTTGGAGTCGTTTTATGGGTCCTGTAATACTGGTGTATCTGAATCTTTGCATTATAGAGAGAGATTAGCTAAAATTCATTAATAAAACAATGGAAGTCAATATCTCTGAAGATAATTAGAGAATAATGTGGCCACAGGCTGAGCCCGTGCTGCAGCCACGTCCCACGCTGCAGCCACGTCCCACGCTGCAGCCACGTCCCACGCTGCAGCCACGTCCCACGCTGGAGACCCTGTACCGGAATATTGGCAGCTGTGTTCAGTGGTAGTTTCGCTTTCGCTTTATTGCTGGTCTTATTTAACTGGTCTGCACATTGGTTTTCTCATTGTGAGGAATTGCTGACTGATCTCCTGGTACGGAGTGTTTCTCTGGCCTGTGGCTCCCTGAGTGCTTAAGTCCCCTTCCGTGTGGTTTTGTGTCCCCCCTCCCTCGCTGGGAGTGCGTCAGCGCTGGTCTCCCCGCGCCTGTATGTGTGTGTGGCTGCCTTTCCCTTCACTCCCAGGATAGACTCCCCTGCTTATCGACCCCTGCTTACATCCCCAACTCCGGTTCCTGTCTGTTGTTATTGGCTGTCTGTTAGCTCTGCGTTTGGGATCCTTGTTGCTGTGGTATTCCCGGAGGTCAGCGCACTGGGAGGCTGCCTGGATGGTGCAGAGGTAACATCACCCACTGTTAGAATGGTTTGTACTTATACACAACACAAGCATGCTGTCTGGAACTCTATAAGTTAAAAAAAAGTGTGTTTAAGCACTATAGCCAGATCTTTCCTAAAATATTGTGGACAGCATTCCTCATTCCTCATATGTCGCCATTATGTTAGGGCAATTTTGAGACACATCAATAAGAATAATTACTGATCTTGGACAGGATATGATCAAAGTGAATTAAATCCTGAAGGGCATAGATAGGATCACTGCTGGGGGTGGCTTAAACATTTCTGATGCTAGTACAGAGGGAAACCAGTAGAACTTCAAGTAAGAAAAAGCTAATGGGAAGGAACAGGGGTTCAAAATAAGCTTTCTTTTTAAGGTGGTAGGGGAGCCCTCTTTGAAGATGTATGTCAGCGCTTGATAGGTCTGCCGGCATTTTTAAATATCCAGGCTAACAGGATGGAATCAATACCCCCTCTTCATTTGTTATGAAATGTTCTTGGAACTGTTGTATCAGTTTTCTTTGACCTTGAACAGAGTGTGCGGGTCCCAAGGGCAGTCTGTGTCAGGGTCCGGGACAGTGACCGCGTGTGCAATGGGACAAATGCTGAGAGCTGACAAGGCCTCTGCTGCCATACATTTTGGAGTGATTTTAGGACGCTGAAAAAGGGGCAATCACATGGTTTTTAGGAACTCAAAGCTCACAAAGGGATGCAGCTGGAAAAATAAGCAGATTTATTACAACTGGGAAAAGACGTTTTTCTGTGACCTTCTGTTTATCAGTTTTGACACATGATTGCAGTCAAATGCATTCCACCTCCTAGAAATAAAGCTTGAAAATGTAAATTAGATATAAAAGTTGAAGAAAATATTTCCACATCCATCCATCTTCTAACCACTGACCCTGTATGGGATCATGGGATGGCTCAGGAAGCACAGGAGATGCTGGTCCATCACAGGGACTGTAGGGGGAAAGGCAGGGGAGCGAGATTCAAACCCCAACGCGGAGCTTTGACTTGCAGAATCTCGCCTAGAGACCAAGAACACCCAGGGCGGCCCCCACTGGCTGTTACTGTGTGTCTCAGACCCTTGACTGAAACGAAGATGGAAATAAGATGCAATTTAAAAACCGAAACCGTACTGTTGGCATTTCCATAATGATCGTACTCCGTTTTTTATTCCAGTGCTAAAACAAGTCACTCGGCAGACCGTCCTGAAAGGTGGCCAGATAGCTTGTGCATGGGGGCCTCGTAGGGACATGGATAAGCCTGACTCGAGGGGCCCAGCACTTCATAAGGGCCCCAAAGACAATCGTGGGGGGCCAGTCCTGAGCCAGCAAAATGTGCCAAAACGGCCCGATTTATCTGTATCTGTTTTCTCATTCTTGTAAAATCACAACGACAACGTAGTCATCGGGGGAGGGGATAGAGCGATTTTTTTAAGTTTTCCATTTACATCACCAGTGTAACATAGTCAGGATCTGTTTTTATCTGCCGTTGTCTGTGGCAGAGACCTTGCGCTAGAAGCGAGGATGGCAGCTGTCCTCCTGCAGATGACGTCCTCGGCGATGTGAGCCAATCATCATAACTGATTCACCGCGCCTCCAGAAATGGCTTCATTTGTACATGTTTCCTCTTAATCAGATTTCAGGTCGCGAGCTCCTGTGATGAGATGCGGAGTCATTACACAAAGAAACATTTGGTTGATTGAAAAACGGAACGGAGGTTGGAGTTTGGTCGAGTGCCCGTGATTTTGTAGCAGATCGGTCCCGTGGTTGCTGATTTGCTGTTCCAACAATATGCAAATAAATAGAACTTAATGCACTCTTTTCTAATTACATTTAAAATAAAAAGAAGCTCGGAAAAAAAATTGCATTATTTGTCAGTGAATGGGTAAGTGGGGGTGAAGTATGACTCAGCGGGTTCGGGCGCTATGCCTGTGTTCGGAAGGTCGTTGGTTCAAATCCCTGGGTCAGCAGAGTGATTTCACTGTTGGGCCCTTGAGCAAGGTCCTTAACCTTCAATAGCTTCAGGGACTGGCTGACCCCGCTTTCTCAATTGTGTGTTGCTTTGGATAAATGAGTCTATCAAAAAAAAAAAAATCTGTCTATTTTGTCCGTCTTGGTTGGTGAAACAATCCTGTCGAAACATGTAAATTTAAAATCCCCTTTTCCCCTCCACATAAGCCTTCAGAGGCCCATCAGAAGCTTGCAAATGATCCTATTTTGCCCTAATCCCATGTACTTTCCCGTTCTCACTTAGCTAAGCTGAATTAGATCTCTGAACCATGGCTTGATGATCCGTATCCAGCAGTTCTGGCTGCTCGTGGCATCAGGAGACGTGCTTAGAGTGGCACTTCCAGAAAGGAACCGGTCAAAGACATATTAAACTCCAGAATCGACTGAAAAAAACACCCCCCCCGTCATGGCCCCACACGGAGTGCTGGCGAGGGAAAACGATGCCTGCGAATCGTTAAATTCAGCCTGCTAATGAGCAGGGCTAGCACTCGACCCGTAGGGAGTATATCTTACTTTCCACGAATGGATCTCTCACTCCCTGACATGGGATGCATTATGCTACGCTTGGGGGCAGGACTCCACGGCACTCAGACTGAGTAACTCCGCCACGCCGCCTACGCTGCCTACAGTCCAGACGAGAGGAGAGGGACACACAGCTCTGTCCCGTCCGGCGCCTTGGCTGTCTGTCTCTGCTGTCCAGCCTCAGCCACTTCTGCTCCTGTGGACTGAAAAACAACAACAAGACCAGGACCTGATTTATCAGATCCACCCCAGCTGCCTCCTTTAATCCTTGTTTTTTCTCAGTGAATGTGTAGATTTTTAACATTTTTTTTGATGATATCCAGCATCTTGTAACTTTTCCTGGACACTTTTCCTGCATGTTCCCTCTGTGGCAGGCTACCTGAAAAGTCCTGGTGTCTTTCCGTATTCAAACCTGTCTTCTCCTGCTCCATCACTGCTGCCAAGACAAGCAAAAGCAAGAGTCAAGAAGCCACATCAGATTATCTGGTCCGAAAGAGCATCTATCTCAGACATCAGCCCCAGCAGCCACCATGCCTGTCCGTATCATGTGCACCATCTCCTTCTCCTCCGCCGATGAGTCCGCCACGGGCTCGTACATCGGCAGCCTCGACGACCACTACAAACGGGTGGTGAGGGCAGGGGGGCCAGGCGAGGGCAAGGTA
>JAODJU010000130.1:2913320-2930778 GCA_026776725.1 Gnathonemus echidnorhynchus
TAAACATGGAGATATACACATTTTCAAAGAAGGACATTGAATCTAGTTGGGGCAGGGCTGGGGCCACAGGGGGGGCACATACAGGGGTGGGGCCACAGGGCCATTGGCCCCAGCTATAAACTGGCCCCCAGAATGTGCTCCCCCTGTCACTCACTGATTGAAAACACATCATTGGCTAATGATAAGGTTGGTCCATCTTTGCCCCCCACTGTAAGAGACACTAGAATGGCCACTAGATTGCTGGAGAGGGCTGTCCCTGGCCTCGCTCTGTGCCAGGTTTATCAGGAGCATGAGACAGAGAGATAAAAGTAGCAATTTCATCTGAATGAAAGTGGAAATAGGAAAAAAAAACAACAGGAGATGGTCTGCAGAGACGAGAGGGCTGGTCGATAGCTACGGCCCCTGTGTCGGGCAGTGGGAAGCCCCTAGCACTGCTGGCGGCGCAGTCTCAGGGAAGATGCCGGGAGAGTGGCTGTGGCCGGCGCACGCAGTCATCTCCAGCCAATGCGGTGTCGGGGGCGGAGCTCTGGGGCTGTCCGAAACTGAGCACTGTATTTTTGAGTGGATTGATAGGTGGACTGAGGGATTTTTAATGGAAACAGCTCGATTGACTACTCTAAGGACTGGCAGTATTATGTGATAAATTGACCTTATATAGAATATAGGCAAAGAAATGCTTAATAGTTCTTAAGCTTAGTATTGTATTTGCAATTGTGAGTATTTTTATTTGTTTTTATTCTGTTTCAAAAGTACCAAAGCTCAGTTTGATCTGAGACATGTTTCAAATTGTGCTTAAGGCAGTTACGGAACCCTTATCAGATAGGCTGCTTTGGTTACGTAACTTGAGATACAGCCACATTGCTTAATTAAAGCTCATCACTTTGGGAGCACCTGCTTCTACCCGCTTATCCAGTACAGGGTTATAGACTGACTTTCAGGAAGCACAGGAAAAAGCCTTGGATGGGATGCCAGCCCATCAGAGGACACACACACAGGCACACTGTGTCTTTGGACTGTAAGAGGGGACCTGACACAGGGAAAGCGTGCAGGAGAGCGAGATTCAAACCCCAACGCAGAGCTTTGACCTGCAGAATCTCACCTAGGGAGCACGAACACCCAGGGTGCCCCGCACTGGCTGGTGCTATAAGTCTCAGCCCTTTACTGAAACGAGGGAAGAAATAAGATGCAATTTCAAAGCTGGGTTCTTATTGCTTGCATTTCCATAATAATTGTGTTACACTGACTGAAAGGTGGTTGGAAAGCGTGTGAGTGTCTGTGTCTATTCTTGTTCCTGTAATATGACAATGAGAGTGTGGACATGGGGGGGTTACTTCTGTCATGATTTCAAACTATCAGCTCTTTACTCTTTTCCTAAGATAAATAAACCAGACCACCAAACTGTGACGATCCATGTCGGGTGAGCCGGGAATCGGGCGATAGAGCCGTGAATACTAGCAAAACGGGGTTTATTCAGACAAACAGGATCACGAGGGCAGCACACGGCGAACTCACGTTAATGACAGACCTGGGGAAACTAATTCAGACGCAGACTAAATACGCAAGACAAGCAGGAAAGAACAGGTAACAGGTGATCACAATCAGGAATTAACACGAGGTAATGAGGGGGGCGTGGCACACAGGAGGATCGACCGAGCAGGTCATGACACACGAGGTAATGAGGGGGGCGTGGCACACAGGAGGATCGACCGAGCAGGTCATGACACACGAGGTAATGAGGCGGGCGTGGCACACAGGAGGATCGAACGAGCAGGTCATGACACAAACCACAGATTCGGCCCTTGTCTCCCTATTATTTGTATCAGATATCCCTGCTTATCCATCATTTTAAAAACCTTTTTTTCCACAGTTGATTTCCTTTCTTCCCCCAAGTCTGGTGAATTCCCAGAATTGACCAATTTCACCTACAGTATATGGATTTGTTTACTCTTCCAAATGAAGCAACTATCACTGCTTTATCAGAGCCTGAAAATGATGGATGGATGGATGGATGGATGGATGGATGGATGGATGGATGGATATTCAGTTTGAATATATGGTTTGAAGGAAAAAATATTTCTCCACTGGACAGTTAGAGGTTAATGTCTTTCATTCTGAATTACTGGCTCACATGGCCATTATCTATGTCAGTGAATAAACGGACCTTGTTCTTAACTGACCTTGGCCAAGAGGTGAGAGCAGTGACTATCCTCTGCTGGTGAGAGCCTTGGCAATGTGCGGCAGTAACAAATCACCTTTGGGACCGGGGATTCATTCTCAGAGCAGACTGAGAACCAAAATGAGAAGCAGAAGCTGTCATCATGAAAAAAAGCAGGGGTCAGAGAGCCAGAAGGGCCACTCTAGGGTGCAGGGGAATGCAGACGTGCAGAAGGGAGAATGGGGACAAACAGTCGTACTGAGAAAGGGTTTGGGACACACACTCACTGGGCAGGGAATGGCTCCAGGTGCTTGTGACTGGCACTTCAGAGGACGTCCACAATGTTGGGGTGCAGGATGATCCGGATGCAACTGGTGGAAATCAGCAATCAATGTATGGTCCAAGATGTCTGCAGCGGGCACCCAACACTGCTCCTCGGGGCTGTAGCCCTTCTAGTCCACCACGTATATGACCAACTCGCTGCCTCAGTCTATGAGCGCACAGGCCGTGTATGCCGGTGAACCGGCAATGTCCAAAGGGGACTGCAGCGTTAGCTGATCACTGAAAGGATGCAGAGGACTGTAATGGATATGTTTCAGGAGAGAGATATGGAATACCGGGGAGATTTGATACTGATCAGGTAACTGAAGTTGATACAAGACCGGGTTAATTCGCCGCAGGATTCTAAAAAGACCAGTGGATCGTGAAGACAACGTGTAGAATGGATGACAGAGCTGAATGTCCTGGTTGGACAGCCAAAGACTTTGCCCTGGGTGGAGGAAGAAAATGGGGAGGCAACAATAATTTGTGGCTGTTTTCTGTCATCAAATGGCGCAAGACAGTTGCGTGTGTGCAGCTTCCCATCCCTGACCACTGCTTTTGTACCACTGATCGACTGCTGACACATCACTGAGCTCCGGTTCCCAGGGGTAGAGTGGCTGCTGATACCGTTAAATTCACTGGAACATGGTGAGAATCAGGGATGGGTGATAGAGGAAGGATATTTGTGATGATCACAAAAATTACAGTACACCCGAGACCTTGGTAGGTTTGTGAGAAAATTTGTGGCAATTTGGGACCATGGATGCTGAGACCCTAGAAGGGACTGCAGCCAATCGGAGAGAAGATCTTGCAAGGTCATTGATTAGGCACATACAGGCTAGAACTATATATAGCAGGGGTGGGTCTTATCTGCAAAGGGCCGGTGGCCGGTGTGTATGCAGGTTTTTGGGGTAACCTTTAGGTCAGCTGTTCAAACCCAGGTGTGAGGACTCTTCAGCCAGTCAGTCCTCTAATTAGTAATCTAATTAGGGAGTTGCAGCAAAAACCCGCATATATAGTGGCCCTTTCTGGATAAGATTGCCCACTCCTGATATATAGTCATGAATTTCTTTTTCCAGTGATGTCCATCAGAAACGGCAAATCTCTAACATTGTTTTAAACACTATTCGGAGGGGAACTGAAGTTAGTCATTACCACATTCAGCTCCTGGTAATCCATACATGGACACAGACTTCCATCTTTCTTCTAGACAAAGAAAAATCTGGAGGCAACGACAGAGTTGCATGGTCAAATGAACCCAGACTGTAATGCCTCTTTGATGTATTGCTTCATAGCCTAAGATTCCAGTAAGGCAACAAGTGACTTTTAGGTTGCGGAGAACCAGGAAGCACAATCCCGCAGACAGTGTGGTGGTATTTCGGTAGCACTGACCTTACTAAACACATCCGGATAGTCAACATACTTGGGGGCTTATGGGTCTCTAAGGTGGTTTTGCGACTCCCTGAGGTGGAGAGTGCAAGAACCGGCAAGCATATGAAGAGAAGGAATCCACCTAGAGATTTTATCTCTTGGCCCTATGATATGGGGGTCTTGGCAACAAAGCCAGGACCTCAGATCTTGTTATGAAGACCTGAATATGTTAGTGGTGGAATAACCTGATTTGTAAAAGAACAGTTTTGGTGCCCTGGGTGAGGACACCATTCTCCATTTGGGTGTGAATATTGAGCAGGGATGTGACTAGTTGCAGGGGCAGGTTCAGGTGGTTAGCCAGGGTGGCATCAGTGACGTTCCCTGCAGCACCGGAATCAATCAGGGCTATCCGGGTATAGACACCAGAATCACGACAGACGGTTACAGGCACGGTGAGTTGTTGTGAGCAATATCTAATATAACAGAGCACCTGACCTGAGTGGTGTGGCAACTCTGTCCGAGTTAGGGAGGTTGGGATGGACGCTGGGATATGACGTGCCTGAGCTGTCCGAAGTACAGGCAAAACCGATTCTGCATCCGCTGCTGTCGCTCTGCTGAGGTTAGTGGTGCTTTTCCGAGCTACATGGGCTTGATTCCAGAGGCAGAAAGGGAGACGGGGATCAGAAGAAGAGAAATCGGGGTCCAAGGTTGGTTGACTCGGGCTAGTTATCCAATCCGATCGATATCTGGATAGCATCTTCCAAGACAAGTTCTTCCGCCCTGCAAGCTATCTCGGTCTGGAGTTCCGGATTGAGCCCTCTCTGGTACACCGTGAAAAGTGCTGTTTCACTCCACCCACTGGTGGCAGCAAGGGTACAGAACCCAATGGCAAATTCAGCTGCGGAATATAATCACAGATGAAACTGAAACAGCCGTTTCTCAACATCTCTGCCTTGGGAGAGATGATCGATTACATTATACGGGCAGTCGACAACGGTAGCAAAGAAGCAAAGGGCCGAGGTTCGCTGATAATACAACACTGTTGCTCACTCTTGGGCTCTCCCGGTAAGGAGCGAGATGATAAAGTCGACCTGGTTGCTGCCAGTGGACATCCCGGACATGTCCTCCAGGTACCATTCCAAGCAAGCAAGCATGGCGCGGAGCTCTGCTGATCCTTGTTGGAGTGAGGAATACTGTAACAAATCAAGTCAGGGACCGGGGATCCTCCCACAGTGCAAACAGAGAACCAAAATGAGGAGCAGAAGCCCGTGAGGGAGACTGGTTGAGGGGGCGTGGCTGTAACAAGGGAGTGGAATCCTTCTTCACAGTGGCAATCATCATTATAACTTATTCATTGTGCCTTAATTTGTATTTGTTTCCTATTAATCAGATTTCAGGTTGCCAGCTTGTGATGAGACAAGGATTCATTACACAAATGAGCATTCGGCTGATTGAAAAACAAAACGTAGTTTAGAGTTTGGTTGAATGCCTGTGATTTTTCAGCGTCCTGTGGTTACTGACTTCAAATAAATCATAACTTGACATGCTCTTTTCTAATTAAATTTTAAAAATAAGTAGAAACCCAAACACATTTCAGCATTCTTCAGCAAATGGGTAAATGGAGTGTGTGGCTCAGCAAGTGCCTGAAAGGTTGCCAGACTTGGCATAGTGATTACTCCATTGAACCCCTGAGTAAGACCCCCTAACCGCCAATTGCTCCAGCGACTGCGTCGCACATTGTATTTTGCTTTGGAACGAGGCTTAATGATCTATATCCAGCAGTTTCGGCTGCTCGTACCATCAAGAGACATGCTTAGTGTGGCTCTTCCAGAAAAGTACTGGTCAAAGACACATTAGAGCACAGAATAAACTGAAAAAAACACCCTAACTCCCCCCCCCCCCCTCACCCCAACCCTGCACGGAGCTCCAGGGAGGAAAAATGATGCCTGCGAATCGTTAAATTCGGGCTGTTAATGGGGAGTATATCTTACTTCCCCTGAATGGATCTCTTCCTTCCTGACGCCGGGTACGTTATGCTACACTCGGGGGCAGGACTCAGACTGAGAAATTCCCCAATGCCACTGAAGCTGCCTGCAGACCAGACCAGAGGAGAGGGGCACACAACTCTGTCCCATCTTGTGCTTTAGCTGTCCATCCCCGTCCTCCACTGCTGCTCCCACGCCGAACTTCATCCCACCCCTGGAGGCACAGAGGACTGAAAAGCAAGAAGACCAGGACCTGATTTGTCAACTCCCTCCCACCTGCCTCCTTCAGTTTTTGTTTTTGCTCAGTGGATGAGTAGATTTTCATCATACTTTTGCAATTTTTTTAACAATATCTTGCTGTCTGTAACCTCCATGGACACAGTTGACATTTCCCACATGTTCCCGATGAGACAGGCTAACTGAAAAATTGGGGCATCTTTCTGGGTTCGACCCAGGTTCCTCCCAACCCATCACTGCTGCCGAGACCAGAAAAAGTTAGAGCCGACATCTAATTATCTGGTCCGAAAGAGTGTCTGTGTGAGACATTAGTCCCAGCAGCCACCATGCCTGTCCGTATCATGTGCACCATCTCCTTCTCCTCCGCCGATGAGTCCGCCGCGGGCTCGTACATCGGCAGCCTCGACGACCACTACAAACGGGTGGTGAGGGCAGGGGGGCCAGGCGAGGGCAAGGTAGTGTCCTACGAGGAGCGCTGCGATGAATTCGATGTGTACGATGAGGATGAGGAGGACGCCGTTGAGCTGGATGATCTCACCACCTTCTTTGGGAATTGCTCCCTGCATGGCACCAACCACATCTTTGTGGAGGGGAAGAAATTTGGTATCAGACAGGGGCTGTGGGCACTTGTCTTCCTGCTGTCGGTGTCGCTCTTCATCGTCCAGGTAGTGGACCGGGTCATCTACTTCTTGCAGTACGACCGCATCACCATGCTGGATGAGAGGGAAGCCAAGGAGCTGGTCTTCCCTGCCATCACTTTCTGCAACTACAACACGTTCCGCCGCTCCCAGATCAGCTACAGCGACCTGCTGTTCATGGGCCAGCTGCTGGGCTACGAGGACAGCATGGCCCCTGGGATCCCACTTGCCCCAGAGCCCGAACGCAAAGGAGCCCGCTTCAGCCTGGACGAGTTCTTCAATCGCACCCGGCACCGGATCGAGGACATGCTGCTGGACTGCAGATTCCGTGGTCGAAACTGTGGCACCGAGCAATTCCGAGAGGTGAGCGAGTGTGTGAGCGTAGATATGTAGTTAACTTAATTATGCACAAAGAAAGTTATTAAAGAACAGGGAAAGAAATATTCGCAAAGTAGTTGCCAGAAAATACCAACCAGAAAGATCAGGAATCAAGTACTACAACTAGAAACTGCAACAAAACAGACAGGAGAGACAACCGAAATAATGTCCAATACTCATTTCTAATAATTTTTTTTTTTAATATCTGTGGAGTTGTGGGCAGTGATGTTCCCAGGCTTTGGCCTAAAGTACAGCTCATCCCCATGTCAAAGGTCAGCAAAGAGAAGCTTTCAAGATGAACTTCTTAATATATGAAGTCTTAATATGATCGTTAAAACAAAAAAGTTATTAATACAGCTAAGAGTTTGCGTCGTATGCAGACTTGCGGTTTTGTGGGGTTTTAATTGCATCGTTTCTGTCTGCCAAAGCTGCATTTCCCTGCATTAGCAGACTGCCCTCTTAGGCCCAGCCAGTGTGGTGTTGACCACACTGGGTTTTTGTGTACCTCTGTGTACGTCTGTGTGTTTTGATTAGAGAAACATGCTGCCGTCTGAGGCAGCAGGCCTTGACTCACGCAGTGACAAAAGATGTGAAAACATGAATAAATCTGTCAGGGAACAGATGTAAGAATATTCAGTTTAAAAAGGCAAAATCAAATATATGTTTAGCTGGAGAAATATTACCTATCATTAATTTGCTATATACACAGAGATGAAACTGGTGTAAAATGAGAAAATACATTCCACCATTTCCACATAAAAATATTCCGAATTCAGTAAGGCTTCCAAAGACTAGATGTGAACAGGGGTCACCAGCCTTATTTACTTTGAGAGCTATTTCTACAAACAAAATAATCACGGGAGCTGCGTGTTTTGAGTTATAGATACAAATTGTTGACCTTGGGGAGGTAGGTGGGGTGGTAAAATTAAATCTCCTGTCACATCCAATCTGCAGCATCCCCACGGCAGTGCAGTATGCATCTTCAGACGAAAATTGTGATTTACGTGTATTAGCAAAATACAAAAAAGAAGTAATTTAACATGGTTGATCCTATTTCTAAATAGTATTATGTAAAATACTACATTATTATTATTATTATTATGTAAAATACTGCATAGGTAACCACTGATCTGAACCATCGTGATCTGAAACGTCCTTCCTGGACCTGAGTTTTTAATTAAAAGACATTCAGCCCCCTTTACCAAGCCGTGGATCAGAGGGGGGGCACCGTGTCATGCAAAAACATGCAGCTGGAGAGTATTTTGTTTCCATTTATGCTTGAATGCATCTGCATTTTGCTCAAAGGGCAGCAGGCCACACACAGACAATCCTGTCATTTCAGCTCTCTGTCCATTAGTCCGTCCACCTGGATGATTCATGGCTCCCAGAGGTGAGTAGGAAACAGAAATCGCAAGACAGAAATCTCTGAGAATGCCACGGGCAAACTTACTGGGCTGCACTGCTACAGCTGAATATGCTCTATGCCCTCCTGTTCTAATGTCCTGGATAGATCATCAGCATCCTGTTTTAATGCATCTGTGATTTATTTCCAGATTATTTACAAAATCGCTTGAGACATAAGTCAAATTCTTTTTACCTAAATAAAATATGCTGTCTAATTTGATACAGATTCCAGTTCTCGGCCGTGAAGATCAGGCCCGGAGACCCTTCATAAAGTGGTTATAATTCTGGCTGATGTGTTTTGAAGCCTATCTCAGCCTGAATCAATGGCAGCAGAGCTGGCTGTCGGGCAGCCAGGGAGGCTCATCTTTCTGCCCTTGGGCAGAATGTGATCTCCCCGCGCACAGCAGAGACCCCACTTCCGAAGCAGCTTCCATTATGCGTGGCTCTGCTTTCATCCCCCATCGAGCCTGGCCTTGCGTTATGTTTTGTTCCGCAGAGGTCTTGACTCCAAACGCTAACTTCCTTGAAGGGCACCATGAGCTGACTCGTGTGTGTGTGCGTGTGTGTGTGTGCGTGTGCGGAGACCCATGGTCCCTCACATTCTGCTGTGACTTTTGCTCATCACTCGCTGTACACTTTCACAGAAGACATAAGAACAACATTTCTCATCTGCTGCTGCGACGTTCATCTATAATAACTCTAGTAATGATTAACCTCTAATAGCACAGGTGTCAAGATGGGTATCACTGTATCCTCACACCTCCAAGGATGGGGGTGTGAATCTCTTTCCTGGCAGTCTATGGAGTGTGCCCAACCAGAATTTTGACAAGTTTTATCGACAGCCCCCCCCCCCCCTTTCCGCTCTAAGATCACCATGACGCTTGGCATGGGAGACGGGTAAATAATACTATAACAGCTTCCGTGTCCGGTCAAGGTGCAGCAATATTATTATAATATTATGTCTATCGATTATCCTTGATGCATTTTCTGTTTAATGAAACAAACGCTTTGGCAGTGTGTCCTGTGAGCGTCCGTCTCACATCACTGCACACATCCAGTGTGCGCACATTCCGCACTGCTCATCTCCACTCTTTCAGAGACGTCAACCACTGTCTCAATGTCTACATAAATCCCTCCATCCATATCCTGAAATCGCTTGTATTCTTCAGGGTCACGGGGGTCCGGAACCTATGTCTACATAAATACTTCTATATATTTTACATATTCTGAGTGTGAACATCAACATACACATAGTCAGTGGAGGTTTCACCTGATTTGGTCCCTCAAAGGCAAGTTTTATTTGACACAATCAGAGGTAGCCTTGGGAGGGTGGGAATGGGGGGAGTTTCAGAGCGGGGGATTGAATTTAATTGGGGCAGGGACATCATGGGGGCACTGGTCCCATCTGAAAATGATTCACCTCTGGAGGTGTCAGTCACTGATTCAGAACATCATTGGCTAATGATAAGGTTGGCCCCTCTTATGTTCCTTTCCTTAAAAAAAAAAATCTGAGAATCCCCCCCCCCCCCATGCTGGAAAAGAAGGAGGAGTAGGTACAGGAGCCCCAGGGTGCTGGAGAGGTCTGCTGATGGCCTCACTCTGCCAGGTACATGTGGAGCCTGAGATAAAGAGATGAGATACAAGTAGCAATTTCATCTGAATGAAAGTGGAAATAGGAAAAAAAACAACAGGAGATGGTCTGCAGAGACGAGAGGGCTGGTCGGTAGCTACGGCCCCTGTGTCAGGCAGTGGGAAGCCCCTAGCACTGCTGGCCGCCGCCAGTCTCAGGGAAGATGCCGGGAGAGTGGCTGTGGCCGGCGCACGCAGTCATCTCCAGCCAATGCGGCCTCGGGGGCGGAGCTCCGGGGCTGTCCGAAACTGAGCACTGTATTTTTGAGAGGTGGCTGCTGTGTGTGGTAGATAGAACGTTTTCATAGGTTGCAGTCGGACCGTTGACCCAAAGGAGGATGAGTGGTTAGAGGATGGAGGGATGGATATGTAATTATGTGTTACATTTTGTACAACATTTTAGCCCTAACTTTTTATGCTGATAAGTCATGGTCATATCTAAACTCTGTTATTTTTAATAGATCTCATATAACCCAGATAAGGGCTTTGGAAAAGGGTGTTCAATGAAAACGGCTTGATTAACTACTGTAAACACAGTAGTAGTTATGTGATAAATTGACCTTATATTCTTAGAACAATGGCAAAGAAATTGTTAATAGCTCTTACTGTAGTATTTGCAATAGATTATATCAGATATATTTGGTCCTGTTTTTAAAAGGAAGCTCAATTTGATCTGAGAAACAATTCGAATGGCACTTTAACGGAAAGTATCACCTTCTCAAATAGACAGCGGCCGTCATGTAAGCACAAATTTTTAGGATTTGTAGGCCTAAGTGCCTGTCTTGCATATTTTCAGCAATTTTATCCCAATTACTGTCTCTCTCCTGTCTAGCTGGCCTGTTTATATGTACCTTTCATTCAGACAATATTTTTTTATGCGGGGCATTACTCAAAAGCTGTATTTATCGCACATTTAGGCCTACCTAAATCTAAATTGGAACATTCTTTTAAAGCATCTGTTCAATTGAATGAGTGCATGACCCAAAGGAGCGGCCATAGATGCAGGGCGACTGTGACAGCAGAAAAGAGTGAGATAGAGCTGCAGTGTTTACTGACGTCTGCTCCTGTGCCCCTTTCGAGGGAGGGGTGACGGGTTAGTGAGGTCTGTGCCCTTGTGCCGTAACTTGAGGTGCATCCGCATTGTTTAATTAAGGCTCCCGCCGAAGTCGCTTTGGTTGCTGACATCAGCAGCGCATTAAACATTTACCAGCCCTGAGAAACCGATACCGCCTCTTCCACCCGGGCTGCTTTCGCCCGCGGATCTGTCTCCGAGCCCTCCGGCAATACGTCTCCGGTTTTCGGAAAGCAATCGAAACGGCGTAGGAAGGAGATGGTCATCTCAGAAAGAAAGGCATAATCGACATCAGCTTAAATACGGCGACAGATGAGATAATGGTGTGTGACAGATGAAATCGCTGATTCATTGAGATGCCAGACAAAGTCAGTAAGTCAGCAGGCAGAGGTGGATCTGTGCATCCATTCCCCCTAAATCCAAAACACCTGATGTGTTTGAAAGGGACATACTGTAGAAGCATCAACAGCAACATTCAATTTTTATATTATTGCCAAAGGCAGTCCCTAAATTCTTGACTCCTCTTGACCTTAACTTTATTTAAAAAAAAAAAAACTGTATTGAGAGCTCTGTGAAAATGGACCCTATCACTTTTAGACTGTTAAGTTTACAGGGATAAAAAAAATCACCCATTAGCTTACCGTCCCTATCGTGGTCTTTGCTCACTTTCTGTCTGTCCCTCAGAAGGCTTTTATTTCCATCTGATGGTACAAAAAATGCTTGTGACGTGTAACTTAGTGACAAGGAGAAATGTGTGTGAATAAATTGTGGCACAGTTCTACAACTTTGCCCAGAACGCTGGCCGGATGTTATGAGTGTTAACATTAATTTTATGTATAAATCTCTGCGGCACATTTACTTAGCCCAGATGCTCTCTGATTTTCCCGGACCATTTCACTTCAGCTGCCCTTTTCTGCTTATGACGAAATATGAGATCAGCTGCCTCTACAGGAAGTACATATAGAGTCGGCCTACTTTAAACCCAACTACAATTATGAGCGACCTTGGTCCGTGCCTCCAATGACCTGAAATTGGATGAATCTGATACTTACCATGGATATAAATAGCTCACCGCCATCAGTTAATAAATTATCACAAAAAGCCAGTATCCGCGCGCCATAAGATGAGTGTAAAGATGACGTTGCGTCTTCAGCTTTCTGCAAGATCTCTTTAAGGTTTTCATGGTAGGAATGTGCTGTCCGTAGTGGCGATATGTTTATGTCCAAAGCATCCGATAAGAATCGTCAGCAGACGTGCGTCACACATTGTTCATAGGGATTAGCGCGTAGTTTATCGTCTCGGCGCTTTTAAATGATGCGAAAGGCCACTCATTGCCTGCAATCACTTATAACGACGCTTCGCCAAATGCTACTTCAGCTTCAGCGCAAATGAATGTCAGCATCGGTAAATGAACGTATTGACTTTCTAATCTTAATCTCTTTTAAATCGCCGAATGTCGTATTGCCATCCAATTTCCACGCCTGTGTGTAATCCGGGTGCGAACTACGGATCGAACACAAAACGATAAGATAATTATTCTAAAGATAAACTTAATATAGTCACGGGCTGCCATTTTCTGTAATGATGATTATTCTAAAACATTTGTGATTCATTTGTGTGACATTATCCACGATGATTCAGCTGATTGTTTCTCGCAACAGTAGATCGTTATAATTGCGCACTGCGACGTCTGGGACCGATATTAACATGGGATGTCGAGCTGGGATCACCACGGCAACAGACAGGGAGACAGTTTCAATAATGAAGGGAATACAATTTGATTTCCTGCTGTCTAGAGGACGGGTTTTCCATACTGTGCCTGCGCTGCTGCTGGCGGTTAAAGGGGAGATAGTTGGAAACTGCATTAATATAAAAACAGCCAAGCTCCAAGCGCAATGATAAATCGAAATAACGTGACACTCATGCGTCATTCGACGTTATTACAGTCTGGAAAAACAGTAGCATAATTCACAGTATCCACATATTTTTTTCCCATACAGTGAAGGGCAAATGTTATTTTGTTTATTTTGATTGGTTCGGCTTCAGTTGTAGGCTACTCCATGTGTGTTTCCAATGAGGAGCTTTTTAATTATTCGATATCTATGTAAAATATTAATGTTCTTTTTAATCGAGTTATTCAAATACATGAATTACAAATAGAAGATTATTGCATTTCCACGTTTTCAGTTCCTTGTCGGTTTACTGGTTTCGTGTTTAGTTAATTTACACTGTACCAGCATTCAAAACAAATTCTTCTTAAACGTTCTTTGAAGTTCTTTGTACGCATTGCATTCATGAAAAGTGCTTTTAGTACTATTAAATGATCTATCCCTGTGCTTTATTGTTTACGTGCTGATGATTCTTTCTTTTGTCTCTGAGTTATTGTATTGTTCAAGTGCGCAAAACAATGATTAATTGCTTGCGCGTTGTACGTTATTTAGCTAAATCACCAAACACTGACATCAATGAGTTATTGGCGTGTTTTTACGTAAGAGGGAGAGGAACATCTTTTTGACTTCATTGAGCTTGAAGTGCTTTGCAAATTGTCACACATCGAGGTGTCGCCCTCCTGCCGGACGTGAAGGAGCCCCGGGGTCACCTGCCCCTCGCCACGGTGTTGCATTTGCGTTTCTTCACCACCGGAGGGCAGCGTTTTGCTAAGGATATTTGTCAGCAACCTCGAATAAGCGCGATCTATAGGTACATTTAGTACATTTAGTTTGGGGTATCGTATGAGGGCCGGCCTGAATGGTCGTATTAAATGTAACAATGGTGCCGTGCCTGTGACCGGAAAGTCACCTTCTCAAATCCCAGGGACGGCAGAGTGATTTCACCATTGGACTTTTGAGCAAGGACCCTTACCCCTAATTGCTCCAGGGACAGACCCTGCTTTCTCAATTATGCACAGCACTTTAGAATACTCCCCTCTTTGTAGATGCAATGTACAGGCATTCATATTGGCCTAATTAAAACGTGCAATATACAGATGCCATTTTGCTAATAATTTCACTTCATCGTGTTTACATCCTTTCTTAGTTAACGGAGGTACACGATAAGTGTCTACCGCCATGCAAAGCGCTCACTGATTTATTCCTATTCAGGCAGTGGGAAGCTGATTGTCATCAGCAGTGTAGTGGGGGGGGGGGTACAGCCTCCAGACTTCATAGTGAGGATCGCTGAATAGAACGTGATTTAAACAGGTCATTGTGGTGAATACAACAGGAGTCCCCAAACTTCTTCTCAAATACTCCTGCCTTGTTATTTTTTTCATTACACTTCACCTTTTATTATTTTAATCAGATTGTTTGTTGATGGACAAAAAATGCACAGGAGATGGCTGTGGGTCCGTAAGGAGAAAATTGTTGTGCTCTTTACTGCAGGACGCGGCTGGTGCCAGCTGGATCCAAAGAATCCAGGAATAAGGGGAAGTCGCAGCAGCTAAAAAGCATTTTTATTGTACCGCTATATGCAGCCTATAGCTCTGGCTCCGCTCCAAGAAGTTAATTGGCGGTAGGTGGTACTGGCTGCTTGCGGTCCCTACTCAAGTTTTGTTGATTTGCGTTTTTTAGTTTACAGCAGGGTCCGAGTGACAGCACATTAATGTTTTTGCAGCTGTAACACCCCAGACAACTAACTAATAACCAAACCCTCAATTACTAAACCAACGTTTATTTACGGTTTAATATAAAAAGTGCCGGGCCGATGGTCTCCAGTACTACAGATAAAAAAAAAAAGAAAAAACACTGATTCAGTGAACTGATGAAAACATCATCGCGGTTTTGAGATAGTAGTGCAGTGCATTGCCAGTTACAGCCAGTGGATAAAGGGTTAACCAGTTAGCGGTGTGACAGCAATAATCCCGCCGGCGCTGAGTTTCAGAACTTGGTTTCTATTATCACTACATCAGCAGTCAATCTCAGGAGGACAAAAACCGTTTCGCAGTCCTGCAAAACTGTTCTTCCATACAGAAAGTGCGTTGAGCCGTTTGCCGCAGGCTACACTTCCGACTAAGCTGCCCGCTTTAGCTGAGGAAGAGACGGGGCTCGGCTGGATGGTGCTGTACGGATGGTGTGAAAGCGCTGTCCCAGCTGCTGCCGTTGCTGAACGGACAGCAGCGATCTCAACCCCGTTCGGACATTTGATCATCTCTCACCTTGTGGTGGAAAGACAAATACTGTGTGACATTACGAGGCAGCAGGTAGCCTTGTCGTGTCGTTATAATGGAACTCCAAAGCATTTTGAGGCTGAATTAGAAAATCATTTTAGAGATTTAAAAGTTAAGGGCTGTAACGATGAGTAGAAGGACTTTCGCGAAAGAATAAAAAAGGTGGTTTTATGCGGCATCTAACACTGACGGAGCAGCAGCGTGATGCGCTAACGCTGTGTGCGGTGATGGCGGGCTGGGGTTTGCTTTGTCAGGACAGAGGCACCGGGGGGCGCAACATCTTTCTCCAAATGTTATGTTTTTATAAAATTAAAAAACACATTTCCTTAAATTGCGCAAAAAAGTGACTGTAATGCTTTTATGTTCATCTATTTATACAAAAGGTGTTAGGAGGATGTATTCGGATATTTTCTCTAGTCTTTCACTAAAAACGTAAAATGACATTTTAGCTTTGTTTTATCTTTTCAATGCACTCTGCAACCTCGTCAATTTGTGTAACAGCAAATTGGTCAGAACTTTAAAAATACGGTTACAAACAACTGTATCCTGCGGTTCCCGTGTCGGCTATCATACAGCTCAATTCCTCCATTTCTAAGGTTTCCGGTGTCGATGTATTTTCTTCCAACAGGAGCGATTAGAGTTAACATCCTTCGGAAGGACTTCACTATATTGCATAGTCCGTCCTATAGGCCTGTAGCTGCTTCCCCTGTAGTTACTGTACCCGGATGGATGGCCAGCTAGATATCATGGGGTCCCTACATAAAACCGCGTACCGCATCGGCTAACCTCTTTTTAAATACCCAAGAGGGACTGCTGTGATATAACTAATTAAATTTTGAATTCATCCACAGTAAGAGATCCAGCGTATAAGTACATCAAACCACATGTCGCCTTAAAAGCGCTAGGTTAAAAGGGCAATTATGCCGCAAATGTAGGGTCATGAAGACCTGAAACATTCTGGATTTTGTATCCCCAGTGATTAGACGAGGCCAGTCAAGAAGACGCCGCCACAGGATCAGCCAGCTGCGCCAGCTTCTTTGAGATGTAGCACGTTTCAGCGAGGTGCTTAACTTCAATTGATCTAGTTAAAACGCCATAAAATCAGAAGGATAAAATGTCCAATTTGCTTTGCATAAAAGTGGCAGCCACGTAATTCAGCGAGCACGTGAAAAGCGTAAATGTGTGAGGAATAAACATGATCAAGCACTTTCACCCTAAGTACCAATAACCCGTTATCGTGGCTTTACCGTGTATACGCGATGTTCATTTCTTTTTATATTCGAAGACTGTTGCGCATGTACATGTGCACGCAACACTATGAAATAAAGAGATCATTATGTAACAGATTCCAATGTCCACAGAAGTTTAAATAATATATGATTTTTATTTTAAAAAAACACATGAATAAATGTATCATCTGTAACTTTCTGATACAGGTACATGCCTATACTTTATTATCTTCTGCTAAAAACTACGTATGGCTTTTTACAACAGCGTTTTGGTATTTGAACCAATGGTTTATTGTATTTTCATACATCAGGAAGTCCCTTCTGGCATTTTTGGTTTGGTGCTTTGGAAATATAAAAGTCTAGCTCAGATGATGAAACTGATCACATGCTGACTGAAATCCCCACTCCATGAAGGAGACCCCAAAAAGTTTATTACTATTATCATTTTATTACTCGGTGTAAAAATCACTAAGGGTTTTCGACTTTCAAATACCATATGCCGTTATCTCCCCCACAACGGTAATTAAATGAAAACCATTTTGCCTGCAAGCATGAGGGTGAAATACTATGACATGTATAGCACAATCCTGCGTTGGTATGTTTATCGTTTGTAAGAGTGAAAAGGTATAGGGAAGTCTCCTTGAGAATGATGTACAGATGACCTTGTGTTAGTGTACTGATTGTGTATTTATGCTGGTTACGGCCGTAATTTTCTCATTAACTGACATCCTTTCTCTGCAGCCCTTTGTCTTGCTGCTGGGGTGATTAAATGTTGTGATAACATTACTTATGTTCACAGTTTAGATTCCCTGAAGTGTTACTCTCCATGTTGCTTGTGGTCAGAGATTTGGGATTTCGTGGGGGGGGGGGGGGG
>JAODJU010000130.1:2938841-2957881 GCA_026776725.1 Gnathonemus echidnorhynchus
GGGATCGTCTGGCTTAAAATGTCGGTCAGCCTGCGCATACATAGACCTACATGTGCGACAGTATGCTGTTGGTTTAGGATCTGAGGTTGGGTCTGCAGTAAAAGCAGTAGCAGCCAACACAGTTTTGGTTGGTGGTATCTATAGCTGTCCTGTAGAAAAGTGTTGTATTTCTTTACATGCAAACAAAGTCTAACACCATACATGCACACAATTATAATACATAACTGATATCCCCCTTTTGATGGTATATGAAACCTCTTGGTCCTGTGTAGTCTTGTCAAGTCTTGCGCCATTTTCTGAATTGATGCCGACCTTGCAAGCTAATTTTACCGGCAGTGAGTTAAGTTTGCCTAGGGCGCCACATGGACCTCTATCAGTAGGGTACTGCCCAACATTGAAGCCCTTATGTCATCAGACACATCGCATGATTTCATAACTATTCCTGTGACCTCTGTTATACTGGAGAAGTAAGCAGTTTGCACATACCTCAACTCAACGAAAAAATAGCAGGAATGTGGGCTCTGTGTAAATTTATTCCTGAGAAGTTGACGCAACGTCATTTGCAATTTGGGTGAAAGCGACTGATGTTTTGAGCGAGAACAGGCACAGAGCGTGTTTGTGATTCCACATACAGAGTACGGTTCACGATGGCCATTCGCGCTAAGCTTTTTCTTGCAACCACTTCTTGCAAGTCATTTGGAAAACTGAAAAGCAGCCGTATCGTAAATTGTGTGACAGATCCGTAAATTGTGCAGAAGCAAAAATATCTATTAGGTTATATATACTTTTTAATGTATGCTTCAAAAAAAAAATCAATAAACAATTGGCATCTGGGAAATGAGGATTAGCGGTAAAGATAGGCCCTATATGTGTTTCTGCATGCGGAGAAAAAAAAAACATAAAAGATGACTTTTGGTCTTATGTGAGAAACTTTTGGGGCTAGTGCAGGTGTTCGTTTTTTATTATGTTTAACATCTGCGAATTTTGTGGAAGCGAGCGCGTGATGGCAATTATTGAGAGTTATTATCTATTTTTAAGAGTAAGGGGTAATTCAAGAAATTCGTAATTCAACTACATGAATAGCAATAATCGTAGTATGAATGAAAGCGAAGTTGAAATAATAACGAGGAGGTTAGGTTCCGGGAAAATAGCGACAGGGGGGTTGCAGCATTAAATGAAACGTGCTAGGCTACGGAGAGGGCGGGAGCAAGAGTTGTGTCCACCCCGAGGGGGGGGTGGTGAGACCGGGAGAGAGGCGTGAATGAGACCATTTGTGTGTGTAACACCGGCGGTTGAGATAGACGGATAAGATGTGGAAGTAAAAGAGAAAAAGAATATCAGGGGAGTGGAGACAATGAGAAATAGCCTACTATTGGATTGATATTGTAAGACTTTGCATGCTGATAAGGGAGCGAATGGCTGTCACGTCCTCCGTCCTCTAGTCAGTAGGTTCAGTCGGTTTCTCCACTGGCAGCGGTTCCGATACCACCCAGAACTGGTAGGCTGCCGGCGAACTGGCGAGAGGCTGCGCTATATGGACATCGTGGAAGAAGTGTTATCGGAGACCGGTTCTTCGTGTCAGGCAAAATAATGTTTGCTTTTGGGCTGTATCGCTATTTGAAGCGGGTCCGACTACAGGCGTCCAGAGACGAGCTATCAAAAGCTTTAGGATTTGGTGGAAAACTCGGTGTTTCGGAAAATGATAAACTTCTGTGGAGTCCTTATAAGGTCTTACAGTGCTGTCGTATCCGATGCTTCGTTTTAAATTTATTTTAGGTATTTGTTTCGGTTTGCTCAGCATTTGAACTCCGTCTGTCGCGCATCTGTAAATTGACATAATACTAATTTTTGAGTTGAATCATACACGGCAACCGGTTCAGTTTCTTGTTACGTTTTATGTCTAACGCCACATGTCTTGAGTTGATATTTAGAAGCGCAGCGATAATAAAATAGCAATTTATAAAGTTAAAAAGTTGTATTATCTTCGGTGTATAGCAGCAGACAGCATATTCTAATTACAAATATGAGTTGGGGGTTATATTTATGAAACAGAATTATCGTAGCGATTATTATTTATTTGTGTTCCATTTTTGAGCATTCATGGCACATTTCTGAATTTTCAACGCGCCAGTAGTTCGTAGAATCAATTCAGTGCCGGGATAAATACTGCTAAAAAACATAAATAGCCTAGCCTGGTCACCATTAAGTCATGACTCTGCTTGGGTCGCCCGTGCGAACTTGGAGACTAGCTGTGAATGCACAGTGACGGGCGATCAGGGCTGTGTGCGCCGTGACTGGTGCGCCGCTCCCCCGCAGCGCCGTACGCGAAGCCCGCTGACGGGTCACACCGGTGCCATCGCAATCCGGGGGGGCAGACCAAAGATGTGCAATTACGATCCAAAGGGGAGACCGAGCTCCCTGGCCGACGCCGGCAGGCTCTTCCTGAAACACACCACCTTTCATGGTCTGCGGCACGTCTTTCTCAGCGGATCGTACCCCCGCAGGCTGGCTTGGCTCTTGGCGTTCCTGACGGCGCTGGCTCTGCTCTTCACCTGGTCGTCCAACCGGGTCCGTTACTTGCTGTCCTCGCCGGTGCACACCAAAGCACACATGGTGTACGCCAAGCGCCTGGTCTTCCCCGCCGTGACCATATGCAACCAGAACGTAATACTGCCCAGGCGAATGAAGAAGCCGGACATATTCACCGCTGGGAGGTGGCTGGGACTCTTGGGGAAGAACTGGCAGGTGGCTCCCGGGGCTAAAGAAGCGCTCGCGTCCAGCAAGGACGGCCGCGACATGGCCAGCGAGCCACCCTGGTCCCCGCTCTCCCGCATCTTGGACTTTAACCACTTTCTTCCCCCTCCCCGAGAGTCCCAGGACAGCATGAGGCAACTGTTCGACCGGCTCGGTCACCAGCTTGAGGAGATGCTGCTTTACTGCCGCTTTCAGGGAGAGCTATGCGGACCCCGCAACTTCAGTACAGTGAGTACAGCGCGCGGGACTCGCGCTCACCCGGCCAGTGTTTATTTCACACTCCCGGTGTTAGATCAGAACCTACGATTTTGTTGTGCGAGATGTCCGTAAATATATTGAAACATAGGCATCTTTTAATATCACTAAAGATCGGTACTTAATATCGTTTAATAATCATGCGATGTTTAAAATTATCATTCTTTTCTCCATACATTGCATATAGCCTAATAATTATGTGCGTTCCTACATTTCCCTTGCAACAAGTTGATTTCCAAAAATACACATCTGTGGGTCTTCCTGGAGAATAACACGTCAGACTGATTAGCCCAAATGTCAACATGACAAAATATAGACAATCGTGTTTATTTATGTGTTTTTAATAGCCGTCAGAAATGTGTTTAATGAAACACTGAAACACCGTGTCCACGAGAAGTATTCAGTATTCAGCTTTTCAGCTTGATTTGTTGTTCATTAGGAACATAACAGACTGTTTTAATTTTAAATGAAACCCCTTTCAGGTTGCAGGATTGTTAACCCTCAGTTTCAAGTATTTCTTCCAGAGAAAAGCTTTTCCAAGAAAAAGACCAAAGAAAAAGAAAAAAACGTCTTCTACCATTATTCCAGGGGTTTTATTGAAATTGCACTTAATACACTTCTCTTGAATAGTTCCTTTTCCATCAAACCTAATACCAAGTCTATTTTGAATGCTGAGGTTGTTTGAATATTTTTTCCTTTCAAAAATTGCTTTCAGTTAATGTAATACACTAATATGCTGTTTTTTCAGCAGGGATAATCATGCTCTACAGTAGTTGTTGGAATATTTCTATTTGTTAAGAATAATTTTGGTGTTGAATTTGGTTATATGCAATGGATTATATTCAAATGATATTTCAGCAGCTTTTATAACTTTCTGAAAGTTTTAGTTTCTACCGAAACCTTAATTATAGCCTTTAAAACAGTGGTTTTAAGCTCTGTCGCTGAAATGTGTTCTCTAGAAAGAAACGTTCAGGCAGTGTACAGAGTCTATATTTATGAATCCCGCAAATGAAGCCTTTATCAAGAGTAATTTATTGGGTCTGTAGGGATGAATGAATATGTCTTAAAAGCATGTTTCCTGAAAAATTTATTTCTGAGTAGCACAGCACATATCTTTCGGGGTTTAGTTCAATTTAGCCAAAATTAAGGCTGATTTGGATGTCAGCTGCTACAGGCCTGCAAGTTCAGCCAAACGCTTGGCGCAGAGAGTGTCATTCAGACTGAAACCTTAGCCCTTTGCTAGCATGCTTAAGGATTTGGTTCTAGTAATGTTAGCTAGTTCTAGTAATGTTAGCTAGTTCCTTTATTCCGGGTTTTGATTGCCTGGCTTGGACGTGAGTCGTTTGTGATTAAGCTTCCTATCAATCTATTTGAGACTCAAAATGTGAATAGATCCTTGTCACTGGCATTCATTTACATTTTTCATTAAATGCAGTGCATAAAATTGTGAATGTAAAGAATGTCAGGAATTTCACTACTTCTTACTTCTTTCTCATTTGATTTTTAGTATCTCAGCGATGGTAACAATTTGACTGGAGTAAACTCAACCTCAACCACAGTACCAGGGCGCTCAATGCATCCCCTGCCCCCTCACATTGCCCGTTGTGTAAAGAAGCACATTTTTTGAGTGCTGCAGAGCTGGTTACTAGTCGGTGTTTATTTTGGCCTGAATGATCTCGAATCATTGCTAACAATAAAGCAATCCCTGTGCATCGCTATCAAGACTCAAGCACTTTAATCACATACCTGCCCCGAGGGGCTACAGACAATGTGTACTTCTAACCTTTTCCGCTATGGCTGCCCTCTAAGACCAAGGATCATACTCATTGCACTTTGCTGAACTTGCTCAAAAATAGGTGATATCCATTTTGAGCTGGGGTGATGGGAATGTACACAGCATTCGAGGAGCAATGCCACTAGAGCATTATACGGCCCTAGCTTGATTTCCCTTGACTTGAACACACTATCAGATCTCAATAAGTATCCTCTGTAATACTCCACTGGATTATTACAGTAATAATCATATAAAACGTGCTAAATCTTGCCAAGGTCGTAACTGTTAACAATATTCCCCCCACACCCCAATGCAGCATCTGTTTTGCATTTATATCCTCTTTACCTCCTCCCATGTGTCTGCCCATTCCTTTTTTTCTGGGAATATCACTCTTTACCTCTGCATTCCTGCTACATCTAATCTTGTGACTTTTGGTAATTTTGGTAAAGTGAATTATAGTGATACAAACAAAAAATGCAGTGGTACCAAAACAGAACCTTGAGGCACTCCTCTCATTGCACTGGCCCAGCTACAGCTTCTGGCTATTAAATGGTTCCTCATTTACTTTTGTTTCTTTGACAGCACACAGTTATGGCTTCTGACTCCATTTACGTTAAGCACAAATCTTTCAAATGGAATTTCATTAAAAGTTTAGAGTGTAATTAAAATATAATGTTTAAAGTTTTCATCTCAACTTTGGTGCTTAAAGCTATGTTGAATATTCTTCAAAAAAGACAACTAAATAGCATAAAAAGTACTCTGTTGCTATGGACCAAACAGTACACTCTATGGAGTGACCTATTACAGAATATAATGTTACTTATTCTGTAATTGACATGATTGGTTCAATCAAATTAGCATCTGTAACATTTCCCAGTCTCTTGATGCTTGTTCTTTTTGTAACAATTTCTGAAATAAGATTAGTCTGTGAATGATACTGCTCTCTTGCATAAAAATACTATTTGTTCCCTGCAATTAATTTTGTCTGAAGAAACCAATTTATCACATTGTTTTCAGAAATATTAGCATCGCATAGTATAGAAAAGGACTCTGAACTGGAAAATATCACATTGTTCATAGGCTTTATATCATCTCATTTATATTTTGTTTTTGATGTTCCCTTTTTTTGTTTCAATATTTATTTTATTACGCTGTTATCAGAGGATCTTTCCATTTTCTTTGCATTGTCTGCATTTGTACTGTGGCATTTGTGTGCTGCATGTGACAGTTAAACCTTATTGAATCCAGACATCAAACAGCATGTTAAGTTTCAGTTTTTTATTATTATTGAAAAATGATTTTAAATTTATCATTCTATTCTCTGAATGTAAAATACTAGGAGGTGTCACAAAGAATCTGAATTTTTTTTTTCTATAATGTGATTCTGCTAAACTGCATTACACATCCAGTACACCAAAAGCCCTAACAGATATGGACAAAAGTATTACTTCTGTTATAAAGGGGGGGGCGGTAATCTGACAGTATCTACAATCAATGAGATAATTTAGTGACTTGCTGGACATATCAAAACATCAGGATGAACCCTGTGAGATACATGGATTAGAACATCAGGTCGAAGGCAGCGACAAGTAAAAGGCAACTCACCTCTGTCCTCCTTCCTCTGAGATATGAAACATTTCACCATCCCTGCTTCACTGGGTACCCATAAGCCTCAGGCGATTCCAGTCTTCTCACATTACAAAGACATCTTAACGCAAAGCAAAACCTCCAGGCCATGTTTGTAGTCTGTATTGATCCACTCTGCTTTGGGATCCATGCGGGAACACGCTTGGATCTTATACCGCACTCGCCGTACCGCAGACACCGCGCAGCAACGCAACGCGTTTTATTTTCGGACAGCGGTCACTGTTTGTCGTTATCGTCATTATTTTCTTCATGGTAATTAACTGCTTGCCGTTTGGGGAAAATGCATACAATTTGTGGGAGAACTTTGGCAGCATCGGTGAACAGCTTGGTCCTTTTCGGACCCAAGCTGGCCTAAGGCTCCCGGGGAACAACCATTCTGGTTGCCTTTGAATAATTTGAAGTGCTTCTGAATGACTGAAACACCCAGAAAGATCAATCTTTTTTTTAACGATGCCGGATGCAAATCAAGATTTTATGAAGTTCGTTTTTAATTGGCTAAGCAAAATCTGTATTGATTCGGAATGTAGCATAATTAATAATTGAATTAAATTAATGTAATCAATTCTGTAAATGTTAAACAGCTTCTGGAGATTTATGGCAAATGTATAAAAGTATCGATCATTTTCAGTGTCATTATGCAACGTTTTGGAAGTGACCGCTGGCTGCAGGCTATTTTTTGTATAATTTAAATATGTTTTAATGTCCTTAGGAAAATGTGTGAATGACATATTGTTTTCCAGCTTGTGTCTTTGTGTTTCTGAATATATAGACCCTGCATAATATATAATAAAAATGATAGAATATGGAATCTGATTTAGAATATTTGAATTAACTGAAGGAAAATTACATGGATGTAATAAGACACATAGAACATGCTTGGCTGGCATAGTGCTGAAGGTCGATTTTTTTTCTCTTATGCTATTGCCCTTATGCAAGCAGGCCTAAGGTTAAAAAAACACTCAAATATATTAATTCATAAACTTCTTGAGGGAAAAAAGTATTACATTCTGTCTCGAGCTACGACTGAGAGTGTGAAAGGGATCAATCATCAAATGACAGGTGACATATACAGGCTGACAGCAGGGTGACAGTACCTTCCACTGGGTAAATGGGTGGCCACACATTTAACATCGATTGCATCGGGGGGGCCGTCAGTGCAGCTTGCCGCGGAATCGATGGATGAATATTGTAAGCCCCTCCCCAGTTTTGATCTCGGAGTATCTAACAGTTTGCCTCCCCAAAGCAGCGTCAGAATCGGACTCTTCAGGCTGACGTCGCTGTCGTGTGTATCCTGCGGGACTTGTGCACTTTACGCACGTTGTTGATCCGACGTGTGGAAGCAGAGATACCAGGCGGTATGAGAATGAAGAGGCTCAGTGTGAGACTCTACCAGCTGCTGCCCAACAGCCCCTCTATTCCAAGGCCACCAACACCCCCCCATCCTGGTTACCACAGCAACTCTCACTAGCTTCAGCCTTCTCTCTTTATCTTCATTTTTTTGTAATTCTCTCATCTTTATCATTTTGTGACAATTTCAAATCAGTGCTGTTTTGCCGATTTAGCAGCTACCTTTAAGAAGCTATTTGTGCTTTTGTCATTCACACACAGTTATTTTGAGTTCAGACAGTTTATTGGTTTTTATTTTTATATGAAGAAATGGCCCTGAAGGTTATGTTGAAATTATGCATAGAAAACAATGTTTGAAAGCTAAGTGAAATAGTGGATGATTTACGAACTTTGTAGTCATAGTAACGCTCAGCTGCTTTTCTATTCATTTGTTCATTTCTGGCGGAGACTGTAGGGACAATTAATAGATACGAGTAAAATGTGACCTTTATTTAACTGTCAGCATTGTTTGTCATCAGTCCCGTTATTGTTTTTGTTTTTCAATTTTGTTGATTTTGGGGGGGGGGGGTTGTGTTTTTATGCCAGAACAATGAAACATGTGAGTCAGAATGTCGCTTAAACAACCCAGCAGTCTAAGAAATGAATCTGAGGTCTAGTATTTTCTATGAATACATTTCTTTTTTTTCTTCGCTCTGAAGTCATCGTCAATGAGCTCTCGTGGCAGAATGTCATTCCCCATTCCACTTCACCGGTTATGCTTTGAAAAGGTCAGATTTCATTTTATTCTGCTGACGTAAGCCCCCTGTGATTACATGAAAACATACAAAGAGCTGATAAGGGCAGGATCTCATTTCGCAGCCATGTTTAGATTTGCATGTGAAGGGCTACAGGGTGTTTCTCCTTGTTCCTCATATAGGGCTTTTTGCATTCTGTTGTAAGATTCATTTTGCTCATTGTAAACTTACCAAATCTGGCCCCTGTAAGGCCTATCCTATATTAAATGTTTGGTTGCAGAACAGAGATAAAAGTCAGTACCTTACGTGCACAAACACTATTTCCACACAAACCTTATTTTTTTTTTACACGTTCAGTTTAATATATTTGGGTTGCTCGGTCTGGACTCCACCTGGCAACCTTCTACTTAGTCCTTGTTCTTAACCCATCTGTTCTTTATAACCACTTGTCCTACTCAGGGTCATGGGGGCCCAGAGCCTCTCCCACAGGCTACGGAGGCAGGGCAGGGAACCCTTCAGGATCGCTGGGCACAATGACATGGGCAATTTGGGCAGTCAGCCTCAGCATGTTATTGGACTGTGGGGGGGGGAAACCAGAGCACCTAGAGGGAACCCCACAATGACACAGGGAGAACGTTCACTCCACACCTATGTAATCCAGGCAGAGACTCAAGCCCCAGTCCCAGAGGTGTGAGGCGACAGTGGGAACCACTGCACCACCATGACACCCTTGTTCTTAACCACAAATAAAAAAAAACCTAATTTAAATATAAAGGTAGCTGCTGCTTAGTATAACTACTAAAAATATACATTTGGTCTTTGTTTTCGTCGTTTTCACATCACTTTTCCTGGCGAATGTTGTGTTGGCAGCATTCTAAGCATGTCAGAACAGGCTTCTCTTACCAAGGCATTGGGCTCTAGTTCGTTCTGAGGGATGTCCAGATGTTCCCAATATAGCTAGGAGATTTAGTCCCCCCAGCATGTCCTGGGTTTGCCCCAAGTTCCAGTGGGACCTGCCCAGAACAGCTTCCTTAGGAGCCAATCCAGTGGCTTGAATCACCTCACTTGACTCCTATTGATTTGACAGAGTAGTAGCTCCATTTGAAGGTCCTTTTTTTGAAATCCTCGCATTATCACAAAGAGCAAGCACAGCAATCCTGAGAGAAACCTCATTTCAGCTGCTTGTATCCCCTTTGACCACAAGGGAAGATACGACATGTAGTGGCAAACTGTAAGCTTCTGCGAACAAGAGTATTTAAACTCAAAGTACTTAAACTCCTTCACTAAAGGCAGACACCCCCCTACCCCCACCTGAAATGATCAATCCATTCTTTTTCAAGAGATCACCATGGCCTCAGATTTGGAAGTGCTGATTCCCATCCCTGCCACTTTACACTCAGTATAAAATTATTCAGGTGAAAGGTCCTGGTTGGTTGATGCCAGAAGCACAGCATCATCTGCATATGAACAAAATTATTTAATAATAATAATGATAATAATAATAATCGATACTTTATCGATCCCTCAACTTTCTCTTTTTCGTAGAGTAAGTTGTCTGCGAATTGGGACACACCTCGCGATCATTGAATTCAGGGGTTTCATTCCGACCCATTTTCACAGGTGTTGATTACTCAGTGAATTCAAGTATGACACTATCATAGGATGCCACCTTTCCAATAAGTCAGTTTGTGAAATTTCTTCCCTGCTAGATATTTGCCGGTCAATTGAAAATGGTATTATTGCAAAGTGGAAGTTTTTAGGAACAGCAGAAACTCATCCACAAAGTGACAGACCACGTAAAGTAACGGAGAGGGGTTGCCAAGCACTGAGACGCATAGTGCGTAAAACACGCCAACGCTCTGTTGACTCAATGGCTGCAGAGTTAGTCTGGCATTAACTCCAGCACAAAAACTGTGCACCGAGAGCTTCGTGGAATGGGCTTCCATGGCCAAGTAGCTGCATGCAAGCCTCACATCACCAAGCGCAATGCCAAGCGTCAGATGGAGTGGTGCGAAGCGCCGCCGCTGGACTCTGAGAATGTGTTCTGCGGAGTGACGATTCACGCTTCTCTGTCTAGCAGTCCGATGGATGAGTCTGGGTTTGGCAGATGCCAGGAGAACTTTACCTGCATGACTGCATGGTGCCAACTGTAAAGTTTGATGGAGGAGGGATAATGGTATGGGGTTGTTTTTCAGGGGTTGTGTTTGGCCCCTTAGTTCCAGTGAAGGGAATTAATGCTTAATGCTTCAGCATACCGAGACACTTTGGACAATTCTATGCTTCTAACTTTGTGGGAACAGTTTAAGGAAGGCCCTTTTCTGTTCCAGCATGACTGTGCCCCAGTGCGCAAAGCAAGGTCCATAGAGACATGGTTGGGTGACTTTGGTGTGGAAGAACTTTACTGGCCTGCACAGAGCCCTGACCTCAACCCCATCAAATACCTTTGGAATGAAATAGAACAGTAATTGCAAGCCAGGCCTTCATGTCCAACATTAGTGTCTAACCTCACAAATGCTCTTCTGGATGAATGGGCTAAAATTCCCATATATACACTCCAAAATCTTGTGGAAGTCCTTCCCAGAAGAGTGGCAACTCTTATGGCTGCAAATGAGGGGACCAACTCCATATCGATGCTACGGATTTAGAATGGGATGTCATAAAAGATCCTGTAGGTGTGATTGCCGGATATCCCAATACTTTCGTCCCAGTGGTGTAGCAGGGATGGCTACCTTTGGTCCTCTGTACCGGGAGCCCATCCAGCTATGAATGCAGCTTAATATCCTGTCAGTGAAAAACAAAAACAGGAATGGGGACAAGACACACCTTTGCTGGAGGCCAACACCTACTCCAAATACTTTTATTTTGTACCAGACATAACTCTTGCTACATCACACCAGTCTCCACAGACGACACAACTGTAAAGTCAATCACTGACCTTTGGCCAAGGCTGCTCTGGGACCATGTACACTTACACGCATCCTTGTGTTCAAACGTGATGCTCAGTATGAATGGTCCATGACTTGCATAGAAGTCCCATAACAATTTGCCACTCCTGGAGTCCATACTTCCAAATCACTCCCTTTATGCTTTGAAGTCACACAGTAGGAAGGCATGGTCTGGAAGGTGGTGCCTTTTTGAGTATCTCACCCACTTTATCCAGGAAGGTTGGGTACACTGAGGTGCTTTTTGGTACATCCACACAAACACTGAAAGTTTTTCTCTCTGCAACTCTAAGCCATATAGAGGCCATCCTCTTGTCCACTGGGAAAAATTCCACTTGCACATCGTCAACCTGGGAATTGTGAATATCCACACATGCTTGATATCATGGGAAATTCCGGAGTAGGAAGGATACTCCTGATGAATAGGTTTGGTTTCAGAGCTCAACTCTGTGTGGAGATCAAGCCACACAGATCCATAGCCTTCCATTGGGGTTTTTGTTGACTGCTTGCTACGGACCTGTTTGACCAAACGAGGAGACTTTGGACTTATGGTCATGCACTGTGGATCGTTAAAGCATGCAAACCCCCCCCCCCCCCCCATGCCAAAATCATCAACCTTGTTAAAACACTGCTTCTTATTTCAAACCTTGCAATTGCTGGCATCTAAACAGCTTATGAAGGCATTAATAAAAGACAACAGAGGTGCTAGCACTGTCTGAGCTCCAGAGTCATAGGAGGGGGAAAATGTTTTTACGCTCAGGGTGCTGAAGTTGAATCGACCAATAGACTTTGTTGTTTTTTTGTGTTTTTGTATAACTGGTAGCTATCAATAGCTAGCAACAAGATAACAAACATGAAAACATGGGCTGGCTACAACCACTTTCACTGCATTGCAAGATAAACATAATGCTATGTTTTTCTTTGCCAAAAACTATAGTCATGGGTATACTGACTGATGTACTCTGACACTGCATTACCAGCAACAACCAGAGAGGGTGCTAAAGTACCCTCACCACCCCTTCATCCAGCACTACTGTCCGAACTTTTGTATTTGTACAGTTTATAGAGCGAGTGACAGACTGCGCCCACTTTAATACACTTAATATATTCATTACCTTCTCTGCTTTTCGTGCTTCTATGAGGCAATTTTCAGCCTGAGTCAAGGGGACATTGAGATAATATACATTAACAAGGATCCACTTTTCACACCAGGAATTTTAAAAGCACAGTAACAATACCTGGGGCAGCAAATATCTCCCCTGTGTGATTAAGGAGGCACACAGACAGGCTCTTCCAGACTGGCGCAGCATGAATGACGCACATCTGGTAATGATTAAACCGCACACAAAGAACTCCCGTGGTTTTTAAAACAGATTTTAAATTAACCAATGTCCTTCAATCCTCACATTATTTATAGACTCGCTTGCTTGCTTTGAACTTCATGGTTAAAAAGCATCATGATTAAAATGCGTTAAGGACTGGGGAAAAAAAAAACCAAATAAGTACTACTGAATAAGTAAATAAGTGTTTTGGCATAATATCTGTCAAATTGTGGCTAAATATTGCTAAATGTACCATCAGCGGTTAATCTTGCTATTGTTGTAGCATCACATTATTGTAAATTACTGTTTAAACTTGATGCGGTGTGACTTTTTAAGTTAATTTGAAGAATTAGATTCATTTGCAAACCTGTAGTACAAAATGATAATTAATGGGGCACTGCGTGACTCTGCTGGTTAATGCTCATGAATGGAAGGTTGTTGGGTCGAATCCTGACTCACAGAATGATTTCACTGTTGGACCCTTGACAGAAGCCCTTACTCCCAATTGCTCCAGGGCCTGTCAGATCCTGCTCTCCCAATTGTGTGTCACTTTGGATAAAAGCATCTGCTAAAATAATAATTGTAATGAAAAGTTTGGTAAATGATGCTGTCACTTAACCAAATTAAAATGGCCGCTGTAGCAGTGGGGCAGCACACCTGAATATATCAGTGCCTCACTGTGTTAGTGCTGGCGCTGATTTGCCATTTTTTCTTCTTCTCGTTTCATTAGATTTTCACCCGATATGGCAAGTGCTACACCTTCAACTCTGGGCTAGATGGACGACCTCTCCTAATCACCACAAAGGGCGGGACAGGGAATGGCCTGGAGATAATGCTGGACATTCAGCAGGATGAATACCTGCCCGTCTGGGGCGAAACAGGTGAGCGTCATGTGACCCAGAGAGACCGTATTGTCCCTTCTGAGCTGTCCTCTCTTTGTTGGTCCTTTTTTATGCCACGTTTCTTTATGTCTGCTGTTTAAGATGCACCCAACATCCATCCATCTTCCATAACCTCTTATCCAGTATAGGGTCACTGTGAGTTTGGAGCCGTTCCCAGCCAGCACTGGGCACGTCAGTCCATCAGAAAGCACGTAGCTGGGCGCGTCGGTCCATCAGAGGGCACATGCTGATTCACACTATGAGCAATTTAGACACCAGTTCACCTAACTGCCTCTGTCTGGACTGGGGGAGGAAACCGGTGGATCCCAAGTAAATCCACACTAACATGGATAGAATGTGTAAACCGGTAGGTGGGGGGGGGCAGGATTTGAACCCACAACCATGGAGCTAGGAGGCTGTGGGGCTACCTTCTGAAAAACCATGCCAAATTAACAACAACCGTGGATAGGGTCTCGTTGGGGGGAGTTTGTCAGCTGGATGTTAAGGTGAGATAAATGGGGGGGGGGGGGCAGTCTTCGAGATCCGCCTGTCAGAGAAGGCAGATTTACAGATAATCCCAACTTGCCAGCTGTCGAAACATTGGCCATTTTATTTATTTTTATTCACACAGAAATGTGACCATGGGTCAGTCACGCTCGCTTGTGCACACTGACACCCACAGCTCACAAGGTCTCACCCGTATGAACAGGGGTGAACTGTGCCGAACACGGCCTTGTCTGCACACTGCCCATTGTACGCATTTCATCATAGCTGTGCCCGATAATTGAAAATAGGCAGAATAAGGGCGTTGCACATTTGGTGAGCAGGAGGGAAAAGGGAATTTAGAATCAGCAAGGGAGAATCCACCCCCCCACCAAGGCAAGTCTTTCAAAAAGGATCGCACTGATTCCTGGAGTAATTCCCCCCTCCTGTATGAAAAAGGCGGCACTTTCAGTCTGTCCTGTCTCCTGTGAAGATCCAGTGACGGCAAATCCAGACTCAGACATCCGTAGTCTGTCACATGGCCTCCTTCATCACTTTGCTTGCTGTTGTTGAGGTTCATACACAAGGCAGCAGAAAGACCTTTCCGGCGTTTTCTCTGTGTGTTACCTCCCGCAGACGAGACGTCATTCGAGGCAGGGATCAAAGTCCAGATCCACAGCCAGGACGAGCCGCCTTTCATCGACCAGCTGGGCTTCGGGGTGGCACCTGGATTCCAGACCTTCGTGTCCTGTCAGGAGCAGCGGGTAGGCTGGGGGGGCACCAGGGCAGAGGGTGTGGTGGAGGGGAGGGCAGGGCGGGGCGGGGCGGGGGGAGTGGAACATGGCTGCAGGTTTGAGAAACGCTTGACTGCTCCAGTAAACCCATCCAGCTGAGTAAGAGGCTGAAAACAAGCTGTTTTGAAAACTATGTCTGCTGGGCAGATGTGTAAAAGGTAAGGCAGCTATCAATGGACCATGTGAAGAGACTGTGTAGAGGGGAGTATGCAGAGGTGGGGCCAGAGGGCCCCCTCCCCTGTCAATCACCAATTTAAAACATACCATTGGTTAATGTTAAGGTTGACCCCTCATGAATTATGGTCCTTCCCATACCTTCCACTTCAAATCATATAATCACCCCTGACTGAATTCCCAACATCCTTCCCCCATGTTAAACATTCGGCTGTGTGTCAGAAGCATGTAACTCTATCATTTAGGCTCTACAGGGTGTAATGTAACTTACAATTTACAATAGCTAAAAATATAAAAAGTGCAGACAATATATAAGAATGAATTTAACAATATATACATAGAATAGAATAAAATCTTTCTATTACATTATCAACAGCTTTTCTAGCTGTGCCCCTTCCCTCTCTCTCCGCAGACGCTTACACAGTCTCAGCGCACGACTCTTCCGTTAACATGATTACCGTGGAAGATGAGGATGGTAGTTTTAGTTAAATAATTTAAAAATTTGCCTTTTAAATGAAAAAATAGCTTTTCACATTAAAGAACGACCCATCTAAATGGGGGCTGCATGACATCGGAAAATCATCAAATATCGCTATGTGAATTCTTCGCGATAAATATTGTGATATTTATAAAACAATAAAGGAGTTGAAAATGCTGTTACGGTCTTCGCGATGTTGCATGTGCATGACGCTTACAGTTATTTACAGTTATTTATTTATCAGATATTTTTATCCGAAGCAGCATACAATTGAGAAAGTAGAGTCAGTCAGTCCCTAGGTTAAGAGCCTTAAATACTGTAGAGTAATGCTAATGCGTATGTGTGTGTGCGACTGTGTGCGTTTATGTGTCATGCACACGTTTTCTCTCCAGCTCACATTCCTGCCCCCCCCCTGGGGCGACTGTAAGTCTTCGGCCATGGACTCAGACTTCTTCAGCACCTACAGCATCACTGCGTGTCGCATCGACTGCGAGACGCGCTACCTGGTGGAGAACTGCAACTGCCGAATGGTGCACATGCCCGGTAGGGTCTCAGCCTGCTCGCCACACGCCCGCACACCCACACACCCGCTCACCCACACGCCCGCACACCCACACGCCCGCACGCACACACGCCCGCACGCACACACAGGCACTCTCAAACCTGCCACCGGCTCAGACGCTATTAAAATTATTACTATTTAAATTAGAAGTGGGCAAGCCTAAGGCCAAAGAGGATGACTGAATCCCCACAGCTGATTTTAAGGATATTTCTATGAGGGGAACTGGGTTAATTTAAACGTAATTATGGCTCTGCTTTCAGGCTACCTGCTTTTTTTTCTCCCAGTGAAATGACAGCCAGTCCTTCAGAAATGACCCAGCCAGTACACTGGGTTTTATTTCTCCGTTATCTGTGGCGTTCCATCCTCGGCGGTCCATATAGGCCTACGGACCCTGACATAGAGACATAGAGAAACGTGGCATAAAAAACAGACCCTGTTTACATTAGTATCTTTTTTAGGGTTTTTTTTAAATGCAGTAGCACATGGTAAGCAAAAAAAAAAACTACTTTTACATTGTGTTCTCAATTTAAGAAAAATCACATTAATTACTTACATTTCTAATCAGGGGGATTTAAAGATCACTGTATTGACTGGCCTCCAAAACACTCAGATCAACCCAAAACGGGCGGTATGTTTTTTAGAGATAAGGGCCGCCCAGATAGCGACAGTGACTCACACACTGTGCCTGGGCTCTGCTTCCTTGCAGGGGACGCCCCATATTGTACTCCGGAGCAGTACAAAGACTGTGCCGATCCAGCCCTAGGTAAGCCCCCCACCCCCAGCTGATGGTGCTATTTTGATCTGTTAGCTACACCTCGACAAGCCCCATCTTTCTGTCACACTTTATATCCCTCTCCCCATCCTCTCCTTCCTTTTCGCTTCTGGTCGTTCCACTCGCTCACGGTTTGATCTTCTCGGCTCCTTATGAATCCGGTTTACTACAAGGGCTGTCCCCGTCTCTCCCGCAAGATTTCCTAGTGGAGCGGGACAGCGACTACTGCGTGTGCGACACCCCGTGTAGCCTGACCCGCTATGGGAAGGAGCTCTCCTTCGTCAAGATCCCCAGCAAGGCGTCGGCCAAGTACCTCGCCAAGAAGTTCAACAAGTCCGAGCAGTACATCTCGTAAGTGCCCGATGGGGGGGGGGGGCACATCCAGCCCCTCCCCCTCATGCCCACGTGGACACTTGCTGGGTCCAGCAGCAGTCAGGGCGAGCGACACGATGTAGCATCTTCAATAAATCAATCAATCGATCAAGCTTTATTTATAGTCATTTAACACAACAGAGGTTGACAAAAATGCTGCACAAAATCAAAAATAAGTGTAAGACAAATCAGTATGGGAAACAAAACAGGAAAGAGCTGTAAAAAGGCATAAGAGACGATACACGAGAAATAAGAACCCAACGAAACAAATGGCGGGTATGAATGTAAGGATGTGGCTCTACACTTTAATGCGTAATGACTCATATCCTGGTACCTGGTTTGAGTTAGACCACAGCCCTTGTCGCCGCACACCTGCCTGAGGTTTTAAAAATATCCAGGCGTGTAAGTGGGTGAAAACGCAACGTCGCTTTGGATGAAGGCATCAGCCAGGCTGCCGAAGGTGAAGCTGGGCGTCTGCAGCGGCTGCTCGACAGCGGGTGAAATTGCGAGCTCTTCACGTCACTCTGGCTGATCGTCCTCCTCGAGTAGATTATCTAACTCACTCCGTCACTCGTTCTTGACGCGTAATGATCCGGCTTCCCAGATCGGGCCCCGCAGTGTGATTCCCGCCAGGCGCACACTCCGGATCAGATAGCGACGGGGCCGCCTTCGGTCGAATAGAACGGAGTGGCGGATAGATGGTATTTGTCTGCAGACGTCGCGTTCGGTGCAGACTGACACTTCGCCACAAGCCAGTCCTATTGGACAGAGATCGATACGGAGAATGATACTGGCTTGTCAAGATAAAACACATCCATCTTCCATCTGTTTTTCCGATAAAGAGTTACGATGAGCCTGTCTAAGGCAGCACAGGGCCCCAGGCAGGGAACATAGTTCATCACAGAACACACACACACACATTCGACTTATTTAGCAAAAGCTTTTACCCAAAGCGACATACTTTTTAATTTTTTTTTTTTGTTGAGAAAGCGGGGTCAGCCGGTCCCTGGAGCAATTGGGCATTAATGGTCTTGCTCAAGGACCCAATGGTGAAATCACTCTGCCATCCACAGGATTTGAATGGGTGACCTTCTGCCCACAGGCATGGTGCCCTAACCTATTCAGCCACACACTCAGACACTCACCCACTACGGTGGATGAGAGACTTCTATTCACCTAAATGCAAGTCTTTGCATTAGCTCACGCTAACGTGCAGTGACGTGCAAACTCCCTATGTATCCCGTTCTACTTGTATACAGGCTTATAACCGATTCCCTCTCACTTTCCCCAAAACCTGATGAAATAAAGTCAAGACATGAGACAATAATCAGACACCGGTGGTTGTTTTTCCGTTTTCATGCTGCAGCCACTTAGCACAACAAATTGGCCAAACTGGCCCTGACTGGGCCGTCTTCCGGCTGCAGAAGAGCCACTCTTTCCTCTCGAAATCACCTGGAGAGCGTTCAAGAGTCGCAAGGCGGGACAGAGTTGGCTGAAGTTTGTGTCCCCGTCTCAATTGCAGGGACAACATCTTGGTGCTGGACATATTCTTTGAGGCTCTGAATTACGAGACCATAGAGCAGAAGAAGGCCTACGAGCTGGCGGGGCTGCTGGGTGAGTCTGTGATCTCATCCTTTGGGATGGGATCCTGTGGGATGGGATCCTGTGGGATGGGATCCTGTGGGATGGGATCCTGTGGGCCTTTCAGGGTTACCCATGGGGGGGGGGGGGGGGGCCCCCGCCACCCAC
>JAODJU010000130.1:2957920-2970174 GCA_026776725.1 Gnathonemus echidnorhynchus
CCCCCCCCCCCCCCACCCCTCTCCTTCCCCTTTAGGTGACATCGGAGGTCAGATGGGACTTTTCATTGGAGCCAGCATCCTGACCATCCTGGAACTCTTCGACTATCTCTATGAGGTGGGGCACTCTAACTGTCATTATTGCCTTTTTTATACATTTAATTCAAAGTATTATTTGGAAGTGAAGCTGTAATATGATGTTTGGGAGAGAAAATAGACTCCCTGTCAGATATTCCACCTGCCAGGCAGATATTTCATTTTTATTTTGCATTCATGTCATTCAGCCCCAGGTATGGTAACGCAGCTTATGCAGGCCCTTTTACCGGGACATCAGCATTTCAAATTTCATTGTATATTTCACATTTCATTGTATATGGGTAAAAAAAACAAAGAAAAGTGGCTGGGTTTACAGATCAAAAAGTAAACAAAAACAGAGATATATAATCACAACAATTTTTGAAAGACATAAAAATATTACTTTCATTGTCTATTCACTCATTAATATGAATGTTAATTATGCTATGCTGTGCATTCTCTGGTAAAGGAATTTATTTGATATTTTTCGATGAATAATCTGATCCGGAGTAACTGCATTAAATTAAAACTCACAAAAAAGCGTGTAGCCTTGCAGAGAATGATTTTAAGAGCAGCATGCATCATCTTTCTGTTTCCTAAATGTGTATTTAATGATTAATAAAGCCTTAGATACAGTCATTGCAGCCCCGCCCCTCTCTCTCACCCCCACACTCTCTGCTGTCTCTGGCCTAGCAGTTAAGCTAGGCAGGCACCCAATGCCTCGTACTTAATCTCACCTGCAATCTCCAAAACAGCCCTTCTGCTACCCGATGGTCTGAGTCGATTGTATTTCCATTGTAATTTCTCCAGTTGAAGAGTCTGTCTGACATGGGGTCCTTCTTTTATTTTTTTAAGCTTCTCTATTATCCACTCGCATTCAGTCACATCCATTTGCATCCACAAATAACAATTCACCTCCACTCACACCCATTTGCATCCATCTACATTCAAAGTTATACATTCCCATCCAGGCACATCAAATTTGCATCCTTTTCATATCTTTCCCCATCCACAGGCTATGCATTAGCGGGCAGCTGGTGGCTCATTGAGTAACACTGATGTATCGCCATGGGATCCTGCCTGTAGTATGTGTGTGTTTTTCCTCCTGCAGTCCAAAGACATGTGGTTAGGCTAATCAGTGCCGTAAAACTGCCCATGGAGTGCATGTGTACCGTATTGTGCAAAAAGTGCAAAAAGAATCAGAATCAGAAACTTTATTGATCCCGGAGGAAATTGCTTATGCGATGACACAACACAGAGACACAAGAGCAATATAAAGTAAAAAATAAAATTAAAAAATAAAATAGTCTAGATAAAATCTAAATAGAAATCTGTAAAAACACTTTAGAAAATCAGTATTAGTAATAACAAGTACTATTAAGAAATAGTATGGATGATATTGCACGGATGATATTGCACATAATAATGCTAATGTTCCAGCACCTGGTAAGAACATTTCACAGTATTGCACATAGTAGACTGTTGCACATCATAGCAAATCTTTGCAAGTCAATTAAAATTTTTAAAGCTATTTATTTGGGTAGTAAGTGTATATTTTCTCAGAAAAAAATGCTATTTAACATTACAGCAAGTGCAAATTACGAGTAACACAATAAAAGTTACCAAGAATTTCTTCTCTTCTCCAAAAAGTTACTGATATCTCATTGGACGGCTAGAACATCACCGCTTCAGTTCCCAAACCTCTCCTCAGGGGCACCTCAGCCACTCCACGTGTTCGTTAAATTCACCACCAACAATAATTGACTTAATTAGTTAAATAACTGAATGAGATATTGATTAACCAAATAAGGTGTGTCAGAGGTCAAGTCAAAAAACACATGGGTGTATTGGATGGTTAACTTTGGGAGAGGTTCTGAAATGGCTAAACTGACACACTTTGACAGACATTCCCCGGGTTACGAACATCTGACTTAAAGACAACATGTACTTATGAGTGGACTGGCCTAAAACCTATTATATCAAAATGTAAGTTAAATACAAAGATTTGTAATAATGAATGCATGCACTGCTCTGCGATGCTTAACAAAACATTACACGGCTTCAGCGGTTCGTCGGCTCAATGTAAGGCTCGAGGTTACAGTACCTTATGTATTTACTTTTATTTTCACTGTATAATTATCATTATTATTACGTATTATACAGTACTATTATATTTCCGACTTACCTAGAAATTTGACTTAAAGAAATAGTTATAGATAGGATCCCATTCGTAACCTGGGGGCTGCCCGTGTAGTTTTACACCAACATGAAGATCATTTTAAAATAATTTTCTTTGACTTTTGCACAATACTTTATGTGTCTTATTATGAACCGGCATCCTTTCCTCTCTATGCTGAATCCCCTAATCCTAACCAGGATAAGTGGTCAGACCATGCATTGCTACACTTACACATCCATTCCCAGCCACTCACACGCATTTACATCCACACACCTCTATTTGCGAGGCCAGAATTTCTCCCCTCCTGTCAAGTACAGGGGTGAGTATGGAAGAAACACTGCTTAGAACATGCTGGGGAAAAAATGAGAAGATGACAGGTGCTTAAAGTGCCCCCTCACCACTCAAGGTGAACTGTCGGGCAAAAAGAGAAGACAGAGCAAACCAAAGAACAGCTCATATAGTCTCACTGGTAACTTTGATTACTGCCCTTGGATTTCTCCTGTATAATCTCTGAATTGCCTGCCTCATTAGTGAGGGTGGGAAATTAGCTGAAGCTGATCAATTTCTGCAGGGCTGGTCCTTAAGTCTTTTTTTATTGGTCTGCATTTATTAACATTTTGCTCGGCTAATAATATTCCTCTTATAAATGGAACAATTCTTACCAAGAGCTGTTTTATTTTAATGTCTTTCACAAATCTGTTTCATTTATGGAACTAATTTGGCATATGAGTTGGAAAAAATAGATTATGCTTTATTATAATAAAAAATACACAATTATAATATTAGTATTTATATGATGTTTTGATCATTTATTTACTAATAAATTTCTTCATAAGGATGTAATTGTCTGTAATAATATTAACAATTACAGATTTTTGATGAATGTAACCCAGAAAAAAACAGGATTAATAAACACAAAGTAATTAACGGTATAATGTTGATTATCTAGGACAATTTATTTACTAATGAAATATATTTTGAAGCTGAAGCTTAGAGTAATGACAGCATATTACGAAAGCATTTATTAACGCAGACAAACAAATCTATAAATCGACATACTGTACATATCGTGCCGTGTGCAGCGTTTGAATCGGGGCTGAAAATTGCTGACAGTAACTCCGATTTTGCTCACAGGTTATCAAATACAAGGTGTGCCGTTGCACAAGGAGGAAACGCAAGCGCAACAACAACAATGACCGTGGAGCCGTGCTGGGGCTCGACGACGTAAAACGCCATGTCAGTATCCATCCGCCGGCCGCTCAGGTTGGGGGGGTGTAGGGGAGGGGAGAGGGACAGGGCCGCCAAGAATGGCAGGAATTCCGTTGAGGAGCAAGGGTCGTTATGGAAGGTTCTAGCAAGTTTTCCACAGACTGTTTTGCAATCAATTATTAACTGAGATGCTGCTGTAATTGTCCTAAGACATGACACCTGTCCAAAAAGAATTGGAATTTTATGCTTATTTGATATTTTTCGGTCATTCAGCTAAAGGTGATTGACACTTGCTCCATTTCCCGAGATTTCGCAGCCCTGAAGGTAACACTCCTCTCGCGGGGCCGTCCGCCTGTCATCCTTCTTGGCTAATGGCAGTAGCAATCTAATACCCATCATCCCACAGTAAAATGAGCCCTGTGAAGCCTGGATTACATGCTGCTCATTTGTGATAATGACCCTGTAGCGGAGAAAAATGTGATCAACAGAGATCATGCAAGGACTGGAATAGTGTAAAGTACACACACAGCTGTCCTGTAAATTCTTTAGAACTATGGAAGTTTATTTAAACAAATTTATTTTGGAGTGTTGATGTATTATTGAGGAAGCATGGTCAGCCAGTTCCTGGATCATTTGGGGTTAAGGCCCTTTCTGAAGGACCCATAGCTGAAATCTCTCTGCCAACTACAGGCCCCCGCCAGGGCGATTCATATAGATTAAATGACGGTGAAATGGTCGCCGCCACCCCCCCCACATTTCTCCAGGATTGCAGGCTCAGAATCCAATCCTTGTTCTGTTTGCACAGATTTTATCCCACAACAATGTGGTTAGATAAATCATGTCTCTGAATTACCCAAAAAGTGTGTGTGTGTCTGTGTGTGTGGTCGCTCCCTGGGATGGCGTCCATGCTTACTGTGACTTACTTGATAATCAGTAATAAATACCCTATTTTCAAACTTCTAATAACAAACTAAATCCAATGCAGCCGCTGTTGTCCATTTCGTTTGTTAAATGTACAGAGAGGATCCTCTGCTTCCTCCTTAAGTGGATCTTCACATTTTTAGGGAATTATGTAATGGGCTTTAATTCTCCCATCAGAGGTGCGAACGATGCTGTAATTTGCACGAATCCACCCCCGCTGTCGGCACTCGAGTGCAGACTGCGTGCTGGATGGGTACAGTGACGAATGCTCTTCCCAGTCACTCCGTTCTGGAGTTGTTCTGTGCTGCTTTTTAAAAGAAAACCCTTACTCAACAGTGTACTCGATGCACACAGAGTAACGTATTTTCAATGTAGGCTAAAAATAATGGTGTGATTGTACTGGGCTGTGTTACACGTGGCTGAGTCACTGGTTTTCAGGCATGTAATGGGAAGAGTCTGAGGGAAATGTAAGATGCAGTTTTGATAACATGAAAATATTCTCTCTTTTATTAATTCACTGGCGCATCACTGCAGTTTGCTTCACTTCTTTTATCACTCTCCATTTTAATTTCCTCCTCAGTGTATAAATGCTTCCCCTGGTGCATCTTTTTTTTTTTAGTGTGGCTCAGCGGGATAGGACCCTGTGCCCCTGATCAGAGGGTTGTTGGTTTGAATTCCAGCGCCAGTAGACTAATGCCACCATTGTGCACCTGAGCAAGGCCCCTAACCCCTTAGGCCAGGGGTCAGCCACCTGCGGCTCTCCTCATAACGATGGACGAATTCACATTGTCCTGTCGTAACATATTATGATAATACTTTCGTAAAGATTAATCATTTATTTATGAGTTAATATTATTATTCTTCGTTTAGATATTTCTTTAGCTATATGCGAATGCCGCAGTCCGCCGCATGTTTCTGTTACGTCTTACCCGCATAATTTACACCTTCCTCAAAGTCATTCGCTAAAATGCGATTACGTCTCTGGTTAAATGGTATGCTTTCCGGAGTTTTCTTAAGCACCTGGATGTACGCGTCAACGTTTATTGGGATTCCTAATTCTTTCATATACTTTTTGTAGTAAATCGTCGCCACGCCATCCCAGGTCGTTGTAAAAATTATTATATTTTCACCGATTTGCATATTATAGCCGGCTGAGTTGGGAGTGGTGAAGACATTTTGCGCTGCTCAGTCAGCAGAGTTACAGAACTGAAGAGGAGAGCGAAGAGTAGACGACAACAGAGCCAGACGAAAGGAGGGATGAGGGTGAAGTCTATCGCGACAGAACTAATCAGTGTTGTACTGTCAGTCACCTTTGCGCTGTTACGCATCTGAGTGTTTTAATTTGGAGAGCCAGGTGTGAAGCCTCTGTGGCCAATCAGAAACAGTAATTATTAACCTAACTGTAAGACTTAAAGCACTCTTGTATAATACATTATAACGCATTTATAAAGTATTGTAAACATGGCTATAACTATTTATAAAAAGGCATAACACACTACCTTCATAATGCATTATAATGGCTGACCAAGTAAAGTGTTACCAAACTAACTACATTGAAGAACTGAAAACAAGTCCTGGATTTGGAATCAAGGGGCAGATTTATACTGTCTCTTCCCGACAGTATCTGTTCTGTTCATTTAATCCTTGCCTTCGTTTACTGATGCCCTGACCCTCCCTGTCTCACTGTGCAGGCTCCCTGTGAGGCCCTCCACACCCCATCCACGTACCCCGCCAACATGCTACCTCATCATCCTGGGCAAGGCAACTTCGAAGACTTCACCTGCTGAGTCAGTCGCCACTAAGGAGTGGGGCGGAGCCATGCCGCGGGCCGTCAGCACGGACAAGAGAAACAAGTTTAATCTCGGAAACAGCGCTACCCAGAATTTAACAGGAAATAAAACATGGTACCCAAAACTACTTGTCAGTGAATCAGATATTACCTGATACTTAAAGTCTTGTAGATGGATAAATTTTAAAACATGAGTGAAAGCTTTAATGATCAAAAACTAATTTTGCATAACTGGTCACGCCCCCACATTGAAGCCAGTTATGCGTGGATGTAGATGAACTGGAAATTCCCCCCCTCGGAGACCAGTATAGAAGCCAATTCCTCCCAAAGCTTTGGTGTCACATGCAGTGTAACCCAACTGTACAGTCCCAAACTGGCTTGTTAGGTCATTAGAAACCTTGTAGTGTTTACTCCACTGTAAATGTAGCGACGTGGGCTCACAGTTACAGCTGCTTATGATGCTGCAGCTGAGCCGTTTGTGTGGCAACAAGGAACCTGTCATCCATTAAAGAAGACATGAAATGACCAGTTTTCCAGCTTTACTGGGTGATGAGGGCCTGGGTGAGGGTGGAGCTGGTAACGGAATGGACTTCCATGCTTTATATCAGACTGGTTTAGAAGTGTATGAAAATTATCAGGTCTCATCTTCCATATGCATGCTGGTACCTCATCCCCTAGTGCACGTATAAACCATTCTTAATTTTTTTCGTGTCACTGTCCTGTTTTTTTTGACTGCCCCATTTGTCTCAATCACATATGCAATGAATTTTTGGAAAGGAGACGTCGTCCTGGCTTCTGGCTGCATGTGCGTGTGTCTGTATCTGTGTCCCTGGAGCGCGAGTGAGAGGGGGGCGGAGCCAGTTTCCGTAGTGAGAGTGAACTTTTCAGCCTAGTTTGGAATCCCTGTAATTTAATTTTAGGATCTATGCCTGTGTTTGACTGGCCCCTTGTACTACCAGCAGAAAAAATCCTAGTGGAGGATTCAGTGCACGAAAAATAACAGACCCCCCCCAAAAGCTGTCCTGTGTCAGTCTGAACCCAACCACTAATAAACTTCTTCCTGTGTGCCCCTGGTCTCGGTCCACGGACTTTCTGAGATGAACGGCCTCTCTGACTTACTTCATTAACTTCTTTAAGGGGTTCAAACGCTTCAATCAGATTTTCCTCTCAGCTGTGTTTTACTGAGACTAAAGAGATTAAGTGCCTTCAGTCTCTCTTCATAGATGATTTCATTCAGATTAAGAAGTGCTGGACTTGCTCCCCCTAGGATACCCCCTCTAGAACTGTTATCTGTTTCAGCATAGAAAAATATCTACACTCTGGCCTCATCATGTCCACAGAATCCACCACGATGTACCAAACATAGAAAACACACCTTTTCAGGCTAGAATGACAGATGTAAACTCGATTATGGTTTAAAGACTGTTCCTCTCCTTTTATGTGTTTCTGTGTTGTCTGTCCAATGCGGGATCCCAGTTGCTGTATTCCAAATGCTTTTTTCATCACTAATTTCTAATTTTAAATAATTACATATCCCTTTCTACTCACATGTGCATCAATGGACGTGGAATATGTCTGTTTGCGTATAAATGGAGGGTGGATGTTTGGGGGGGTGTGAATGGGGAATGGGCCATGGTGTGTGAGTGTATGTGTGTGCATAAATGGACAGAGGATATTTTGCGCATGTGTGTATGCATGCATATGTATGCATGTGCGTATGCACGCGACACGGCAAAGGACCCCAGACCCGCAAGGGCTCTGCATCTCTGCGTCATGCTTTTATCGGACATACCTGTCATTATTATTACTCTTCATGTGCTGGAATCAGCTGAGAATAAATTGAGAATCACCACTTCAGGTCCCCATCTTATCTTGTCTGTGCCACCAGCTGCTTATGGGACATCGGTGAGAATCCCCTTATACATTATCATAAGCGTTACATCTGTCGCAGCTTTTCCAACACAGCATTACCATACATGTTAAGCAGACTACAGGATGTGTGTTGACTGTTACAACTGTGGCTTGTCCCTAATGTTAGAAGTTTATTTGCAAGTAACCCAGGCTTAAGCTAACTGGATTGTTTAAGAAGATTAAAAAGCTCCAGCGTGTCCTATAGATGCTATATCACTGTTTCCTGGAGTTGTATGAAATAAGGAGTTATTCATTTTTGCAAACTATCATTTTTATTTAACCCTCATGGAGCTTTGAAGTTATAGCTATTGGATATATGATTTGACAGTTTCTTAATTTCTCATCCATACTTTGAATACACCAAACCTTTTATCTCAACTGTAAAACAAAATACTGCAAAACATTTAGTGTCCAATAATGTCTTTAATATCTTTATTATTCTGCTTATTATTCTGTATATTTATTTCAGCCTTTCTTACATTGCTTTTAGAATGTATCTCAGTTGTATTACAATTATATTTATATTTAAATACAATATTTTCTTTCACAGTTAAGGGAACTGAAGAATCCCAATCGAAATTGTTCAGGTTTTTTTTTTTTACATATTTTCTGGAAATATGTCTGTCAGAATACCTTTAATTTCTTTTTCATTTAATTGTGTTGATTGTGTCTTCTGTGTTTGCAGCCTCAGATGATACTAAAAAAGTCACTGCACTTCTTAGCAGTGATTAATAGGTGTTGCAGTGAAACTTTCTGCCCCCTACTGGTCAATCAGCAGTTGACTTTTTTGTATACGAGTTGGAGGTGGCTTTGAAAAACATGGTACTGGCTTACTTATTTACAATTTACAGACAGCCTGAGAGTACTTCAAAAGGAGTTATCAGCGGGTGAAACAGTCTTACACAGCTGATGAGTTCTTCCTCCATTATCTGGCATTATGTGGTGAGGAAATGAACACAACCAAAAGTATTTAAGGAGATGCTGCTGTCTGTAGCTGTTTTCGGAGATAACAATCAAGTGCTGAAATAAAGCGGTTTTTTTTTTTGGTGGTATTAAAACCAAAACCGAAACACCAAAATGATCTAATCAAACAGTTTGATCATATTTTGTGCGTGTGTGTGTGTGTATGTGTGTGTGTGTGTGTGTGTGTGTGTGTGTGTGAACACATCCCACAATTGGTCATCTGAATGTTTTGCTGTGCTTTTCCAGTCTATCTGTTTGAAGGTGGGAGGAGAGTAAGTTGTAGTACTGGATACGTTTTAGCTGGGGCTCAATTGCTTTTGTCTTCTGGGATTTGTGTTGGATGTTTGAACCTAATGGGAAAAAGAGTATTTTATGAAACTGTTACAGTCTGATACGCAAGCACAAAAACTACACCACTGGTATGTAAAAGTGGTGTCACAATATAATCAAAGTCTTTTACTATTATGTTTTTATCATTATTACTACAGTTATTGTTACTGAGACAGTATTAGGCACATATTTACCAATATCAAGCATTTTTTTTCTACCATAAAACCATGTATATTACCAGATAGTCCAGCCTCCACCTTTTTAGACATGACTGTCCTACTGTTCTATTCTCATGAGGTAAAAATAAAAAACAAAAAAAAAACCCGTTACTCCTATTGTCATGCTTATTTTACATTGCTTACCATATAGTGCAGCAGCATCATGACATAAATGATGTCATTCCCCTGTTTCTGACATTTTTGGTTTCAGCTGTAGCCAATACCCTGAAGATGACTTTCCATTTACCTGAATAGTTTGACTTTAATGGTGCTCCTCATCCACGTTTTCATAACATAACATTCATTTTAGTAACATAATGAAGTTTAGAATTAAAGCTGCATTAGCCTGAGACAGAGGATGAGAGACAGAGAGAGTCAGAGTGAGATTGTTGGCCTGCATTGAGTAGACAATGCAAATTGAGTAGTTTGATTTGTTTTTTTTTTTGGCAGAGTTATTAGACCAAACTCAGCTGGCTGCTCTATTCTGTTGAGCTACTCTTTTCAGTTGCAGTATAAAACCTAGACAGACATGAAATCAAGATCATTTGTTCCTGCAAGGCTAAGAGTGGAAGTGATTCTGTTTGTTGACAGCTATTCTGTTCCATTGTTCTGCTTTGTTCTGAGACCCATGGTCATGAATATTTCCTCAGTATTACAAGCCTGTAAATAAACAGCACAGTGTTTATTCCACATTTGCCTGCTTTTGAGGCTGCATTTTCATTTGATTTACATGCAAGATGTGCCTTGACTTTAGTCAGACTAAGAGAGATAATTGCCCCGTTACTTTTTGTTGACATCTTCAATGATTTCCCACGTATTATCCAACACAACAGACTATGATGCAAAACACTAGACCTCAAGACCTCTCAAGCTCTTTTCTAAATGAAAGCAAGTATTCATCACTGCAGCTGGCAGCCAAGTGTCAAATGGGAGGGGCCATGTTGTGTGGGAGGGGCAATGGAGAGTAGGAGGGGCAATGGCGAGTAGGAGGGGTTTATGGTTAGGGTTTGGGTTGGGAAAAGGGGAAATTCTGAGATATATTCTAGTCACCATTTCAGTACGTAGGTCCAGTGGAGAAATGATTTGCTGTCATCCTTAGTGTGTGACCTTAGGTGGTCAGACAGAAACCCAAACACAACTGTCAAAAGCAGTGAAGCTTCGAAGCTTGTGCTTGGTTGCAGCATTGTACAGTCAATCAATTTGGTTCAACCCAATTACTTTTTATTGGGTTAAATTAATTAAGTTATAGGACTAGATTACATGCTCATCCATGCTCAAAAACTTTATAAAGACCTTATTCTCAGATGTAACCTTTTATAGAACTGGGGAACGTGCTGCTTAAAGATATCGACCTGAACATAAATGATTCAAGTTCAGGTCAGGCCCTGCTGTAGTAAGCTCAATCAAGCTAATTAACCTGAAATGCTCCCATAAAACATTTTTAAATATCTAAAAACTGTAGGTCACTTTGGAAAAGGGCGTCTGAGAAGGAAGCGTAACCCAGCAGTGATTAACAGCACATTAAAATCCCGCCCACTGCTGGTTTTGAAGCCTCATTTCTCTCATTGAGCAGGAGTTTATATGATTTGTAGCGTCAGCCAAATGTTTTATTGTTGCAATTAAGGCTCGATGGATTCCTACATCCTGGGGAGGGGGGGTAGGGCAAGATAGCGACACAAAACTTTTGAAAAGCGGTTGTTAGAAGTTTGCGTGTTTAAGCCAGGCCTGAGGCCGCTGCCCATTAACTGCTGAAAAAAAGCAAGAATCTGGCAGGCGGTTTTGTTCTGGATGATTGGACAGACAGCAGCGAACCCGGGGGAGACCAGGGTGGAATTTGACAGCAACGTACCGCACGTCTCCGCCCGTTCCAGCTCAAATTTGCAGCAACTGTCAGGCATGAACTTACCGAGCTGAGCTCCACGCCAACCCATAAGTAGGTGAGACAGTCTTGATGCCTGACTGTTTCTGTGAGGAACGGCACGGGGGGGTCACGTTAAACTGCCAAAAAGCCTACGGCTGAGAGAGAAAAATACATCCACTGTAATGGAAGCCAAACATTGGTAATGTGATGTAACATTACGAAAGAGTTCATTTTAATTCGCTGTGCACGTGTATGGATTTGCTTGAAACACTTATCTCCTGTTCCGGGGGATTAAAAGAGATAAGCTTTTTGCATCCCCACAAAAGTCGAGCTGAAACAATAGACACTTTCTGCCGGCTGAGTAAAGCATCTTGATTAGACACTTTTCTTCCTTCTGAGTCACCATCTGAAGGTTACTCTGAGTCCAGATTGTCAGGCGTCCAAGTCCCCAGTGCATGTAGCACGTTAGTGTGTTGGCCATGCATCTGCTGTCCTATAAATATTCTCTAACGTGTCCAAGTCATTTGTTAGCATCACAGGAAAAAAAAGCGCCAAAACTCATTGCACTTGTGTTGTTGGTGACACGCACACTGACCCCTTTCCGTCACTCCCTTATTTCTGTATGTGTGTGTCTTTATATATAGAGGCTGTACCTTGAGCTGGCCTGGCTTCAATGGCAGACCTCTGTGCCTTTGAACAGGGTGTTATTATTTTCCCACATCTGGCGGTTCCTTCGGTGACAAAGGCTGTAATAGCTCTTACATCACATGTGGCGGGGTATAGAAAGCAAATTAGAATGTA
>JAODJU010000130.1:2970274-3036060 GCA_026776725.1 Gnathonemus echidnorhynchus
GGGGGGGGCGTTTTGGGACCGTCACTTGTGTAGAAAGATCATCTTCGTTTGGCTGTGGGCGAAGGCTCTCTGAAACAGACCATCTTGTTTCTTAGTTAATGCTTAGTTATTCAGTTATTCCAAGAGAGTTACGAGTTCTGCCCAGTTAAAAAGCTTAGCTTATTACTAGAGGCTTTCAGGTTACAGTACTCTGCATGACCCCCCCCTCCTGGAACGTGAACCGAAATCCTTCCGAAGAACGGCCTGTGCAGGCACTGCACTTGCTATCATACTTCCTGCTTTGGTCGGGATCACGCAAAGCGACCGAAGACAGACTATGGCCAGATGCCGGATGCGGTCGTCGTGGGCAACCTGTTGAAGGCACCAACCAGAGCTGGCTTTCATACCAGAAGCTTGGCAAACGGGCCCCTGCGGGAAGCGAAGGCGTGCAATGCTCCTTGCCGAGTCACCCTCCTGACGAGGCTTGCCACCCCCTAGTGTCTGCCTCCTGCGACAAACCATTTCCACCGAGCTTGCGGGCTGCCTTCTCATGGCAGGAGTCCGCAGGAGTCCAGATCGGCTGCCAGGAACACTCTCGTTTGAATCAAGTCACATTAGAAGCCTGTCTAGAGCCAGCTTGCTTTAATTCTGCAGCCGTCTTCATTTCCACGTCCATATCCTGTGTAATTATACACGGCTCACAGACCAGAATGTCACTAATTATTCATGTGTCACACATCCTCTCAAAAGTCTCATACAGAGAAGCTCCATTCTCGCTTTCAGGATGCCTTGTCTATGCAGCCTCCTGCTTTTTCCCTTTCATGTGCGGTCGAACACGCGTGAGATAAAGGACGGCCCTGCCATTCTTCATTACTCCCCAACAAGCGTGACAGATTAGGCACCCCTTTCTTTATTTTTTTTTCTTCTCTTGCCGCGGCTCGAATTTATCCTGTCCAATCTCTGGGAGTAATTAGCGAGTCCAGCCGCTCGTCACAGATAAGGCAGCTCCTTGCTCTCCTCGGGCTTGGACCGCGCGTGCTCCTCATTAAGACGATTAATCGCTCCGCCGAAGAGCACGCGGGGTTTGGCGGCGGCGGCGGCGCTACCTTAATTACAGCCGCGCCTTTCAAGCCCCCTCGTTTATTTCAAAACGGCGCCATCCATCTCTTGTACACGAGAAGGAGGATCCGCTGCCCGACCCAGACCTTCACCCCCCCCCATCGATAATGTCGCCCTCCAGATTTGATGAGTGCATTTTTTTTCTTTGCTGAAAAGTCAGATCGGATTTGCAGAAAAGGGAGGTTCGTCTGCATCGCTGGCCGGGCTGTCTATATATCTTCTTTAATTTCCAGATGAACGTCTGCTTGGGTTGCAGACGAAATGCGCTGGCAATTTAAAAAATTTGCCTTGATTTTTTATGCTTATAACATTAACTGAAATTTGTAGTGGATGTTATTTTAAAGTATGACAAGATTTTTAGAGATCATTACAGCAATAATTCAGTGTAACGGCATAGCCGGTTCCCGGTAAAGAGCAAGCTCACCATATCGACGTGATGGACCCCAGTAGGCTATGAGTGTTAAATGTTCAACATTATCCCACTATTCCAAGCAGAGAATCCAATATTGTACCATGTAATTTGTCTTATCCATATTCATTTCAGAATCAGATTTCCTTTATTGACATTTTTAGTGTATTTGCATAAAAGAAATGCTGTTCTCCCAAACCAAATTGTGCCATAATGAACAAATATCACAATAGATAGATAGATAGATAGATCTTGTCTCCGTCTCACCCTGCCTTGGTCTTGGTAATGACTTGGTGGTCTTGACTACATCTTTATGTCATTGTTGGGATTGGGGTTTCGCCCATAGAAATGAAAGGATGGTCCCCACAAAGATTACAGTTCTGTGTGTGTGTGTGTGTGTATGTGTGTCTCCCGTGCCTATATATCATGTGCTTCATTATTTCATGATGCAGCTTAAAATTCTTGGATTTAAAAAAAAAATATATATATATATATATATGTCAGAACATAATCTAAGACTTTATTTTCCAAGAAACCTTTTCTCAGCGACCTCTTAACCCATAATCCCATCCTTGCCAGTGCACATAAAGCTAGCACACTAGTCACGTGTTAGTGGTTCAGCAGTACACAATTTATCTTAATACTTCCTCCTGCCACATGAACAAGCTGAGAAAATAATATTCTTCATCAGGCTATTAACTATTATGAAGTGTATTGACAAGAGGAATGGAAAGATGTATGAACCGTCAATACCAGAAGGTGTATGGAGATCTGAGGCATCATTAGAACTGCAGCCAACTGGACAGCATGGGTATCCAGGATATCCTGGGTTTGCACACTACTCGTGTTGAAGCCCCCCCCCCGCCCCAAAGAAAAAGCTGGGAAATTGACCTAGAGGGTACACTTCAACCTTCATTCTGCAAAACAGACCCCAGATTCTTCGACAAAATTGAGACTAAATAATGAATATGTAGTCCTAAATTCTGAGAATTTTTGAAGCGTTTCCTGTTGTGGTTCAGGTATCTTAAACAGTGCTGATAATGGCCCAAATTCCTGTTACCGAAGAACTAAAGAAACAAATACAGGAGCAGACATAACAATACGAATGTGATTCTTAAACACAAACTCAAATTAGCTCTAGTTTAAACACTGGTGGATATTTGCAAGGAGCTGCTGCGGAGTAATTGGTTTTCCCTGCTGGTTTGTTTTGCGATGTTTCTCAACACCTCGTGGGAATGAACTGGAGAAATCAAAGTGGACGCTAGTCATTAACATGGACTTAAATAAATCGCAGCACATGCTCCAGGGGGACCAGTGGGGATCAAAGATGTGACTCCATGAAAGTGGCTTCACTTAATTGAAAGAATATTAATTAAACTCAAACGTTATCATTTTGCGTCCTCGTTTCTTCATATCAAAAACATTTTCATCTATCTGCTATGTGGGCAAAGTGAGGTTTTGAAGAATCTCTTGTTCCTGGAGACACCACGATTCTTCCTGGAACACCAACGAGACTACATTATTTTACATTATTTTATTTCTTTGCACATATTTTTTGATTGTTTTGTGTTTTGTACATATTGTTCAATGTCACACTTCTTGTCCTGTCTTGTGTTTTGTTTGCACTGTTCTGGGAGCTGCTGTCCCAGTCTCCTTGTACTGTCATGTACAATGACAATAAAGAACTGGATCTTGAATCACATGATGCTGTAATCTCAATCCTCGTATCATTTCTTGTACCTTGCTTTTCAACTTTGTCTGACCATCAAGAATAACTTTTGACCCACCAGGTCTCGCCAGCCTTCCTACCATCTGACATCGTATCTCATCTCCATTTTGCAAAGCTTTTTAAACAATCGTTCTTCCTCAGCCAGCAAATCGATGTGTGTTTACTGAAGGCAAGTATAATCAATATACTAATTATTTAAAAGCCACAGCAGGAATACAACCACCAAACAAAAAGTGTTGTTTTAAAATATTGAGACAGCGTGCATTAGCTTTACATCTGGAAAAGCCTTGTATCTATACAATATGCCTTCAGATGGTTAGAGGAAAGGCTTGTATTGACATCTATCATTCTGTCCATCCATCATCCAACCAATGGTTGAGAATGGGCTAATGAGATTATGTGTTCAATACAGTATATAAATACAGTATATTTATTTATATATACAAGCATGTATCAGTTCAATAATCACGTATACAGTGTAGGATCACAGTGACCTATTAGGAGGCACAGGGCACAAGGCAGGAGACACCCTGACCAGAATGCCAGGCCATCAAATTTATATTTTATTTAGATGGTTTTATCAAAGCGACATACATTTCTTGAGAAAGCAAGATTAAAAAAAAAATCTGGAGAAATTGCAGGTTAAGGGACTTTGGAGATACTGATTAGCCTAAAAAAGTGATTCTATTCTTGTTTAGCCTAAGGACCCACATTTTTCCTTCGCTGTTAAGAGTGTACTCATGATAGGCAATCCGTAGTGTGGTCAAACATGTTCGACCAGCTAAAGTATAGCTGAGCACGCGACACAGACATGACGTCAATGATGCTTCTGGTGAACGCATGTGCCCATGTATACTTTACGTGAACTGAACCCAGAAGGAAAGGATCAGGTAGGCTGTACAGATCAGGTGCATTTCACAACCATCGCGGCAAAGGGATCACTTTGGTTTATGGAAGAGGTGCAGTGTTTGCTGGAAATTTGGGCTGACGAGAGAATCCGGGAACAGCTGTACGCAACACAAATAACCCCAAGATATTTGCTAAAATACAGGACTATCCTATATTACGATTAAATGAAAATCGCTGCATTGCATACCCAATAAATCTATACGAGGGCTTATGTGTATTTGTGGCAAAGATGACTCCAGAATAAACCACAAAACAGGGATAATACTCATGAACTCCATTGTGCTGGGTAGTAGCCCTTTCCTCCCGTTTTCTTCAACACAAAAAGTTGCGTGGTGATGACAGAAGCGTGTTCAAGCCTGCAATGTTGAGTGCAATGTGAGCGCAGACCAGCGGGGGAGTGGGGAGGAGGGGCAATCGTGCTTGGACACAGTAGAAGTCAACTGGGCCAAGTGTGAATGCACGCCATAAGTCACAATCCAAACAAGTTGTTAACTGCGGGGGGTGGAACCGCTGGGGGGGATAGGGGGAGCTGGTGCTGATATTTTTTAACCACTGACTCCACAATCCCTGAAACTGATCCCATGACACAGTTTTGGCTCCCGACTTACCAAATGGGAAACCCTGGTCAAAAATTCTAGAATGCATTCTAAAGTACAGCATGGGTAGGACATGAAAAGACCACTGACAGAGCACAGATGGGATTCAGTTGGCCACCTGTGAAGGTGTGAGGCGAGAGTGTTACCCCAGGAGCTATGGGCACGCCCCTGCCCTGTCTTCTACAGGAGTAAAGGCATCTAGACCCTAAATGAATCAGCCTGATGCATTCTGCAAGCCATGCAACTTTCCAATTATTCAACCAAACCTTAGAAGACCCCAATCATCTGATTGAGCCTTTATTAAGCTTCGACAGTCACAGTTGTGTCATCTAGCTGCATTTTTTATGCTCACTTTCATGCATGCTCAGGGGAAAAACCGATTTAGTGTAAGTGATACAGTTCTTATGTGTAAAGAATTAGCTGATATAATCAGGGCTTTTTAGGACTGTGTAGGTTGCTGCTTTATGCATAGTTGGGCTGAGCTATACATGTGGTTTGATCTTCACTGAATAAAACTGTAAAACAAAGTGGCTTGGTTACAATCCAGGCCTTTAACTGCAGTTTAGTCGATTTGGATTAAGGGCCTGAACACCAGTTATAATTTTTATACACTCAGCGAAATTCAAAAAGGCTATTGCAAGCATTTTGATTTTATCAATCACAGTTTGGAAAAAATAAAGTATTTATAGTATCTCATTATCATTAAAACAAAACCAAAGCTTATACAAAAACAATCAGATCCTCTATGTTTAAACATCAATCATTTTAACAATTTTGACAACCTTTGAAAACTGTATGATGTGTGCTCCATTGAGAGAATAAAACAATATAATCATATCAAATTTTCACATATAAATGGAAATTAATGTATTCTTGGAACTGGAAATAGAACCAAATATTACATTTAAATTATTGGTAATTTAATATTTTTTCAGATGCCAGACAGAGCAGAAGAATGGCTTTCTGGACGTGGCACTTAATGCAACTGAACTAATAATGCCTAACATTTAAAACAGTGAAAAATTATAATGCATAACTATTTCATAGTGTGTCAGGTTATCTCACATTCATATTGTTCATATAATTTTGAATTTATCTCCACTCTCACTCATGAAATCAATAAGATAGAGACTAAACAATAAGAAACACCCTGTTCCCCTGTGCAAAATGACTGCATCGGAATTAATTAACGTGACTCAAGGTGGATGGGCTCATCTGTTTCGTCCTCATACCACACCTCTGCCAGCAGGCACCTTGCTGTCTTCAAATTTCATTGACCGCTGTCATATTGATCAGATCAATAAAAAAAAAACAGGGAGCACTGGGTAAACAAAAATTGAAATAAAGCAAACAGACCACTCACATTAATCGATGTCATTGGTGGAAGAGGATTGTGCTGTGGCACATGTCTATTTTGTAGCTGGTTTTACAGTTAATGAGACTGGACTGGGTTTCTTATGCAGCAATTTTAAATGAAAACGCAAATAGTATGCCTGTAATTTAACAAAATGTATTAGGTTGTCATAAGGCCAAATGAAAGGTATTGCTTTAAATGGTTTGTGAAGCAATGCAGTGTGAATTGATTCGTGAAGGGCTTCTGGGAGAATGCAACCTTTTACTTCAACACAGTGTTGGGCATTTTTTAAATTTGTATTACACTACTGTAGATACTCTCACCTTGTATGCAGTGGCACTGTAAAGGAAGGGGAGTTAGAAAGATTCCAGGGGCTCTAAAATACTTGGAACTTAACTGGATTGGGGGCCCAAAATCTCTACTGGCACCCCTGCTTGCCCTTAACCCCCCGCCCCAGGGACACTGCACACTGTGCTGTGACCCCCAAGCCTGCTCTCACCTGTATGTGTGTCTGTGTGTCTCACAGCAAGAGGGGGTGGGCAAAAAGAGAATTCCCCTGAATACAGTATCACTACTACAGTGATTCCCAGCCTTTTTTGGCCTGTGACCCCATTTTGACATCACAGATTTCTGGCGACCCTGTAAACATTTTTTTTCTAGAATTAGTTTTTGATCATGTTTGTTACACCGTGTTGTAAACACAGAGTAGCCAGATTAGTGCACAAAGTAATATTTTATTTTCCCTGATAACATGTACAGTTAGGAGAGCTTGTCTTCACAAGGCTGAAGGTGATAGCGATCATTTTATTTCAACCAGTGGCGGAGCTAGACTTTTATTTAAGGGGCGGGGCAAAGGGTGAGCAAGAGTTTCTCAGAGGGGTCCATATAAATATGATAAATGAATGAAAAAATATTTTTCTCGTACGCACTCATAATAAACAGTGAGTTCAAATGTTTGTTGAATAAACACAACAGACATTTACAAAATAATAAACACCAATCATAAAGACCAAGCCTAATCTAATTAATTAAATTAATGAATCTAGGCAGCTAATTAAACCCTCACATTACAGTATAGTGAAGTTGATTCAAAGCTTCAATATGACATGCATAGCCTGCTTACACGCAGTAGAAAACTAATGACTGGTTCTCCGCATATACACATACCACACATCTGTACCTAACTGGTTAAGAAAAATTCAATAGTACATGTACAATCACAAGACGTACGCTAGGACTGCAGCAGTTTCGCTGCGCACTAAGTCACACAAACAGCACCACTCGCACGAGCGCCAAATGAAACAAACCTGTTCTCGCGATATTTGAAGTCACCTAGTTACGGACAGGCAGCCCTATTGCTGTCTAATGAGAAAATGGCGGCCCGTGGTAGCTTCCAGACAGCGACAACGGGTGGCGGCGGAGCTATGGGCCCCGGTCCCCCGGTAAGCGGCGGTGCTCCCGGTATGGGCCCGGGAACTCCGTCGGGGAGGATGGGTCCTTCGCCTGCAGCACAGAACCACATGTACCGCTCACCGATGCCTGGGCCTGGATACCCGGTAGGATACTGGGCTTTGGGAACAAAGGGAAGGGGATTGGAGGGAGGCTGGGACGCTAACCGGGATGCGCTTCTACCAATAAGTAAAAGCCATATTTTACTGGTTAAATATGAATAGCTAACTAGCCCTCTAACCTACTCTCTACCTACCTGGTTTCGATTTATAATAACCTGTGAAATGTGTAGTGCTGTGTACTGCAACGTTTTAACCTAGTTTCGAGTGTAAACCGAACGTTACCCGCGTATACTTAAGATTAATAAAAGTAGGATTTTTAACTAAAGTACGTACTTAATAGAAAGTAAAATTTACAAATAATGTTCTATTCTTATTACTTATGTTTTCCATTTATTATATTAGTTTATATTTGCTTATATTCATGACTACCCGGGTCAGTAACGTCGTAGTCTGTCCTGTATTAAGACAGTTTAACCCTGCAAAAAATACTATGGTAAATAATATGTAGTGTAAAGATATTTACAAATATTGATTTACTAGTCAAACATTGTGCGACGTAAAAAGTATCGGAATAGTAGAAGCGAGTAGATTTTGCTTAGAAGGTTTTATGTGAGTGCTGTTATAGTTTTTATACAGGAATGTATAAATGCACAACAGGCAGTAGCCGATAAGCCATGGGAACGAATGCGAAATACTGCATTTATTTGGGATTTCACAGTCGTGTGTTTAATTTGCGGCAGTGCACACGGACCGTTCAGATTACCAAAAGTATTCCAGTGTAACGGTGAACTGTCCACTGATATGTGGGTACCGATTATTGTCACGCGGTTATGAAGGGTGCAAATAATAACGATGACACTTTATTGATCCCTTGTGGGGAAATTCTCTTTTCGCCTACTCCTTGCTCTCCTTGACACATAGACACACATATAGGTGAGACCAAGCTTGGCAGTGAAGGTGAGAGCAAGCTTGGCAGTGAAGGGCAGCCATCTGCAGCAGCGCCCATGGGGGGGGGGGGGGGGCAGTCTTGCTCAAGGGCCCACAGACGTGACCATTCTGCCACTGCCGGGCTGGAACCGGCGACCTTCCAATCAAAGGCACAGAGGCTTAGCCCGCTGATCCACACGCTGTTCCCTGAAACAGATGTCGGAATCTGGGATCAGACCAGGGACCCTTTAGATCTTCAGTCTAATGCTCTCCCGTATGAGCTATTTCAGCTCAGCAGTCAGTGAGTTAGTCAGCATTTAATTTAATTTAATCAGCAATTTAATACCAGATATGGTGATTTAATTACATGTGGTTTTTAACTCTCAACCAAGCATTTGAGTCCTTACTGGTGTTTTATTGAGCTGCCCGGAAGCATCACATTGGAAGTTTATCACTAATCCTTCAGTTTCACGGTAAGTGTTGAAAGGCCCAACATTGGACATTATGTCTAACGATAATGGTGGTGATTCACAATGCACCATGACACTGATAACCGATTTTGTGATGTTACCGATAACCTGATTAGATTAGATTAGATTGACTTTATTAATCCCACAATGGGGAAATTTCTTAGAAACAGCAGCAGTAATAAAAAAAGACAGTGTAACAGGATCCATAGGATCAGCAAAAATAACAATATAAGTACAATATAGATAATAAAAACAATAGAAAACAATTTCTAGCTGTATAAATATAAGTAAAAATTTAAAGAAAGAAACATATACACAATGGTAGTTGTATGGATGAACAGGGAAGGGGATGAATATATCACTGCAGCGATGTGTTGTAAAGTCTTATAGCTGTGGGGAGGAATGATCCCCACAGAATATCCTCCGAGCTCCTCAAATCTGGAGTCGAACTGCTGTCATGATGACCCTACTAAAGATCTTGTGGATGTGTGTAGTGACCGCAGAGCCAGTCATAGCTCATGTGTCACCATAGGCAAGCTGGTGTGCAGTATATACAAGTCATGCATCGTTCATTATTCCTTTGCGAGAGATTTCTCCAGTGGTTCTGTTTGAAATTAAGCTTTGTTTTCTTCAGTTGACAATCCTTAATATTCAGCTATAACTATATATGTCTCTTGTGAAATAAATCGCCTGTTTATGTAGAAATAAGCCTAGGAGGAAAACTAGTTCGAATTTTTTGTAAGTATGCGAAGTTCCTGATTGTAACATAATAAGAAATGAATCCAGCCTGGTTCTGCTTCATCCTTACTTGCCATGACAGTAGAAAGTTCTAAAGAGCATTTGATGTGGTAAACATCACTGACGGCCCCCTGGGCGGCCCTGGGGCCTGCAGCGATTGCCCAGAGGCTTGTTAAAATATTGACTTTTATATCGGTTGCCTAGTAATCTGCTTTTGCCTTGCCGAAGACTGGCATCCCAGAAAAACCCGTAAAAGCAAATCAAGCATTTTTTTTCCCCCCGTTGGTTATGTGTATGAGGATAAATGGGTGGTTCTCTGCATGGGGCCCTCAGCTGCTGCGTACAAGGTAGAAGGAATGTGACAGTCTGCAGAACCTGCAGATCATGTGTAGGTAGCTGGGACCCTTTCTTCTTGGCTCTATTCCTTCTGTCCTAGAACTCACTTGCTACGTTTTTATTTGTTCAGCGGGTGCTTTTTGTCCAGAGTGACGTACAAGCGAGGCGGATAGTGCATTTACTCACTTGCATGTGAAGTCAGTAAAACGCTTCTTGTTGTGTTTGATGAATAAGGCTAAGCTTTAAATTCTGCACTGTTGGAGAGGTATTATATTGTATACCTTCTCTGAGAATAATGTGCTACCTGAATCTGGACTCCTGCTATGGCAGTATATGAAAGACATAATATATAAAATGCAGGTTAACTTTCATATTATTATTATTAGCTTTTCAAATTATTACTGTGGGTGCTGTAATGTTGGTTTGCAGGCATTCATATTTGAGTGAACTATAGCAGGATTTCACAGATAGTCATTATATCTACATAATATTGAACTATAGTATAAAAAGTCTACCAGTGACTTGGCAATACATGCATTTTAGGTATCAGATGTGTGTTTCTGACAACGCTGATGTGATGTCTAGCTTTTGCCATGGTTGCGTGAATTTTTGTAATTGGTTATGTGTTCTATAATCTTATGAATCTGATACTTCAGTTTCTATGGTTAAACCATTGAAGGCCTACTCACAACCATTCACATTTAACTTTGCTTTGGATGAAAGTGTCAACCAACTTGCAGTACATGCACGGGTGACACTCTCTCACACACACACTCACGCACACACAGACCTGTACTCTGTACGGTTACAGAAATGTAATCTTTATTGGGACAGTCCTTTCATTTCAATAGGCAAAACCCTAATCCCAACAACGACATAGTGATGAAGTCAAGACCACCTAAACCGAGACCAAGTCATTACGAAGCCCAGAGTGTATCGAGACCGAGACAAGACCAAGAACAAAGCAGGGTGAGACCAAGACAAGATCAGAAACAGAGTAATGTTTGAGTCTACATAACACAACACATAGCTTAGTATTGTGAAGGAATACATGGTTAGTGCAAGGGGGAAATGATTATCTTTGATTTTGCATCCATTTGGTAACTTGTTGAAGTTATCTAATAAACAGCAATGCATGCTTTTATATATATATATTTTATATTTATTACTTTATAACCTCTGAAAGTGAAATATGAAAGCATTGTTTATGATCCACTGGATAAGCAGACAACACGGTTTTAGAGTCTAATGCTGAATGTTTATCGCTGTTGTTTTTCTGCCTATTTACGCTATGATTGGTAAAGTGAAATTTGAGGAAAAACTTTTAGTTAACATTTACCCTCAAAGAACAAACCAGCGCTGTAGCGCGTCATTTACATGTAGAAGGTGTTCCAGTTACACGATGGGCATGTTCAATTTCAACTGTTTTGATGGAACTCGACATATCAACTCGACAAACATATACGAACTTTTGTGCATGAAAATTGCATATAAGTAATATTAAGTAATCATCTTCCTAATAAATAGAATGCTGCCTTTTGCTGTCATTTCTAGTTGAATTGCAGCCCTTTTATTTATAGGCTAATAAATTATAAGTATTTTTTCAGAAGGGTAGTATGTAGATCATTGCTGAAGCAAATACAAGCTTTGTTTTCCGTCTAATTTAGTCCCCACAATGTAATGTGTATCTGACTCATACACACACACACGCACATTTAAGTGTGTCTGCTTTTTGGGAATTCGAACATGCAACCTTTGCATTGTCGGCACCCCGCTTAACTGCTGGTTAAGCTGCAGAAGCTACTGAAAGCCATTTTTCATCAGTAAACATTTTAGCATATATAATCCTACCTACGTTACTTTTGCCCGTTGTGTAATCCACTAAAAAAAAAGACGTGATTATCCAGCATTTTCTGGAAATCCATGGATCTGTTCTTCACCTGAACTCTGTGTTCCCTTTTTGAAAGGGATGCTCTGTCTTTGAAAGGTACAGTGTGTTCTGGCTTCTGCTAAACCTTCCCCATCAGTGATTCTGTAGAAATAATGATTATGTAGATAAGTGCCCCTCCCCTCTTATTTCATGTCACAGAAATAAAAATTTGATTTTCTGAAACGTTCAGGGCTGTGGCCTTGGTTGGCTAGGCTTTGGTACCCTCTCCTGTGTGGTTGTGAACCAGATTTTATCAGCAGCCTTTAACAAAAGCATTCAGTTGATGAATGGAATTCCTTAATGAGCCGCATAGCATTGTGTATTAAATTTTAATATCAACAGTTAAATGTTTTTCAAGGGCGGCTCAGTGGTCGCCTCACACCTCCAGGGATGTGGGCTTGAATTTCGTGTGTGTGTGGGTGTGTGGTTTATTTCCCCATGTGTTGTGGATTTCCTCCTATACTCCAAAGAGATGCAGTTTGGCTAACTGATGTCTCTGAATAGCTAATGGTGAGTTACTGTCTGTCTGTGTTCCCTCTGCTGGACTAGCACCTCATTCAGGTTGTACTCCAGCTTTGTGCCCAGTGTTGCCTGGGTTAGACTCACGTCTCCTGACCAAGATTGGTGGTTGGCAGATGTAAGGGGATTGACGTCTTTCATGTTCCGTTATGAATGTTCCACCAGTTCTCACAATGAATTCAGAGTTTTATAATACTTTTTCTGGAAGAACCAAGGGCATAGATTTGAGTAGGAACACGTCCCTACCATTCTGTGGGGGCACAATGTGTGTTTAGGGGGGCAGGGATTTTGGGGCTGATTTGGTCCTTACATATGTTAAAATCAAACCTATGCCTTTGGGAAGGCACAGCCGGTGGTGGGGGAGAGCAGCGCGCCATGTTGGCTCTAAAGGGATCGTCAGTGGAAGGTTATGAAAATGGATTGCGGTTCCTTTACTTTCCAACAACGCCGAAGAACAAATGTTGCATTGCACCGATTTGGGAGACTGTAGCGAGGTTCTAAGTGGTGAATAAGGCGACAAATTCCCTTGTCCTCCATAACAGAAAATGGCTGGTCATTCAATACATTATTAAAATCCTTTATTTTAGTAGGTCTGTCTTTTTAGTTTTGGTGCTGCTCTGTTGAATATTGACTCAACTTTAAATATCGGGCAGCAGCATTAACTAAGGTTGACACTGGGCCAGGGTCTTGAATTGTAAAGAACATCAGCTGATATTAATATGGTAACTGATATATTGTGCATCTCTACTTGTGTCTTGCCTCAGTTTACAGCACTGTTTTTATAACCATCAGCCAGTCTTGAGTTTGGATTATGTACTGAGCTGGACTCCTAACAAAGGGCTTAGCCATCGAGTTCTAAAAGGTCTTTTTCTAGTAATATCCTTTTTCTATAAACGTTTTTCTGGGATGTGTTCAGGCTGCAGTAAATTGCATTACGCAGTAAAAGCTGAAACAAAAAATGGAGATGTTTTATCCGGCAGTGCGAACTTGCATAATCGAATGTCAAATGAATTCTTTAAGGTGCAGAGTATACAAGTGTGTTAAATGGCTGACCTCAGCTCCAGACTCAAATGGCATCACATGCTGACAGTATGAGGATTAACTTCATAAAGCAGTGCAGTGTGGGTTTTCTTTAAACCACATCATGCCAGTTTATTGTGAGTAGTCTTTGAATTAATTTTCTCTTCCTGGACAGTTTTTCTTGTATCTTGAATAGTGTCTACATAAACGGCATGAGTACTGTATGGCATGTTGAGCTCCACAAGCTTTATAGCAGTTTGTTTTTCCAAGGGAGACTTCAATAATCTTAGGTGTATTAATGAATATTTGTACAAGGATAAATCGTCCTTTTAATGCTGTGAATCTGCCCATCCATGGCTGTAAACACGGCTGAAACCTCTCTGTTGCACTGTTTTTTTTTTTTTTTTTTTTTTTTTTTTTTGTCCGTAAGAAGCTGCTCCCCTGAAAAGATGTTCTGTCTTGCTTTGCCCATGTCCTTGACTGCGCTCTGGCAAAGCACGCCTCAGCAGTGCCGAGTTGAAATCAAGCAGAGGATCAGCGCTTGCGAGAGAAGCGCCGATTGTCCTGTATAAATGCGAGGTGGTGGGGATGGGGGTAGCGCTGGGGCTTATTTATGAACGCCCTGACGTGCGGGAATATTAAAATAATATTCTGCTGAGGTTTTTCTTGGCCAGATTCCCATGTTTACTGAGATTTATCCACCTGGTCCTATGGGGAGAGAACTACTTTTGATACTGGGCCAAATTAATTCTTTTCAGCCAACAGAATGATGAAAAATGTGCATGTGCTTGTTTGTAGATAAATACGGAGTAATTTTATGGCCTTGATTTGAAAACTGGGTGCCTTGTTTTCTCCTCTGAGTGCCAGAGTGAAGCACATGGGAGAAAATGAATGAACGTAGTAGCGAGGCTTTGGTTTTGGACCTGGGGGATTATAGTGGGTGGTGACGTAGTCTGGGCTCTTGTTGCGCTGCCCAGGTGTGGTTGGAGCGCGTGCGGAGCGACCGGCAGCAAACCCGCGAAGGCGCTTTCTTTGCCAAGGTGGCTGTGGAGGAGGTGGGGGGGGGGGGGGGGGGGGGGAGGGAGGGAACGGGAGGGACACAGGACAAGCGAGAGCGAGGAGACGGGTACGCCTGCATGTGGCACCCGTGTCTCGTGTCCAAAGGCTCCGGCGACAGAGCTGCTCCCCGGGGAGAGGGATCCTTCGCCGCAGCAGCCATGCATTCGGAGACGCGCAGCCGGCTTTTTGACTTCCTGGCGCACGGCGTGGTGAGTGCGACGGCCCCCGCTGTCTCTCGCGTCCCTCGCGATCTCTTTCCGTGGCCCCGGCGTGCTCTTAATCATCGATCCTTCGCTGTTTCTTACGTGGCACTGATTGGACGTTAATTAACAGCATTCACGTCCATCTTTTTTTCCCCTCTAAAAACCTATTAAAAATTAACCCTGTTTTCATTCATGAGTCTGTCTTTAGGTGGGATGGTGGTGAGCCTTTCTTCCCTTTTTTTCCATTTATTAAATGAATGAGTTTTCATGGTGGTGTCTTAGACTGAGAGCCACTGAAGCCTGGTTTCCTTACTGTGGTGCTGCTCGGTCTCTGTTTAATTATACTGTTATAGATCTGGGTGTAATGAAAATGCCTTTCAGGGGAGACCCACACCACCAGCACGGCTCCCGTCCGGACTCCCTGAGTGTTAAAGGCTTTCTGGTCAACACTGCCGCAGAGTAGGAGGGGAAAAAAAACCCTTTAGGATGGGCGGCCGTAGTGTGGAGGGGAAACTGGTGTAATCATCAATCCTCCCTGACTGGAATGATCTTTATCACGCTACTCGCCACGCTGTAGTGAAGCAGTGCGGCTTCTATGAATATTTTAATATGACAGTTTTGCAGTGGTTTGTGGGTGCAGTGATCAGCCCTGTAGCCTAGAGAGAGTCTGCCACAGAAGATGGGACAGCTAGAGGGAGTTGATAGCCATATTAAATTTATTCATGCAGAATTTAACAACCATATCGGTTCTGAAGGGGTGTCTCGGTAGGTAAGTGTTGCCGTATACCTCCAGGGTAGGGGGTTTGAATCCCAGTCTGCTGTCCCCCTATCGTGCTGGTTTCCTCTGGATACTCTGGTTTCCTCCCGCTCTCTAAAAACACGCAGTTGACTGATGTGTTTCTCAGGATTGTCCATAGTGTCGATGTGCTTCCTTGTGTGCCCTTGGATGGACTGGCATCTTATCCAGGGTTTATCCCAGCCTTGCTGCCTGGGCAGGGCACCAGGCCCCTCTGACCCTGACCAGGATAATGAGTTGGAGGATGGATGGATAGATGGACGTAGGATCTGAATTAGGACAAATTCACATGGATAGGATCCCTCAGTGACGGCTTTTCTTAAATGTCAGAAAAACTCATCTTTTTTCATCTTTGAGTACATCTTCTAAACACTTATCCTGGTCAGGCTTGCAAGAGTCTCCATTACATTTTAGTATGTTGTTGATATTCAAGTTCACACTGCAGTCATGCATAGTTCATTCTTAACTGATGTACTTTGAAATGTCAAAAATGATCCTAATCCCTTAACCTCATGACTTCATTCATTTAACTGAATGGTAGATCTCTTGTCTGTACCTGAATAGCATCTCGTCCTATTAGTATTGAGCTTTTTTTTAATATTGACCTTAGATCAGGGGTGGCCAATCTTATCCAGAAAGGGCTGCTGTGTATGCGGGTTTTTGCTGCAACTCCCTAATTAGGTCATTAATTAGAGGACTGATTGGCTGAAGAGTCCTCACACCTGGGTTTGAACAGCTGACCTAAAAGATATCTCAGAACCTGCATACACACCGGCCCTTTGTGGATAACGTTGCTCCACCTGTACTGTAGTGTTAATCCATTTTCATCAAATAGCCGCTTTATTTGGGATCAGTTCTGTTTTCCAAGTTCTCCCTTATTCTCTTATATCGGTAGATGAAGAGCCTGTTAGCTCTCCTGATTCACTTTCATGTGTCAACTGTCCTCATCTACACATGTAACTTGTGGCTCCACTTCCAGGTCTTTTCTGCACTGTTCCTTACCAACTCCAGCTTTTCTTATTATGTAGAGGGACTGGAGTATTTGAATATATAGGGATCATGCCCATTTTTGTTAGGAAGTGTATTCAAATGTCCTGTTACTCTCGGAATTTGTGAGGTGGTCAGGTGATGCACTTTCATTGTTGAATTACATTATACACCAGCTGCTCTGTCAGGATACCTGATTCTGATGTCATTTTAGATTCTGTTCCAGAGCCATGTGATGCAAAACAGGCATGTGAACTGTGTGCATGTTTTGGTTTGCTGATGTTTGTGCCAGGGCTCGTTTGGTCCCCTTTTCTGAAAGTAGAAGTGCCGTATTGCATTTATAAATTTGTTTTATAAACCTCACCTAAGAGACGCCCAGTAAACACTTTCTTGAAATGAGTGTACAAATCGTTAATTGTCAATGGGGAAAAGTCAATCTGAGGTCCACATAAATAGTGCGTGTGGAACTAGCACAGCTGTGGAATATTGTGCAATAAGGGACAGATGATGTTGCTTTTGCGTGATGTTTAAGGGACAGATTAGCCATGTCCCTGTGAAGGTGTGGGTCTGCTCTCTGTTTAACAGTGAAAAATGTTAGATAATACATCGCTGAAGCATCGCATGGTGTGATGCTTTTATTTTTTTACTTTGGACGCGTGATTTAGGATGCGTGTGCTGTTGGTTGCTGTCCTTGGCCGGCCTGCCTTTGTCTTTTCTGAATTCCATCGAAGTTATATCATGCAGCCTGTTCAGTAAGAACATGCCTCTTTTGTCCCTTTCACAGAGGCCGGGAATGCCCCCGTCCAGCCGCATGACCCCTCAGGGACCTTCGATGGGACCCCCTGGTTACGGCGCCAACCCGGTGTCGCGGCCTGGTATGCCAGTCATGGACCCATCCCGGAAGAGGCCCGCCCCTCAGCAGATACAGCAAGTGCAACAGCAGAGCCGTACCCAGCAGTAAGCACTCGACCTGGGCTAGGCTGGGTTCTGAGACGGGCTACGGACCCTGATCTTTAACAGCAGATCTTTGGGTGATGACGTTCTAATGATCTTTCTTCTGCTACACAGTGCCAAGAAGAAGAAAATGGCTGATAAAATTCTACCTCAGCGGGTGAGTGTTTTCAGTTGCGAAAAGATTTATTAACATTATATAAAAATGATCTTTTTTATTAACATAAGTAAATGTATCTCAGTGTTCTTCCAGTATATGTGAACTAAATGCATGCCACTTCGGTAAGTATGTGAATGAGAATTTTATAGAGGTCAAATTAAATTTCTATCAATGCCTTGAATAGCAGGATATAGCATGGAGGCCTAAGCCCTGTATGTGAGGGACCTTGATCCTAATTGCTAATGTGAAATATCCACTTGAATGGATGTTATAAGTGTGGAGCTGTAGGTTTCTTGGTATTAAGGATACACATGTGCTTCCTGTGTTCAAGCTAATTTTTTTCCCCCACCTGCCCCACAGATCAGAGAGCTGGTCCCAGAGTCTCAGGCATACATGGACCTATTGGCTTTTGAGCGAAAACTTGACCAGACGATCATGCGCAAGAGGTTGGACATACAGGAAGCCCTCAAAAGACCGATCAAGGTTGGCGACCGACTTAACCGAACGTGTTTCTCTGCCATTTCAAGGGCTTCATCTCCCTCGTCCAACACACCACATCTGAGTAGAGGAGAACATGTTTTCCTGTTATTCGTAGTAGCAATACTTAGGGCAACAAGCATCGCTATAAATTTTCAGGTTGAAGTTTACATTGTATTTATCACCGTGTTAAAACTGGATGTGCGTGTTAAAACTGGAAAACGCTGTGTGCGAAGATTTTAAGAGCAAAAAGCAGTCAAGTCTGTGGTGGTTAGAAATGCTGGCATGTGACCTTGGTCCAAGAGGAGCTTTGAGTTTCCAAACAACTGCTGTGAACACAGCAATTCACTCTGGTCACGTCCTTAGGGACATGAGTTCACTAAAGCCTTTTTATTTTTTGGACCGTCAAAAATAAGGTAGATTCACTCTAATAGCTAATGTGAATAATGGTTTTTGATGTTTTTCATCCTTTTTTAGCAAAAGAGGAAGCTTCGAATTTTTATTTCAAACACCTTCAACCCCGCCAAGCCTGATGCTGAAGATGGGGAGGGCACTGTGGCATCATGGGAGCTTCGGGTAGAGGGACGACTGCTTGAGGATGTGAGTCGCACCGTCACAGGGCAGACCCGCCTTCCTTAAGATCTTCTTTCCCCTGAATCTTCTGTGTTAAAGGGATATTTCGGTGCTCAGTGAAATTCTGTGTATAAGCTGTTATATAGATATTTGTTTGAGAAATTCAGTCATAATTCTTACTCATTTTTTGTGCACGGTCGTCTTTATTGAATGACCAAAAAGAAAAATGTACGAGACACATCTTGGGTACTGTTGTAAGTCATTGCCTTGTAGAGAGATTCTTTGGTCACATGACTCCTCTGTTAATAAAAGGGGGGTGACAGCAGAACACATTTGTGTGCTTTTCTTTCAGACGGCTGTATCCAAGTATGAAGCTACTAAACAGAAGAGGAAATTCTCCTCTTTCTTTAAATCGCTAGTGATCGAATTGGACAAAGATTTGTACGGCCCTGATAATCACTTGGTGGAGGTATGTGGGCTCAGTTTCCGTAAAGCAGAGGGTGGGGTCACTCCAAGAATGGGCGTGAGTTTCTGGCAATAGTGGCCTTGATGCTTGGCTTTCCCCTCCCACAGTGGCACAGGACAGCCACTACCCAGGAGACGGATGGCTTCCAGGTGAAACGGCCAGGAGATGTGGGGGTGAGGTGTACCGTGCTCCTCATGTTGGACTACCAGGTATGGGCTGGTGATGGACAGATCAGAGCTGTTCGGATCCCTGAAACCGGTCACATGTTCACATAATACACAGTTATCGCTAATGAATCTGGAAGAGGGTTGCAAAGGGGTGGAACATTTTCCAGAAACTTTCCATTCCATGGGAAGTTAAGCTGGGGAATTTTGGAGATATTCCAAGTTGGAAACTTTCCATTGGAATTAATGGGAATATATAGGAATTAACAGGAAAATTCCCAGAATTTTGCCACCCTAATCCGGAAGGGCAAAACCTCAAACCTGGTCAGTGGGTTTCTGATTTCTGCTCATAACTCTGAATGAGAGACTCGTCATATCAATGGGTGGAAAATACAAAATTGTGCAATATACAGTGATCTCCCACTATATCGCGATTCAGCTAACGCGCCCCCGCTATCACAGATTGTTCCTCGACGCATCACAGTTCTCTGTGTATCGTGTACCTTGCTTGTGGTCCAATTGTTGAGCAAACTTTTTGTGAACTTTTCATTTTGTTTTAAGCCCTACAATTTAAGGCTTAAACTATAAAAAAGAATGTTTATTCATATGGTCTTTCTATATTGCAGATTTTCACCTATCACTTTTAAAGCGTGTGGGAGAGGTATTTTAAGGCTTAAACTATAAAAAAATAATGTGTATTTTTATGGTCTTTCTATATCGTGGATTTTCATCTCTAACATGAAAAGCATGGTTTGAGTTATCAATACGATGTTGTGGTCATTTGACATTATTGTAAAACAGGAGATACTGTATCATAAGCTCATGTGTTTCTCAGGAAGTTGAATATTCAAGATGTTCACTGTATTTATGAACTCATTCTCGTTAGTTCAGTTTTTATGCCGCCTACATTTTTGCTGGGTTTAAATAATCAGTCTACAATAGTTGGTAATGAATCTGTCTCTCTAATCCCCTGGTCCCCCCCCCCCCTCACCCCCCATCCCCCCATTGATGCTCCCAGCCTCCCCAGTTCAAGCTGGACCCTCGTCTTGCGCGTATGTTGGGTATCCACACGCAAACCCGGCCCGTCATCATCCAGGCACTGTGGCAGTATGTGAAGAACCACAAGTTACAGGACCCCCACGAGAGAGAGTTCATAAACTGCGATAAGTATCTTCAGCAGGTAAAAAGAAAATGCTGCTCTCCGTGCCGGCTACCCCAGACACATGAATGTCTGCCCCGCTGTGTTCGCAATGAGCTACATTCATGCATTCTCACTGTTCTAATGAATCTTTTTAATTTTGCTTATTTACATAATCACATAAGTGTTCATGCATAGCCTATTAGTGCTGTAGCTCGTTAAACTCCAAGAATCCTAATAGACATGAAAAACAGCCTGAATCCTATATGTGATATGGAGATGCTCTCAAACTTTGATCATTTGCAATGTAAATATTTGTCGATATTCTGGTTAAATAATCAGTAACTTAATTTTCCTTCTTGGTGGCATGTTCAGTGTAACATCCTTTCCACAGTACATGTTTGCTAATCTGACCCGCTGTTAGATGCTGTTTCTCAACGTTTTTATTCTTGCCACAACCATCTTTCATCATTGATGATTGCTTGGCAGTGAATGGAAGAAAAAAAATCAGAAACTGAGAAAGTCGCATTGTTACGACTTCCATGCCTGCAGATATTCGAGACTCAGCGCATGAAGTTCTCCGAGATCCCGCAGCGATTGCATGCCCTGCTCATGCCCCCCGAGCCGATCATCATTAACCACGTGATAAGGTAAACCCCCCCCCCCGCCCCCACCTCCGGCAGTCGGTCAGCCGCCTTGGAACCCGGGGCCCCAGTGAAACCCTGCGTTTGCCTTTAGCGTGGATCCCAATGACCAAAAGAAGACGGCCTGCTACGACATCGACGTGGAGGTGGACGACACCCTCAAGACGCAGATGAACTCCTTCCTGCTGTCCACCGCCAGCCAGCAGGAGATCGCCGGCCTGGACAACAAGGTAGCCGCCGTCCCAGTGTCCCTTCAGTTTTAAGCCTGTATTTGTATAACTCTTTTTCTCCTCCATGCTGTATAATTTTGTGTATATGCGGGGAAAATAACCTTTGGAGCAGAACGGACATAAATCTTTCATATCATGCCTTTTTTATAAAATCAATATGTACAGTCTTGGCACAAGCTAGACGTGACAGGAAAGTTTAACATCATAGCACGGGTAGGGTAGTGTGTGGCTTTGCAGTTTAGGATATTGGGCATGTGGCTGTCAGACTGATCATAAGGGACCACTGGGCCTTTAAGCAAAGTCCTAAACCCCAACTGCTCCAGGATTTAAGGTAGTCTGGGCAAAATGTAAGTTAACAAATATGAAGTCCATTTAAACTGTGGTACCTTAAATCCGACAAGTTGCCCCGATAAGCCAGTAACCCCGCTTCATAGTACAGGCCACAGGTGTGCTGGATGCTGGTTGACCCTGCTTCCTGACCCTAGCATTCCTTACTTGCCCACACACACACAACCTCTAGGAGTGCCATAAGAAGAATTAGAGTAGTCTTCCACTCTTTGTCGTCGTCCATCTACAACGAAATCTTGACAATAGTTATAATGTTTTCAGCTGACACGTATCATGACAGTAGGGTCTAACATTTTGCAGTGCGGCATAAACCACGAAGGCCACCACCGCTTCGTACAGTAACACTCCACATAGCCCCTTTGCCCAGTTAAGCAACTGGATTCGCAGAACCTAGACCTCCAGCCACCAGTGTTTGGCCCCAGGTCAATGTCTGCAGCAGGCACTCTGATTTTTAACCAGGGTTGGGCAGAAAGGGCCGGTGTGTGTGCAGGTTTTCGCCACAACTCCATAATTAGGTCACTAATTAGAGGACTGATTGGCTGACATGTCCTCACACCTGGGTTTGAACAGCTGACCTAAAGGTTACCCCAAAAACCTGCACACACACTGACCCTTTGCGGATAAGATTGCCCACCCTTGTTTTTAACAATGTCTTTTCTCATTTAATTTGACGTGCAAGTCGCTTGTCCCCACGATGCTGTTTGCTCAGGCCTGTGGGCCAGCAAAGACCCCGATGCCCCACATTTGGCATCAAGCTTTATATCGCATCAGTTTTTTAAGGCACTTACTCGTTATAATCAAGGACAACCATTTGCTTTGGTAATTGAGTGCATTTAAAGAAGTCTATCTTAAAGTGCTGGTCTATAATCCATCTCCCTGTCTGTCCCCCCCCCCCTCCCCTAGTGCACGCCCACAGCAGTGTTGTTAGTGTCTTGTTAGTGTGATCAAGTGCCTCTCGACTCCCCCTTCAAACCACTAGTATCACCTACAAGCACATATTAGGGTGCAACCTGAGACTTACAGATAACCAAGCCCCTGTAAGTGCGTAGCCTAGCCTCGTGTACTGGGCTGATTTGAGAACTTCCACATTGGTGCATCTGAAGTGACTGGAATTTCACTGATGCAACAATCCTGACACGTCATGACATGTTCAGACGCCTCGTTAATGGTAATCTCTTCGATAATGCCATTTTCAGCCCTCCTCGTCGTCAGAGTACTATCAGAGCTTATCTCAGCTCATTATCAATGGTGATTTAGCCCTTTTACTCTTAGAAGTTGACATCTTGAAAGTTCTGCGGAGTGACCGTGCTGCCCTGTCTTGTAAGAGTCTTTCCTACCCATTTTAATAGCCTGCTCAGATGCTTATCAAGCATCATTGGCTCTTTTAATCTCCAGTGTGTCTGGTGTCAGGTATGAAATGGGAGTGCTGAAATGGTATCGTCATGGAAAAAAGACATCTGGCTTCCCTCATTCCAGCTGCCCCCCCCCCCCCCCCACGAGCTCTGGAATTGGTAACCCGGGCAACCAACAAACCTGGGGCCAAAGTGCTATCGATTTGTCTAGTTACTCTTTCCCTACCTTGTGGATTATTCTAGTGAGTTAGGATTGTTGTGTATGATTATGAATTAGGCAAAATTATGCAACTAATATTTTTTAATTTAAAGTGAATCTCTTTTGTCACCTGTAACTAATGTTCAGTTTTTGTCTTTTCTGTGATGTGTAAAGGCTGATATGTAGGTTCCTCCGGTATGTACTTGATGATGTGTGAGCTGTTGAATCGGTAGTCTTGGCTGTAAGAGTGAGAGTCCCTCCATCTCCTGCTGCCCTCTGCAGATCCATGAGACCATCGAGACCATCAACCATCTGAAGACGCAGAGAGAGTTCATGCTGAGCTTCGCCCGGGACCCGCAGGGCTTCATCAATGACTGGCTGCAGTCGCAGTGCAGGGACCTGAAGGTGAGGAAGGGGCTACCATCTGCACGCGGGTATTTACTCCTTACGTGGTGCTCCGAGTGAGAGTCTGGCTAGCGACTACACCTCTGCTTTTGGCTAGCAGTTTAACTGACATGACTGAGTTTCATCAAGTCAATGTCAAACAAATCTCTAAATCATGATTGGGCAATCTTATCCGCAATGGGTCAGTGTGTATGCAGGTTTTTGGGATAACCTTTAGGTCAGCTGTTCAAACCCAAGTGTGAGGACTCTTCAGCCAATCAGTCCTCTAATTAGTAACCTAATTAGGGAGTTGCAGCGATAACCTGCATACACATCGGCCCTTTCTGGATAAGATTGCCCACTCCTGGTTTAAATGGTAAGAGCAAATACAAGCAGTGAGAGGAGAGATGGAAACAAGTTTGAGTCTTGGTGATGAAATTGGTTCGAGGTTCAAGGTTACTTTTTATTGTCATTTCAACAATATACATGGTACAGTACAAAGTGAAATGAAATAACGTTCCCCTGGGACCATGGTGCTGCATAAATGGACTAGGACAGTACAAAAAAACGTAAATTGCACGTATGTAAAGTGCTACATAAAAGGACTGAGGAGGTAAAGTGCACGTGTGCAAACATGTGCAAAGACTGCAGGTAAACAAACACGAGACAAGTGCAACTGTGTGTGTGTGTCTCAGTCCAGTCACTGTGTGTTTAGAAGCCTGATGGCTTGTGGGAAGAAGATGCATTGCTTACGGAGATTGTGTTTGCTTGCAGACCATGACTGATGTGGTGGGGAATCCTGAAGAGGAAAGGAGGGCAGAGTTTTACTTTCAGCCTTGGGCCCAGGAAGCCGTGTGTCGTTACTTCTACTCAAAGGTATGGGTTGCGGTCCTGAGCAGGGAGATGGTACCATACGGAACACAGTATGATGCCGGTTCTAAAAAAGACTGGAAGTCACGCAAAAGATGTTCGGGTCTCCATCTGTCTTTTGTCGTCCTGTAATTCAGGCAGTGTCGCCTCTGGCATTATATTAAATGATGCAGCTTTGATGCCTTGAGTTTTGATGTTGCCTCTCAGATGTAGGTAAAGACCTTGTGTTCCTTTTAATCTGGTTTGTTAATCATGGGGGGCGGGGGGGGGGTCTGGTCAGAGGTCCACATCAGCCGGTCCTCCGCTGAACTTGGGGCCTCATACAGCCACTCGGCGATGACCGAAGCACCCACATGAGCTGGGTCTGTGTTGCCTTCTAGCTGCTAAGATGTCTTTCCTGTGCCTTCAGGTGCAGCAGAGACGACAAGAGCTGGAACAGGCTCTCGGCATCAGAAACACATAGAAGCAGAGTATCTGGGGACGACTACAGAGACAGCAGGGGTTTAGGATGTTACTTCCACCACAGGACAAATGTGTTCAGATATAGAAACTCCTGGATTGTAACAGACCATTTTAAAGCCTCTTCTGGCTGCAGCAAGCCAGCAATGTCTCACTCCACACATACAACCTGCTTTCCTGACCATCTTAAAACCAGTTTATCCTCTCTAAACTAGAAATTCACCCTTTTCTTTTAATCTTTTCTATCGTGCTGTTGTGTTTGGGTGGAGATCCATATTGACAAGGTTAGTTCTTAGTCAACTGCAAAAATGCTTTGCTCAGTGTGCTTAGCCCTTAGAGCACAGAGCTGTGAAAACTGAACACATCCAAGCACAATAATACATTCATAAACTATTCTCCATGAATGTTTATTTCCATTCTAGCCTTGGGAGAGGGTTCACATTAGACTGTTTAAATAGAGTCCACAAAATATTTGGACTGCTGGAATGTTCCCTTGTGTTGTGCTTTTGGGAAACTGGGTCGTCTTGAATTTGTTTTGGGCAGTTTTCACACACTTTGTATCTTAGCAGTAAGATGACAGAAATGACAGGCTGATAGCAGTCTGTGAACTGTCTTTCCCAAGTTTGTTTGGTTTTTTTTTTTTTGGCCGGGGGGGAGATGCAGTTTCTTGTGTGGTGTATTTTTTCTGTACTGAAACCTGAAGATAGACCCTTGTAACTGAGGTGACGTTTCACTTGCCTTTAAGGCACAATTTCATTGTTGAAAGTTAATTCTCCTGTGGAAGACCCCCCCCCCCCCATCTTTCTGTAATCCAAGCTGCAATAATGATGTCCCTGCTTGACCATGTTACAGGAATATTCAGATAGCAGCATGTTGTACCTCAGAACTCTCTAAGGCTGTAAATACTTCACACAGGAAGACTGAAAGAGTATTTGCCAGGCTGGGCCATTGTTTGCACTGTCCATCTTTTATATACTACGTTAATATCACCATTGCCGTTCTCAAACCTACCACTGTAATCCAAGATTTTATATAGTCTATACCGTAGTAACATGAATGTCAAAGCAGATGATCGCTGCTGATTCTTCTGTGTTGTCATAGTTTTTTTTTTTATATTAAAAGCCATAATCTGTATAATATGTAGTAAAGTTGTCATATTTAAGATCTTTATCTGGAACCAGTTGGTATTTGTTGGAAAACTATAGGACCGAACTTTAGTGTATATAGTTTGGTTTCTTGTATTTTCAAGCTTCATTCATGACCTAAGAAGTCTTTATTGGGTTGGGAAGAGACCCCTGCCAACCTACCACTGGACCGAACATCTACATTTATTTGCTGTGTGCTTCTTCCAAGTTTTATTAATAATAAAAAAACAACCTGAAATTAAACCGTGGCTTTTACTCTTCCTGCCAGTAGAACTCAGTTTCTTAAAGACTTTTGATAGAAAATATTTGCAGTCTCAGGAAGAGATCTGTTCGTGTGAAGCAAAATAATGGTAAAAGTATATAGTCTGTGCCTGTGATCTAAATTCCAGCTTCTCCTTTAAGATGTCCACCTAAATAGAGGGCCTCATTGCACCGTACTTGAATGGGATGTCACTATGCACTGAGCTTATGAATTCACCCTTGGATTCTGACATGAATATTCACAGGAATTACATGGAAAACTTTGAATAGTTGAACTATGGTGAGTCATATTTTTCATAGATAACTGGTGCTAAACATTTCTGGCGTTGCATTTAACGCTTGCTAATTTGCGCATTGTTTTTCATAAATTACTGTTGTTCAGGGACAAATTTGTCTTGCATTTTCTGTCCCTGGGTACTGTATAAAAGGATGTCCTTTTATTTACTGAAAGTCGCCTAACAAAGCCTTAAAATCGCTGGCGAATAATGATTTTACATTACGTTACACTGCTGCATTTTCTAGAGCATAGTACGGCCGTACTATATATTGTTATTTTAATGTCATACATATTAGCCTTTCAAGTCTTCTGTTTCCAGACAGGGATCCCTCTAACCATGTAATTGCTAAACAGCTGGTGCGCCAAGCTGTTTAAAACATTAATATAATAACCCACTGTCACAAATTAAGGGCTTTTGCGGTCTTACTTGCTGACGAATAATTGCACTTAAAAACAATGTAAAATAATTCATGATCTGCGTAAAAGTGATCTCCGCTGCAATCTACATACCGAGATTCATCCAAAATTCGCTCGGTATATGGGTCAAATCAAGGTTATTCATTCCCCGGACTAACAGCGTTTTGGAGTGGGCAGTGTAGGCTACAACTGCGTTCGGTATCTTCAGCTTGTGCTAAAGCGTCTGGCCCTTTTATCGGAATAAAAATCGCAGAGCTTGCAGGTCTCCCGTCACTATCTCATCCATCGGGCTGAGCTGGACTGTGGCATTCTGGGAGTTGTATTTCTTTCTCGTCGTAATTTTGTTTCATATTTTTTGTTTCATATTGTCGGTTCTCGGCAGTCCTGTCTTATTTTGTCATTTGGCTCTTCGATGTTTATGTGAAAATGGATAAGAATTTCTAACTAGTTTTAATTTATTTTTTTATTCCACACGACTGCGGTACGATGAAGGGACGATACTATTTATTTAATTTAAAGTAACAGGTGCTTGGACCAACAACATATTCCGTTATATAGATGTTGGTTCACTGGCACCAAATCGGTAACTCGCGGTAGGAGATTTTTACCCCCAGGAGCATAATCCAGGCGCTAGCAGGGGGCGTGATTTACGCAGCCTCTAGCATGCTGAGTATAAATACTTATTAGTTCAGCGACCGGTGCGAAGCTGCGCTCCTTGGCGGACGTTGGACGGCTGCAGCTGCAATCCACTCCGGAAGGTCGCATGCAATGGCAGCGCCGAAGAAAGTCTGCCTTCTCGGCTCCGGCAACTGGTGAGTGACATACCCGGTACATGCAGCCTTCTTATCCTCTGGCTTCTAATCTAATGTTTGTTTTTTTCTTTTTCTTTAATGAGAAAGGTCCTTAGTATCAGTTTTGTCTTGAAGTATGCAGAATGAATCATGAGATATATATAAAAATGAAAATACTCGTATGTATTATCGCCTTTAACTTTAATCCCGCTAAGGCGCTGACTTGCACTTTGACAACAGGTTGCCGGTGTATTGGTTTTCTTGCGCAGTTTATCCGTGTAATGCATGTACTTCAGTATAGCTTTGCCCTCCCCAGATAACACCACACCACACTTTTAGTGATGTAAATTTTTGATGTCGCTCACAGACTATAGTTTTATTACTGTAAATATTGTTTGCAGATGTTGTTCGTATATTATGCTGTTATGCCCACGTATCAAACAGATTCGCCAACTTCTGGACGTAAGTTTTTCAACTCTATACGAGGGACGTTTTAGAAGCCTTTTCTGTCTTGTTTGGGATGCAATTCCGTCTGTTTTTGTTAGAAATGTTGCTGTACTGTTACTGTCACGGTGCCGGTAAGGCGCAGCCACCTGTCAAAAACATTAGTCCTTCTGATTATTTTGTTTGCGATATACAACTTATTATAGAGAACAGAAAATGAAAACATTACTTAAAGGACAGAAGTAATTTCCTTCCTGTACATAATCTTTGATCGATATGATTAAGGAAATGTGGTTAAGTCGAACTTAACCACATTTACTTAATCATATCGATCAAAGATTAACCAGACTTAAATATGGCATTATCGGTAATAATTTTAAAGGAAATCACTTCTGTCCTTAAGTAATATTTTCATTCTCTGTTCTCTTGGCATGCTCAGCATTTTCCCGGCTGTTATCAAGAACAAACATTTGTTCAGATGTTTTGCTGGTTCTGTCACAGTTGGTCTGTTAGTAGAAAGAGGTTGACTGATACTTATTCTAACACACAACGCCTGTTGTGGGCTAATAATAGTCCACATTTTGCCGTTTTAATCCGGTATGCTTTGTGTATGTCCACCTAGTTATGACATCACAGGCAAAAGTTTTGCTTCTTGGTGTTTCTTGGTAGATTGGGGGGGATGCAATGGCCCCCCCCCCCCCCCCCCCAAAAAAAAAAAAAAACCTCCCAGCTCCCAGTGTTTACAAGACGCATTATGACAGGTATGATTAGTACCTTTGACAGCAGCTGGTAAAATACATTTTTGCTTAGCCATATTGTTACTCCTTCCTACTGATAGAAATTGGTACCTCGAATATATATATAGTATATATGAAAAGGATGGTTGTCTGGATGTCATCTTTTTATTGCTATTTGTTAGTATTTTGTGTTTCTCTGTAATGTGCATCATATTTCTGTCATATTGCTCATTTTAAAATTTGCAATAAACAAACATTGTTGCTGGAGATTAAGTCCAGGCAATCATGGAGATGGTGCCAAAGTCTCAGTTTCACAATGTCTCTGTCCACCCAAGGGTATTAATCTCCTTGCAACATGTCACAGCTGCATTAGTCTGCTTGGGGTTCAGTCTTTAGTAAGCCTTAGTGAGTGGGTTAAAGGGTTGTCTTGGCAATCAGTGACCAAACTTGCTAGATAAGAAATGTTGCAGTACAGGCTGCTCCAGTTTTAGGATGCATGTACAGTACCAGTCAAAGCCATACCCATAGAAAGGTTTATTAGTACTATTCTCTACATTTTAGAATAAAGACATCAAAACTATAAAATAACATGTATGGAATTATGCATTGACCAAAAAAAGTATTTTAAAAATTGTTTGGTGGGGGCCATTTGTTGTGGGTTGGGATTCAAAAGTTTGCCGGTTCAAATCCCTGTGTCCGCAGAGTGACCCCAACATTGGGCCCTGAGCAAGGCGCTTAACTCCATTGCTCCAGGGACTGGCTGACCCTACTGTCTCCTCTACACCAGTTCCATGAGGTGCCTCCTGGGATGCTTTTCCAGCTGTCCTGAAGGAGCTCCCACATATTCTGAGCTCTCATTGTCTGCTTTTCCTTCATGCTCTGGTGAAACTCCTACAAAACATTCTGATGTGTTTAGGTGGTCAGTTCATGTGATGCAACACTCTGTCACTTTTCTTTGTAGGCAGCTTGCCAAGTAAAAACTTTTGACTACAGTTGTGTGTGTAGGTTTGAGTATTAATGTGTGGATATACAAAATACTCTACACTTTGCACTTAGTTGTGCATCAAATCAAATGTATCTAATATTATTTTCCATTGTACAATATACAAAACATATTAAAAGATATGAAATAGAACCTTACGTGATTACCTCATTCTGATTTTGGTGTAGACTGCATGTTCTGTACCTCCGATATAACAGACCGCTCTTTTCATATCTACAGCTTAATCGGGTGATTCATAAACAAAAATGTAATTAAACACTGGCAAACTAACACGTGGGAGCACACATGTGGAATAAAAGATTTAGCTGTAAAATAAATATGTGTACTGTATGCTTTGGTTGTATTTAAACCTCACTTCGGTGAAAAATCATGAATATCGAAAGTCGCTTTCTCTCTAGTAATTCTCCTTAAGTCCTGTAAATGAATGCAGTTTACCCCGCTGGTAAACTTATTCGGAATACCTTGTCATAGGTTTCCCCTGTTTACTTGCGATGGGGATGCTTTGAAAGTAAATACTGACGTTGATGTATTGCAAAAGTCAATCATCAGCGGAAACAAATTTGAACGAAGCATGCCTACTGGGTTTTCCATGGGACGGTGGTCAAAGAGAAAAAAAAACACGTTTGGCACACATCAGAGTTCTAACGAAGAGAACGTAGATACAGGCAAATTAACTTTTTAACCGTTATTGTGTAACTATTACGTAAAATAATTTTGCGATAACATTATGATACCATACTTGACAACGCACACAGACAATGATCTGCGGTGGATTAACAGCAATCTGGCAGATGTACTCAAGAATGAAGTATGATTCCTTAAGAATCTGAATAATTCGGCCCCACTTTTACCTCCCTCTTTCTTTCTTTCATTCTTTCTTTCTTTCTTTCTTGCTTTTCGGCAGCACTTCCTTTACTGCCTTCCTTTCTTTAGCTAGCTCATTACCGCGTCACAGCTCCGCCGCGCCAACTTCACCTTTTTGCGTCGGCGGAGCCGCAATGACAGTTCACTTGTTTTCCGGAAAGTTATTGTCGAGGAGCCAAGAAAAGCATATCGGATCACCGGTAATCGGGGGCTACAGAGGCATCTAGGCGGGGGGAATCCTCCGATACCGAGCTGTGTCCCCCGGAGGCGATGACCTAAATGGATCAATTACCGCACATGTAGCTGGACCCGCTAGATCTGCAGGTAAAGACAGCTACGAAATTAGATTTGCTCAAATAACGCTTAAGCCTCTTCAATCTCATCGAAACAATTATATATTTTTGCAAAGATTTATAGTTCTCCTTAGGATTAATTGCACCTTAAAAAAAACATAAAATCAGCCTTTTGTTGTTATATTACATTTTGATGTGTTTTGTGAATTATCTTTCAGTTTAGTAGCCTATATAAATTTTACCGGTATTTTACTAGTTACTCAACCGGTTTTTTTTTCTTTGTTGCAGTACCACTTTCATTAGATGATTTCATGTAACCTATTGCGATATCATTGTAGTTGCACCTGTGTCTGTCTATATGTAGGCAAAAGCAGGAGCAACTTTATTACCTTTGTATTGTGTTCTTGTGTTCTATAGGGGGTATGATATCATCTCTGGGCAAACATTTTCCTGTCGTTCAGGAAATAAGCTGGTGATGTGAATACTGTTCACATAGGCTACTTTGTATTCAGTTCATACTCAAAGAGAATCCGAAAAAAATAAACTTTGTTAAAAAAAAAAAAAAAGTACTTGGAAATGAAAGTATTCAGTATAGTGCCTGAGGTTTGCCAGCAGTACGAAAAACGGGCCAATTGGTTCGTGAAAGAAATACTGATTAAGTTGGTCGGCAGATGAAAAGGTAAATAGTAAAGTCAATGTTATTATATATACAGTATACTGTATCTATTATGCAATCATATATTATACTAATATATACATTAGATTTTGAATCCATAGCACAGAAGCTGCTTTACTTCTGCGCTTAAGAGCAACCCCTTAACCCTCAGCTCCCGAGCGGCTCCTGGCCGCCGCGATGGAGACTCCGTCCCCTACCGATCGCCGCCAGCGCTGGGCGCGCACCAGCCGCCGCTGGCACACCCTGGAAGAGGCTGACCCCCAGAGCTCTCACGCTCCCGTCGGAATATCTTCTGACAACTCTGCTCTATCAGAAGGTGGCAGTTTTAATTGCACTTAAAACAATATTCAGAGTATTCTTTAAGGTTACAAAGTTTATGTGTGAATTCACTTGTTACTTCTATATACATATATTATGCAACAAGGAAAAATCATCCCTTCATCCGTCTTCTCACTGCTTATGCTAATCAGGTTAGCACGTGGGCCTGGAGCTTATCCTATAACAACAACAGGGATTTTCTTTAAAGCTAAATTGCACAAGTAGCTCCTAGTGATTTATGCTACATTTTTACAAGTATGCTATATCCAGATACTCAATAATAGGAACTGACTAAAGAAAACAGGCACGAATGCAGTCAGAAAATGTGTGTTCATTCATGCAGAGGCTGCCTTCAAGTGTATGGTTTACATCTCTCTCTGTTTCCACAGGATGCTCGACAGGAAAGATTGAGAGCTGGCTGCAGGCCTGGGGGTGAGTTAGCGTGCGGTTTCTGCGTCGAACATGGCTAGATGGACCTGAGATATGAGAACCTAGCCTCTTTCAAATACACGTATTTCTATTTACAGTGGCTGATCTTTGGTCTGTTACGTGCCATTGTAAGTGACAATAGAAAGCAAACTGAATGTTGGAAAAATGTGCACTTTCGGTTGTGATTTGAACGGAAGTGTTTTTGGAAGGGTAAAATAAAATGTGTCTGAATCACAACCCGATTCATTCTGGGAGAGAAATAATTTTTTTCTAGTAAATTAGTCAATATCTCATTAAGTGAACTTAAACTATATTCTTCCTGTCTCTTGAATAATTTATAACTATAGATTTTCATTTTTTAGTGTACATTTTAAACCTGTTTTAAAAACAGGTTTTTTTTTACTCACAAACAGATTCATAGAATCCACTCTCAATGGGTAATGTAGGGAAGCCAGTTTGCCTAATTGTATGTTTTTAAACTGCGAGAGGAACTTGGAGGACCTGGAGGAGTCCAAGCAAAAGGGGTGGGACTCGAAACCATAACCCAGAAGAGAATTTATATGTATTTGATAAAACAATATTATTGTCGAATGGTGTGTGAGTGTGCCCTGCGATGGGCTGGCCCCCTGTCCAGGGTTGTTCCCTGCCTCGTGCCCGTTGCTTCCGGGATAGGCTCCAGACCCCCCACGACCCAGTAGGATAAGCGGGTTGGGAAATGGATGGATGGAATATTATTGTCTAATATTGTACTATGTCAATGACTATATGGCAGCATTAACCCAAGGCTGTGTGTGTAGTCTACCATTAATAATGGATCTCTGCAGTAATTAACGCTTGAAACCAGGGATTTTTTTTAACTTTTGTGTGAATGTCTTTTTTCCCCAGACCTGAGGAAGGCACGGACATTCATCAGAGTTTTGGTAAGCATCTCCATCCACCATTTATGGGTTTGCCCACTTTTGTGTCAGCATTATAGATTTTCCAAGGTCTTCCGAAAATAAGCAAAATGGTTGCTGAACGTTGCTTTACACTGCATCTGATTCTTCCACATTCTTCTTCTCCATGTTCTTGATGACTGATGTGGTTCTAGGTCACAGTTTAAACTGGACTCTGGAAAGTAGTAGTTGTACTATACAGTTGTTGCTAGCTGATATCGACAGCAGGGGAAAAACATGCAGCAAAATACAATTTAACGGTACTCAAGTACTTAATCAGCACATGTCTGGACTTATTTCTCTCGGCAAATGGAAAATACAAAGTATTTTCCTTAATTTCTGAGCTTTGACAATTTTTTGCATCAATATGACAAGTATTCCAGCCTTCACATGAAGCCATGGAATTTCAGGCAAATGTTTATGCTTCAATAAGCAACTATAGATAAAGGGTATGATTTACACGGTGGAGTATATCTATCCATTCGTAACTGCTTATTCAGTGCAAGGTCATTGTGAGCCTGGAACCGATTCTATGTGACACAACATGGAGACACCAGTCCGTCACAGGGCCTACACAGTGGGCCTTGTAGAGACCAATTCAGAGAAAACACATGCTTTAAACCATTCCAGAAACACAGAGTGGGACTCAAACCTACAACCATAAAGGTGGGAATCCACAGCCCAACTGACTGAGCTACCATACCTCCCATGAAATGATTTTTATTGGGCTCTCTTACTACACTGTTGTCTTCCAAAGGGAGTTTTTCAGCAGCATGGAATTTGCGTCAACTTGCAGTTCCATGAGTAGATGGTAATCTACAGGTGAATGCATTGGGTGCAAAGTATCCATGTTGCCATCAGAAAGCATGTTCTTCTAGTCGGATCTGAGCTCCTCACTTAGCGTGCCACCATGGAAGGATCCAGACTTACATTCCTTCGAAGGAGAGTATCATGGTGTTTGCACTGATAAACATTCTGAAAGAACATACAGGGTGAAGATCTTCTCAGAATTCTGATAAGGGACCGTCATTTTAGCTACAAGATAACAGCTACAAATATTTTTGTGTATGCTGTATGTCTTGCGTGTTCAGCATACTGTTTGGGTGGCTGATTGTTCCGCAAATCGTCCATTGACTGGGAGTTCCTCCTTGCTGTTGCAGAGCCTTTCCTGAAATCCGGGGCCAGTTTTGAAGATGATCTGAGTCTAGGAGCTGAAGGTGAGGGAGCGGCTCCAAGAGGCTTGTGACGCCCACGGTGTTTTGGCCCATGGCGTGGTATGACAGGTTTACGAGTTGAAACCTTGTCGAAACAGCTTTGCACTTTCCTGTCATTTGAACGCACCCACATCATGACCCAATGACAGAAATCGGGACGTGGAGTCATAGGGAAATGAGCAGCGGAGTCACATGCGTGGATTTGTGAATCGTTTCGTCTTCTTTCTTATCTGATATCCTCATTTTTGTCATTATGCCTGCTTCCCTGTTGGGTTTACTGGAGCGTGCGTCTGTACATGTCTGTCTGTGTGTGTTTGTGCACGTTTGGTATGTCTGTCCTTTACTGGTGTTTCAGTCACCTAGATTGTGACTGACCATTCAAACGTGAATCCATTTTAGTCACTATTAAGGAGACAGAAATCTGTAAATATTACATACCACCAAGATTTCCCCTTTTAGCCAGACTGCTAATTGTTGCCGAAATTGACTGCCTCAGTTTTGTTATTCAAATACTCATATCCTATCCTTTGTTGTCATCTGCCTTTCTCTCCTTCCTTCTTTTCCTGTTTCTGTATATATGATGTAGTTATGTATAACAACACACCCATATAAAGCACCTTGGGGAGACTGTTGTGGAAGGCGCACTATAATAATGAACCGAATTGGGCTGATTATATTAATCAGCGATCTGTCACTCTCCTGAGTCATTGTCCTCCATTAAACGCTAATCGTCGGGCTATCCAGTCGCAGCAGACCATAACATGAGCCACATCTTCTCCTTGTGTGAATATGTCACCAAGGTCTGGTGACACACCACTCTCCCGAAAGCCCGGAATGGCAGTGGCAGTGGCATGTGGCAGTGGTGACCAGAAGCCGCTGACTGCAAGCAGTAAACACAGGGTTCTTTGTCACGCTAAAACCACTGGCTTCCTCCTTGAGAGAAGCCAGTGTTTTTTTTTTTTCGCATCCCTTTTTACCTTTGCTTTCTCCCAGGCTGATCACATGCTCCGCAGATACGTGGCCCTCTGGACCCGCCCTCTTAACCTTGCGGGGTCCTGCTCAGAACGTTCGCGAAGGATTTTTTAGCTCTTTTCAAGTTGCAAAATGAGACATTGCAAAAATATTATTAGAAGCGCTACTTATTTTACTTTACACAGGAAGTGCTAAATCACACGTAATTGCAGAGAAGGTCATGCTAGTTCACTTGAACGATTAATTAATAATGAAGGATTTGACTAAAATAAATGTGTAAAAAGACTAAAAAGTTCAGTGAGTACTTGTAGGATTTTCATGATTGTACCTTTAGATGAAGTTCTAACCTGGGCTATTTTTTCTATTCCTTCTCTTATTTATTGTATTTGACTTCTATTTCTCAGCTTTGGCTTTCAGCACCCAAGCTGATGGACCAGAGATAAAGGGGGGTAGAGGGTAAGTTTTCGTTTTTGGCTTCCAGGCAATTTTGTTTTTAACAGGGTTTTTTTTTTTTATCAGGAACTGTACAAGATGAGGCTTTGGTGAAGGTGCTATTTCAGATATGAAAATGCTCGGACAGTTTATCAGATATCATCTAGAATTATTAGTATGTGGTGTAGCGTGTAATGTGGAAGGGAATTGCTCTTCTGCTATCTATAGCTGTGGATCAAGGTACACAATAAACATCTAGACTAATAGGTAAAGGTCTAGTGTTATAAATCTTTCTTGACTACGTGCAACAGGGGCACTAAACGGTTAGGAATTCCGGTGAACCTGTTGCACTTGGCCAATAAAGATCTTGAATCTAGCCTATAATATGTGGGTTAAAGGACAAGTCGGACCTGCAACAGGACAGGAATTTACAAGAAAAGCAGTGATTTAATTATAGCCTTGTATCACATAGCAATCACACAGACAACAGGGTAAGTATTGTGCTGGAGCGAAAACAGGGGTATGGTGTCAGTTTGAGACTATGTATAAATAATGTATAAAAATAATTTCTGCATTGAGTATCACTTACGCGCTGATGACCAGAGGTGGACATTTTAGGTCCAGAACGTAAAAATCCAAACCAGGATTTTGTTTCAACCAACCAGCTGAGCATAAAGAGTTACAGTCACAGAGTACTCAACTGGTTGGTTGAAACAAAATCCTGGATTGGATTTTTACTTTCTGGACCTGAAATGTCCACCTCTGGATCTTGGCAGCTGAACTGGCTGGGTATTGTCAAGTTTGAGGAACTCTTGGGTCGGGCAGAACCACAAGCTCTCCCGCTTCCACCCGCTAGCGGATGTCATCCACACCCCACGTCACTCGCGCATTCAAGCACTGTTTGACAAATTGCATGTCCTCTTCATTTCAGAAGAGCAGACAAGTGTGATGTTAATCTCTACCTTAAACCCCTTTCCTGTGGTTGTACGAAATCATGACACTCTCAGGGTGTTTCTCTCTCTGCCGTCCCTCTGATCACCCAGTCAGCTCTTGACCTTTACAGGCAGTCCGCCAGACGTGTCCTCCACACCCCTCCCCCCCCGGCATTAACCCTTTCGGTGACATCAGCGACTGCTTTCTGTAGTTGACGGCTGCGTATGCGGGTAATCTCGCCCGCTATCGTGCAGGATTTGCATCACCGCGGCGACCCAGAGGAGTCGGGATTTCCGTGGCGTCTGTGATGACATCACGCGATTGTCACCCGGGCGGTGAGATAAGAGCCAGGGCAAGCACGCCAAAACAGCTGCTTCACAGAAAGTTAACATCAGCAAAAAGCCACAGAGAACACTCCTGCGGAACGTGCAGTTCAGTCTGTCAATTTTTATCATGGTGATATGAAATTGTCACCGTGGTCTGTGTGAGCTAACTGGGCTGCTTTGACTAATGTCCCATATTAAAGTAGGACTGTAAAAAGTAACTTCATATGCGTCACCTTTAAATCCTTAACACTAATGGCTGAATTCTGATGGACATTGTGATCAAAATGCAATTGTTACCACAGATATATTTAAAAACGTAGCCTACAGAGAATTTTTTCTCAGTCGAAACATTTTTTCACAAACACTGTTGTCTCTGTACAGACAGGTTGATCATTCCTGGTTTTTATTTTGTACAACAAATACTTGAATTATTGATTATGAATGCATCCATTCTTTCATGAAAACCTATCCGATGCAGGCTGATGCCAGTCAAGGGTTCTAAACAGGATTTGCCAGTCCTCCCTTACTGTGAGTTATCAGTACAAAAATACCACCAAAAAAATCTCAAGAATAATTCAGGAATCATGAGAACCATGAGCTTAAATGGCGATGTGAGTCCCGCTTCATTTGACAGAAGGAAAACCTAACAGACTGGGGTCTCAGTACTGAATGTTGAAAGTTAGGGGGCGCTATTATGCGTTACGCCCCAAACCTGAATCTCACATGGGGCAGAGTAAAGGAGGGGGAACTCTCCTCCCTGCTACCAGCACAACGGGCAGAAAAACGCAGGGCTCGGGCGCATGAACAGAAAGTGAAAGCAAAGCGGCTGTACGGCTGCACTCACGGTTGTCAAAAATGGGGTTGGAGACCAGAGGTTCCATGGCCGGCACGTAGCGGCCCATCTTGTCCTGCAGGAAGATCTGGAAGCAGAGGCGCACCACGTTCAGGTCATACTCCTCGATTTGCAGCAGCTGCTCCTGTGGCACTATAGGTGACAGGGTGGAACATCGTCAGCGTCGGCCCCAGAGGGGAGACAGGGCGTGTTCCTCAATAACAAGAACACAATGATCATACTTGTGCTCTCGCTAACTTGCCTCCCAAGAACGAACTTGGGCCGCAGTGAATGGTGGCACTGCTCTCATTCGGAAGCAGGAATGACATCCGGGGATTTTTATCATCCTCCGTACTTCTGTTCTTAGTATTGCAACATGCTTTTCGGCAATGGAAGATGATGTAACACGAACACAAGTATGGTCAAGTACACTTAATGAGAAAAATCCAGGGGTTGCTATGTCCCAGCATGCAACGGGGCATCAATAACTACAGGAGAGGTCAGCTTCAAGAATCAGACAGCTGGAAGCTGTGATGAAGTGTAGATATCAGGTAATGATCTTCACCTCATGTAGCCATTATTAAATCATTGTAACTAATACATCAGCGAATTACCCTATAGAATTAACCATAATGGCTACGGCTTGTGTAAAAAATGTTTGACTATTTAGAAAGAGACCTAGAAAAGAGAGAGGAGGAGCCAGATAAATAGCTTGGTATTCTTGGGGCCTGAGCTAAATACCTCGGCAAAGAAGTACTGTCTGCTACAGAAATGATTTGACTACAGGAAACAATATGAGACCGTCAGCTGAATCAAACAGCACCGAAGCCCTGCCTTAATGTTGTAACCACAAACCTAGACCAGCGACCGGAAATAAACACAAAGAGGTTCATTCTTCTACGCAGTACGACGAGTCTGTCGAGTACGACACACTTTCCTATTTGACAGAAACGTCCGTTGAAAACCGGAACGCAAGACATGCTACGGTTACGTCACGCCAAGGACATAAACAGGCGTGTGGGCGGTGATCAGGAACCGCTTCCTGTATTATCAGGGAGGTGAGGAAGTGCAGGAGCGAGAGGGTGACAGGCTAGGAGAGAGGTGAGCGTGACAGAGGAGCAAGGCAGTGCCCTACAAGTCACAACATTCTCTATTTCAACCTCCAAGACCTTCAGCCTTTTCATAACGTGAACATTCACGCTTTCTGTTTGATCAGCGCCCAAAGTACACAGCCTGCCCCTAACAAACATGGCCATTAGGTACATGCGCCCACACGCGTGAGCGTGTATCACATATGCTCATGCATATACCTGCACACATCCGCCCACTCAGTTTCGATGTGCATCTCCCCCGGACACATGCCTTGTGGTCGCCGACGACACATAACTTCCGGGTGATAGCAAAGTGAGAAAACCGAGACCAGATATGGGGGCTGATGGAGACGCAACCCCCTCTCATCCCACGCATCCCTAACCAAGCACATACGTTGTGACACGGCATCAAAACCAACAGCCAGCTGGACCACGAAGAGATGGCGTGTGGGGGTGTCTCACAGGCCTGCGCAGGCACAGGGAAGACCTTGTAGGGGTATAGTTCTTGTTTTTGAAGCAAAATATGAATGAGGAAGCAGACAAAAGGTGATGTCAGAGGGAGTGAGTCGTGTCTGTTACGCCGTGGGCGTTGAACACGGGGAAAGTGCACTAGCGGGGGTGGAGGGGGAGAGTGAGCGCTCAGAGTCAGACAGCCAGTGACATTTTGATTCTGTAGCTCTTCTCAGGACTCCCTCTCTCTCGTTCCCCTTGAAGTTACACTTGTGAAATCCAAACAAAAGTGACGGCTAAGTCTAAGTGTGGCCGAAGCAACGTGGGGATTAAAGTGACAGAGCTGCTGAACACACACTCGGTTAAGCAGGATAAGTTTGATCTCAGATGGATCCTTTGAGCGCAAGGAACACTTGGTCCCAATGTGGTCCTGGCGAGCACGATAGATTTAGGATCTCATTAGGTTTAGGCCGAGCCTCCTCTGAGGAATGGAGAAACCTCACTTAAAAAGCTATGGTTCTGAATCTCCCAGCAAGGGCTTTGCTGGAGGTCTTACCGTTAAAGGGGTTGATGCACTGTTTCATCCTCTGCATTATGGCTTCCTTCACCTCCTTCCGTTTGACACACTGTATCCCCAGGTTCTGAAAGCTGAGGGCAGAAGAGACGATGGGTGTTAAACCTGGGTGTTGTGATGAGAGGCCCAGCTGGTGGGGTCAGTGCAGACAGAGCATCAACTTCTGCCCCATGTCCTCGGGGACCAGCAGTTAGTCCAAATTTTTGCTTCCTCCCAACTCACAGCATATCTGTACAAAACAAACAAAATCACTGAATGAAAGGTACGGGTGCGTTGGGAGCTGGGAAGGAACGGAAATGTGGGCTGAGCAACACTGATGTAGAGTAACGACGGGGTAGAAAGGTGGACAGTGGCACCTGGAGCCTGTTCCGGGCAGCGTATATGGGTACAAGGCAGAGGTACACTATGGATTACATCACAAGGTATAAACACACACTCACTCACACAAGCAGTGACACTGTAGGGGTGTACCATTCTCACAGGCAGATTCTCTGTGTGGATTTGCCTTTTTTATACAGATGCTCCCTGGGTCACGATGGTTCTTGTTGTCTTTTTTCACATTCAGTACATTAGTTGATATATTACATGAGATATTCTACATTTTATTATAAAATGGGATTTGTGTTAATGATTTTGAACAACTGCAGGCTGATGTAAGTGTTCTAAGCATGTTTAAGGTAGGTTAGGCTAGGCTATGGTGTTTGTTAGGTTAGGTGTACTGTATTAAAATGCATTTTCGCCTTAAGAGAGGTTTATGGAACATAAGCCCATCATAACCTGGGCTGTACTACATATGAGGCCTGGTGGCCTTCCTGGTTGTTTCCCTGTACTCTGTGCACGCTGACCAGCCCTAGGTGGTACCTCACAGTTTCATTCTGTCATGGGAAACAGCCGGGGGATTTCCCTGACGAGGACCCAGTGGTCATCTTATGCAAAGTATTTGCCATAGTACTGTTTTCCTACTGTGGTTTTCAAAGAGACGATGAGTCTGACCACACTGGAAAATCAAATAGGAACTCCTTTGAAGTTTTTTAGTATTACGATTAACTGGTTTTTCTGACTTGAAACTTTTAAATATATGGGAATGTTAATCTCTTTTTAGGTGATTTTTTAAAAATAGGCTGGAGATTTTAAGTTCTCCATATGGATGGTCACCCAGATTTCAAGAAATCAACTAAAAACACATGAATTAGCTATAACTTTTTTTCTTACTAGAGTATTATCTTATTAATGAGGTGAGAATGTCACAGCCTATCTCCTTATTTTTCCCACAGTGTCACTGCTTGTGTGACTGAGTGTGTGTTTATACCATGTGATGTAATCCATAGTGTATCTCTGCCTTGTACCCATATACGCTGCCCGGAACAGGCTCCAGGTGCCACTGTCCACCTTTCTACCCTGTCGTTACTCTACATCAGTGTTGCTCAGCTCAGTCCTCAGTCACCCCCAGACACTCCACGTTCCTGCTCCCTCCCAGCTCACAGCGCAACCAATACCAGGCAGCGTTCTCAAACCTGCCGCTCTTTCTGTGTTACTCTGAGCATCGAAGCCAGAGCGGTTCGCGGACAGATGATGACTTACGCATAGATCCTGCGGTCCGGGCTCATTTCAGCCTCGTAGTATCCGTCCTTGCAGTCCTTGCCAACCAGCTCGTGGGGGTGTGGCCTGTACGGCTCATTCTTCGTCACCAATGACACGCGGATCTTCCCTTTCCCAAATATGTTAAAAATCTAAGGATGGAAGTAACGGACAAAGAAAAGTCACGTTGGAACTTGCTGAGCACTTGATTGTGTCCAAAACAAACTACTGATATTACCTACAGCAAACAAATGACTTTCTTCCCAGTCTATTACAACAAGCATTGATCCCAGGGGGTTAACATAATAGATTATGTGCTATGCTGAGGAAATGTACTTCCATATTTGCTCATTTAACAGTGCACAAGGTAAAACTGCAGTGTTACGCATTTCAGGCGCATACAACATTACATAATTATTTTGTCAATCCGTTTCTGAATACAAAACGATAATCTGGGCTTCAATGTGCTTATGTACAGACAATGAAGCACTCTCACCCAGAGGTCTTCTTGTTTTTATTCGTTAATGTAACCGCTCTCTAAATATTCAGCTGTTCATTCATTTCCTCCGATTCATTTAAAGGTACCGGTGACACAAGTTCATTGAAAAGTGCAGCTCGGGCGTGCTTTTGCCTGCCTCTGACCTGGATGGTGGGGTAGGTCTTGTTGTCGTCGGTGCTCCTCTCCCCCAGGATGCTGCCCGCCGATCGCCCCTCGCACTTGTACCGGTAGCGCATGCCCCTCTGTTTCGGCTGCTCGAATATCTCCGCGTAAGGCTTGCACACTGCAATGGAGCGGGAGAGCGTTCTTCCAGTAAAAGCCATTCCCATCATCCATCCACCGTGCAGAGGATGGGGGCTCAGAGTCATTACAAAAAACGAAAATAACTGCTTCCGTCACTACCACGTATCATTTATAAACACCCCTCTGATTAACGCATAGGTATTGTGAAGAATTACTTACGTGCATATTGGGAAAGGATTCATACTTAAGAGTAACAATACAGTACGGATTGTGTGTTCAGTGCTCCACCAGTTACTGCGTTTTGCACGTTGACTGTTATAATCGAGGTAAATATAGGTTACTATTGCAAGCCTGTTTCTCATTCATTGAATGCACTGAATCTTTGAGAAGACTGATGACGTTATAAGCTAGAGACGCACAAAGTTTAAATACGCTGGAAATTAGGGTGCATGGGTCTATGGCAACTACCCGCGTAAATATATATAAACTTTTTGCATTGAGAGAACTTGACAGTAGACACAATGGAAATCACATCAGAATCCTACATTCTGCACGGAGGTATTTATTGTCAATGACTATTACTGCTATTTACAACCACGTTTGAAAGTAATTTTAACATGAAAATGGAAAATGGAAAATAAATGCCAAATTGAGCTGCCCACATACCAAACGGCAACATATTTGCCTAAACCGTCATTGGCCAGATAAGACGTACAGAGAACATTCACTGTATAGTGACCAAAATTTAGGTTACTGAATATGCAGTGTGTTCATTAGAACAATGAATCGGACGCAGTATTCAAATTAACAAAAAAAAAAGGGGGGCGAAACGTTTATTGAAAGTCGAGTTTCTAAAAAAAGGAAGCTGGAATTTCATGACTTCCCCAATTACATTCGCATTCTCGTCCAACTTTGAAAAGAATTTACTCCCGTAGCAAACTGCGTTTTTCTGAGATTGTGTTTATGACTTGATGGTACAGTATTCATTCCGCAGGTTTAGCTTTCAGGCGTAAATTTCCTTCCGCATTTCTGCGATTTTAGCTGTATAATATGGGTCGAACGCGTAGTGGCGCAGTAGAGTTTCATTTTAAAATAACAATCGGGTCTCTGTTAAAAATGCTCTGCACCAAGCATTTAGTAAAAGTTGATAATTAATTAAAATTATCCTACAAGTTGGTAAAACATCACATTTTACTCCATCTGTAAGCTATACTGATACAACAGCAGCATGTGAAACAACGGTACAATGCGGATGTTAAGTTTTGAAATAAGAAAGTAATTTTCACCGGCATTTTAAATTGAGGTTAACATTTTGTAGTAGGCGTCATGCGACAGCTAGAAGTCTTGCAGTCTTGTAGTTGTGCTCATTTTTTAGTCCCGCAAAGAAAAACGGGTAAATATAAAGCCATATTTAAACTTTTATATATGGAATATATATTACAAGGAGTAACAACATTTTTGTTTTTTATGTGTATGAAAAAGATTACGGTTTTTGTCCATGGCACCAGGAAGACAGTTTAAAACAGCAGGCATAGAATGCAATAATCATCGTTATAAACCTAAGAGTTAATAAAGAAACTTCCGTAGCGCTAAGTGCATAAAATGGTTCTCTACTCACAGTTCATGTTGTGGACGGTCTTATCACACTTTATCATTTCAACGTCAAGTTTCAACTAATACTAGAGAGGTGATGTATTGAGTTTAAAAGACGGAGCCGGGAATTCCCCCCACATCTCCGCCCATTTTGGGCGGTTTTATTATTAATACTATAATACGTCACATAATCAAATATACTGTATGTTACAGCGGTAAGCTACCTGTTAATTACGAGTCAGTCAACAATAACAGGAAGCACAAGTGCTGTAGAAGGCCATAGTTTACAATATTAAAATACACTTTATTATATTCACTAAGCGGAGTGACAGCGTTCTCGTAAAGCACAAACTTTTTGCCAGATATAAACATGTCTCACTATTCTTTCCAAAACAGCCATCGTGATTTCTCCGGCCACAAACAGGAGACGGACCTGTGTCCAGTGAGCTGGCTCACATGTCCCAACATTAGTGAGGCCACTGGTTATTACTACAGGCGAGGTGACCTCATGTATCAAGAATAAAAACTACGAGCGTTTCCAAAGTGAAAAACATGAACACTTTCGCCGAATCTTTACCTGCATCGGGTAAAGTGTAGAGGTTATTCAATTCTAATATTTCAAGTATTAGGAAGAAAACCAGCACGTGCTAATTATCTGCATTTAAACGTTTGCTTAAGCAAATTTAATCTGTTATTTACGTTAAGACATTGTACGTGTAGCCTATATTATATACATACTGGGTAATCCCCGGCCGACATCCGAAGTTCTGAAGTGGGAATCTCCCGGGTAGCCTACTATTTAATATTAAGCATGTCATGCTATTCACTTTCTCATAAAAAGTAGGTTAATTCGCCAAATGAACGCGCCTTTTAATGGCGCTAAATTCCTATGCATCACGAACTGTATTTTATACCAGCGAAGAAATTAAAAATCACATTCAGGAATCAGGAAAGATTATCTTAGATTATCACCTTTTAGGTTTGTGGGTGCAGAGCGCTCGGTGTAAAAATATGGTAGTCAATACTGTATTTCTCCCCATTATAATTGTACCAAAGGGGCGATCCCGTAAAAAAAAATCGGAGGTAATATCGATGGAGCCGGCAGATTTAGAACAAACATCGCTTACAATTAATATCCTTATTAAAAGTGATTTATCCTCTGCGTCGAAATGTAACTACACGTCTCGGCGTCGCAGACGGCTGTAACTGTGATTGGTCCACAGGGTAGCTTTCGCTTATTATGGGAGCGAAGACAGCGTACATCCCAGCTGTACTTATATCCCCGATTGAAACTGGAGCGTTAGTTGAATCTGACATTAAATAACCCACCTTAGGCATCATAGCAAGACATCTACAAGACACTCAGGATGACATCGCCAACTTCACTTACCTCCATCAAGTTTATTAGCGCTCGGCAACACTAAAAAGTAAGTAAAAAGTAGCATAGATACTAACTTTAGAAGATGCATAAAAAGTGACTTTGTAGCGGCTCGACATTTTTACAAATTTGCCTACGGGAAGTTAGGAGCAGCACAAACGTAACCAGGACTCGATAAATGGATACTTTGTTAAATGTTTGTTTTTCTGTTCAACTGCATGATTCAACAATTGAATATGTCGCAGTGTGGGAAGACAATAAATAATCCGAAACATCCAAAACTATGTATCACCTAGCGTTTTGGCAGAGTAATTGTTGAGCCAGCCACCGACCCCACACAAAAATTAATAAAAACTGATAAATAGGCGCACTAAATTCACAACACTACGCCCGTGTCGAGACCAAACGGAATCAATGCAAGGAAAAAAAGCAAAGGTCTATTAGGGGTTTTACACTTTTTTGGTGTTATTTTAAAGGAGGCAATATACATTACATACAAAAATACCCTTTCAAATACATTTATTACCTTACAAAACAATACCAAAATCAACGGTTTATTGTGATAAATGAAAAGACTGACAGATCTGACAGAGCGCTCTGCATGTAAATTAAGTGACTGCAAGGTTTGTGACGTTTACATTTATATAAAAGTACGTTACAAATATGCTAATATAAATAAAATAACCCCGTCAAAGAATGCATCTTCAAAGTAGGTGATCGATGGATGTATAACTTCAAAATATCATGGTGGAATCATTCTGCAGATGAGAGTGTGAAGCTGAAGTCCCTTCGGAAGACGGACACCAGAGGAGCCCTTGGGGGGGGGAGGGGGGGGGCCTCCGTAGGAGGCACACGCAGTCACCAGCCCGTGCTCATGCTCAGGGAGTCACAACAGCAGGAGGAGAAAAGCCAGAAAGCCATCCCACGGCGACAAACACGACCTAGCCGGGAGCAACCCGGCCTGTCACAGAAGGATGGGGAGAAAAATGGGATCTGCTATCAGCTCCTGTTCTGTGCATCCCAAAGAGAGAGAGAGAGACGCATCCAAACTGGAGGGTGGCTGGGGGGCGCTGAAGAAGCACGGCCGCTTCCACAGAAGGGTCCTTCTTAGCTCAGCTATTTCCAACCGAATCAGAAACGGAAAATTGAAAAGGGAGGCAGGCAAAAAAAAAAAAGAAAAAAAAAAGGGGGGTGGGGTGGAGGTGAGGGGGTGAGGTCTCGGGAGTCAGATAGATATGAAATCAAAAACGGACTTTCGACTGCTTACTTTCAGTGAATAAAACTGAAATTTTCAGTGCATTAGAGGGGGAGAGAAACACTTTGTGAAAACCGTGATTTTTAGGGCAGTTATTTACATAAATCGTACCCACTGCACAAATGATGCCTTTGACAAGTTCGGCGCCAAGAATAACGACAACCTGACGAGGCAAAGAAAAGCGGAATCGACGCAAACGTGGCAGGACCTAAACAAACCCATTCTCCATTCAGGCGGCGCTGGGTCTCACCCGGAGTACCAACACGGGGCCCTTGGTCCATTTCACATTTACCGCAGTCTCACTCTAGGGTCCGTCGGGTCGGCAGTGGATCGGTGTCGACGGCGTTTTAAAACGGAAAAGCACCGGAGGATCTCGAAATTAAACGACGGAGGAGGAGCAGGAGTGTCAAGCACGTCGGCTGACTGCTATCGGTTTAGGGTGAGTCTGATCGAGTTCTTGACAACGCGCAGGTTACTGGTGGGGAGGGGGGATGAGGCGTCTGGAAGCTCCTTGCTGGAGAGCCTCTGAAAAACATGACAGACAGGAGAAAGAGCGCAGACACACACACACACATACGCGCACACACAGACACACACACACACAGGGTTACTCACAGGTTGGAGTATCTGTTTATGCCAAGGGAATTTCCAGCACCTTGTCTTGCCCAGATTTCACTATTGTTGTGTCTTTCATGAGATGGCGGGGTGGGGGGGGGGGGGTGGGTATTTTTACCTGTGTTCTCGACGTGTCGATGGTTGGAATAGGCATGGGCTTTATGGCATCAAGAGTCTGGGGGGGGGGGGGTAGACAGCACCCTGCATTTAATATATGTTTATCAATAGTGCAACACTAAGACATAATGTTAAACATTAAAAAAATGTATTAATAATGAGAGCACTTTCGATTACTGGTGGACAGAGGAAAACAGCAGAGAGACCCAGCAGCTGTTGCTTGGAGGGAAGAGGGGCTCAGCTTTGCATGACATTCAGATAGGGTGACTTTACACCCACCGGCACGGGGCCGTCCCTATGCTCGAGTCTCTCCTCGGAAGGGGGACAGGGGTCCTGAGCTGTTGAACTGTCAGAGGAAACCTGCAGTCGAGGGGGAAATAAAGGTGACATGGCATCAGCATGGAGCATCAGTGCTTGTCTAGCAAGCGGCCTGCCGTTCCCCAGTGATCTGCAAACATCAGCAGTGCCACCTTGTCTGTGCCCCTGAGCCTCTTGGGAGATTCCTCTGATGGGGGCGGAGAGTGCGGTCTCTTGGGTGCAGAGCTGGTGCCGCCTGTACCGTTCACTGTGAGGGGCTTGGTCGTGGGGGAGGTAAGGTGTGGGACGCCCCGACTCAGCGTGGGGATGGAGTTCCCAGCTGCGGAGGGAGGGGGAGGGGGGGACACTCTTGTTAAACCACATTTCACACTACGCACGAGCCGCTGAAAATGGCGGCAGCTGGTACTTACTAGTTCCAATCACAGGGATGGACATGCCTTGCTCTGGACTAGGGGAGGAATTCTCCTTCACTGGAGAAACTTCACAGAACAGAGGTACTTGTGGCTTGGGTGGCGAGATTCTGCGGGAAGACAGGATTGGGTGACCCTCATAGCCTGTTGGCCCAAAATGCCAGAGTTTGAAACTAACTGGTAATGAGACGCACAGACTGAGGTCAGAGACAGTACCTGCCCTCGCTGTCAGAGTCTGCCTTGCAGGGCTTGCTTACGGGGGTCGGGGAGCTGAATGGCGTGCCACAGTCCGTGTCTCTGGAGCTGTCTAGCTGGCTCCCGTCCAGCGAAGCGCGTTTCGACCCTCCGTTGGAGGTGCGGTTTATATCTGCCAAACTCTGAAACGAGGGAGATGTCTTAATGATACATTGATATGCAGCATTACTGTACGAGGCGGGCAGCAAAAGAATGCCGGCAGTTCCAGAAGTCGATGCTTTAGGTTGAGGTCTCCTACCTTCTTCTTCTTCTGAAGGACCTCTGGGGGAAGATACTGGTGGAGCTGCTTCTTCTTCACATGAGTTGCTTCAATCTTCATGCCTTCCTTCAGCATGTTGATGTTGTTGGCCTGCCTGTACACTGGGGGGAGGGGCAACTCACAGTCAACTCCATGAATGATTTCCACAAACTCGGAACCCATTTTTGACTTAGAACCCAAAGTTCAGCTGTTGGAGCCCACGTTCCGCCAAAGCCGAATGCTGCGATCCCAGGATCTACAGTGAAACTCCATTATACGATATAGTAAAACGGACAACGGCAGCAGTGGGAAGGCTACCGTAGTACAAAATATCCTCCTGCACTAAGATCACCAACATACAGGATTCAAACTTACGAAGAAAATAAAAATATGCAGAATGGTGAGGAATAAGGAGCCTTTTGAGACAAACGACAACAGAATTTGCTGGAGTCACAAGTGAGTTTTAATACTTTGTAGCGTTTTACACCGAGATAAAACTTCTAGAATTTCCCCGCCAGCTCTGTGCATTTTGGGGGCGGGGCAATGCCCGCTTGGAGATGTGATGGCATGAAAGCAGGAATAATCCCATTTTAGCAGCACCAAAAATAAGACTGCCTTTCTGTGATCTCACTTTCTGTGATCTCTTTTAAAGAGAAGCGGCGTGCTTACCAGTGTCTGTGAAGGCCTGGATGTCGTACGTCAGGTCGATGTTCACGCTCTCGGGGGTCTCCACTTTTTTGAAGATGATCCCGATGAACCACATGGAGACAAATTCGTTCCTGTTTGATGGAAGGGTTTTGCAGGAAGCCAAGCGTTTCTCAGAATCCAGTCTAACGCTTTTGGCCTGTGACAGCTCATGTCATAGCGTGTCTGTACATCCTCACTGTTAGAAACTATGTAAAACGAACGGCAGCTCGAGTACAAATTAACCTAAATGGACATCATTACATGCATTTGAAAAGGAAACCAAAACTGAAGCAATTTGCAGCCATTAAACCCTTGACATAATCTGAATGCCAGGGTGCGACTCCCCTCACCCCCCAGGTCAACAGCCAACCGCTCAGCCACTGCATGCTCACTCGGTATGGCTGTCCTTGCTCCCAGGGAATGACTGGGGATTGACATGAGCCAGAGTGATGTATTCGTTACGCTCCAGGTTCCCAATCAGCACCCTTATCTTGGACTCCACAAGACCGATCCTGTCGAAAGAGGAAAGCAGCTCAAAAAAAATTGTCGCTCTGATCAGAAACACAGCAAAATTCAACAAGCAAAAGTTCAGGTAACAGAGGGAAGGCTTGTGTACAAACAGCTCTGTACAAGAGACCAACCAATGAAATAAAGTCATAAACTTTGTTGATACCCAACATGGAAGGTAGCCAACTATCAGGTAGGGAAATTAGCATCATTTAAATATGACAAGAGTCTGTCATGTTATATTTACACACTTATGAAGTCACCACTTTAGTGACTAAAAGTGTATAGTTCAGTTTCTGTCTGGATTTAAAAGAGTGATGTGGTGACTAAGTGGTCCACTTGTCACCCATGACATTTACAGATACCACACATCTCTAAAACATTAAAAAAAAAAAAAAAAAAACTAACAGCACATTACTTTGATGTCTCATCGTCAAAAATGAGAGAGCAAAATCCACAATGAGGTGGCATGAGCAGGGTAACAAGCTGAACACCCACATCCAGAGCAAAGGTTCTGCGCATTCAAACAGAAGTAAACCAAGGTTACAGTGCCCCCATGTGGACACACTGCAACATATCCAATATTTTGCACAAATTTTCACAAATTCAAAAGCGATTTTTACAAAGTAATATGCAGGAAAAGAAAACTGAACTAGGTGGAATGGCAGCATCTTAATACTACGTCTGTGAAAATCTCTGTACTAATTAAAGCAAACCAACTGTAGACTGTCAAAACCACACAACACTAACAGGTATGAGACCACAGTATGGGCAATAATATTAAACCATGACATTCTACAGGAAAACTACATTTGGAAGATGGATGACGTACATGTTACCATTACTAAACATAAAATACAAAATAACAAGCAGTTTCCTGTAAGGACGTACGGCTTTGCTCAGGGATACCACAATGTCAGGCACTCACCATTCTAAGTGGTTCTCCTCTGTGGACGCACTGGCAGTCAGCACAATATAATGTCTATAGATAAAGAAACAAACAGATTCACTGCAAATGACCTGCCGCCCGCAGGACAGACTAACCAACACGTCTACAAGAGCAGTTTCACGGTCAGCGTCCATCAGACAGGCGCGGAACCACCTGGAACGGCTGACAAGCTCCAGGCTTCAGGCTGGCAGATGGTTATTTATGCGTTGGGGGGGGGGAGAAGCAATGCACTGACATACTTGTATTTTTGGAAAAAGTTTGGTGGCTCGAAAAGTTTTGGCCACTCAGCCTTGCCGCGCAGAATTTCGTCAGTGACGCTGAGACCTGCCAGGGGTGAGCAGAACAAATATGTTAGTTATCAAACACATGCAGAATGAAAAGCAGGGCTCAGTAATGCTGGGACAGCAGCATAAAGTTAAGCAAATCACTTCAAGTACAGGCTGAAATAAATAAAACAGAACAGCTTGGCAGGTCCAGATCTTCTGTACTCAGTGCTGTTCATACAAAGTTATTTTCTGACTCTGGTTACCCACATTTCAAGACATTTCTTTGAAGATTAAGGCCATTTTGCATTCACAGCTACATAGTAGCAGCACGGGACCATTTTAAGGACATGAGAGACACACAGTCTGATCAGGCTGGCGCGATGTGTGGCATTAATATCGGTTAATATCCACATTGCGCATAATGCACATGCAACCGTCACACTGCAAGGGCTGAGATAGTCAGCCGAGTTGAGATTATACCTGGGTTCATAGATTATTACGCAATATACGATATTTTGACAATATTTTCAAAGGCAATGCTATGCTGATATTTTAAACAGCGTGTGGGGGAGGGGCTCCACAGTTAGATTTGCCAATGGGCAATCAAGTTTCACTGTGTCACAGGAAACAAAACTTAGCAATATTTGGCTATAGTTTATTTTGGCAAATTTTCAGCCCCTTTTTATGCTTTATAAATATCGTAACATTTGTCGCAAAGAAATCACATTGCAATATTTGAATATTTTCCAATATTGGGCAACCCTAGTACTCACACCCTTGATCCAAAATATACATACAAACATCTTCTTAGTCAATCCAATTCAAAGTCACATTTGCTTTAAACTGTAGATTTTCTACATAACTGTCACCAAGTGTACAAAAACATCCTTACTAGACAAGGACAGCTGTTTAATACACAAGAGGATTTATATTTCTCTAAAAATCAGCAAATGAAGAAACCAATGCTCAGATAAATGACGGAAGTGGTTAGGTGCAGTGCAACGCTACCCCGATAATACCACGAACCAGGGTCATCACTGCCCAGGAAAGTACTAAAACAAAGAGCCATGAAACACCATGGGGGAAAACTCCTGTTAAGCAGGTAGACAGAGGATTGGGACACCCTGAGAATGAAGCTTTGCTAATGTTATACAAGATTTTTTTCCCCCACTTAAAAGCAGGTCTCATCGGTAGCCGGAGAGTATTAACTGGACTGTCAGCAGTCAGGCTAAAGGGTTAAGAACAGGAACGCTCAGGACGGACACGACGCCCTCCCACGCACCGGTTCGGAACTCCTCGCTCATGATGGTGCGCGTGGAGGTGGAGACGTTGTAGGTGGAGTTCTGCTGAGGGTAGGCGGGCGTGATGATGGGCATGAGGTGGTACCTGTCCGACGGGTTCACCTGGAGGCAGAAGGAGAGGAGTTGGCAGCTGCCCTGGACGCTACGGCGGCACGCGAGCGGGATAACTCACCCGCGGGTCCCAGACAGGCAGGTTCAAGTTGCTCTCTTCCGGTTGCTTCAACAGCACTGCGTTGGGCCACTCCCTGAGAGGCAGCATGGGATGGAGGGGGGTGAGATTCTCACAACATCCATCTGGTAAAACTGTCGATCGCCGAAAGAGTGACTGACGCAGTCGCCCACTCACCACTTGGAAAAGACGAGGAAGAACTTGTGCACTAGTGTGGCGGCCATGGCGTTTGGGTACAGCTGGCAGGTTCTGGCCACCAGCATGGCCCAGGAGACGCCGCCCAGGAAGCCCAACATGTTGGAGTAAATCCCACGACCTGGTACATATTCAAACATCAATAACTCTCCCTTTCATATATAGTACCTTTCCACAGAAAAGCACGCACATTTAAGAGCAGGAAAAGCTACATCACTGCAAAGTATTGCAGGAAAAAGAAAAAAAAAAAAGCTGGGGAAAGGAAAAACTCACGATCGATTTCTTGGCCAGCCTAACCAAAAAATAAATCAAACAAACAAACGAAACAAACAAACTAAAAAAACAAACATTCACATAGCAAGTCAAAAGGCAACCAAGTACAAGTATTGGTGTAAACCATGGGGGTGATGGGAGGGTTGTAAACCCCTCCCCCCAAAATTTTTTTTTATCAAAACCAGCCAATACGACCCCCTTAAATGGATGGAGCCCCACCAGTGCTCAACCCAAAGCTCAACCATAAACATCTTCTGGAAAACATTCAGTGGATTCTGAGATTTGAATGTTTTTCAGTACGAGTTCGGTGAAATGGTGCATTTCAGTGCATTCAGGGATTGTCTAGTGCCGTCTTTCTTACGTTTGGCCCACAGCTTAATAGCTCTCAACGTAAGCCTGAAGTTCTCCTTATTTGGCACCAAAGACAGGATTTCGTCAGTGACCCTGCAACCTGTGGGTTGAGCAAAGCGACATTAGGATGAAATCGGGAGTCTGGGTGTACAGGACAGGAGAGATCAGCTACTTCCCCCAACCCCCAATCAAAGACACAAACATAGAGCAAGACCAAAGGCTCCCACAAGCGACACTCGGGAGAAATCTCACCGTTCAGACTGCGGATACAACGGATGTCGAGGTTCCTGAGGTGAGAGTCTCCACGAAGGTCCAGATTTTCAGGGATGCATTGGAGAGCCAACCTCGCGAATAAGAGATCGATCTGCAAGAGTGAAGGCAGACAGTCAGAAGCTGCGTCTTTCCATGAAATAAACTTAAATATGGGTTTGGGCGGCTGTGGCCGCTAGGAGCTTTACCTCAATCCCATCAAACTTAAATTTAATAACTGGTACGAAAGCGTCTTCAACGGCCTGGAAGGAAACAATTTGGAAACATCTGTCAACGGCACAGCTGCAAGACTGGCAAGCCTTCGCGGAGGCTGCCAGCATGAGGATCCAACGTTTACAAGCTCTCACCCTCAGGTCCTTGATCTCTTCATGCTTTTTGAGTTTTTCAAAGAAAGACTGGAAGAAGTCTTCCCTCTGCACGTGTCGGGGAGCCACACACAGAGCGTCGATGTCCGCTCCTGCGTGGGAGACGAACGACGGGTCACACTGACGCCTCAAACCTTCAAACAGGCCCCTCTGAGCTGTTCAGTCCCTGGCTTTGAAATCACCTCATTGATATTATGGTTTTCTGCCAAGTTTCTGTTCTGAGCAATTTACAAAAATACAAGCACTGGAAATTACCAATACAGCCACAAAAATCCTATGCACAAAGAAAATATGCTTAAGAGCATTTAGTAATGTATTACGTTCCCAAAGATGGCTCTCGTTCCTCATACCTTTGGTGTGAACTCCAAGTCTGTACGAACCAAACGTAAAAATGTTACCGCCCACGTTTGCTATTGCTGAAGGTGGAAGATCCTGTAAAAAAAGACAAGGACCAAGTAAGCATGAGAATTACTTGAAATCAGAATTTATGAAAACTGAAAGCACCTTCCATTTTATAATCAATACAAGGTTGAGATTTACCAATGCCACAATGGCACACCAGAACATCTATGAAGTACTTTAAAAGGCACAGAAAAAAGGAAGATATTTACACATGCTACACTGGTTTTAGGAAACACACATAGTTATTGGCATCACATTTTAAAAAGTGTAGATAGATGTAGAAACTCATGCTGTGTGTATGACCAGGGTCTGAAATTAACACCCATCAGGTGCCAAATGCAGGCAGGATTTTCCATGTACTGAGTAAATCCCAGAAGACTATCCGCCACAATATTGGGTAGATGTTTATACTAAAAGTCAGGTAATCACTATCCTGACTTTCTCAGGATTTACAGGCATTCTGCTTCTGTTCTGTGCATCAGAGTTTCTCTCTCTCTCTCTCTCTCTCTCTCTCTCTCACACACTCACACACACACACAAATTCTGTTAAGACCCACCCCTACCCTAACTTTCACTTGCTGCCAGTAACTGTCCGGCTAATTGAAAGTAGTGCTGCCACTTTCTTTGGATTAACCTATCGACTATTTTGCTGATTGGTCGATTAATCTATCATTAAGTATTATGATGCCCAAAAGTTAGTAATCTGTATAAATCTGGCATATGCTTACAAATTTGGTTTAGCGGAGCACGCCACATGCGACTGTTTTGGTAAATCATGGAAGAGATAAGCGCTGAAGTCAAGAAAGGGACAGATCAGCAGCCACGACATCTTTTAAAAGAGGAGATATTGTGGATAAACAAGGTTAAAAGATGGCAGTGTGGTGCTGCTTTTTGCTGATTAAAGTAAACAGTTTTCATTTTTATTTCAGTTCACGAATTGGTTTTATTTAGTAACCGTTTTCATTTCAGTTTTAGTTTACGATAATAACACTGGACCCAACACAAGCCCAGTGCGCAGAAACACACACTGGCACCGTCAATCCATGCAGAATAAGCCCAGATTTAACCCTAAACATTTTCTCAAACACTTTATAAAGTAGCAAGCAGACAAGTTTATGGCTTTAATGATGAATGTAATGATGCAGCTACAAGGACAAAAGATGTTAAAAAGCTCTCTGTACTAATGGTAATTTAATAAACATGAATACTTATGGTTGTTTTGCTTATTCTGGCAGTCCAGAATAGCTACCATGTGTTTTCTCTTCAGGCGCTCATGCAGAGCACTATGGTATGCCATTGAAATTTGCACAGTGTAAAAACCACCTTTTGAACTACTCCCACAATTACATAGAGATATCAAAGGAAAACATGTTACAATGAAGCGTTTTGCAAATCATACTGATAATGTCATCAAAATTATTTTAAAATGATGCGTCGACATCATCAACTATGTTGGCTAATCGCGGCAGCCCTAATTAAAAGTGATGTGGCGATATTTACAAGGAGTAAGCAAACCTTTGAAATGAAAGCAAATGTGAAAAAAAAAAACACCATTTATTATTTTTGCTGGTAAATAAGTAGGCTTGGCCGGCTGATTTCTTCATTTAACAGCCACCCTGGCCAGGGAATCAGAAAGTTAATTTTGGCCCCTCTGTATAACTAAAGCTACGTGCTGCATGCAGACACCTGAAACACATTTACATATCAGCACCAATAATATCACCCCTCATCCCACACGCTGCCTGCTTTCACAGCATAATGGAGGGAGAGGGTTTGTATAATACTGGCAACAAGTGATTACAAAACCCTTCAGTTGCTAAACTTGGTTTAGCAAAATTTTAAACGGCCGTTGCCAATTCCACGACAGACAAAGCCTTACCTTCTCTTCACTAATCTCAGCAATCCATTCCCTGACCAATGAATTAAGCTTTCCCAGAACTGCCAACCTGCAATTATAAAGATAAAAGAGGATCGTCATAAACCAGCTGTGGACTGGGCTCGACTTCTGGGTGTAAAACCGAAGCAAGCTGGTACCATGCGGTACTCGGGGTACAGCTCAGGCACGGGTCAGTTCCTGTATGATGGCAGAAAAGTGCCATTATTTTACCATGATTTACTAATCATCCCCCCCCACACACACACACACCATCCACAGCATAATTTCACTTTCACCTGTGATTCTGCTCAACTTCATCCTCAAATACTCCAAAGGGCTTCATTGCCTCTATGAGTTTCTGGGTGTACATGTGGTCAGATTCCTTAGGGTATGCCAAGCTGATGGGGGATGTAACTCCATAGTGTTTCTGAGGCTGCTGTCCACCAAGCATACTGGTACGGGACCTGCAATGTGAAGAACAGGGATCAACTGACTGTACACCACGCGCAGGTAAATGACACTTGGTGTCTATGTGCACAAGTGCACAGCGAACTGCGAGTGACCCGGTACACTTCATTAGAAAGCAGAAACCAAACAACACACCGTTTTACACTTTAAAGGTGAAAAGTGACTATTTACCAAGTGTGACAGAGCTGTGCAGTTATTTTCATATTCACATTTATTCATCTCCTAAAGAAAATGCCACCCACAGCAGGAGTTTAATTTGCCGGACAAACTGCATTCGAAGTCGTTAATGCATCAGGTTATATGTGCGATATAAACGCAGTCACACCTATATTTTGCCAAACTGGATAAAAAGCGGCGCGATCGCATGTGGCACATAACAGAAAGGTACCAAATGTTAGCGGAAGAAAAAGCAAAACACCCCCGGATCCCCGCGTACCACGCCCCACGGTCCAGAACGTCTAATCACACACGCGGCTGCGTTTTAATCCATCCGGACAAGCGGACGTCTGACGCCCCTGGAGATCGGCCATCCCGGATGGCGGTTTCAAATTCGGCCAAAAGTACGTAGCCGGTGGGCTTGGTCTGAGAGAACAGGCGGATGAAAGACGCCCAAAACACAGAGAAAACAAAACAGATCAGGCACCGAAACATCCGAGTCGGAGGTTAGCGTTAGCACACCGACAAACATCTCGTTACCTAGGCAGAAATATGAGTTAGGATGCTCTACAGATGGGAGCCAGATTAAAAGGTTTAAGCATTTCGACTGGTGCCAGGTAATGAATCTCGCCGACCTGTTGTCAGACCATCGGCCAGTCCGTCGGATGGGCAATGACCGCCCGGCACGCCAGACAGACGCGAGAGCATAACCACCCGTAGGGGTGCCGGAGGACCGGCAGCATCTTTGTCGCCGTCTCCAACCACGTAAAACATAAGGAAACAAGCCGTGTCAACTCGAAGGTCTCTGTCAACGGCGCCGTGTTTTTAAAACTAAAACCCCGTAACCGCTGGCTGGGTGCGCCGCTAACCGCTCGGCAGCAGCCTTAGCATTAGCGTGTTTGCTAACCAGCTCCTCACACTCGGTGACCGAGATGCACAACGGAGGACTTAACCTTAGCGGACGAGACGACAGCCACTTACGCTGACATTTCTTTCATGACCTCCTGGAGATCTGTTTTATTTCACTCGCCCAACTGGCAATTTTAAAGAAAACATATACACACAGCCAGCAACAGTCCAGTACGAATTTATAACAATAGTTGCAGCTCCTCCAATATGGCGCCCACCGGTTCTATCTATCCCGACAGCCTCAGCGCGCCCTCGCTGTCAATTGAAAGAGAAAAAACTCCGTTCCCGTAATTATTTATTTTATTTCTTATCTTATTGGCTCCTGTAAAGAGTTACAGCGTGGTTACATAACGTTATAACCATTAAAATACGATGTCATGGTTTGCCACTTACTCAGCGATGTGTGTAAATAAAATCTCAGCTACATTATTTCCCAAAACATTTCAATATTCTTTGCAGTATATAGTTAAATGCATATATATATATATATATATATATATATATATATATATTCCGTTTTAAATATTCATCTTTTAATTAAATTTATTTTTGATATAATTTCCTTAGACAACATGCAACTTGAGTAGTAACTTAAATATAAAACGAAACATTGTAACTGCGCCATCTCACATGGATATTAACTTATTTATTTTCTTTTACTTAGAAAGGTAATAAGACTGGATAATTATAAAACTGCGGATCTTATGAAAGTTATTCAATATTAATAATAATTAATTCATGTTAATATTAATGAGGGTTATTACTAATTAGAAAAGCATTATGTGTTGTAGTTATATTACAGTGCAACAGTCACCTGATTTATATCAGACACATCTATCTCAGGCAGGAAATCTTTGTGTCTATGTGTCTTATTGGCAAAAAAATAATGCATGCCACAAAACATATGCTATGGAATTGTTATTAATAATGTACATATATAAGACAAAGAGAACAGAATTTCCTTTTTATACCAGCTTTTAATAAATAACATTATTCCGGTCAGTATATTCAATATATACAAGAACTAATAGAAAAGAAGGTTCTGAATCTCTGGGAAAGAACTGGATCATCAAACAAAATGTGTTCAGTATCTATTAAAACGGTTCATGTTTAGGACATACAGTATTTATTTTAGTAGTACACTGATACACATTACTCTTAAGTAAAATAAACAAGAGTAAAGAAAAAATATACAGCTCTGGAAAAAAATTAAGAGATCACTCCATATTAAAAATAAAGCTGCATTTTTAAATCCTGGTTTAATCCTGGTTCTGCTGGCAGAAGGCTACACTGAGCAGCAGGTTGCATCCAGGCTCAAAGTTTCTAAGACAGCAGCACACAAGAATAAAGTGAAGCAGGAGACACTGGGAACAACCAGAAACCAGCCAGGCAGAAGGCAGAAGCAACATTCTAATGCCAAAGATGACCGTCAACTTCTCTAGCAGTGTCTCATGAATCATAGGGTGACATCAAGTGACCTTCTAAAGGAATGAGAAACATTAAGTGCAGGTGTGAAGTGCACTGCTAGGACAGTTCATATCAGGCTCTTAGAAGCAGGACTGAAGTCCCATAAAGCAAGGAAGAAGCCCTTCATTGATGAGAAACAGAGAAGAACCAGGCTGCATGCTATATCCCGTTTTGAACCAATATGGGACATTTGTTTCGTATTTTCTGACCGTGAGTTTGATTCAATATTAGCTTTAGCACGTTTAACTAAAGCACGATTTTAATTAATGTTAACAGTGCTCCTATAGTACAACAAATAGAGCGTCGAGCTAGTAACACAGATCAAGGGGGTAAAATAAAAAGTAGCATACATAAAGTGTAGCCCTTCCCCTGAACTGTGAGCCTTCCTGGATAAAAGACTCAGTTATATGTAAAAATGGCTTCCGTGCATATCATTAGTGTATCTGTTACGGTTCTTACTGTTATGTCATAAAAATGCTGGTCATGGTGCGAAAGAGAAAAGAGAAATAGAAGACAGAAATAAAATATAAATATTTAAAAATATGAATGACATTTTCAAATCTGGACGCTAAAACATACACAGAGGAGTACAAGTAACCACGTAATCGGTGGGGCAAGCTTCTGCAAATCGTCTTATTAGTGTAATGAATACGTGTATTTTCAGGTGTACATATCACAACCAGAACTCACAGCATTCAGGTAAAAACACATTTATTAACTTACAAATTTCCAGGTGATCCATCCAGTTCCTCAGAATTGATATAGGGTGATGTGTATGAGTTTTCCTTTAGAACAGTGTATTTTCCCCCTTTTTTACAAGCAAATGTAATTTATTCTATTCATCAGATGATTTTTTTCATCCGAAGTGGCACGATGAAACAGTCCATGGAACAATTGGGGGCTCAAATACCCAACGGTGAAATCACTCTGTCGACCCTGGGATTTGAACCGGCAACATTCTGATCAGTGTCCTAACCTGATGAACCACGCATTCTCATGATTCATTCTTTCTGATGATTCAAACATTTTTCACGGTATCCTTGTTTTTCAATGGACAGTAAAACAGTAGAACTGTACAAGTGCAGTGAAAGTTTCACGGTGTTGGTAAATGACATACCTCAGTTACCGTAGTTTAAAAACTGACTTGGGGAAAATAATGCATGCAAATGAAAACTGATAATAGCTGATTTAACTGGATCTAAGAGTTTTCAAGATCCTGTCTTGTCTCTTAGGTATAGGTATGGCCTTGCAGTGAAAACATGCAGTATTTCAATATTTCAATAATTGTCTGAATAATCAGGTTCTAACTACACCATAGGTTAGAATGGACATTTTTGAGAAAATTTCTGAGAATGTTAGAAGGCCATGGTAACAGTTTGAAGATCTGAGAGAAGATCTGAACAGGCTCATTGGCACCTGATTAGATTATGGGCCTAATTTATTTCCATGATTATATATTAATTACAGATGCAACTATTTAAAATGTTTTCACGCCTCATGTTGCGGTGTAACAACCTTTATTATGATTCATGTAACGTTTTCTGTAACGTCAGTAAATTCCAACACTCATAAGATACTGCTTATACCACTGTCACAAATAAAATGGATGTTAACGTCTAGGCATATGATTAAAAGACATTCACAAAAACATTCTGAAAGGCAATATGATCTGTTATTCATACAACATGACATATTAAGGATGGAATCTCTTTGACATGGTTAAGGTCATGTTTTAGTACTTAATTCTTTACTGAGCCATTAAAAAGCACGTGTTTCGCTTTAAATGCGTGTCAGTGTTAATGATTAAAATGTCGCTGCAGCATTCTTCACTGACGTCGAAGGGTCCAATCGTTTATTCATTAGCCTATTTCATTCTTTTAAATGCGTTATTCTCTTATTACGTCTTCTCTTTATGATTTGTTCTATGGCTGTTCCCGCGTGTATTTACATAATATTTGGCATTCTAATTTATTTGATACTCCGACAAAACAGGCCTATTAATTAAACCCGAGATCGCTATGAAATTGTTTTTGTTTTTCTGTTGTGACAAAAGTTATAAACCAGTAAGATTTATGCGGAAGAATTATTAAGTAATACGACCCTATTGGGTATTTCACTACGAAAGTTATTACTGCTCTCCTCAATAGGGATACAGGTGAAGCGCCATCTTAATCACAGTTTATGGCAGGTAATGTCGTGGGGTTTTCATCGTGCAATAATTAGAATTGTATGATTTGCGGTGATTTTATTCATAACAAATCCGCCAATAAAAATCTTTGACAGTTAATTCATATGGGCATAACTGCGTGAAACTTTTTTTGCGCAAAATAATTACAGTGTGGCGATGTGTTACGTTTACAGACATGCGGAAAGTCAGTGACTCGTTTGTGTGAAAACTTGCTTTCATATCGATTTTTTTGTTGTTCTTGTAATGTAAAAGCAATGTAATGGTACATTACTAACGGATAAGCTGATCCCTTATTTTAAAGTGAAACAGAGATAATGTAATTATTGATGGCAAAAACAATAACAAAAATACCTAGGTGTTCTTTCTCGGACATTTGATGTCTGAAGCTATATTTTATCATTATTATTATTTTAATTTTTAATTAATAATAATTCTTCCGTCTTATAACCGATTACCCTGATAGAGGTTACGGAGTTAACAACAACAGCAATAACTACAAAAAACAATAATCGGCGTCCTCGGATTTTATGTTATTATTTAGTACAGCTTATCTTTTTACATTCACTCAAAGTGCAGATAAAGTTTATTTCTGCAAAAAATATTAAAGTCGATCTTTATTTTAAAAACATGCAATCAAATAATTCAGCACCTTTCTACATTACCACGAAATTGTATTTAAACATTCAAAACCAATATTACAAAAACGAAGTGAACATTACAGTATATAGTTTGGCTGTAAATCGTGATTACAAAGCGTAATTAAAATACACATTTTTGAAGTTTGTCTTCTATTTTTATGGATTTGTATATTAGTTTTATAAGTATTGCAAAATGTCCTTCTTTATCATCAAACCATTCTTTAATAAATCGTAAAACAAACGTAAAACAACCCATAGGGTTGTAACTTTTTTCGCTGATAATACTTCTCATTCATGTACATGCAACGCTTTAAAAAATAAAAATAAAACCAGTCGCGTTCTGTATCTTCAGTGTCTTTAACCACTAAACACCTTTAAATAGATTTTAGAAAGACTGAGGAATTTTAAATACTATGAAACTGTTTCGAGGTATATAAGAAGACAAAAGCCGTAATGACTGAATATCACTAAAATGATCCGACTTACTAATCAAATCCAGCACGAATAGTGAAATATATCTTTTCTTATGAAGCGGCAGTGTATGTTCCTGTATTTTTAACTACGATTTCAACTTATTGCTCTTGTTTTGCTCAGCCATAAAACAGCTCTCCTCGAACGCTAGAGGGAGCTTGTAGTCTTGAGCTTTGCAAATTATTTCACGTTCCGCCGGAAAATACGAAATTATAGGAAGCCAATGTAGAGGCAAATCTCTAAACTAACAAATACAATATTATCGGCTACAAAAATTCCTAGTAACATATCATTTTATTGATTATGATCACTTACAACAAAACGACACCTAACGATAACCTAACTAGTAGGTCTTAAGGCGGAGTGACAGGGATTAATTTAAAAACTTGGTTTTTAAACTAACAGAGAGAGCTATAACGGAAATCTAATTGCAAGTTGAATGCTTTAATGTCATGTATGACACAAAAAAACTTCATTCAGTATAAATAATACTTCGCGTAGTCTTATGAATAAACCAAATTTCAAAATATATAATAATTCAAATATATCAAGTTATTAAAGTTATTAGTATTTAAGCACAGATATCTATAATACAACTTGTCTATGATATAGGGTATAATCCTGGGATGGCCAATCTTATCCACAAAGGGCCGGTGTGTATGCAGGTTTTTGGGATAACCTTTAGGTCAGCTGTTCAAACCCTGCAGGTGTGAGGAATCTTCAGTCAATCAGTCCTCTAATTAGTAATCTAGTTGCAGTGAAAACCCAACGACCCTTTCTGGGTAAGTCTACCCACGCCTGGTATAATCCATAAACTATAGGCCTTAAGAAAGGTCACACACACACACACATTATTCAGCAAATATGTAATATAATTATGTAACTCTAGTCTTATCTACACGGTAGGCCAAATAACTAGAATTGTGTTATTTGTCAGTCTGGACTGAAGAAAAAAATGACACCATTGTGCATTATTTCATCTATAATTTTAATAACTCCTTACCCATTTAGGTTCGCGATGCACCAGAATCTATCCCGGGAAACAAACACAGGGTGATCAATGATGACTCACCATTACCTACACGGCGTGAATGCATGCACGCCTAAACTTCAGTGCTGTACGAGGAAATCCACGATGAGCACACACAGTGCCTTCGGCGGCGTAAACACTGAACACCATATATCACTTTGGTGCTGAGGAAGTACACAAAATTCAGTCAGAGATCATTGCCCTTTACAGAGTTGTATTTTTATTTGATTATTACAGAAGTAAACGCGACACAATATTTCCCCCTCGCAGTCCTATATCTCCACGCTTTTCCAAGATTTAAACATGTGACAACAAAATATACAGCCTTACCTCGAGTTACGCCTGATCGAATCACGTCCAATATCATTTACGTCCGAAGTCCACAGTAAATAATATACACCTGATAGAGAGACGCAGGAAAGCGGGTGTATAGGACGTTAGCAGGGGTATCATTTAGTGTAACTGGTGTAGGAGAATGGGCAGCGCTGCCGGCCGTGTAATGACCCACTGTCAATATCTATATATCTTGTAACACAGTATGAATCCAGTAAAGTATATGTGAATATAGAGATATGGCCAAATTCGCACGTCCCGAGCGAGCACAAGTCGACGCAAAGCTGTATATTTATGTCAATGGTCGTTCATACACACATTTACCAGAGCGTACGCTATAGACGGGATAATTTAATTCACTTCCAAATGAAGTTCTGTTTGGATATACGCCCAGTATTAGCCGCCAGTACACGACATTTGTACTAATCATGGCCAGCGACGGTAATGAAGCATCGCAATCTTGTTAGCCACCACGGACCTTACGATGCCAATAAAATGCCCAGTGAGGCAATGTCTTCGTCCTGTAGCTTTCGGATACCTCGGACAGGAGAATGGAATGTACGGGCGGTAGCATTGAGAGTAACATCTTGGGGATACAGGGCTGTAATTTAGGACAAGCGACGAGGCCAGAGTGATTTAATTCTCCCCAGAAAGGTCACTGCGGGGTTTGGCAAAGCTAACCTCTCTACTCTCCATCTGTCCGCGTTTCAGTCCAAACTACTTCAATGGGGCCTTGTGTGCTCAAGTCCGGCCGCAAACAAATTGAAGTGGTCTGGAGCACAGTTACGGCATTGAGCGCTCGCCGTATATTGACCAGTATATTTGTCAACAAGATTGTACAACGAAAGGCGAAAGAAAGAAGCTCTGTTCGCAGTCTATGTGATTTAGCTTCCCATGAGAAAAACATGAAACATATTTATGATGTAAACGTAGGCCTATTTCACCTTACCGTAGTTCTGGATGCAGTTTTATGCTATTTCCTAAACGTCATTGACCAACAGGTTACCGCGATATCTTCCTAGACTAGATTATGTTTAATAATTTCTCCGTTCATAACTTTCTTTTAAAATGTATCATATACTTCCACGTAAAGTACTGTAAATTGGCGGCGGTGTAAATGCCAAATACCGTACTTTTAACTTCGTATTACTCTTAATAGGGCATGCCTTAATTATTCCTGACACAAATAGATTCATCACTGCATCGAAGTGTTTGGCTGTGTTTCAAGTGTTTGGTGTAATCAGCGTCGATCTGCGAATTTGCCTGCGCTACATCCATGAATTAGAGGTCCAAAGGAGTAGTCCTTATTTGTTGGTCTCAACAGGTTAGAACTGGTCTGCATTACTACCTTAGCTAAACTTATGTTACTGTTACTAACCTCAACCAGCGAACTAGACTGTCGCAAATGTCATTTGTAAACCTTATTTAACTGTTTGGGTAGGGGGGTGCAGCTCACATGGAAACACTAAATAATAAAGAAATAGAGAAAGAAACAAAAGAGAATGTCTATTAAATAACCATTATTATTATTATTATTATTATTATTATTATTATTATTATTATTTCTTTTCAAAAACCCTGCCGATATTTCCAGCC
>JAODJU010000130.1:3049409-3068862 GCA_026776725.1 Gnathonemus echidnorhynchus
CTGTCTGGCAGGGAGCTGGGAGGGAGCGAAAACATGGACCGTCTGGGGGTCCCCCAGGACCGGGTTGGGAAACACTGCCTTAAGGGAAGGGCACAGTGGCGGACATGGTGGGTGGGATTATTGTGAGCTGCCAATCACTGTCAGCTTTATCCCACTTCCTATTGATTACTGATTCCCATTGGAGGTAGAAGAGTGATTGACAGCACCTGAGAATCCTACACACTATGGGGGTTCAAAGCTGTGTTTCTTCCATTGCCTGCACAGGGGTTATAAAACTCTTCAAGCAGATCATTAAACTGTCATTAAAGTCCCTCTAACTCCAGTGTATTGCATCCATGCTGGATTTTTCTCCCCTTTGCAGTCAATCGAGGAGCTGGAGAAGGAGATGCTGAACGGGCAGAAGCTGCAGGGTCCGGCAACAGCGGTGGAAGTCAACCATATCCTCAAGCACAAGAACCTCGTGGAGAAGTAAGCAGTGTTAAACCTGATGAATCTGACCAATCCTGACGGTCGTAGTCGTATTTCAGCCAAGCCTGCAGACCGGCTGACTATGCGAGCTGGTTCTGGGTAGCCAGGCAAATCCTGATGAAATTGTGTGGTTCCTGGGCTGAATCTCAGTACCAAGAACACAAAGACCGAACTTGTGGTGTTAGTAAGACCGGTTTTGCAAACTTATTTTCCAAGAACAAGATCACAAGGACAGAGAACGCGGCAACTGAGACAGATGCTGTTTCACCATGCTGTACGTTCAGCTGATTACCCCAGCCGTAAATTTTATCGTAGTATTTAATAAATGAGACATAATCGAAATGTCCAGTCTAAATGATTAAATATTCCTAGCAAGATTACTAGTTTTTTTTCCCACAAATAAAGTTTTACCATAGAATGTTCATATTTATTTCAGCTTTGCGCAAATCATATACATGCGTGTGAACCATTCCAGTTCAGCAGTTTCATAAGCCAAAAAGGTGAAAAACAGCAGGAAAATACTATCTGACAGGAATGATGGAAACGTTACTCTGATTAAGAACTCCGATTAAGGTAATACAGTTATGGTTTGTGCCTTCTTCCTCCGCCATCACAGCCGCACGCAATGAATCATGGGATTGTTCTCATTTGGCTAGGATGCCTCCAATGTATCCTTGATATCTGGGGCGGAGAAAGACCAACATCCAGGGATTTTTAGCGTCCTCTGTTCTTGTGACCTTAGTATTGGAACTGGTCTTCGGCGATGGAAGATGATGTAACACGGGTACACAAGATCACAAGTATAGTCAAGTACGCATATTGAGTTTCAGCCCTGGATTGGTCCACACCTGGCTTCCCAACAATGAAGAACTTCTCCTGTTCCTTTAGAAATGTAACTCTGCTTTAAGGGGGAAACGTATAAAGGTATATATATCACAAAGATGGACAGAGAGGTTATTTATGGTGCCAGAATTGATTTTTTTTAAATGTTACATTCTTTGATGCAAGTGAGACCCATATAGTCCAGTAAATATGAAATATTATAACTTCTTGTGGCTACTTCCCCGTACTGCTATTGGACCAGAAGCAGGATATAAGTGCTTTTGAGGCCGTTTACATTTCAGGCGAAATGAAAGATCATTTATATTTGTCAAAAAGACAGAGAAGCTTGTGAGACATTTATAAAATCATGGATTATGTATATCTGTCTTTGTATTAAAAAAAAAAACTAAATGGAGCATTTGTCTTAGACGTTCTCCAGTACTTTCCCTAAGGATGATTTATTATCTAGCACTCTGCATTTTTAATTCTGGAAAAAGTGTAATGTTTATGAAGATGATCTAGTCCCTGTTGTAAGTGCTGCAGATTTCAGAGATAAATGTTATTACAGAATCTGGTGCTGTCCTCTCTGTTGGTCACACCTTTTCTCCTGAAAATCTCATGGTCCTGATGACACCAGAATTTTGGCACGGTCTGATCCAGTTCGCCCTGATAAGATCATCACTCTGCATTTGTTGCTTCACCTTATCTCCTTTCTTCTGCAGGTTCCCTTTGTTCACGGCTGTCTACCAGATCTGCTATCAGGGACACCCAGTAAAGGAGTTCATCACCTGCTTGCAAAACCACCCGGAACACATGTAGTCTTTTCTTCATCCACAAGGAGGCAAAACCAGCACACGCTGAGGTGCACCGGAAGATGTTTTGGGAAGTTAATTAGCTCTAATAAATGTTTTCTTTCCCCTTCTATCTATTTTTCTCAAGCAGGAAGTTGGTGAAATTAAAGTTTCACCTTCGGGAAATGGGAGATTTTCCACAAATGCTTTCTCTTAGGTTACACTGATGCAATACTTCCTGACTTATCAGAGACTTTGGAGTTAATATCGAAATGGTTATCGTGGCAAGTAAATAGAATATTTTTTTTGTACTAGAACATCTAAAACATCTTAATTTTACTGGGCTAAAGGACACACTCTTTGAAAAGGAACATTTGCACAAAGGGCAAAAGGTGAATACGGTCTTACATGTCGCTGATCTTGAAAAGTGAATCTTTGTGCCATTTTTATACATTTTATTTGTTGCCTTATTTGAGAACTTTTGAGCCTCGCAGGTTTTTAAACAGGAGTGCCTTACAGAGCCTGAAATGCCCACAAGTCCATCACCTCACTGTGTCATGTTCCGTATTCTGACAATTAATTGTGTTGTTTAACCGGTTAATTGTGTCATTTTAAGTCAGACTTCCTTTCCAGGTGCCTCTGTTTTGCTTGTCGTGTCTTTTTTTTTATTATTTTATTTTAATCCTGTGTTTGTTTGTATCGTGTGTCAGGCCCTTCGTTTTTGAAATAAACAGCTGCAAATCTGTGTAATTCGGTCTCGTTTCAATCACTCTGCACTACTTCGTTAATCCCTCTCAGTATTTTGGCATGCGCACTGGCGCATTGACACGGCCATAGATGTAGCCTGTGTGCATTTACATGCCAGCGCTTTGGCCCCGTGGCATCAGGCCCTGCCCCTCCACTGCACTTCACTGTAATTTGATCGCTATCTCATACTGCCTCTCCTGACACTCTACACTCTTATCTTTTACCATTTTCCAGTCTTACCACCTTTCCTCTCTGCTCATGTCATATGGGTATTTTCCGCACCGCACTTTTAAAGCCAATCCACTCACAATTTATCCTAAAAAAAAATCCCTTAAAGGGGATAAAACCCAATGGTTTGCACCTGTATGATCAGGTTGCACCTGTTTTCACCAAATGACTGAATTCTCAGAATATCTGACGTGTCTGAAGTTTAACTCCGGGGCCTGTCTGCTGTCGTTGATGCCAAGGCTGTGGTGTCACTCCGCTGGAACGTGTCGACGGCGCAGCCTTCCTCAGTGACCCCAGCTAACGCCCCCACCCCCCCACCCCCCCACAGTACTGTGAAACAAAGTCAAGCTGACTGGTGTCTAAAGACCAATCCTAACAAATGGTGTTGTTTATGCAAATGAATTTGCCTAAGGGTGGACTGGCGTCCTGTCCTGGGTACACCCATACTTTAAGCTCTGTGCTGCCTGGAATAGGCTCCAGGTGACGATAAGTGGTTGGGGAATGATGGATTTGATTGGGTCCTAAAAACCCACATGTGCACAATTTTGGTTTATATGCCTAATTAGTTTTGAAGGCCACAGCTTAATCCTTTCATGAGTGTTCCTGCACACAGAGGTCATCCTTAACATTTATGACATTCCAATAGTCACTTACCCGATCAGGATTTGCTTGATCCAGGTACACAGTAGCGTGAACCCTGGCTGGCATGTCGACACGTTCACATCATACGTTAAGGATGGCTTGGAGTCATACATTGGTCTCAGCTGTGTGTCTTTGAACCGTGGGAGAAACGGAATAAAACAAGCAGAGCGTGCAAACTTCACATGCTCTTAGAGTAACTTCAGAGCATGTTTCAGCTGTAGGAGGTCATTGGCGTTTCCAGCACAAAGCTACATCTATACAGCAGATATAACAGGGACATAGTCTGACCAAAACATTATTGGCACTATACTGTACAAAAGTGTCCTCAATTCACTTCTATTTGATTCAGCATTTTAAACTTAGAACTATAAATTAAATCAGTTAAACACAATTATAAACAGATATTAAATGTAAAAGCTTCTCTATGTCATGCATAATTTTACAAATCGTTTGTTAAATTCGACTTTGATCATTTCACATTTTATTTCTTCACTGAGCACTTTAAGTCAGCTGTCTGTTGTAGGTGACTGATAACCGCTTTGAAAATCAACTGCCAATCGACTTCATACCAGCTGAAATTGCTGCCATAGTGTCTGAGTCAGCTATGGCCATCAGGCACCTAATAATAACTACAGTCTATCGGGCAAAGGTGAAGCTATAATTAGCGAAACCAGAAAAAGGGTGTCAGATGGGTTAGACTGCTTAACTGAGGTCATATCACAGTAAAACACTGTGTACCTACTGTATACTACACTACTTTCAAGGAAATTTTGGGCTTGACAACTTAAGATTGTTTTTTACAATACTTTATCCAGTACAGTGCTGTAGTGAACACTAAAGACAATTTAGATAAACATATGCATCTAAATGCATGTTTTTTGGACTGCAGGAGGAAACACAGAGGGACAGGACTGAAGCCCCCATCCCCTGAAGTGAGAGGCTATAGCATTACATGCTGAGCTACTGTGGGGGCTACAATGGAAACAAAAATAAAAACTTTTTTTCAGTTATTACTCGTGAAAGTTGTGTCCAATCATCTTCCAACTATTTATCCAATAGCCTATCATAGGGAACTTGGACCATATTATAGACAGCATAGGGCAAAAGGGAGGAGAACACTACGAATAGGATGCACATCGTGTCCCATTGTATCAATTTACTTTTCTATAAGCTTGCAGTATAATGCCATCTAGTGGCAATAATGAGTAAATGCACATTAATGTAAAACCAAATTTTAACGCAGGACTAATGGAAAAAAAGAGACATACAAATAAATAAATAATAGAACCTTTACATAAATAAGATCCAGGAACAGGTGTCTTTCAACTTGGCTCTGTGGACCAAATCCTTAGGCACAACGCTACTTGAACATATGGTTTTAAAACAATATATAATCGTTTACAGAAATGTGAGACCACGGATAAAGATGAATTTTTTCACAATAAATATCATTTTAATTCCTGAGTCTCCCTTACATGTGTTTATAACTGAAGCCTTCAGTGAGAACACCTGTGGTAGTTGCATATAATTTTTTGCCAGCGATTACACGGGGCCATACAACACATACATTATTAAAACTTATCTCAGTGGGACGATTTCTACAGCCCGTGCGAAATGTCCGAATGATGGGGGTGTCATGACGAAAAATGAAAACAATTTTAATTCTTTTTATTATTTGGTTTTGACTATTCTTTTCATAGCTAAATGTCAAACATGCACATCACCAGATGTAGCACTGGATAATCAAACCTGTGAGGAAAAATCACCTTGGCACAGTTAAATAGTAAGTTGGTAGACTGTCCACCATGGACACCCTATAGTTTATACGTTTTATTACTCATTTTTTTCTTTGTATTGAAGTATTATGTGACCTACAAAAATCAAATCAAGTGAAGCCCTTTATCTTGCTTTGGTACGTAAATTTCAGCTGGCAATACATGCATTCCACACATAATATCAAAGGTCTATAATTTGAAACAAGCAGAAAGTAGTACCGGAACAGCCCCCGGAGTTGCTTATTTTCAAAGACTAGCAAAATAAAAAAGAGCTTAAAAAAAGCTCTCGGATGGTTGTGTCGACTTGTTGAAACAATTTGTAACATGTGTGTCGGTCATATATGGTCTACAACTTGGTAATTTTCAAGTACAGCTATTTTAACAGCCTTTTCACGTTTGTGCACGTGCATATTATTAAACAAATGCATGCAATGCATTTGTTCCTACTATATATCACCTTCAGCAATATACTGCGTAACCGGTTGTCATTACACTTAGTTCAACACCTTTGGAAACAGCGTTCGGCACCGTCTTTATTCCTCTCTCGCATGCTTCATGAGTACCCCAGTATAGCATACTGGGAGTTGTAGGCTGCACCGTTTTTCCTCCCTCACTAGTGTTACAAAATCCACCTTAAATGCACCTCAGTAGACATTTCCTTGTTATGCAGATTAAAGTATCACCATCACGGGATACGGATTTCGTTCTGGTGCGCTCCGCGTCCGACGTCGCACTAAACCAGCCTGCTTGTTAGCCGCGAGCTCCGTCGCCGGCACTGCCTGGATCGGCATCAGAAATGAAAGCATACCCTTTAGGGGCATGTTCCTGAAGGCGATCTAGCCAGCCTACAGAAAAGCGAAAGCAGGGGCCGCCTAACGTGGCGGCGGAGGAGCCCCGCGGAGAAGCGGCGCGCGCGCCCGCACTCCCTCGCACCTAGACGCCAGCGCCGGTCGGGGGCGCCCCTTCGGTGTGGGTGGGGCTTTCCAGTTCCTTAATTCGCTGCCAGAAACACCTCTTTGCTCATCCGCGCGGCTAAAAGAAAGAAACCGAAAAAGGGGGCGGCGATTCTGCCTTTTTTCTCCCCTCTCGGCTCTTTCTTTTGGTACTTTTCTTCCGAACCCTTGTCTTCCTTTCTACCCAACATGGCTACTCTCTCAGCCTGGTTTTGGAACGAGAGATTCTGGCTTCCTCATAATGTGACTTGGGCGGACCTTGCGGACCCCGCACCCGGAGTGGAGTACCCTAAAGCCGGACATCTGCTCTCCGCCTTGCCGCTGGCTGCGCTCATTTTCGCTGTCAGGATACTTTTTGAAAGGTATGTATCCGGGGAGGGGGGGGGAACCCGACCGAACCCGGGCACCGCCGCGAGGAACGTGTGCGCCCTCATTGCCATATAATGAAGCCGATTTTTTTCCCTTTAAACTAAGCAGCATGTCCTGGGCAGCTCGTTAATTATATCCTTTATTTGGCTGGGAATCCGTGATCCTCCCTGGATGTTTAGCAGGGCAGTCAGCTTTGTGGGGGGTGTTGAACAAAAAAAAAAAGTCGTGCGGCTTGTGAAGAAGGTATGGAGATCGTGGTTAACTCGCCAGTCATGTTTTCTTGACTAGGGGTGATGTAAATTTACCAGCAAGCTTATCAGCGCGGTACATGTCACAATCACATGGCTGATAGGAAATCTAGGCAATCCGAGGCGACAATCCCATATTGCGGGCCGGTATCTATTAGGGCGACACCGTACGACGGTCATCGTATTCTTTTAATTACATATAACGCATCCTGTATAATTCCTGAATTACGTCAGTATTCCGGTATGGTTTTCCAGCGTAAGTGTACCGTGTATCTTTAGGTTGCTTTATCTTTAATGTTGCCATCTAGATTAAATAAATAAAGACTTTGATTGTGGGTGCTGGAGTCGTCAATAAATTGAAACCATGCGTCGTTTTTTTTCCCCTTGTCAGATGGGCAGACCATGCTTCGCTGTCTTGTGATCGGGCATGTAATTACATACCGTTGACGTTCACGGTTTCTTTTTGATTAAGATCTACAGCTTTTTTAAAATGGGATGGATCTGCGATCGAGTCGGAAGGGCTTAATCCTGATATGGTGAAATCTAGATTTAATCGTATAAGGAATGAAAAATCCGTGCTCGTCCCTCCCAAATCACTAGTGTTATGGTGATTTCGAACTCCTAACTGCAAACTACTGCCTTGTAAGCATGTGGCTATAATATATAATACCTTTTAGATCGTTTTATAAGTGACATGTGACTAATAATGAAGTGTGTTTATAGCCTTGGAAGATTGAACTGGATGTTTTCTGCGTGACTAACAAATTGAACCAGCAGCACACCGGTAGCAGGTACAAACCTGCGCCCCAAATGTTCCAGGTGGCCTCTTGGTATTTTTCAGTTCATCCATTTGCAGATCCGTTGTCATGGTAGAAACGTTTATGAAGATGTAAATTTTAACACTAGTATAGAAGACGTACACTTTTGTATAAGTTTTTGGATAACTCTTAAACCGGAGCTATGGAGCCGCAAATATTTAATTGCTGTTCTCTGCCACTTAGAGTTTCAGTTGAAATAAAAATCACGTATTATTGTTTTATGTAAAACTGCTTTATTTCCAGTGTTCAAAGAGGTCAAATGTTCCAGTCCGGCAAATGAAGGACATCAATCTTCAGCCCCGGTTTTGTGGTCATTATTACTTACTGAGATCGTATGTGCAGTAATGAGCAGCTTCATTTTACATTACTTTGCCATGACTGTTGCTAAATCAGCCTTATACTGATTGGTTAAACCAATTGTCACCCAAGGTCTGTTTTTCACAGCGGTTTTTGACCCTGTTCTGTCAAAGACCAGGCCTAGCCATGAATTTGGTAATATTCCCATGTTATGCAATATGCTGGTAGGTTATGTCACAGTAAAACTAATCAGATAAACTTTTTGGGCCCTAATAAGTCGAATGTAGCAGCTTACAAAGCCCTGTTGCTCTCTAACATGAATAAAATCATATCTCTGCAAGAACTGAGCCACTGGGTCTCCTGTCCTTTCAAATATACCCCAAACTTGCTTTATACCCTTAGTTATTTACTTCAGGTGCACAGGAGGCTTGTAGATACTCTCTCAAAACGTCCCTGCCCTCCCCCATCTTCCCAATGCCCAAACCCCCAAAGATGTTAACTGTATGCAAACAATATGTTGCTTTATTCTTGTTGCTTTTTACTCTGTTTTGGTTATGTTTAGGCAGGATAGCCATGTAAATGATATGGCCAGTCATATCTCAAAAGGGCCGCTGTGTATGCAGGTTTTCACTGCAACTTCCTAATTAGAGGACTGATTGGCTGAAGAGTCCTCACACCGGGGTTTGAACAGCTGAGCTAAAGGTTATCCCAAAAACCTGCATACACACCGGCCCTTTGTGGATAAGATTGCCCACCCCTGCCCTAGTGACTGTCAGCATTTCCTGAAGCTCACACTGATTCACATTGTTTGATTTAGGATGTTAAAAATCTATGTATAATTTAAACTAGTGTCCCATTCAGGGTGTTGCCAACCTTGTGCCCCATGTTGCGTGGGAGGGGATCCCGGCTAACAGAACGGCCCTTTACTGGATGAGCAGTTAAGGAAGAAGGGGTGGGCGTGTATAATATCATCACTGTTTTGTGTTTGTTAGTATTTGAAGCAGATAAATATCAGGTGGCACTGTTCAGCCATTAGCGTTTGTAGCTTCAAAGTGGGTGAACAGGTGAGGGTAGCGCTCCTGGCATTTTCTGTTTCCCTTTTTTTACACTAATCCAGAATTTGCCCCCCCCCCCCCCCCCAGCATGGTATTTCAGAATAGCTTGTGAGTGGTCTAGTCTTGAGAGTCTGTCTGCTGAATGGACTGCTGGATTTTTTTGTGTTTCTTGGAGACAAAGAGTAGTCTTTGTGAGGGGACTTTTCTGAACAGGGTTACGCAGATGCCCTTACAGACCCGATGATGCTACACCAAACAGAATTTTGTGTACACACATGCGCACACGTGCTAGTTACTGAACTAACTCACTAAACCATCTTATTTCATCCTCTTATCCTCTAATGCTGAGAGACTTGTTTGCCTGTTTGCCTTCTTCTCCAGTGCATTTCTTTGTAATGTTGACCCTCTGTTAACATACATATGACAAATAAAATTGAAACTTTAAAACTACTCTTTACGCCCCATGTTATGTAGCTCAAAGTTGTCATACCTCTTAACCCAACAAGCCAAGTATACATGGTATGTTTTTTTTGTGTGGGCATCTGTTTTATGTTTGAAGTTATCAAATCGTTCAGTATGAAAAAATTAAGCTTTTGAGGGCAACAATGCTTTCTTAACTAAGTTAATTAGTTAATTAGAGCTGAAAGCACAGGCTTCCTGCTACCTGTGGCACTAAGGTTACAGGAGGACGCCCTATTCGTAACAGGAGACATTAACACAGCGTCTAAGGTGCCCTTCTCTGTTGTCACAGGGCTTTTCGTCCCCAATTCACCCTGCCCCTCCTGTGTTGTCCCCTAAGATGGTCGCATCAGCCAGCCCCGCCAAGGGAGTCACCCAAAACCGAGAGTGAACACCCTGCACCCGCATTAATGGCGCATTTAATGCGGCCATTCCCGCTGCCTGAGTGCATTATCTTCTCCTAGATCTTTTCTAAACGGCTCATTAGATTAATGATCGATTCACTAGGCTGTGAGGTATTTGGGTTTGAAGAGGTCTAACACACCTACTGGCCTTGAACACAGTATTGTAGCAGAGTACTGTATATTCTGCTCATCAGATCGAGATAATATTGCAAGAACTTGTGAGAAGCCGTCGTAAATTTCGCTCTATTCAAATTAAGCTGTCCTTATGTTCTGGGGATAAAATACAGGTCTGTAGAAGCAACCATTTTGGGGCAGTTGGGAGACGACCCTTGGCACAAGATTAGATACTTTATCTTTGGCTCTTTTAGCATGTTGATGGATTCCCTGTTGAGTTACGTGCTTTGACTTGAGGCAGTGACCAGTTGAGCCACAGATCAAATTGTGCCTGCTGTAAATCAGCTCAAGGGGTAAAGAATGATGTTGCACTATGATTCAAGGTCTGCTGCCCCAGAGCAGGAGAGCAGCAGAAAATGGTAGGAGAGATGGCACCTTATTTAGTGCTTCTGATGGTCTGCGGGTGTTACCCCCATCCTGTAAGACTAATCCAGGCCACGATGGACAGCTCACTTTAGTCTCACCCACTGTGGTTTCGGGGTTGGGCTACCGGATGCTTGACTTAGAGAAGCCTCAAAACCCTCATTATCTTACTGTTGGCAGAGTGAGGACATCGTTTGCCTGCAAAAAGTAAAGCAGCAAGCAGGCTGAACAGACAGTATGTGATTGATCCTAACAGCATGGCTATCTGGATGACTTTCAGATGCTGTTTGGCTCCTATGATTCATGCTGTCGGAGTGATTAATATGCTGCTCATTTCCGGAGTAAGAACGACCCTCTAGCCCCTTAGCTAGATACACCCTGCTAGCTACGATACTGCCCACAGGGCATGTGTCATATAAATAACTGGTATTTCGATTGCTGGCTGACGAAATCCTTCACCGGGGTTGACGTGGGCACCGTTGTGCCTGATACCCAGTTTCCCGCTGCTGGTTGTGAGCCCATTGCGGCCGCTTGTTCCCACCTTTGCGAGACATGTTATGTGTCCCCTGCTGGGCAGAAACTCCGCTTACTCCTGCTATTGGCCTTATCTGTTGACTTGCCTTTCCCTGTTGCTGATACCCATACATTAGATCTTCTATCTGTATACTTCATACATGCACATGAATCACACGACCACTCTATTTAGAAAAACTGCAAATAAATGCTGTGACTTATATCCTGTAATTTCTTATTACACTTATATATTTTGATTTAAACCAATAGTTTTCCCAGTGATTGACTCTTGTGTTTTTTTTCCCGGTTTAATTTATGGTAGTTTTGTTTTACCCGTTTTGTTGGTTTGTACGGTAGTTCAGTATCGATTAGGCGCACTATGCAGAAAGAAAACACTGTTGCATTGAAATTCCTGCAGTGCCAGTTATGACAGCTTCACTCCACTTCAGGTTCAGTAAGATTGCAGAAATTGCGACAGGCTTGAATGTCCTGTTCGGGGAGGTTTCTGTTTTGGCGCGGTGAACATAAATGTAGTTGTATATGCAGTCACGTGACTTAATTTATATGCTGAATAAGCCTTGCATTTAGTTTGCATTTGGAAATATAAGCTAATGCCAAGGAATTTCCCTGAAAGAGAGGATGTAAATATATATGGTGAGTTTCTTAGGGGGTAGAGAGCCAAGCTTTGGAACTGTTTTTTAATTTCAGTTGAGGTTTTTGCAGACTTAATTGGCATTTAACATTTAAAAGTCGAATGTCACGCAGTAATGTGAGATTGAGGCACTCCTGTTAGATAGGTTGTCCGTTATTCTATAACATTCAGTTAATTTCTTCAGGAATGGACCAGTGGCCTGTACTACGAAGCGAGGTTACTGGCTTATCGGGGTAACTTGTCGGATTTAAGGTACCACGGTTTAAATGGACTTCATATTCGTTTACTTACATTTTGCCCAGACTACCTTAAATCTGACAAGTTACCCCGATAGGCCAATAACCCCGCTTCATAGTACAGGCCACTGGTCTGATGCCCGGTGGCTTGGTGGCTAGCGACCATTTATAAGGATGACATTGGTGGCATTGGGCAAGTATGGAGGAAGGCAGGAGGTCACACAGGATTGGCGAAGAGTGAGATTCGAAGATGACCGTAATATAGGGTCCCGGTTTTGATTATTAAAATGTAGTACACATCTGTCCAGTTTCCAGCTGCTTATCCTAGTCAGGCTTGCTTGTGTGTGTGTGTGTGTGCATAACATACACTAAAGAATGCAGTCAGTGCAGCTGTTTATTTTATTTTATCTCTCTATACTGTTGCTTGGGGAGATCAGAGAAAAGCATCAAATTAATTGTAATCTAATATGACACTTAGAATAAATAATGAGCCCTAATGGCTATAGACAGTGGCACTTTAACAAACTGTTACAAACAAATGGAGAGTGTAGGATTCATTTCTAAATCCTAAAGAAACTACTATTTTCTTCCTTGGAGGTAGCATAACACGTAAGAAAATGCTTCCAGCTCTTGGCCGGGTTGAAATTTTTATTTGATGAATCATCCCTGAACTATGGAAGCAGACATATCCATGTAATGCCATCCCCAGGAGGTGTCTCCTACAGTTTCATAATATTGCATACCTTGGGTGACTTGATGCTGTTTGAGTACAGAAACGCACGCACACACATGTTTGTATTCATGTCTTTGTGGGGACCATCCATTCATTTCCATGGGAAAAACCCTAATCTCACGAATGAAAACCCTAATACCTAACCAGCCTAACATTAACCATAAGTAACCAATCAAAAAAAGTCTCTTGCCATTTTTTGTTTTTTGATTGCAGTCACAATTTTTTATAAAATTGAGTTTTCCCTTGTGAGGACTGAAAAAATGGTCCCCACAATGTCATGTATACAACACAAACACACACACACACACACACACAGGACACACATAAGTAGATGTTGTTGTTGTGCATCAGAGTACTGAAGACATGGCATGTATAAACTGCACTCCCTTTGCCCCGGGGCGAATTCAAAACTCTGCACATCATAACCAGAAGCAGGAATCATAACCAGAAGTAGGAATGTTTCATCACGTCACACCCGTTCTCACGTCCCACCGCTGGCTTCCTGTTAAATTCGGGATGCGGTGCCGGATGATTCTGCTTCGTAGTTACGGATCCGCTGTCTGGTCTCTGCGAGCCTGGCTCAGCCGGTTAAGGGTACCGTCCCAGACGGGCTGGAGAGTCACAGGATGCGAGTTGTCTCGTAATTCCTGGGATACATATGGAATTATTTGCATGGAGCTGTCTGCCAGGCGTAGGGAATTCACCTAGGGCTAAAAGCTAGGCAGGAAGCCTACTGATTTAGTGTGGATTACCATAGTTGGTTTTAGTTTACTGTTCAAATGAACCTGACGGTGTTGTTGCCGACGTATGTGATGAAGTATGTTTATATGAATGTCGGTCAGATTTTCAACAAACACCTGATCCCTTCCCTTGGCCAAGGGAGGACATCAGTTAAGATCTCACACCTCATACCACTGGATGACCAAACCAATTCTGACTTGTGAATGGTTGGGTGGGCAGCCAGTAAGCCTTGGATCCCCCCCCCCCACCCAAGCTTCCTCGTTCCTACATCTGCCCCAAATTTCCTCGCCTCTGTTGTCTGCTGGCATTTCTGCAGTTAAACATTCAACACTATAATATCAAACTGGTCTTGTGTCCTAACTTGCGCTTACAGGTTAGCTATATGGTTGAATATATGAAAGTAATCTGAATTCAATTAAACTTGCAGATAATGGGTTGTGTGGTAAGGATTGGTTTGTGGATTTCACACTATAGTTAATGAAATGGGCACATTTTATATGCTTATTCTTCTTTTCCAGACCTTGACCTGAACAGTATGGGTGTGTCAGCACTGCCTAGGCATATGTACGCACTTGGCATTTAATTAGTCTTGCTCTGGTCTTCAGCCCGTCGCCAAGAGAACCTGTTCACAACAGTCATTCCTCTGGGGCCAGACTATTCCCGTGGACACAGGGGAGAAAGGTTAACCTGTTGGTTCAGGAGCAGAGCTTCTAACAGCGAGACGGGATAATTACGAGGATCATACGCACCAAGGCAACAGAACCGGTCATGTGATCACAGCTGGTATACGGCGCCCCTCTGACGAGGGTCTCTCTCCTTGTAAATTAGTAGACAGAGACTGTTTAGGCCCATCGATTGACCTTAAAATGACAGTTAATCCCATTGTAATAATTGCGACTGTCACTTGTTTGTGTGGCGTTTCCTGATTTAATGATTATCATACATGCAATTCACTATATTATTATTTATACTGGGCAAGTACAGTCAGTCGATTCAGCCAGTCTGACAGAACGTATTAAAAGCACATTACAGCACTTGGTAATCATTAGTCAAGATGGCGTTCAGTGCATATGGTCACATTTACGTCTGAAATCTGACCGCCCACGTGGTCACAGAAAACATTTCTCACATCTCGCTGTGCAGACAACGGATAATTCTGTTTTTGTTTTACACGTACAATAACTCTCTTGCTGATGCATTAAGAATGACGTGTAGATATGGGGCCATTTCCAAAAGTCTCCGTCAGTATTTTTAATTGAATTTCATACATTTTGTTGGGGGGGGAAATTCTCACGCAGAGGGTCTGATTTGGCTTTGGGTGATCCAGCGGTAGGACCTAAGATACCAAACATGCTGTTTTTGGTTTTAATAATAATACACTATATTTGTGGGAGCTTGTTTCTAATTTTCGATTAGCAGGTTTAGAGAAATTAAACGTGAAGATGGAGAGGTAGGGTAATCTGTTGGAATGAGCCAGACAAACTAGATCTGCTTTTGTCGTCCTGAGACACTGAACCTCTGTTTCTGATTTTCAGCTGTAATCGCATTATAACCAAAGACGGCAGCTACGCATGACCCCATGTCCAACTCCACAGGGGACTAGGCGTCTTCCTTTACCGTTTCTGATCCCATGCCCATAAACCCCGTCCGCCCCGTCATGGCGGCCTTGTGATGTTTTTGGCTTGAGAGGAGCTTCCTCTCTAGATGTCTGGCTGTGATGGGTGTTTTAACACTGTTCACCTGGCAGGACCTGTCGTGTTTTAACGCCATGTTTTCAGCTGACGGGACCTGTCTTGTTTTAGCACCATGTTTTCAGCTGACGGGACCTGTCGTTGAAGCAGACTCCTCCCACTATTGGCCTATTCCTTTCACTTGCGTGCGTCGTCTTTTCTTATCGTTTGAAAGCGGCACTGAATGGGCAACGTAGAAAAACATCTGCAGGGCACAGAATTTGACCTGTGCACTTCAGCCTGCTATGTGCGCTTTTCTTTTTTCCTCCTAATTCTGGTTTTTCAAACCACTGACCCAATTTTTTATTATTATTATTTTTAGCCTTCGTGGGCTAAACCTGCCACATCCTGATTTCTGTGTGTAGTAAGAGAAAGTCATAAGGAGTAGTGCAATTTTAACTAGTCTGAGGCTTATAGTCTTTTGAATAGTGTTTATTGTGTTTCATTTTATTGTCAGTCATCATCCTTTTCATTGCTTCCTCCTTACGGCTCCGCCTTTCAAAGCCAGCCACTGAAGATCAGCCCTTGTTCCGCGGCGAGTGTGACATGTGGGGAGGCATCGCTAGTAGATACCAGAGTGACGGAAGGCATCGCTAGTAGATAGCAGAGTGACACGGCTACTCGGGGCTGCAGCACGGTAATGGCAGGGAGTCCGTGCGCCTTGCACCCGCATGTTGAATGCCCCCATCCCCCCTTGTGTGCAGATTCATCGCGAGGCCATGCGCCTACATGCTGCGGATCCAGGCGGAGGCGATCAGGCGAGCCCAGCCCAATGCCGTCCTGGAAAAAGTGTTTACATCCATTACAAAGGTACCGATCAACCACGTGGCTCACATTCCCTAAGACTGAGGTGTCACTCTGCCAGCTGGATTCTACTTTCCACCATGTCCTACTATATATATGTTGCCTTTGGTTGGTCCCTGCTTACCCTTAAACCCCGCCCCCCTGCGTTTATCTGGCAGTACCCTGACACACATCGCCTCAACGGCCTATCCAAGCAGCTTGACTGGGAGGTGCGCAAAGTGCAGCGCTGGTTCCGGCATCGGCGCAACCAGGACAAACCCGGCACCCTTACGAAGTTCTGCGAGAGCATGTAAGGGCCGGACCGCTGCCTGGCTTTGCGTTTCCCAGCTCATGTCCTCACTTTAACTGAGATATGCGGCATATATTTACCTAAAGATGCATTTTGCTGCACGTCTGCACGCATATTTTCTCTGTTTATTAGGCACACCTGCCCGTTTACACAAACAGCCTGCTCCTCCAAGCAGAGAATCATGTGGCTGCAACTGAAGCGTTGCAGCAAATAAACATGGTCCTGCGCAGAGGCGGGGGTCAGAGGCATCCCCCCCCCCCCCAGGCCCTTCATGGCAGGGGCCCAGTGACAAATTTACCTAAGGGGAGCCTTGGTAAATTTAACAGATTGCCCCTTTTGATAACAGACCATCATGCAGCCCAGGTGCAGTTGTGGTAATTAACAGGCTAGCAACGAACTTACGCCATACTATAATCCCCTCAACTGCAAACAACAAAATATTTGCATAGGAAGAAGTGCGATGCTAAAATGTGTACTGATCAAGGCTGTTGTGGTCTGCATCGCCGCAATGCGTCACTAGATTTTTGGGGAGGTGCACATCAGGCTGCGGTGTAGGACTACAGTTTATAGTATGCGGCTGCATGGTATCTACAGCATAGATTCTATGCTTAAGTGTAAAGCAGCCTTAAGACGTCTGATCTAAGTGATTCTGAAAGGGGTGTGATTGTTGGTGCCAGACGTGGTGGTTCTGCTTCTCAGAGACAGGCTCCCTCCTGGGATTTACACACGCCGCATAGCTTATAGAGAATGGTGCGATAAACAAAGAAAAGCATCCAGTCAATGGCATTTCTGTGGCTGTAAACACCTTCTTATTGAGAGAGATCAGAGGAGAATGGCTGAAAGCTAACAGGAGGGCTGAAAGTGCAAAAACAACAGGCCCAGGTACCAGCTCAGGGTACCTGATACATTGCCCACTGAGTATACAGTTACTGAAAACTAGAAGTAGCATTCTGATGACGATATCGGAAACACGCCTCCCATCCTATAGATGGAGCCTGCAGAATAAGAGACTACCAAACATGGTCAGGCCCTGGATGAAAATGCGTGTTATGGATGTTTTCCAGGTTTCTCTGCACTTCTTTTAAAATTTATCTGATCTCCCGTGCTGGAGTCAAAACACCACGTAGAGTGATGAAGATTGATGGCCCAGAGGAGGGATCCATCGATTCACTTTGCCGTTTCTGTAGCAAAAAAGAAAAGAGACTCGGAAGAATATGAGGGTAGACGTTTGTAACTAGGATGAGACCTGGCCTGTCTTGTGGTTAGTGGGCTGTTTGGCTTGTCCATACCTTCCCTTATCTGCGTGATGAGTTCTCCCTTGTGTGTAGTGTTTTATTTTTTGAGGGTGGGGGGGGGGGAGGGGTACCTGGGCATTTTCTCCCTCCCTGACATTTCTGAAATGCCTGATGTGCAGCTTCTCTGACGTCCTCCTGCCCCGCACTTCCTGATTCGACGTGCCTGCCCTTTGAATAAGACAGTACTGCTACTGAAAACCCAGCAAGACCCGCCAGAGGGCATTACTTAGTTCATCAAATTATGTTCCTCATCTGTATCAACGTGACAGGTCAAGCCTGGACTTTGTTTTATAAACATCCTGGAAGAAAAATGTCAAAGTAATTGATGCTTTTGTTTTCCCTGGGTGTTCTTCTCTGTCTCCAACAAGCATTTTTATTTTCTCGTTATTTTTAGGTGGAGGTTTACATTCTACCTGTTCATATTTACCTATGGAATTCAGTTCCTATGGCAGGTGAGCTGAACTTTTTCCCCGCAGTGCAGACGAAAAGGGTGTGTCAATTTACTCACGGCTGAGATTGGAAAGTCGGAAAGTTAAAGGGAGAGAAAGTAGATTCCGGCACCCGAGTCAAAACGGAGCTCAGCCTAGCTTGGCGTCGCTCCAACATGAGGGAATTTTAAAAAGACGTGCTGTTGGCGGTATGAATGTATAAGCCAAGACACAATCGTCTATCATCTATTTTTGAGGTTTGTCTCTGTGATGCCTTGCTAGACTGATAATTCCTGAGTTAGGATCTCTGCTTCAGAAATTTGCAAAGTGCCATTTATTTACATGTATTTATTCCCATAAATTAACTCATATTAATGACTTTGTAGGTACCCAGGTTTAATATGTTTATTATTATTTTTTTAGTCTCCTTGGATGTGGGACACGCGGAAATGCTGGTATAACTACCCATATCAGGTGGGCTTTTAAATAAAGCTTTAAAATCTGCATGCTTGTTTGTGGCCTGTGCAATGACCGGATCTCCAGGGAGTTGCTGTTCTTTCTCCCTTACTTTAAATATAATAATAAAGACATCAGGTGTTATAGTGGTTAAGGACATGAGCTCATCACCAGAATGTATTTAGTTCAAGTCCCTGGAGGAGCCCCTGTTGTTGTATCCCTCAGAGGGGCCCAGGAGCTCCAGTAGGGCTGTGATCAGTAGGTCGCGGGTTCAAAACCCAGGATCGGCAGAGTGATTTCATCTTTGGGCCCTTGAGCAAGGTCCTTAATCCCCAATTTCTCCAGTGACTGTCTGACCCCACTTTCTTAAAAAATGAACGTTGGTAAAATTAACCAAATGTAAACGTAAGCTATAAGCTGCTTTGGATGAGAGAGGGACAAGGAAGGAAATGTAAATCAGAATACAGAATGCAGAGATTGCAACCGTGAGAATGACAGAAACCGTCACCTGATCGGGATGTAGCCAGTCACGAAAGGCAGGCCTCCTCTGGAATAACACACGTGTGCCGCTCTCATTTGACTGTGTTTGTTTAACTACCTCCATCGCAGGTCCTCTCCCCGGGGCTCTATTACTACTACGTGACTGAACTGGCTTTCTACTGGTCACTCATGTTTTCCCAGTTCAGAGACATCAAGAGGAAGGTGAGATGGGTAGCTGCCCCCTGCAGGCAGATTATGGGACAGCACCTCTGGGGGATGCTTTTTCGGTCTGCTTAAGATGGAGGGTTAGGTGTTTTTGCGACGGTCAGTGCTTGAAGTGGGGGAAAAAAAGTGCAGGAACTCTAATTTTCCGACATTTGACATTTGTGCGGTGGAAAAAAAAATCGTCTTTAGGATGTGTTGGTTCAAAAACTATTTTAATTTAATCATTCTTCCAAGCAATAACCTATAGGCATAGGCTAC
>JAODJU010000130.1:3088601-3126722 GCA_026776725.1 Gnathonemus echidnorhynchus
AACTCACTAGAACTCGAATTTCTTGAAAGTCGAACAAACCAGTTTGACCTAGAACTTGATCTGAATATCAGAAGTCAGAAGGAATCGTGAACACTGAGCTAATATAAATTGTACGCCCCAGGAGTCACACGGCACGTCTCTGAGCGAAAACAAAAGGTAACGCTTCAGTGTAAGCCTCGCATTTGCTGTAGTAGCAGCGCTTGTTGGTGATAATGCTATTTTATTGAAAATACTGTATCAGGTAATGCACTGTACTTTATATCATTTAGCCATTGCTCACCAAAAAGTTATGTAATAGTTGTACAAATGTTACAACAAACATTCACCTGAGCATATCTGTTAACTTTCAGTGCAAGATGCACTAAAACCACCAAAACACTTCACACTTCACCCAAAAGTGACTCATGCTGCCAAACCTATAGCACACGCACTCTCTCACAAGACGACTTTGTCACACAAGGTACAATGCATGAAAAAACACAAACAACTTGAAGCGCTGCCAAATGCATATATATGATGTGTTGTTGTATCCTATATTTTCACACAATGTTTATTGCAAAGTAAAAGAAAAACGTATGACATTTCTTATAGTAAACATTGTAATACAAACAAATAAATAAATTCAGCTGCGTAATACACTGGAAAAGAAAAACACATTACAACCACCTACTGAAAGTGCATTACATTCAATACAAAACAAAAAAAAACAAACAAAAATTGCCAAATAGCAAAGTTTCACTGCATACAGTCAAGTATACTGTTGACCTGGCCTAATCCATTCGGTCCCTTGCATTTGGCTATAAGTTTTTCATCTACATCACACTGAATATTTTCTCTTGCAATACACCGAGGAAAAACTCTCTTTGAGTGCCTTATCCAGCTCTAGATGTCCTCCACATGGATGTCCATACACCCAGCAGCCATTGCATCTAAACACGACATCTGATCATGTGGCCAATGGTCATATACCTTCCATCCCCATGCAAAAAAAAAATTCTTCAATGGGGTTTAGGAATGGAGAGTATGGTGGCAAGAATAATGACATCATCCTGTAATGGACCAATAAACCACTCTGTGACTTGGCGGGAATGACGAAAGGTCACATTGTCCCACACAATCACAGATACTGGTAAATTCTTCCTCTCCCTCCTGTGGGAGGTAAATGCTGGATCCTACAGTAGTGGGTTACAGTAAAGACAAACGTGCACCGATGCATCAGTTTTTCCCCAGAGACTTTCCTCAAATCACACAACTACAGTAATATATACATCAATCGAATGCCTTCAGTCAGAATGTTCTAAATAGTGTATAGTACCTGTTGTTTTGCCTGAAAATCCTGACAATTGATGCCTATGTGGATCTAGGCTGGTGGGGTTGAACTCTGGGGTTGACCCGCTTTCCTCAGGGACAGACCATGATTTACAAAATGGTCAATTACTGTGTCTCTGATTTCATCAGTAACCATGGTTCTTCCTCTTCCTCTCTGTTGATGTCTACCTCTGCCTCTTGCTGCATCCATTTTCCACTAGCTAAAGAAAAATGGCAATGGAAAACGCCGATCCAAAGATTTGTACATATGGCAAATTGGCACTAACCACACAAATTCCTAGATAGGTGCTTAGCTGAAATTACAGGCAGGTGTGTGTTTTTATTCAGCTTTCCAGCTTCAGGCATCGTAAAATGGCCTCATTTGTATAAATGGCAACAAAGCAGCAAACAAAAACAAAATTATGAAATTTCTGCTAAAAGCATAATTATTTGTGTTAGTGCAAGTGTATAGTATCCTTTGTCTGTCAAAATGCAGCATATTTCAGTTTACAGTGCTCTAAATTTCATTAGGTTTGACCTGAAAGTTAATTGTTTTGAACAGATTATCTAAACGTCTGAAAAATCGGCTGTAGTTGTACAAAGTTTTGCTGTTGGTGAACACTGACTGAGAGATGTATTAATGAAATTTGGGGGAAGTGGTGATTGAATGCATATTGTGTCAAAGCAATGCAAACGTATACATAGTTTAGCTCACATGGTCCAATGGTACGGTGCATGTGTTAAGTGTTGTGAAAAAGTGGACATGGTATTGAGACACGCATTAAAATGATTGGAAAAACTGTCAATGTAAAAAAAAAAATAAAAATGTGAATTTGGTTTGACAAGTTAGGGACTGTTCATTTCATTTCCATTGTGAAGAACCTGTCTGGGGCATTTTTTTAATGAATAAATGAATTGGCTAAAGATGTTTCTTATCATCATCACCACTCATCATCTGATGGGTAGCAGATGCTTTTCAACATTGTCTGTCCAGCCACAGAATAATAATAGTGATTGTATATAAAAATAATAGTGATTAAGGAGTATAAGGAGAATAAGGAGGAAATTCTTCTAGAATGGGTGGCACCAGTGTTGTGACTTTTTAAGATGATCTTTATCATCGTATGGACACACCTTTGTTCGATAGGCTCACAGATTGCTCTGAATTGCTGATAGTTCCAGTCTAGCAGGATGGAATGCATTAAGTGCTGCAAGTGACCCTTAACTTGGGCAGGTACTGAGGTGGTGGCATGTGATGCGGGAGTTTGGAGAGAAAATCCTTTCTCAAATTCTCTGGCATCAGATTTGAGTTACAGAAACACTTTTATTTTTCTCCACCTTTCTCTCTGGTGGGTCACTTGCAGAAGATTATTCATGTAGCATTTTTTAAATTCCACGACGAATGCATTACCTGAAAGCAAACTCCATCCAAATGCTGTCAAAAGAACAGAAAACTGTCTGCTAAATTGAGCAATATTCCACCTTCAGACTCCCAAGACATCCTGCTTTTGATGTTAAATTGTAATCCGCACTGCCATAACTGCAATCGACCTGAATATTCAAAAAGCATTTGGACCAAAAGAAAATGAGTCTTCATGTTTTATTTTATTTGCACATCATGATGTCACCCATCCTGTGCTTCCAAGATCATCATGACTCTGTACTGAATGAGACATGGAAAATGGGTGGATAATATGTTTTTGTTAGACTTGTAAAAATAACGAGTTAATTTCCATTAATTACAGAAATATAACACGCCAAAAAAAAAAATTATGCAAATTAATCATGCTCTATGATGCCCCTTGACAATTTACAGCTGTTCTCAGTAGCACTGTAAATATGAAAGTTAGTGCAAAAATGTTGCTTGGCCTGGCCAATGGAAATTTTACATTTAAAAATGTCCAGATAGAACGTGAGATAGGAGCACTGTTCTGTGCATTTTGTTCAGTAAGTAATTTTTGTACCGTCGGGAGTGTAGTTCAAGCCTGAAATACCAGCTCAACGCAAAGCTGGTAACAATGAACTCACAGGTCAGACTAAGTCCTGATGCTACTGAGAGTAATTAGTATGTAGTACAAGAGATATTTAAGTTAGGGCCCATGTTAGGTCTATTTTAGGGGGGCTTTAGACTTTGTGGGAACAGTTTGGGGGAAGACCCTTTTCTGTTCCAGCATGACTGTGGGTGTTGGGTGAATTTGATGCGGAAGAACTTGACTGGCCCACACAGAGCCCTCAACCCCATCACGCACCTTTGGGATGAACTGGAACAGAGATTGCGAGCCAGGCCTTCATGTCCAACATCAGTGCCTGACCTCACAAATGTTCTTCTGGATGAATGGGCAAAAATTCCCTTAGTCACACTCTAAAATCTTGTGGAAGGCCTTCCCAGAAGAGTGGCAGCTGTTATAGCTGAAAATGGGGGGACCGACGTCATATCAATGCCTACGGATTTAGAATGGAATGTCAAAAGTTCCCGTAGGTGTAATGGCCAGGTGTCCCAATACTTTTATCCACAGAGTGTATTAAACAATGGATAAACATGAATCTGAGGTAGGCTGCATAGCTTACCTCCGCACTGCAACCTTCCGCCCAGCACAATTACACTAGAGTGGATTCAGTGTTAATATGAAAACTTACTGCATGAAGTAAATGAAAGGCATGTTACAGAGCATTATGCTGATTCTGTGCCGGGTGGAACTACAGTCATATTCTGGACAAATTATTTTTCTAGGATTTAGTAAGTAAATTTGAAATATTCCATTCTGGGTTTCAAATATACTTTAATTCATATGTTTACATTTTAGGGGAGATCTAAGAAAGCCAAAATTCATGTAACAAGTCAGGTAAACAACTCAAAAACGACAAGTGGGACTTTAGAAATGCTGCAGAAAGCAGGGGGTATTCCACAAAGCAGGATTTCTCTGGTAGCTGGGTTAAACTAGAAGTCGTCATGATTGCCCAACAGGAATGCTCCTTACCTAAACTCTTATTGGACAGTCATGACTTCTAGTTTAAGTTAACCCAGCTAACTTTGAAATCCTGCTTTGTGGAACACCCCTCAGGTCAAATGTCAGAGCCACAAAAAGTTATGGTTTAATGAAGGACACAACTGCTCTCTTTCACTGGAGTTTTCTGGGAGCGAAACAAAACCATGTCTGAGGTAATACAGTAGTTGCAAAACTATCACCGTCTTTAAAAAGAACACAGTTTAAATTTTTGACTTTCAAAATGGACCCGAAAGCAGAGAGATGCGAAACATCTTCCCAAAGGTCATTTCACTTCTTTCCGGATTTCTTGATCCCGGTGCCAGCTGGGGGGGGGGGGGGGGATAAATCACAAAACTATAACATTTTTATGCAGGTGAGGAGTGACAGTGACAAAAATCTTGAGTTTGGGAAGTATGGCTGCTTCATTAAACTATAAAAGCATATGCAACAAATGCTGCTAGGGACTAGGACAGACCAACTCTTAAAAACATAAAACTTCTATCTACCATTCGGTAGGTCTTGCGATTTCAAATGCATACCCAGTATGTATAAGAAAAGCACACTGACTACTGCTGGCTATCATCATCTACACATTTATATACTTTTTATCCTGTAGTATTTGTAGTACTTTTTATAGTCACTGTGTAAATGATTAAATGTTTGTTCTTCGTTGTATCTGAAGGGGATGCTGCTCTGCAATTTCGTTATACGTGGCATAATGACAATAAAAGTCTTACAATTGTAATTATGAACTCCGACAGCGCCGCCTAGTGTCTTAATGTCTCCTGACTGTCATTAACCACGACGTTCTCACCGAAAGGCCCTTTTCCTGCAGCTTTGCTTTTCATCGCCTCCATCTGTTTCTGCTCGTCCTTTTGTTTCTGCTTAAAAGCCATGTCCTCCTGAAAAAGAAATTCAGCGAATACAGTAAGCGATTCTTCATCCAATTTCAATGTAAGCCCGTTTGTTTGTACAGATGGTTCATACAGCACTTTAGTAGTTCATAAAAAGAAAAAAAAACTTACATCGTCCATTTCTTTTGCTTGTTTTTTGGGCTGTTTTAAGGGTTTCTTCTTGCCACCTACATATGAGGAAAAAAATGAGAATGACTTAAGCGTTCTTCGTAATCAACGATCTGCAGTAAATGCGAATTACCCAAACACATTAAAAACTACGTACGGACGAATGGAAACTACAAAAAGCTACTAGAGTAACACATAGGAGTGTCCTTTCGGCATAAGGACAAAAGTATCTTAGTAGTTTAATCCTCTTTTGGTAATACTCGATGACACATCGGTTTCTATTACACTGCCATCAATGTGTAAGCACGCCACCACACTGATATCAGTGCAGGGTCCTTCAAATGTATCGTTTAATGACGACAAACTGTATTAAAACAACGACGAACATTAGGCTCCCGCAAAAAATGGGTTGCACGAAAAACAAAGTTGCAACATATTTTATTCACGAGCCACAGCAACGGACCAAAAAACCGCAACCATTCAGCCAGCTAATGCGTCAGTGGCAGCATGCCTACCATACACTTCTACAATGGTAAGATTAATAGGAAAGATTTGTGCCACTGTTGTACCACCATACATAAATCATGACTACCCAAAACTCCACACTCTTAGTACCGTATGATGGCATATACTGAGTCACCATCGAACTAAGAAGATTTACAATCCCGGCCTAGTTGCTGCTACTATGCCTCGTACAATATTATGAGATTGCGGAGTTGTTGCAGATGCTGATTAGTGAATTTTGACAGAAAACCGGCGCGTTTTGCCGCGATATTTAGCGCTACTCTCAAAATGACACACAACGCATTTGAAAGGTAAAAATTGCACCCAAATATACAAAAACCATAATAAAATCTGCATAGCTGTAAAATTTGTGAATTTTATATTTAAAACTTATCAAATGCCTAAATATACAGGATGCACCGTGTTATACATATAGCCAACGTCAGGATATTTATTGTAAACACATCGGTAGTTTACATTTTTCCACTAAATCGGTTGCTTAAACTAAATCACCATTATGAACAACAGGCTTTTAAACTTGATGCGAAAATGAAAGTTAATTTATTTAATTTCTACTTACCGTCTCTTCCAGACATATTATCGACCGTATATTCTGCACGCAATTTCCAAAGCGAGCGCAGTCAGGACCCCAAGCCTAGAGTCACCCGGAAATAGATGTCTTATACTGTGCCTGAATGAAAATCTGCTTTGAGCTAATGCTAACTGGCTACCCATGTCTGCGCACCTTTGACAACCATTGAGATCACGGAAGAGTTATCCGTATAACGTGGTATGGTATTGTATTGTTTTTGTATGTTTAGACAGTCTGTTTATGGTATGCTATTTTGCAAAACCCCAGCCTTTTAATTTAACTCACGTAAATTGTACTGGAGTATAGTTGCTGAATGACAAATCTGGCTTGGGAGCCGGCTTCCTGGCAATGTATAGATTAAGTTACTCGCATTCTAACTAGGTACCCACCTAATGCGAATATGTTCTTAAAATCATGACTAATACAAGAATGTGAAGTCTAAAAGGTCAGAAAATAATAATCAAAATTTCAGCTTAGTATAAAGTACACTAATAAAATAAACGTGATATTTTAGTCTTTGCTTCTTTATTTACCATCCTAAATTAATTTTGCCTTTTTTTCCAAATGCTTTGCGCTAAAATGTCAGAACAGCTTTGTTAATTTTAAAAGGATGTTCTGTGAGTTTTGCTGTTGCAAGTCGGATAATGTGAATGTCCCAAAAGGATGTGTTAGTATTCCTAACCTATTCTGTTATTCAATTATAACAGGTCCAGACGAAGGTACCCTGTCGCTGCACGTTAGTTTGCCATTTCATTCTTAAATGAGGTACAGGGCAGGTCATATACTGTCACAGCATTATGGGAAAGGCTGCTACTTTGTTCAGTTTGCCTACAGACATAGAGCAGAAGCATTTTCTAATAGATATTATTGTATGCGCCAAAAAAGTCCAAAGAATGAGGCATCCAGAATAGTTCCTGCACAACAGCATGTGGTCGATGCCGTGAAGAGCCTTACCGAGGTGGGAAGGCAGTGGGGACAGAATTCGGCCAAAACCATCTCGGCCTCGGTCAACTATTGGTGGGGAAAGTATGAAGAATTTGTGGGTCTCAATGAAGTTCGAGACGCCCAGACAAAAGTTACAGAGGTAAATTGAAGTGCAAAGTGGAATTGTGGTGGGACAGATTTTTTTTCCCCCAAACTAAACGGCCAGGTAACTGAATGTTTTATTAGGCTGAGAAGGCTTTTATGGTGGCCAGAGGGATGGTTCGTGAGGCCCATGCAAGTTTGGAAGCTCTACAGGGCCGGTTGAAGGAGGTCAGAGACCGACTGGACCGTGTTTCCCGTGAGGAGGCCCACTACCTGGAGCTGGCCACGTCGGAGCATAAGTTGCTTCAGGTGAGATGTGCAGAAAGCAGGATGTCAATTGTGGGCCCTTTGAAAAACTGCTTAAATTATGCCGTATGGATCAGATGACATGAATAGATCTGCTGTCTCACGCCAATGGCTTTTTGTTAAGACCTCTTCTTTCCATTCAATCGCAGGAGGAGCGACGTCTGCGGACAGCCTATGAGAATGCGGAGGAGGCCGAGAGGGAACGTTTTGCTCTTTTCTCGGCTGGGGTACGCGAGAGCCACGAGAAAGAGCGAACCAGGGCAGAGAGGACCAAAAACTGGTCTGTCATCGGTTCCGTTCTAGGGGCCTTGATCGGAGTTATGGGGTCCACTTATGTCAATAGGGTACGTCTCCAGGAGCTTAGGAGCCTACTGATGGAGGCCCAGAAGGGACCAGTGAGTCTACAGGAAGCCATCAAAGAGCAAGCTGCTGTGCACAAGGGCCAGCAAGAGGAGCTTAGAGCTCTTATTGGTACTTTGAGGGAGGCTGTTCCTGAAAGGACACTGGAAGGGTCCAAGGCTTCATCATACCCAGCTACTACTTCCAGCCCCCCGCCCCCCCTTCCAAGCGCCATCCAGTCCATACTGAATGACATTCTGCGCACCACACAGAGAGCCCAGACTCTAATGCAGGAGATCCACCCACAGCTAGCTCAGCTGGAAAAGACTCTGGGTGGTGTGCGCTCCGAAATGCGAGAGGTCCGGCTGGCGTCCGTCAGACAGCCCGCTGCGGGGAAGCCGCTCATGGGCACGCAGGAGGCGCAGGTGCTGCTCCGTGACACTGAGGGTGTCATGCAAGGACTGGTCCAAACTGAGAAGCGGCTGGAGAGCCAGATTAACAAGACCACACTATACAACACACTTCTTACATACACTGCTTTTGCTTTAAGTTTACCTGTCTTGTATGTAATATTTAAAGGCAACTGAGCAATACTGGGAGCTGTTTTAAATACAGTCAGGTAATTGTCAATATTAATTAAAGATAGGGTAATTGTCAATATTAATCAGCTGCTGTAATACTTTTACATATCTCTGCTGTTCTGGGGTAAAAATAATAAATAATATGAACTTAAAAAAGCAATGTGTTGAATTTCTATTCATGCATTTTTTTTGCTTAATTCCATAAATACATGGCAAAACATTTATCAGTTTCTCCTGAATTAATAGGGAAAAGACAAATACTTGAGACTATTTGAGTTTGGAGTCATGTGTCCTGTCAGCTTATGGTAACCAGCCTGCGTCCCAGCAGGAGTCTCTGCTCTGTGCTGAGTGGGTGCTTCACAATGATCCCTTTGACACATACATGTTACACTGCTGTCAGCTGTCCTATAACCTTAAACGAATAAGATCTGCTTGGCTGGTGAACGTTGAATCTCATGCCCTTCTGGGTAAAGGATTTCGGAAAACTAAGGTATTTATTGTGGCTAGGTGATTCTTATTCTGAAATGATTGTCCTTATCTGACTATCCCTTTAAATGATTCCACTCATCCATACATCCATCACTCAACCTTTTACCAGTATGGAGTTATGGTGAGCTTGGAGCCTACCCCAGGAAGTACAGGGCACAAGGCAAGAGAAACTTTAAATGGGATATTAGTCCATTACAGGGAAATCCAGATGATTGAATCTTTAATATATTTTAAAGTTGTAGTCCTGTCACTTTAGGCTAAGTTGTGCGCTGGTTATTGTAAGCAACCATATTTAGGCTAATATAAAGTGAAAATCCAGACCACGATTTTGTTTTCACCAACCAGTTGCGTACTCTGACTGTGAAACTTTATATTCAACTGGTTTTGTTTCGATTTTTACTTTCTGGATCTGAAATGTCAGCCTCTAATCGAAGATCGAAAACGATCACACTCAAGTTTCAGAATATATATTTCACGCCGCGGACTATCAGTTATAAATGTTTACAATCTTATGAAAGCCCTGTATAGCTGATTCGGAGCTACGCCATTGAGCCTCATTACATATTCATGAGATTTCGCGGGCTTTGCAGTCACGTGAACTTTTCGCGCGAAACAATACACTTGGAGTTAACATCTGCAAGCAAGAGAAAGAGAGCAGAGAACCGGAATGGCTGTAAGTAAAGTACATTTTAACATCACTAAGAGTAATAATACTCAAAGACTTAAGAGAGAATAGAGAAGGTTGTAGTACATATTTGCAAACGAAAGAGTGGTTTTGATTACTTCAGAACTTAAGCAGATGATGTGTATTGTTCACATGAAAACGTGCAGCGACCAATACACGGAGCTGTATTTTGTACTATTGACTTGACTAACTTTGAGACGTAATGCAGTCGGATATAAAATAATATTATCCGCTATAATTGGAATTATATTGCGGTATGTGGATAATATTACTTTCTAGCTAATAAAGCAGAATGTATGAAACTTATACATCCCTTACGTTTTAGCCTGAACTGAATTTTCGCTTCAGTTTCAGATTAGCTGCATTTTTTCTGCTAGGATCCCAGTCGTAGATTCAAGGGCGTTTCCTAAGTACTTCATTAACTGTGTGTGCCATTTGGAAATGTCACCGGTTTCAGAACTATGTAGTGCAAATCGATAAAAAAAAAGCTCCGACTGACTGAACAGTATACCTCTGTGTTACATGCAGGTGTTTAAACTTATTAAAAGTATGTTAATCTGTTGTCCAGGATTCATCAGAGTCATTTCAAATGGCGACCAGCCCCAGTGGAGGGTCCAGGCGGGGGGATTTAACGTCCAGCCCCGGGCGAGATCTGCCCCCGTTTGAAGATGAATCTGAGCTTCTTGGTGAGGGGAACATACCAGGAGAGGAGGAAGAGGATGATGGGGAGGAGCTGTTTGGGGACGGGATGGAAAGGTCAGCGAAGAGTCTCCGTCCCTGGCTGCTGTGTCCTAGTGTGTTTTGGCTGGGGGAGGATGTATGGAAGTAGATTTAAGTCTGAAGATGAATTGCAAATCCGAGATCATTTTGAAAATGTAAACATTTGTTGTGACAGTCACGACATTCAGTTCGACCTGCACGTGTGTTCATGCTAGGCTTTCTCATGCCGAGAGTTCAGACAGTTTGTACGCGCTAAAGTGCAGTCGATTTGTAGGGGTATGTAGATGCTGCCGGCTAGGGATGTGCGTCTTCTCTGATGCGATTCGATACTTTAAAGACACATATGAAGTAACTACGATTGCAGTACGATCCACCCCTATTGTCATGTAGTGCAATTCGACAACATAGAATGCGGTGCATCGCGGACACGCCTCCAACTCCCGCGAGACTTGGCCGAGAGACTTGCAGGGAATTGGCCACTGACAGCAGCGGAGAACTGGAGACTGAGTGTGTTTAGAGAGGGGGAACCAATCTAAATATAAAATTGGTCAAAACCTATTGGTCACATTTCTAAGTAATGAATGAATTTATGTAACCCTGACCAGTGGACAGGGCAGGCCAGGCCCAGGACCGTCTGTTGCGTTATAGTATGTTGATGATGTAACGTGGCGTGGTGAAGGAGATGCTGGCCAGGCCAGGCTTGGGACCCTACGGTTGTGACACCCTGCGTTGCAGTGACAACCTGACTTCAGGTGTTCTGACCCAGCGGGGAGAGCGATATGATGGGAGGGGTGGGCAGTGGTGAGTAGTCTGGAGGTGTAAAAAAATGGGCAAATACAACAAAATTATAACAGGTAATATTTAACCAGTTACTGACTTAGTTATCCTTATTTGCCTCAAAGAACTAGCTGGTAATTAATTTAATGAACCAAATAAACTTCCATCTGGCGCTTTTCTAAACATTCAACTTTTAAACGTAAGGATGGATCAGTTTTATTCGTCTAAAAGTTGTCTGAGCCAGAAGCCAGATCCTGCCTTCTCAGACAGAGATACGAGAGCCTGCTTTTGCACACGTCACATCTTGAACATTTCTGCTGGGGTCCCGATGCGAATCAGTGACTCTCACCATCTGCAGTGCTTACTAATCACTTCCTTACTGTTATGTCATTGTCACAGTTTGGGGGCATGTAACTGAAACTAATTTTAGTCATCCTGGATTCCAAGCATTGATTCATTACACCATTTTTATTGTAGCAAATCATTATATTAATTCTGAAGATTTTTATTCTGTATTTCAGCTTGCTTATATTGCATATATTGTACTGCTCCATTAACTCTTAATCTGTAGCTTCCATTTTCACCCCATTTGCCTTGCGCTGAGCAGAACTTGACCAGAATGAGTTGTGTTTTTTCTTCATCAAAACCTATTGGCCACTGCCAATGTAACTTTCCCCACACAATGTGATATGTAAACGTAGTACTGATGTAAATGCGTAATCTGTGATTCATAATCACAGCCTGAACATCGTAAACTCATAAGTTAGGGTTCGTAATTGTAAGATGCGGATTGAAGCTGTGAATCTTCAGCGGCAGCCACAGGTAAACATTTGCAGCTCTGAATATGGATTTGCATTTCATGAAATTACGAGATCGGCATGACAGGCACGACTGCTTTAGATGTAAATTTATTTCCATAAGGATGAGATTTTGAGAGGTAATCTTTCTGTAAGACTGTAATGCTTGTAACTGTGCTGTGTGGTACGTCTTACGTTTGAGAGGCAGGGGTGGTGAGTTTAAGGAGAAGCACAGTGATGTGTGTAAGGCAATGTGTTTAAATCAAATTACTGGGGACATTTATCAAAAGCCCCCCCCCTGCAAACTTAGCTTAAGACTGATGTTATTTTCAAGTAATTCATTTTAATGTGATTTAATGGTGGAGACTCTGCGTGAACTGCTTGTCTCTTCCTGTGCAGGGACTACCGCCCAATTCCTCAGCTGGACCAGTATGAATTGGAGGGCCTGGACGATGAAGAGGACCTGTCCGAACTGTCCCCCGGGGCACGAGCCGCGGCGGAGGCCGTCATGGCAGCTCAGGACAGGATGATGGGCCGCAATCGGAGGGGGCTGCTGTATGGTGAGGGGGGGCCTGCTTTTAGGAACGTCATAAAAACAGAATTTGTCCTCTTTATTTATGATGGCAGCTGTCGGTTTTTATTCACACGAGTTTCACCGTAGCTTCTTTGTTTTTTTGCCGGGTAATAGCAGTGTAAACGTGTTTTTGTTGTTAGAATATTTACCTCGTCTTACTATTTCTTGCCTCTTTTGAGAACTGTGGTCATAATAACTGATTTTTATATTTACTAGCCACTGACACTGTATATTACAATTCTTTGTGTTATCTGTGCAGTTATAAATGTGTGTATTGCATTTGTCAAGAAATACTTCTACACTAAACAGCCTTTTTTGTTTGTGTGGGTGAGTAGTTCAGAGAGGGAATTTAAACATACTGGTCCCCCGTCCACTAGGGGCAACCCAACAGTTGGTCTTCCAACATTCAATATTATGCAACAGCTTATTACTACCATCTGCTGAGCATTATTTCAACTAATAGGGACCACTGCTTGTATTTAACTTGTCTTCTGATTCATTTTTTAGAGAACCGTATTGTCTGCCTGAATAGAGAGAATCCTGGATGAGTGCGTGTGTAGGGGTCCAGGTCACAGACTGTAACTGGGGTCTTGCGGTCACGTCCACAGACAGTGAGGATGAGGACGAAGACCGGCCGGCCCGAAAGCGTCGTCTGGCGGAGCGAGCGGCCGAGGGGGTGGCCGGCGAGGGTGAGGATGAGGAGATGATCGAGAGCATTGAGAACCTGGAGGACATGAAGGGCCACTCCGTGCGTGAGTGGGTGTCCATGGCTGCCCCACGGCTGGAGATCTACCACCGCTTCAAGAACTTCCTGCGCACGCACGTGGATGAGCACGGGCACAACGTCTTCAAGGAGAAGATCAGTGACATGTGTAAAGGTAGTGTATATGGGCGGCCTGGTGGATCCCATGTGTAACCATCTTGTAAGACCATTCATCCCATCCCATCCCATCGATCCATGATTGCTTATCATGGTGAGCCTGTAACCTGTCCCAGGAGGTACAGGACACACCCTGGTTACAAAGCCAGTTAATTTCACAACATGCCCACTCTGGGCAATTTAATGACCTAACTGCATTCTTCTGTGCTGTGGAAGGAAACTGGAGAACCCAGGCCAAACCCACATGAACACAGGTATAACCTGTAAATGCCAAATGCGCAGATCTAGGGGTGGGAATCAAACCCAGAGCCCTGGAGACTTGAGGCTGCAGTGCTGACACCTAACTCGCTGTCCCTGTGGTCGTCTTGCAGGGTGTGGGTTGTGTTCTAAAGCTCTTCTGAATTCTGTCCCTCCTTCCACAGAGAACAAGGAGAGCCTGGTGGTGAACTACGAGGACCTGGCCGCCAGGGAGCACGTGCTGGCCTACTTCCTGCCGGAGGCACCAACGGAGATGCTGAAGATCTTCGATGAAGCGGCCAAAGAGGTGGTGATGGCCATGTACCCCAAGTACGACCGCATCGCCCACGAGATCCACGTCCGTATCTGCAACCTACCCCTGGTGGAGGAGCTGCGGTCCCTCAGGTAACGGGGGGCTGGATCCAGGCACTTAATTGCAGGCTTTCGGCAATATCACCACCATTAGGTAGGGTACACCCCCCCAATATTATAATATATATAATATTATAATATATTATATTGTATTTCTTGGTTAATCTCCAGTCATAACTTGAAATCTAACCCTATTTATTTATTGTACATTTTGCTCCATGCCAAAATTGCACTTTTTCTACCAATCAGGTGGTTTAACTGCATCTCTGTCTGTCTTAATGTCTTTGGTTTAAAATGTCATGTTTATATTATGTCTAAATGTCTCAGTATTTCTATTCTATTTATTGCTTCTCTATCGTACTGTGACTAACGAGAACGATATTTAATCTCCATGCGTGATTCCATGCATCATATATCTGAAGCTGACAAAAAAAAATACTTTGACGCTTATGGTAATTTAACATGCCTCCTCAGGCTGTCGTATTATATTTAAATTTCAGTGCTTGTTTTGACGAAATCTAATCTAAAGTATTTCCCTTTGGGAGCGCAGGCTGCTTTGTGTTGATGAAACATCAGGCTGCACGAGTTTGTCTGGATAAAGGCGGCTGCTCTGTCTCTTATTGCGCTTCAGGGCGGTGTCAGGCTTTCGTAGCGCTTGCAGTCATCTCTGAGGAATGCACTCGGTCTGCAAGCCTTCGTAAATCTTGTGTCCGGCCTTCAGTGCTCTCGTCAGTCACATGACTGCGCAGTGCGAGTGTTGGCAAACTGGGGCTCGTTGCATTGATCTGCGTGCCGCAGTCTGAAACGCTGCAGTAGCTGCTGGGGAGGACGTCTTTCACGTGGTTAGCAGGAACGTCCAGCAGCGTGACGGAGGTCCCCTCAGCGGAGGCTGTCAGGTTGTGATTGCGGGCCACTGAGAAGATAAAGTGTAATAAAGTTGCCAGCCGGCGCTGCTGTTTAGAGTGGTGGCAGTTAAAGTATGTAAAACAGCATGTTGTTGGCTCTAGCCCGGTCTTGTACAACCCAAAGCTCTGTTCTTCCGTTGTGTAATGCACTAACGCCCCATAACCACTGGGTGGCATTGTGTGGCTCAGTGGGATAAATCCCTGGCTTGGCAGAGTGAATATCACCATAGAACCCTTAACCCCCATTTGATGCGGGGACTGTCTAACCCTGCTTTCCGCACTGTAGGTCACTTTGGATAAAAGAGAACTCTGCAGTCAATAGTTTCAAACCCAAAACCTTCCGGATATGGGCATGGGCGACAAACCTGTTGAGGCCCATTCTTTCCCTAAAGCCATCTCATGGGCTTTGTCTGTCCCCTTCCCCAGACAGCTACACCTGAACCAGCTGATCCGGACCAGTGGAGTGGTCACCTGCTGCACAGGAGTTCTGCCCCAGCTGGGAATGGTCAAGTACAACTGTAACAAGTGTAACTTCATCCTTGGACCCTTCTTCCAGTCCCAGAACCAGGAGGTCAAGCCCGGTTCCTGTCCTGAGTGCCAATCGCTTGGCCCGTTCGAGATAAACATGGAGCAGGTCAGTCATCCATCAGTGACTTAGGTTACTCTGAATATGTTATGTTGCTGTTGAGTTTCGCCTGGGAAGCTTGTTGGCCTTAGTCTTGTCTCATGCAGTGTTTATTTAGCACATTTCCTAATGTGTTCCGGAACAGTCTGACATGTTGGTCTGATACACCAGTCAAAGCATGCATGGAATAAACAGCCTGGGGCATCTGCAGGAAGATTTTGGCTTTGGTTCAGCAAACGCCGGCTTCCCATATTTCTGCCGAGCTGGGTACTAGAACACGGTCCATAAAGAGTCTCTGTTCTCTCACAGACCCATGTTGGCATTATGGGTAATGAGAAAGTGGACAGTCCCCCTAAGAGAGATCTTACTGCTGAACTCGCTACATGTCGAATCCTGATCTCAGACTTGTGTTGGCATCCTATTTTTGTAGGAAGTGGCAAACTGACTGGGACGAATGTGCTGAAAAGGAATCGCATGAAATTAATCCTACTGCCCTTAAGAGACCATGGTTTTCTGTTCAAACATGACATGATCAAACAGTTAATACCAGACGCCATATAGGCCATTCTAGATTTACATATGGCTTTTTATTAAAAGGCGAAGAGCCACTGACTTTTCCGTTGTGTAATCCTGCCTCGTCAGTGAAACGCATTTTATTTTGTCGTTCTGCTCTGCGTAACACAAGGCACCGATTTCACCGACCAAAGTCATCTGGATGTTTTTAATAAGGTGCCACCCCCATAAAGTTTTGGAATTTTTATCAAACGTTAATTTAAAGAATCTTGTGCAAATTCTGTTTTTGTTTATATCTTTCCTGTTTTAAATTTCTCGCTGTAAATGATTTGTTTTACCTTTTTGCCATGATATAGCCATTGTTGCCGATTTGCCATTTAAACTTAAGCCCACCACCGATCTCATAGACCGTGTACCAGAACTACCAGCGAATCACGATCCAGGAGAGCCCCGGCAAGGTGGCTGCTGGCCGACTCCCACGCTCCAAGGATGCGATCCTGCTGGCTGACCTGGTGGACAGCTGTAAACCCGGTGATGAGATTGTGAGTACCACTGCAGTTGGCTGCTTCCATTCCTGTACAATAAATCCAGTCTCCAGTTTGACTCCCTGCTTTGAAATCGAAGATCACCTCAATTGATTTAGTTGAATTTCAGGTTAAGGACTAAGTGGTACAACAGCAGAACCCATCATCAACCACTGTACTACCAGCCCTGTGCTCAGACATCTGCAGCGGTTGCTTGGTGCTTCTACTTTCGGATGTGAGCTTAATGTGTTCCAATCCCCACCTTATTAGGAGCTGACTGGAATCTACAACAACAACTACGACGGCTCCCTGAATGTGGCCAACGGCTTTCCAGTGTTCGCCACTGTGATCATGGCCAATCACATCACTCGGAAGGACGAAGGCGTTGCCGTGACGGAGCTGACAGACGAGGACGTGAAGGCCATAGTGGCACTCTCCAAGGACGAGCGCATCGCCGAGAGGGTAAGGCAGGTCCCCCCTAAGTCCGACCCACTGATTTCATCCTGCTATGGTTATAGGGGTTGGTCATTTCCTCCTTCCATCTTCTCAGATCTTTGCTAGTATTGGTCCTTCCATCTATGACCATGAGGATATCAAGAGGGCACTTGCTCTGGCTCTCTTTGGTGGGGAACCAAAGAACCCTGGTGAGTTTATATAACATTACCTTCTTCTAGCACATTCTTATCCATTAGGTACTAATGTATCTATTCTTATGAAACCCAACTGTTGGCATCAAAGAGGATTTAGTAGGATTGAAAAGAGGTTGACACTGTTGTAGCAGTAGCGTAGTGTGCTGTGTATCCCATAGTTGAGAAGCTATAAGGTAAATGTCTCATGCTGTTGTCCCTTAGCATCTCCCGCTAACTTGCTATCCCGCCAGGTGGGAAGCATAAGGTCCGTGGGGACATCAACGTGCTGCTGTGCGGGGACCCTGGAACAGCCAAGTCGCAGTTCCTCAAGTATGTTGAGAAGGTGGCGAGTCGAGCTGTGTTCACCACAGGCCAAGGGGCATCTGCCGTGGGTCTCACGGCCTACGTTCAGCGGCACCCCGTCACCCGGGAGTGGACACTGGAGGCAGGGGCTCTGGTGCTGGCTGACCGTGGGGTCTGTCTCATTGATGAGTTTGATAAGGTGAGCTGGTGCTAAGTAACAAATGGCTGGAAATTCTAGAAAGATCTGGATAGTGAGAATAACCTTCTTGAGCTTTCCTGTTCAAGATGCAACAAAAATGAACACTTTTTTGCGATACACCATAGATGAATGACCAGGACAGGACCAGTATCCATGAGGCCATGGAACAACAAAGCATTTCTATCTCCAAGGCTGGAATTGTCACCTCCCTCCAAGCTCGATGCACTGTCATCGCTGCTGCCAATCCCATTGGTTTGTACCTTCAAAAACATTTGTTTAATTTTATGAAATCCTTACTGTTTCATTGAAAGTCTTTGTGGTCCTTTTGTTGTAGGTGGTCGATATGACCCTTCTCTTACCTTCTCGGAGAATGTGGACTTGACGGAGCCCATCGTGTCCCGATTTGACGTCTTGTGCGTGGTCAGAGATACCGTGGACCCAGTGCAGGTAAGACTGTAGATGTTCTTCTTGATGCACAGCATGGTTTTTCATAACTCTTGGAAAAACTTAAGGCAGTTCTGTTTCGTTATTTCCAAGGATGAGATGCTGGCCCGTTTTGTGGTGGGTAGCCATCTTAAGCACCACCCCAGCAACAAAGAAGGGGGTATGGCTGGACTCGAGGAGGTGGTCCTTCCCAACACCTCGGACGTGCCGCCCATCCCTCAGGAGCTGCTGAAGAAATATATCATATATGCCAAGGAGCGCGTGCGGCCCAAGCTCAACCAGATGGACCAGGACAAGGTGGCCCGTATCTACAGTGACCTGCGTAAGGAGTCCATGGTGAGAGCCTACCGGAGAGCTGAAAATGCTCAGTGGGTCATGAGTGCTACTTCAGTCCAGACCACCACCCTACAAAATTAGGTCTGATGTGCAGTTAATTCATTGTATGTAGAGACTGTCTTGTATTAAGTGCTGCGTATGATGGTCAGAAGGTTCCAAATTGAATACTACAGTGTGTGTGTCACTTGACTACATCGATACTGTGGTAGACGAGGAAGTTGGCCATATCTGCTTACCATGTCTGACTTTTTGTTCATGTCAGGCCACAGGCAGCATCCCTATCACCGTGAGACACATCGAGTCTATGATCCGCATGGCGGAGGCTCACGCAAGGATGCACCTGCGGGATTACGTCCTGGAGGACGACGTCAACATGGCCATCCGCGTCATGCTAGAGAGTTTCATCGACACGCAGAAGTACAGTGTCATGCGGAGCATGAGGAAGGTGCGACGTCTTTGAATTTATTTCCGGCTTCCATTTGAAGGTCAACAGAACTCTAATTAAATTTGACTGGAAGTCCTTAATCCTCTTGGCTTGTCCCAAAGACGTTCCGTTTTTGGTCGTAATTAACCCATCTGCTCCTGCCCGCAGACATTCGCCCGGTACCTGGCCTTCAGACGGGACAACAACGAGCTACTTCTGTTCATCCTGAAGCAGCTGGTTGCAGAGCAAGTGACGTACCAGCGGAACCGATATGGAGCCCAGCAGGACACGATCGAGATCCCCGAGAAGGATCTTGCGGACAAGGTACGTAGGAGCCAATGAGTTTGCGGCTGTAAAGCTGCTGAAATGCTAATCCTGCTGTATTAATTCACAGTAGTTCTACACATTTTGGAATTGGTTTTAAAGTGGCATCTATTTCTTCAGGGCAGATGTTTTGCTCTCTAAACAGCAGTGAAATACTTCCTCTGTGTTAGATTAGCCAGTAAAGCAGATTAGATGTCATTTTTGGCTGTTGGATGAAGAAATGTGGTTTCATTGATATAATTCCTTTTTCCCCATTCTAGGCCAGACAGATCAGCATCCACAACTTATCAGCTTTCTATGACAGTGACCTCTTCCGCGCCAACAAGTTCTCTCATGACACCAAGAAGAAGCTCATCTCGCAGCAATTCTGAGTGTCCATGTCCCACTTCCTCCAGCTTGCTTCTGTATATATTTGTCTGGGTCACGCTATGCAAGATGACAGGCAGACCGCGTGGACAGAAACGTTTGAGCTGACTTATCAGTATGTACATACTGTACTTGTCTCGGATTCTGCTAATAGGTTTTATTCCTTAGTCACCTGGCCATAATCTGGCCATTTAAGATGTGACATGAGTCATTGTGAATAACACAAGGTTGATCTGTACTTTGTGTAGTGGTCATGTTCTGTGTGGAACATGAGTGATGAGTTTATCTGATGTCAGGGAGAAAAAACGCTACATGTTTCGTCCTTTTGCAATATCATTAAAGTTAATGTTGATGTGTAATCTTTGTTCCCCAATTTGAATGTCCTCCTTGAGCTGTTGAAATGATTTAGGTAACTTAATAAGCATAGATTTAATGCCTTAGAGCAAAACGGCCCATATTTAGTGTTATGACATAAATGAAATTATGCCCTATACACGGATAAAACTGGACAATTTACAGAATAATTATAATAGCCTGAATTAGTTAATTGTAGTACATATTTCAGAAAGCAGTTATTTGAAAGGAATCTGCTTGGAACATATACCTTGTCATCAAGTTGATATTAATGCTGGCGTTACATTTGGGGGGAGAGGGAAAGGCTGAAGTTTAAACGGGAATTGTATCCAAAATTTTAAGTTTAAGTGCTGCATTTGATTTGAAATTAGTTTTTAAGGTGTGCAGGTGTCGGTGCTGGTGGTACCGGCGCGGACAGTGTTTAGGACCCGGGATCGGATGCTTTCTGTCGTCGCACCTTGGTGCCTGCGCAAAGACACTGCGCAAACATTGAATTAAAATCGGCGCATTTGCCGGGCTGATAACTGAGAAACTGGGGGAGCCGCAGCAAAGCGCGGCAAGAGCCGACAACAAAAAGGTGCAGGCACTGATCAGCGAGAGCAATCATCCCGAAGCAGAAAGAGCAATAACTCCCACCGGCCGCTTGCCTTTTTTTCCTTGTGATTTTTATTTATTTTTTATTTAAAAAAAAACCTGTTAATTCGATGGATGCGACAGACGTTTACTCTAATATTGCACAATAAGTCGGTGCCCTGCGCACATTTGCAGATCGCAACGTGAGCCGGCAGCTCGTCTCAAGCTTCCTCACCTCCGGGTATTTAGAGCTACAGAAATAATCGTTTTAAAACGGTGATGCATCGCAGGCATCCACAAGAAGAGAAGCCGACAACCGCGCTAAATTATTAATACCCGGTACCCAATTTAATAAAACAATACCTCCCGACAAACTACATATTGCATTACTCTCTGGCATCGACCACCGACATGCAAACGCTTTTCCTTTCCTGCAGCGTCATAGCGGGTAAGTTATACGCTCTGTTAATTGTATTTGGAAACATGTTTCTAATTAGTCATAAAGTAATCCCCCCCCTTCTCCAGTCTCGGTGCTGGCGCTGGCGGCGTGACCGTTCTTTGTTCATTCATTCCTTTCCGTATTATTCAGCTGCGGACTAAGGTGAACCTTATACTTGCCCGCAGTTTCCGATCGGGGGGTAAAATAAGAATATATATATATATCATCGTAGGAGAGAAATCGCCGCGAATGGGAAGTCCATGTGCGATCCGCTTTGGACAATGCGATAGCGGGACGCAGGTTGGGGCTCATTGCATGACGATCGTAGCGCCTCTTTAAGCTTACATGAGTCGTATTAAGCGTAGGAATGAACCCGTCCAAAAGCACTTTGCCGATCTGTAGATTGACTAATATTAACGAATGAAATAAGCATTTATTTTCTAGCTGGTCTGACATACAATACCTACGCATGACAGCTTATACTAAAATGAAAGGGTACGGTGCAACAATGTTTGATGTCACGGTACCAGATATTAGTAAGTTTTGGTGTACTATTGGTGTATGACCCTCTGTTAACGGAATATACAAATTTACGTTATGGGTTGTAAACGCAAAAGCGTTGTATTATAAGATTTTAAAAAACATATACAGAATTTGGCCCAAAATAATTCGACTTTAGTATAACTAATGTCCTCCTATATTGTAGTATGACTGAGAAGCTGTCGTCTATTCACCTTCTTTGGTGCAAGTTATGGAATCAAGTGTTGGGTACAGAGAAGTTGTGTTATTTTTTTCTGTCTACTTCAGGTCTTTCAATTAGGGAAGAAACTTGAATAAAGTTGAATCTATGGCATAAATGTCACATTACTGGGCATTTATGTTTTAAGTATGCTTGGCTCAGCATTTTTTGCTGACGCCTCCCGCGGCGTTCCTGTCTATGCGGAGTTTTCGTGCGTTTCTCTCACAATTAAAAGCTACGCGACTCGTGAAATATTGACTCCAGGTTTCCTGTTTGCCGTTAGTCACCTGGTATGAGCTGGTATCCTGTCTGTGGTGTCAAAAACACGACTGGACATACAGTTATCGATTAGCCACGGGTCACAAACCACTGCCGCAGGATAATCCTGGGAGCGAAATGCCTTATGGGTGCTGAGACGGAAAGGTCAGATCAGACGTTTAGCTCAGATGGGACACAGGAAACGAAAACTGCAGCATAAGGGGGTAGAAGCAGGTGGGTTTGGAACATCCGTCACACTGGCTCCCTCATCTCTGTTGGTGAGGTAACTAATGACGATGATGCGGGAGAACGGCTGGAGCGTCCGCTGGCCAAGAAAAAAGGCCCCCATGCTCAATGGGCAGCATTTTCAGTGCAGCAGGAGGCTCAAACACACTGCGCAGGCAGTGCCACCGAGAATGAGAGGATAGACAGTCAGCATAAAACTTTTCAGTCTCTTGATATGGATCAGGTCCAGTGTGTGTTTTACCGGAGGCAATGCCTCATCCCAAAAATCGCTACAGTAAAAGCTTGCCAGAGATGGTCACAGGAGGCTGCAGGTTCAATGCAGATACTGCGTGCAAGGGGGGTGGGATGCAACCAGATTCTGCTGTCCATCTTCCATCACTGCTTACCCAGTACGTAGCCACACAGAGCCTATTCCAGGAAACCTTAAGCACAAGGCAGGAGACCTGTTGCAGGGCCCACACACGATTTAGTGATACTGATTAATTTCTGTATTTGTATATGTATTTGGACTGCAGACAAACCCCAGTATATTGAGAAAATCCGCAAAATCCAATAAGGATGAGTAAATTCCAGACATACAATATTGGGGTTGAAAGTTAACCTTTGTCCCCCCTGTCCTGATATTTTTATTTATCTCAATATTTACTCTTCACTTCCAATCAGAGTCCCTGTGTTTCAAAATATTCTTCTGAAATCCAGGCAGCTAAATTGCAAAAAAAATCATAACGTTGACTCCACTGTGCCAATACTTATGGAGACCACTCTGTATGATTCATGTTTATGATTGGAAATGCAGCCAATGACTAGAATGAAGGATCAGCAGGGTGGAAAATTATAAAATCCATAAATTACACTGCAGCAATGGAAACAGTTCTTCCGTGACTGTGGGGTCTTTTTCGCAAATGACAGTTTTAATTGGTTACCTTATGTTCTTGATGTGTTGCTGGTGATTTGATTAAGTTTGTGTCTTTTGTCTGTGCGGAATAATTGCATTCCCTTCATATAAGCATTGGTAGGTCTGTATGTGGGTTCAATTGCCGGTGACTGTATGGGATACATTCCACACCAAGAAGAGTGTTATCATCTTCATTCTGAAGGAGCCTGGTTTATTTTCTGTAGCACTTCATTAAAAAAGGGATGTAAATCACAAATATTATATACTGCAGTGTACAGTGTGGAAAGTAACATGATGGAAATATAGTGATTCTATCTGTATTTATGAAAAACATCCATAGCTGCTTATTCAGTACAGTGTCGTGGTGAGTGTGGAGTGCATCCAAAGGGGAATGAAGCGTGGAATAAAGTACAAACAAGAGAGAACATGCAGATTCTGCATAAACACAACCACATAGGGCAGGGGGTGGACACAGAACCCTGGAGGACTGAGGATTGAGCCAGGACACCACTCTTACATGCTGCTCTTAATAACAGTAATACATTTCATTTATATAGTGCTTTTCAAGAACCCAAACATTACAATAGGTGAGAGAACACAGATTCATATACAGATGCTCCTCAGCTTACAATGGGGTTATGTTCCGACGAACCCATCGTAAATAGAAAATATCGTAAGCCGAATATGATATGATAAATAAATAACTATACGATATGTTGTTAAACATTGTATCAGATGTTTACGCTCACAATTACTACAGAGACTGTAAGAGTGGCTGCATAGATGCTGCCATTGCCCAACATCGGTAGAATATTGTATGGGATGTCACTAGCCCGGGAACAGATTAAAATTCAGAGTTTCACAGTCTCCACAAGACCTCTGAAGGTGTCCTGTGGTATCTGGCACCAAGACGTTAGCAGCAGATCCTTTAAGTCCTGTAAGCTGCGAGGTGGAGCCCCTGTGGATCAGTCTTGTTTGTCCAGCACATTCCACAGATTTAGATTAGATTGAGATCTGGGGAGTTTTGAGGCCAAGTCAACACCTTGAACTCATTTTCATGCTCCTCACACCGTTCCTGAACAATGTTTGCAGTGTGGCTGGGTGCATTGTCCTGCTGAAAGAGGCCACTGCCATCGGGGAATACCTTTGCCATGGAGGGGTGTGTTTGGTCTGCAACAATGTTTAGGTAGATGGTATGAGTCAAAGTAACATCTACATGAATGCCAGGACCCACGATTTTCTAGCAGAACATGGACCAGAGCACTATACTGCCTCCACCTTTTCTCATAGTGTATTCTGGTGCCATCTCTTCCCCAAGTATACTTGTTGTTGTCCCATTTTGATGTAACAAAACATCCAATGCTCCATGGGCCAGTTCTGACACTTACGTGTCCATTGTAGGCGCTTTCGGCAGTGGAATGGAGTCAGAATGGCCACTCTGACCGGTCTGTAGCTACGTGGTAGTGCAGAAAGCTGTAGTGCAGGGGTGGGGAACCTGTTCCATGGAGAGCCGATGCGGGTTTTTGGGATGACCTCTCAATCAGCCAATAATAAAGCAGTAGTTCTCAACTCCAGTCCTGGGGACCCACTGTTATTGGCTGATTGAGAGGTCATCCCAAAAACCTGCACCGGCCCTCCATGGATCAGGTTCCCCACCCCTGCTGTAGTGCATTGTATTCTGACACCTTTCTGTCATAGCCAGTATTAGCTTTTTCAGCAATTTGTGCTACAGTAGCTTTCATCTAGGATTGGACAGGACAGGTTAGCCTTCAATCCCAACATGCATCACTGAGGCTTGGGTGCCCATAACCCCTTTGCCAATTCATCAGTTGGCCTTCTTTGGTCCACCCCAGTGTTCCCAGTTTCAGTAACTCATGCTGACCAATGCTTCCATGTAGCAGGGATGTGTGTGTCGGTGAAGAAAAAGGAAAAGTGAACGTTACTGAATCTTCAATGATGAAAAGGTAAATACAATGACATTGACGTTTCTTTGCTTCAGCCTGTTTATTTATTAGTACGTTGGTGAATTTTCATGAGTGTGTTTCGCTGTCTGTGCCTTGGCGTGTCGGTGCTTCGTTGTCTCAGCATTTCCGTGCATTTCGCTGAAGAGCGGCGGTCAATTCTGCTTCCCCAGTCAATAACAAAAAAGGGAGAGAAGAAATCCAATCCCCAGCATGAATATACAATGAAACTTTAATGTTTGGAAATTGCACCACAGAATGAATGACTGCAGAAATCTGCCAGTTTTAGTTTTTGGGTGATGCATTGAATATATTCATACTACTTATTAATATGCAATTGAAATGATATTGAAATGGTTGCAGTGGAAATGCATCAGGGGAATAGAGAAGCAGTTGAGCCGAACCTTTGAATACGAGTCGGATCACTGAGAAATAGATGCTCAAAAGCAGAGGACTGATTTATGGATCTTGTCTTAGAAATACGCCAAATGGTTAAAGGTATGTGGCCTCCTCTATTAATTAGAGAAATTGCCTAATTAAGCCATACCCATTGCTGACAAAAGTGTATAATTAAGCACACAGTCACATGATCTCCTGCAGGAAAACATTAACAGAGGAATGAGTGGTGAGGGGTTAGTGACTTTCCACTTGGCGTCGTCATATGACTCCATCTCTCCAACAAGTCAATTCACCACATATCTGTCTTGCTAGAGCTACCCTAGTCAACCGCAAGTGAAGAGATGATGGAAGTCAGAACATCTGGAAGCAAGTTCAGTTGTGAAGTGGTAGGCCACACAAACTCACAGAACAGGACCCGATTACCCACCGTCAATACCCACCCTGAATGGCAGCAAATATTCCAGCGCCTAATGGAAAGCTTTTGCAGAAGAGTATCGGGTTTTCCAGCAAAAACGGGCTGACCGATCTGATATTAATACCCTCAGCTTCAGAATGAGATGCTGGACAAGCTGGTGTCCACATACTTTTGGCCATATAGTGAAGATGATTTTAATGTTGGTGTTAAAACCAAGAATTGTGGTGATCAAATATCGTTCTGCTCTTGCATCTCTGCTGAACAGGCATGGCATGTAATATCTACTGCAGTCTTTGAATCAGATTGTTCTGACCTCATCCTTCCAATCAAAGTTATCTTTTCCATATCCAAAAAGACTTTCAAAATCTGTAATCTGGAACCCACATAAAATTGCTTAATATTTTCTTCAAAATGGCTGTTAATCAAGTGATTACAAGTTCTGGGTTTTTTCATCATTCAGATCAGCTTTGGAGTTATTATTAAGAATGACACAGACCCTGACTACTGACTCATGGTTGCTCACAGCTTCCTCCCGTTAAGCACTGTTGAGTGCTGGGAAGGCGCTTGTAAAGTAACAAGCTATTGTTGTCCCCTGCAGTGACATTACTGTGGTAACCCTCCAGCTGTGTAGATTGTGGACTGTAAGCGAGATGCACGCAGGATGGATCGGGGCGAAAGGTCTAAAGGCAGATAAGAGTCTTATCCAGACTCCCATAGCTGTGCTGCATTGCAGTGTTATCTACTGCAGCTCCATCTAATCACGGAGCCCTAGGAGCCAGACGAGGCTGATCCTCTGTTTTGGTACCAGTCTGGTTTCCCTGCCACTTTACACTGTCTGGAATAATATGGAGGGTGGAGCTGGTGAGGGGCACAAATTATTTAGGGATTCAAGGGTTTTAGTTTTAGTCACATGCACGGTATACAGTCCGGCTATAACCTGCAGTGAAATGCCTGGTGGTGAACTGTGCAGAAAATAAAATAGAAAAAGCAATAAGACATTAAAGTAACAGTATAATAAATATGTAATAAATAAGGAATAGTAAAGTTATACTGAAAAGAAAGAAAAAGAAGGAAAAAAGTGCAACAATCTCCAAAAAAATGCTTGGTGCACGAGTAAGGAGTGAATGTTAAATTACTACAATTGTCAATTACATGTTAAGTAATCTGATGTCTTACTGGGATTGGTGAGTATATCTGTGGTATGGTACGCCATTTTCACCCCGCTGGCCGGTGAGTTCCAGACAATGGGGGGGGGGGGGGGGGGGGGGGGTCAGGGGACGCACGCTCGCATGCTTCCCGTTTCTCCGGAATCAAGTGAAAGCAGCTGCGGAGACTGCCCCAGTCGCTCCCCTCGACAATCTGGCTGGAGGTATAGCTTGGCATACATAATGCTGATTCAGGCTGAAAAATCCCTCTTGGTCCTCATGACGTAGAACCTTACAATAACTCCAAACGTTCTGTGTGTTTAGTAACTGGTGATGCGTGGATTATGGTTGCTGTGACCTCAAATAATCAGATATGAGGATTTACAGCCAAATGTGCCCATGACATACCCAGTCAGTTAATATGTCTGCTTTTCGTGACAGCTGATTGGGGACATACAGAGAGATATGTATTAATTATCAAGACTGGAATTCTGGGAAAAACAATATTTATGGTATGTAATTCTTGACCACCCCTCAAAGCCCCAGAAAAGTTTTATCTTCAGGTAGCAAACATAGGGATTCTACAGCTTATCTTTAGTTTGTCACCTGTCTAACTAATGTGACATTCTTGACAAGCACATGGCCAATGAGCCCAGCCATGTAGGCTGCTCTCCAGGTGAGCATGTGCTGGTCGATGCCTGTCAGTCTATATACACTCAGTGACAAAAAAAGTTAAGCACCCAAAAGTGGTGGTCCGATTTGGATGTAATTTGGTACACGTGCAGACCATTGATGGGTATATAAATGATTCATTTTGCAAGGACCTGACACGTCTAGTTATCACACACAGAGGATGCCACGTAGACGCATTACATAGCATTACCAGCACTTAATGGAGTTTGATAGGGGTCACATTGTGGGTTTGCATGAGGCTGGGTGGTTGTATTGTGCAATTGCCTGGCATGTGGGGCATGCAGATGTCACAGTCACCTGATGTTAGAACCAATGGGCATGTGAGGGCACCCACACACATCATGATGGTTGTGGTCACCCAAGACAGACCCCATGAAGTAAAGATCGTCATATTGTGCGGCAAGCATTATAGAACCCCATGACATCTGCACCTGCCATCCAGACACAGGTATTAGACTCTCTACACCCCATGTTATCCCACACTGTGTCTCGACGACTGGCGTCAACTGGACTATGGGTTCACTGTCCCCTGCATAGGCTGCCGTTAGGACCAGCGCAGAGACGGCTGTGTTTGGAGTGGTGCCATAACCGGGAGGCATGGACTGATGAGGAGTGGCATCGTACCGTGTTCAGCAATGAATCTCGGTTCTGCATTAACACGGTTGACCATCGTTTGTGCATATGGGGACACCAAGGGGAGAGGGCCAATCCTGGCATCATGGTGTGGGGAACCATAGGGTACGACATCAGGTCATCTCTGGTAGTGATTTGGGGACCCTGACAGCACAGCGCTACGTCAGTGACATCCTGCGTCCACATGTCTTACCCCTCCTGAGACAGCACCCTGGTACAGTATTTCAACAAGACAATGCCTATCCACACACGGCACATGTGTCTATGGACTGCCTGCGTCATGTTGAGGTCCTCCAATGGCCAGCCAGGTCCCCCAATCTTTCCCCAGTCAAACATGTGTGGGATCAGCATGGACATAAACTCAGACCCAGTACCAATCTGCAGGATCTCGAGGGCCAGTTACAACAGCTGTGGGCCGACTTGCCGCAGGTGAGGATACAATGGCTGTACGACTCCCTTCCACACAATATCACCGCATGTATCCAGGCCTGGGGGGGGTGCCACATGCTACTAACACCCCCAAACTGTTGCCAGTTTGATCTGATATTATAATCATTGCAATACAGTCACATGACCTTTCACCACGTGCAGACTCATTTCATTTCCACCATTCCATCTGGGTGCTTAACATTTTGTCACTGAGTGTATAAGACATTCCAGCAAAATGGATACATATGGATCTGTAGACGCACTTCTGAGAAAAGAAAAAATGTAACTTCATGGCTGTTGTAAAAACTCACAGACCACCGATTAAAAAATAAATCCCTTAGTACTTTGTGATAACAGTTTGAACTGGCCATTAAATAGTTTAGCGGAGGTAAAGATGGGTTATTTATTGCCTTCAGGATCATACTACGCCCCATCCGTCGTGGGGCGTAGTAACGGGTTATCGTCATGCTAAAAGTCAGACCTGTTAAGTGACTATCTGCCCAGGTAGATACTTCACACTTCTGCTTTGGTTGCTCCTCTCTGATTTCTCTATCCAGCACAATGAGCTCCAAGGTGCTGGTAGCCTGCCCTGCACTCAGTGCGTGCTGGCAGGCAGGGGAGCCACAGAGCTGGCTTGGGGAGCTTCACCATGCACTCACCTGGCTTTTTGAAGGGAGTTTTAATTAGAGAGATCTGCTGATACTTTAACAAGGAACAATAAGCCCTCAAACTTTCGGTAACACTCCATAACACCTAGCTATTCCTCGCCGCTGCGGTTTAATGCGGGTGTACTGTTGCAGCTGTGTGCCGTTCCCCTTCGGCATCCTCCCTTCTGTCCTTTGTTACGCCTGCGACTTTATTACCCAACTGAGCTGCTTAACTTCTTGCTGGTTCTTATTTTTTTGGGGCTCTTAAGACCTTTACGGACCACCCAATAGCCACTCGCACCTTTAAGTCGGATCGCAGGCCTCCCCGCAAATCCGTGTCGGAAGTGCGTTCGGCGACTGGTACAGTACGCGCTCCTGTTTAGGTGCGTTCGGCTGAGCGCACTCGGTGTCTGACAGCAAGTTTGGAATGCGTGTCTGCGCCTGAATTCCATCATTCTTCAAGCCTGCTGAGATGTGAGCTGTTCCACTGCATCTGGGCTCAACATGCAGGTATCTACCTGTATATTTTTGAGCAGGGGTTTCCTACCCTGTCTGCCAAAGTTTACGTCCTCGTCCCGTACTTACTGGGTTAGCCCGCTTTTGCTTCAGAACATATAAATCCCTGTCTGTGATAGACATTTTGATAAGTATATACAGTTTACATCTAAAGCCATTCCTTTGTTGGGTGAGCATAAAAGCCCAACTTCACGGAGGATAAACTTAGCTCTGATGAGAGGAAAGGCAAGCCTTTTATCTCGAGCAGGCAGTGATTTTTTTTCTGCAGACAATGCCCCTCCAGTCCGCCTAACAAAAGGCCCCTTATATGCTTGCTGTTGCTGGCAGTCCCTGTACACCAGGCCCGGTGATGGCGGTTGGGAGACGTCTTTGTGAAGGAAGGGAAATAAAGAACAATTCATGGGCATCAGGGAGCAGGGGGATCGATCCTGGTCTGATGAAAGGTAGTCTGGTCCAGGAAGCCTGCATCCTGGACCTGGGCCTCTGAATTCACCTCATCATTGTTTTAAACTGGATTTTTCTAAATGCAACGCAATTTCCACATCAGCCATAAGAAGGCGCAGCTGCCGGCCTGTTTCGTGGAGAAAGTAGAGTGTTTAAGGCCGTCACGTGAAGTCAGTTGTGCAAATTGCCTTCGGCTCAAAACTGCACTAATCAAATGAATAATATACCGCGGACACATACCTTTGGGACATGGGAGGACTTGCCTTGTGTGAAGTTTTCAGCGCTTAACAAAGGGCCCTTTGTTGTGTGGTTGATAAACTGTAAATTCTTGCATGGTGCAATCCATCCACTCTGAAATTCAAGCCGCAGGATCAGCAAGCAGAGCTGAAAGTACCTGTTCAGTGTTTCAGCACATGTAATTTAAGAGTAGGTTTTATTTTTTGACACAGTTGGAAGCAGTCTTATTGCAACCCCCATAAAAATTCTAGGTGTTAAAAAAATTCTTGAGTGAGGCAGTTTAATATTATTTCAAGCGTTCTCCTCGAAATCGTTTGGGCGTTTATAGTTCTCTGAAGTGGCACTAGTTCTTGAATGTTGTTAGCATTCAAAGACGGGGAGGGGGGGTTGTGTAAGGTCATGCCAACAGAGGTCTGAAAGAGCAACCTCATGAGGAAAGTGTTCTACACAAAGGACCCGCCCCCTGCCATCACTACTCCGACGCGGTTGGTCGCCTTCTGCGCCTTTGATGTCAGCATGCCGCCACGGATGCCCTTCATTGGCTCGGCGTGCGTTCCTCGGCAGGGCCGGGCCATGACTGACAGGCCCCTGTCGCCACTGGTGAGCTCCCAGTGTGTGCAATTCTTCCGCTGAGTGACAGCAGGCCTGTCCCTCCTGCTGGAATATGATGAGATGGAACGAAACACACACAACACTCCCCCCTATCCCTCCCCCCGTCATAATATTGGCAACGTGCGTGGTGATTCCAATCCACTGTTGAGAACATTGGAGGGCGCCCCATGTACTCCTTGGGGAGGCTGCAGCCTGCCTTGACCGTCGCGACGCTCCCTCGGGCCCAATTGTTTGGCTGGGGAGGGACTATGAAAGGGGGGGGTGGTGGTGGGCTTTACAGATGCCAGTATGGGACACATTGCTGGAGAAAGATGCAATGCCAGTTCCACGCGATGCAGCTCTCTTCCAGCTGTTGCTGACCTTGTGATTGTTATGGATGTTTTTGTTTGTTTGTGAATGTCTCTTTGGCTCATGCTCTGCATTGTATTGACAGCTCAGTTTACAAACCCATGGAGAACATCCTGATTACTGTATGTTCTTCCACTAATGGATTAAAAAAAAAATGAATTTAGTAGAAGCTTTTATACAAAACATAAGTGTTTAGTGGCCTATTCGAATGGGGGTGAAAATTGCAGTACATGGATTCCAATCTCACACTTCACTGATTTCTGCAGTTGGATATTTTATTAAAGCAATTTGACTTTTTGGTTGCAGGTCCAGTTTCATAAACATCACCCCACCTGTTTGCCTGCGGGCAGATGTTAAATCATTTCCATAATTATCTGGGACGAGTAAAATACATTTTATAAAGGATATATGTTTGTCTTGTAAATTGTTTTCAAAATCATGTTGTGCTGGCCAGGTCTGTTATTCAGTCATTGTACTGTATATCCTGTCAGCATTTATGGTTTTTAAGCATTTGGGTTTGTTAGGCTTTTACTTGTTTACTTTTTCTGTCAAGAAAATGTAAAATGCTTCTGGTTCAAGTAGATAACTTCAAAAAATTTTACCCATAAAGGGAAATTGAGGAAACTTCAAATTCTTTTTCAATATTTTATGACTTTTTACATCAGCCTGTTTTGCTTAGAATCATTAATTGTTTGCTCCACAAGCAAAGGGCTGACCGTACATTATTCCAGCAACAACTGGAATTAACTAATCAATCCCTATTTTCCTGTCCATTGTTGTTATGCAGACATTTTTGGGTCAGTAACAGGTGGTCTTTTATGGATAAATTAGTCGGTCTGATATATCACAATTTTGGATTTTGTAAAAGGGCAGGTTTTTCGAAATGTGTTTTAGCATTTTTGTTTGAATAATGTTTGGGAACATCCCAACGTTTTCCTTCCGGTATAAAATGCTGTACTTACACATCCATTGAGCTAGTGATTTTATCTCTAGCTTAACTTTTAAATTAAAATTTTTAAACAGACTGCAAATGATGAAAAATCCTATCCCTTCAACAAATAGACTAATTAAACAGGCCACCTGTTACTATATATCAGAGGTGAGCATCTGGCTACATGATGAGGAGAGCAATAAGAACGGTATGATAATATGTACAATGTAATTGCAGCATTGTATCTCACATGTAATTCAGGGCTGTCCTTAATTTTTCCCATCCCAGACTGGGATTACGTGAAAACTTTGACCTCTCGGCATACTGTTAATTTTGAACCAGTCACTGACAATTACTCATTATTTGAATGGTTAGAAGGCCCTTGATTCTGTCCATATGGGTCTCATTTAGTGTAAACCTATTTCAGCATTGCGACTTTATTAGCCTGCCACATGTTCAGCTTTACAAATAACAACAGCAACTGGGTTAGTCAAGGGTTGCATTTAAAGGTCTGAGTAAATGAATTGTATCCTAAATGCATACAATTAATTTTAACTTTAGTATAGTGACAGATTAATTACTCAGTAAAATAAATGCTAATAACAGATGTACAGTACTAATCCTGCTATTAAAATCCAATCCTTTGACATGAGTGCGGTTATTATTCTCTGATTTATATGCAGTATGTTCAAAGGGATAGTTTGGCCTGGACAGAGGCGGTGAACATATTTTCCGATCGCCGAAGATTAAAGCGAAGTAACGAAACGAAAGATATGTGCACATATTTCGCCATGAAGTGTTTCTGACGGCAAATGAAAATAAAGCCCATGGTTTAACGTAAAATCTGTGTCCTTACCTTCTCAGCGAAAGGCTATATCTCAGGATGTCCAGAGTAACTTGTAACAGGTGTCTGATGTCCAGATTGATGCTACTTTCCATTACACAGCTAAGCAACAGGGCAGTTGCAAGGCTGTTATAATATTGATTGGTTCATTGATTTCTTTTCTTAAATCTTACTCTGCTTAACTAAAGAAAGGGGAAAAAAATCCAATTAAATATGGACAAATGTTAATCCATGTGATCCAGTGAAGTCCAGGAATCTTTAACTTTTTTTTCCCCCAGAAATCAATATGTGTGACGGAGAATGTGGAGATCTTCTGCCATGTGGGCCTCCTTGGCACGGCACCGTATGACTCCCCCCACTGGCTGGTTTGAGCTTCCCAGTGTAGATATGGAGGTATAACGGAGCACACCGCAGACATAAACAACTATGTGCAAAAAAAAAAAAAAAAAGAATTGGAATTTGAATTACCAAATTAGCATATCGGTTGGTTGAGCAATACCCTGATTTTGTCTTTAGATAAGGATCAATCGGAACCTGTCAAATACTCGCTGGATGGAAGATTAGCATTGAAAAGGCTTTGTTTATATATTTTTAAAAAGCCTGATCATCAATGACCTTGGCGTTTCAGAGACCTGTCACAGGGGATGAATAGATTTAATCCTCATTTATCATCAGTTCCTATTTGCGTTTTGAAGTGGATTCGGCGCAGTTTACACAATAGCCGTCCTATAACCTGGAGGAATTTGTATAAATGAGTGATTAGGAGTGGCTTGATGGGGCAAAAGGGCGCAACACTGACACTATTATTCTGCGTCCTTCTGTTAAATGCCACACATGTCGACTGGCAGCGGAACACTGTGTCGCCGGCTTGTTCGCGCAGCGCTCGCCGATGCGAGTTCTCACGCATTCCCACAGCTCACGTGGAAAAAAACCATCTGCTTATACGGACGTAATCTGAGGAGGCGGCGGCCAGGAATGTGGGAAGGCAGAGAAGGTCTTTTCTGTTGCCTTTCGGAATAACGATGTCACAGAATTATGCCCCTCTCTTGAATGAACTGCAGTTAGTGACCGGGGTCACATTCGCCCTCCATCTTGACATTCATCAGAGTAATGCTGGTTCAGTTTGTAAACTCGGAAATGCCAGGGGCCCGATTGTTGGAGCCCGTGAAGGACGGAATGCGAAAGGGATTCTGACTCCCGTGTGGGACTATTGGAACATTCCTTCTTTTGATGCTCTTGAATAGTGGTCCATCTCTGGGACCACAGTCAAAGAATGTGTGTGATATTAAGTGACACTGAGCTAAAAGGTGTTGGGAAAACTGATTTTTGAAACTTGTAAACATTGCTGATTATAAATGCATAGGGGCCACATGGGAAGGGAAGGCGGTCATCGTGCATGTCAGTCGCTGAGGCAGAGACGTCTAGGGCATTGCCAGTCAGAGAGGTCACCGGTTATGCCTCCTGCTGGCTGGACCGTGCAACCGTGAGTAGGAAATGGCTCCCAGTCTGGTGGGGCGCTATCACAAGCGTGCGGCGGCCAAGCGCTGGCAAGTCCTGGCCGCGGACCTGGCTTTGCTCGCCTTCCATCCTGGCTCGGCTCTGCTCGGCCCGACCGGCTGGTCTGGCTTCTCGGTGGCACGTGTCGCCCGCACACTGACATATGTTGGGTAACCGTCTCTGCATTCGGGACGTCGCGGGGGAACTGCTGTCCCTTCTGTTGCTGCCCCCCCGACATACACACTGGCCCGGCCCGACTCGGCACCGCTTTCCTCTTGGCTAACGTGATTGGTTGACAGCGATTCAGGCGGGCAGCGTTCCTTGGCCCCTGCCCGTACTGCAAGGTGCTCTCAGTGAGTCTGTCTGACCCCTGGGTACCCCTAGCCCCGCCCCCTAACCCCCCTCCTCGGCCCCATTTAATCAGCCGTGGTAGAGAGAATTGAGGGCTTGTTATGTGCAGATTGGGTCACGTATTCAGGCCTGCTCAGCTGGTAGCATTCTGGACCGACGTGGGAGATGGTGTGTTACGGTGCAGAGAGCTCATTCTCTCCGGAGGAGGTCTACGAAAGCAGAGCTCTCCTCCAATTACGGCGTGACACACTGCACGCCACGACTGTAAGCCCTGGGCTTCAGTTCCCATTTTATTGCTGCTGCAGTTCAGTAAAACCGATCCTTTGCATGCAGCTTGCACTGCAAGGCGTGATGCTGGAGAAATTTGCTGAATGTTTAAAGCACTTTTAATGCTTTTGCTTTTAATTATCTTAATGCAAACCTGGTCACCTGAGCCTTGGCTCCTACCTTCTAGAAGAATGTCACTCAAGTATGTAGTGCCCACCCCTGTGTTCGTTTGTTGTCTTAGCGTTTAATTCCCTAATTGGAAGCAATTATCATTCACAGTAAGTCCCCACGGCAATTGTGTATACTGTAGGATAAGTACTGATTCATCTAATCATTTCCTCAAATGTTTATAAATATTAAGGAGCACAAACAATTAAAATACTGTTCATACCTTTTTAAGCTATAAAATGTTAAACTCAAAACGATCCGTATTATAGCAGTTACTACATGATCCTTAGGAATTCCGTCGCTCACAAGCCAAGTAATATTTCCTGCCACTCCTTGTCCTTGGGCTGAGATGCATCATCAATGGTGTGTCGCGGGCGGGAATCAGACACATTGAGCTTCATAGTAGAAACACACGTGCACAGCTCAGCTGTCCTGGGTCTAGGGTGGGGTGGAATCCGTCCGGAAGGAGTTTACTAGAGTCTCGGTGCTCTGAGGTTACAGTATTAATGTTAATTAAACCAGCATTAGGGGAGCTGTGAAAGGTAGATGCATGAATAGAGCTGTTAATAAACATCTGGGAACACATTTACCGGCCCTCCAAGCCCAGGCAACAGAATCTGACTAATGGGTCTGAATGTGGCCTGATGTCTGGTGAACCCACATCTAATCTCTGTCTTCCGGAACATTCTCGTCGCTTTGAGTGCACACATAAATCTCTGGACAGTGCCCAGCCTAGTGTCTGTCCTACATTTCTTGCTCTTTTGCCTCCCTTCTGTTATTTATAAGCAATCTGCATAAAGGAAGTATATATTTTTTCGCACAAAAATTAATTATTGTTTTTAGGCATACACTGGTCTTTCTGTGCCTTGAGGCATTTTGTTCTCTTTCATACTGCGCCTCAGAGACTTGCGTCACATCCGGAATTAACGGCTGGCGCTCCTGTGAGGCTGTACCTGTCTGACGCTTTTTCTGTCGTGTTCGTATCTGGACTCGTCTATTTTATAAAGCCAAGTATGTGACCTATCACATTGTTGACTTGTAAAGTTTTTAATAAATCACTTTGGGAGCCCCCACCCTCCTTGGGTTGTCTGCACATATTCATCTGTGTGGCCATGAACAAAACAGCCATTGTCTGTGGAGCTCATGCACACTGAAGAAGGCTTTTCACCATCCGTGCCCTCCGACTCAATTAAGGGCCAAGCTGTGTATGGTGCTTGAAAATTAAGCATACTGTAATGATTATCAAAATGCCTTCCCATCATAGTGTCACCACCAGGCCCGCAGACTGTTTTTGGATAAAAAGAGAAGCCGTCTCTTAGCTTGACCTGATTAGGGGATTTATGTCTGTCACTCAAACCTCCGTTTGAGTTCCTTAATCCGTCAGCGATGCTGCTGCAAGTCTCTCTGAAAACTCTTTGTCAGTTCAAATAGTGACTAGAGGGATTACGCCTCGATTTAAGCACCTAGCTGTCCAGTATTTAACGTGAATAAGCTCACATTGTACATGTAAAGCATTCCAGCAGGCTTCTTAAATATGTGAAAAATATATATTTCCTCAAGTCCCATTAAGAGTAAACTTAAAAAACAACTTTTTCTTAGAGTCAGAAAACATAGCAGAGGGTCAGTTTTCAATGTTTTTATTTTTATTTTTTTGGTATTTTTTGACATTTCACACATACTATTAGAAATATAAAACAAAATGTTCTTAAAAAGCCCATGAAATTAATTTAAAATAAGAAATATATTTTAAAAAATCAAAGGAACGTCTTTCCTCTGCCTTGAGCACGAGTCGTAAATAAAAGCGGATGGTTCGGCACAGGAGGACAGAGAGCAGATGTCCCTTACCTGCAGCTGTGCGTGACAGCGTTCGCCGAGTGGCGCTTCGCCCAGCGTGTGTCTCGGCGTCTGCAACGGTGGCAGGTGAGCGAGGAGACGCAGGTGGCTCCGGCGCTCCTTCGCCTCGGCTCCGCGAGGAGACCTCCTCCTTGGGCATTTGGCTCCTCTTGCTGTGCGGGACGCAGGAAATCTGCCTCTCGCAGGTGCTCCGGAGGTGACCGATGGCAATCCGACGCCGTTTCGGAACTTCGGTCGCGGCTGCTACCTGTGTGGGCCCCCCCCCCATCTTTCCCCCTCCCGCCGGAGAGCATTGGACCTGCACCACTTCAGCCAAGCAGGCTCACATCTCTTTGTTTGGAGATATTAATTCCTGGCTATTTGGGCCTCCTCTCATCTACGTGGAGATGTGTGGCGGGGGGGTTGGGGGGTAAAAGGGAAAAGGAGGGGTAATGTGTG
>JAODJU010000130.1:3131306-3144426 GCA_026776725.1 Gnathonemus echidnorhynchus
TAACATCGGTGGCACTGCCCAGAGCATGCCGCAGCAGTGATCAGCTCGGGGTTTGATTAACATCGGTGGCACTGCCCAGAGCATGCCGCAGCAGTGATCAGCTCGGGGTTTGATTAACATCGGTGGCACTGCCCCAGAAGAGTCTGTAGAAGTGATCAGCTCCTATTTATATTAGGATCAGTGCTACTGCCCCAGAGCATGCTGTAGATGTGATCAGCTCAGGGATTGATTAGCATCCGAGCTAGCACCCCATAGCATTCTGCAGCAGTGATCAGTTTGGGGTTTGATTAACACCTGCGCAACTGCACGTTTTATGTAATCAGCGTTTACACGTTTCATGTAAAACCACAGAGGCAAATATATAACAGAGATTTATATTTTACGTTACATCTGTCAGATAAACAGTGGTATGATGTTAAAGCTGCTTTTTTTGATACAAATACTTTGATCTGTCACTATGGAGCTAAGACTTTGAGGGTTGGGAGACGTTTTAACATCCATTAAAGTGAATAAACATACTCTGTGCCTTTATCAATCCAAATGATTTCAGCCTTTGAAGATCTCAATGTGTTGGGTGGGTCCCATTACCCCGAAGGCTGAATAAAGCTTAGAAAGGCTGTGGGAGAAGAACAGAATGTTCCGGCTAGTAATAATATGGGCTGTGATGAAAAATAATGGTCACGGTTGCAGGAGAAAATTCGCTTACTGCCTGTCTTTATCCGAGCAGAGCACAATTTGCAGCATGCGCTGAGAACCTGCCTCGCTTGCGGATGTCTGTCCGTTCCATCCTTTACCGAAAGTCCATGCCCCCTTGGGGTAACTAGCCGGAACCCTGTCCTGAAGGCTTCATCATTTTGCTCAATGTGCTGCCCCGTTCCCATATTCCCCCTGCACATAGGCAGTGAAGAGTCATTCCAGGAACTCAGTTTAAATTACGTAAATGCATTTGTGTATTTTTAACCAGGGATGCTTTAATGCACAGGCTTACCCAGACTGAGGGCCAGGGGCCTCCACTAAAAGGGGCCCCAAATAACCTTATTTAACATTTTTTTTCTAATTATTTGTAATTAAATGTATAATAAAGCCTATAGTCACTACCTGTCCCATATTGACAAATATTTTATCTGATTCATATTATCAGGTCTGGACTGATCCCTCCCCAATAATTTAAAAAATGTTATAGTTGGAGAGCACGCCCCCCCAATTTTGGCACTTGGCAAAATTTATTTTCGACCTCCCCATTCGACAGCTTTTCATCATCGCCACCCCCCCACCGGTTATGGGGCCATGTTAATGCACCTTATAAAATATCGTTTGTGAAATTATCTGATGCACTTAAGGTATCTCAGTTAATTCATAGGCTGATTGTTCTTTAAGTTTCTGCTAAATTTGCATCGATGCAGCCTGCTGGAGGAACGGGGGGGGTATGTGTTTCTGAGGGCGGGCTCATCTGCCCTTCCCATATGCTCCGCCATGGCCGTCTGGCCCAGAGCGGGTAATCCTCCCCGGGGACAGATTGCCTCCTCTGGGGGCTCCAGCCCGTTGACCCGAGTCCGCATTTACACCCAAGCCGATTGGAGCTGCGTCTTTCCCTTAGCCCTAGGGCAGTGCCTTCTGGAGCAGCTGCACCTCGTCAGTTCGGTTGGAGCTGAAGGATACAGCCTCATCCACTCACCCTTTGTAATTTACCTATTGAGCAGAAGCTTGTATCCAAAGTGAAGCACAATCGAAAAAACAGGGTCAACCAGTCCCTGAATCGGTGACTTTCTGCTCACTGGCCCAGCATCAGAACCTACTGACCCTTATACATGAAATTTATCATTTCTGTTTACAGTCTAGGCTTTAAAAACTATTTCTACTGACCATAATATTCCTGTAATCCCCAAATGTCAGTTTTTAACGTGGGGGAAAAAGAATGACAGATCTCCATTCTTCTGTACTTGATTCAATACATATTTTATACATATTCTGGTCTAAGCTGTATAAAAAATGCTGTTGTGCCAGACATAATGTGCAATAATTTTTTGCCTTTTCACCAGCTGCCCAGAAATTCAGGGAGCTTAATTTCCTGAAATGTAAATCGGCCCTTTGCAGAATATTAATGAAGTTGATGGAGTGAAAAAGGCTCCATTCTTATAATCATAATATATGTTCACCTACATATATATTTACACTAGTCAAGTGTGAATTTTTCACAGCTGCTCATGGCTATGCCGTGCTTTTTCCAGTGTGAAACTGTAAGAATCATCATTATCAGCTGTTTTTAAAAAAAAAAAAAAAAAAAAATCCCTGAATTATTCAGGAGTGGGAAACACACCATTTGACATTTTCGATATCTCACTTTATGGGTTTCATTGGATGTCTTGTAGCTTTCCTCGCGCCTTGACTGCAGGAATTTTGTTTAGCCTGAATCTGCTGTTTTTCTCTCGCTGCTCCCAGGATCAATAGTGCTGCTGGTGTCATGTGACGCCGTGAGTCACGACCCACCTTCGTCCCCCACCTTGACCGGGCCACCTAGGCCCGCCCGGACCTCAGAGCGCATCGCTCGGCCGGAGGTCATGTCCTCGAGTCCAGAGACCCCCCAGTCCGTGGGACTCACTGGCGGATCCCAGGAGTCAGGATTCTCCAGCGAGGAGAACGAGGATGCCAAGGGGTTACCACCCGTGTACTGGGACGAGGGAGGAGAGATCAATGGCACCAGTATGGACCCCGGGACCTTGGAAGGTACGTGACAGCAAATTAGTCATTGCCTTGTCCATCCATCAATTTCCCATAATCGTGTAATGAATGCAGGGATTCTGTCCCAGGAAGCAGGAGACGTTATGGACAAGATGCCATTCTGTTGTAAATTCCATCTATAGTAAAAAGTCACAATCTTCAAAAGTGGATATATGTGGTTTTCATCGGACAGCAAGGATATTGTCTTCATGTTGGAGAAACCCGTTTGTGCCAGGGAAAAGCTGGACATGTTGCCTGCTATTTATGCGATATATAGAGTGACGGTGAGGTTATTCACAAGTATACTACACTGCCAAGTACTGTCTTGTTTTTTATGTGGATTTAATACTAAAATTGAACACACACGACAGAACAAGGCAGCACTAAACAGTATAGCAATGAAACAACACCAGTGAATCTGATAAATGACGGCTTATAGATGGCTTACAAAGTCTCACACGATGGTATACTGTAGGGTGACCTTAACGCAGACCCCCCCCCCCCCCAACACCAAGACCGTAATTTCATTGGCCAAATTATCTAGAACCAGTTGCCAAATTTTTACAAAATTTCACTGTGCCACTGTAACGCCACTGGGTGTTTGTCTTTGATCCGCTGGAACAGAACACCTCGCCTGGCCAAGAGGCCCGTCTTCCTGTCACAAGAATGTTTTGACAGCCCAGACTCTCTCTGACACCTCAAGAAAGGGAGCCCAGAAGGCTGATTGTTTGCATTATTTTCGCTGGTCATTCAGACGCTTAGAGACTGTCACCAAGTCGGCACTGGCACACGAGGCAGTTGGTCTGTTCCGGGAACCGTAGCGATGGCTTTCTTGCATGTCAGACTGGCGGTAATGGAGAGAGGGGTCACCACGGACATGCTGTCCACCCTCATTGGCCTGCTCTCTTCCCCTTTCGCCATGATCTCTAACCTAGAATTCTGGCTGCTCTGTGTGGATCAAATGAAACAGAATCTGGCCCTCATGCTCAGAAGCCATCCGTGGGTCTGAGGAACGACGGAAGCCTGTAGGAAAGGCAGCAGCACAGAACCAGAGCGTGGCTAACAAGCGCTGTAGATAGGGAAAAACACAGTACGTGGAGATAGATCGTTCACTGTTATACACAAGCGCAGTGCCATTTGGAGAGGCGGCGTCGCACTGGGATTCACAGCACCTGATATCTGCCGCTTTCGGCTCACGAATTTAAGCGGCTGAGTGATTTAACCTTCTGGGTCCGACGTTTTTTTTTTTCCATTATTACTGTCACCTCTATTTTAGCAGTCTGTTCCCTCAGTAGCATGAAGGAGTCTATCCTCGGGTGCTAATGACATGATTCCATGTGCCGCTCCAGAATGGAAAGCTTTTCCGGTGCATCTCGGCCTTTCCAGCCCTCGACACTCCGCCAACTGAAATCTGGCTTATTCCGTCCTGTTCGGTCTTTCCTGGAATTATACCTAATAGACCACTGGACGTGTTTTATCAAAGAAGTATTTTACATTGAGGGCTCGGAGCCAAAGCCGATTTAGATGTGTGATGTGTACATCATACAGTGAAATTCCTACTTGTTCGCCTCCTTTAGACTACTCTGCTACGTACAATACATATTTAACCCTGGGGAACCCAGACCACCTTATCATTATAGGAAAAATATGTCCATTGACTAAAATGATCATACAGACCCAGTGAACTCAAAAACAGGTGTTTTGTAGATATAATATCCGAGATAACAATGACAGTGTGATAGCAATGTGTTATCGAAGCTCCTTTGACTGCAAAGAGAAATCTGACAGCGGAACTTCAATGTCAGCGTGAAAAACTTCACCTGAGAGCTGCCGGGGGCACCAATCAGAGCTCGGCCTGTCGTACAGGTGCAGTCGCTCTCTAGCCGTCCAAGTCCCGTGGCTGAACTGTGATTGATCGGGCCTGTTTAAGACAGCTGACCCCAGAAACACTGAACCTGCCCCCAGTGATAGCAGATACCTGTAGAGCTGCAGGTGGAGTTGGAAGGATAGCAGACCCCTCCACATGTGTGGGGGGGTGCAGGTCGGCTGGGACCCTGTGTGATGATGAAGCTCACCGTCACGCGTAGCCTGTTTCAGGTGAGGCGTGCCGGACTTTACCTGTACTGACCTGCTGGGGGCGTCATGCACTGCGGAACGTGTTCGAGAAATGAGGTCATTTGCTGTTTCTGACTGGGAGAAAGATTACAATTAAAAAGTACAATCTGTTTAATCTCCGAAGCAGAGAATGCGATGCAATTAGCCGAGGAGAACAATTAACATACTCTGCTATGTGCTGCTTAAGCCTGCTCACGTAAAAGCTTGATTGCATTTTTTTTCCTGCACTTGTTTTGCAGATATTGTTTAAAACTTATGTTCTAACTAGATCCTTGATCTGTTTGGAATCTCCCTGAATACAGTCTTGGAAGGAGTTGGAAGGACATAATTCCACATAATTGGATAATATTTTAATATGCAATAACATTTTTCAAACAGAAAGCTAAGTAGCATCCATTTGATAAGGTTGATAAGATGCACTTGATTCTACGTTGCTGTAGATGTCAGTAAATGTAGTAGTTACTTAGAAACTTGTTGTCTTCCCTGTGCTGAGGTTCAGGAACCTCTATGTTGTACTTTGTGATGTCATCAGACCACAACATCTGCCGTGCGCTGATAAGGACAGTTACCGAAAGCAGGGCAAAATCAATTTCTCTCACATCTGAAGCCACCATCATTGCTGGCGGGGTTTGACAAGCCTGCCACATTTCCAGATAATGTTATTTTGCACTTTTTTTTATAGCGTGTCCCAAGCAAGGCACGTGTTTTCCTGTGCTATATATCACAGGTTTCTCGCTAATTGTTTTAGGAAAAGTCACAATTAATGAAGTAGAAAGTGTCAGAATGAGACCGTCCCCCTTCATTATTAATAAACACCATGCAAGAAGCATAATCAATAACTTCTCTCTGTACATCCTTACTTTTATAAATATGGAGATTTTGTGTAAAGCAGCCTACAGGTCTGTCACTATAAAGACACAATGAGTAAAAAGGAGCAACAATTCTGAGTAACATTGTTACATATATTCACATATATAGTGTAATCAAATTTGTATCATGTGTGCTTTATGAGGTATCTGTAAATATAATGAAACATTGTTGCGAGTTGCTGTTAATCCCTTTATGATTCTTTTGCCGGAGTCCACAGGCTTGGACCCTTCAGCTAATAGCCAGTGGCAGCAGACCAGGAAACACGTAAATATTTTGGGAGGCTAAAAACAGCGTGTGCAGCCCCCCCGGCTGCGTGTGCTGTCAGCATTCTGCCTCTTTAGTCCTTGGGCTGAAAGCTCCATTGATTGGAGTAACAAACAGTCCTCAGTGCTTCCTCCAACAGCCTCGTAGGTGTCTGGCAGACATCCCGAGTGCCGCTTTAAAGCCCCGAGAGTGGAGGCACACCTGCCCGAGCCGGACAGCGGGATCCAAGGCAGCTCACATAGTCACGCCGGCGGTTAGCGACGGGCGTTTTTTTTATGATGCCTGATTTGTTTTGTTCAGGATTCAGTCCGGCCTCCTTCCAGCCCTCATCCTCCCAAGCTGAGGCACCGACTGAACAGAACTCCTCGTCCTCCTTGGTGCCCTTGGTGGAGTCGCTGGACTCGGACCTGTGGGAGATTCAGGGGGAGTCCAGCGGTAGCCCAGCAGGCCCCGGTTACAGCACGCCCTCCGTGGAGGCGGGGTCTCCCGCTCAGACCACCACGGATCCCGATGTCGGCCTGATGCACCACTGGGGCCGAGCTTCGGGCCAGACCACGCCTCTTCCCAGTACGTCACAGGAAGAGGAGGGGCTTAGCCAGACCAGCGCTGATGACTCCACTGCATGGGCTAACTCTGTGCGGCCTGGTCACCCATTCACCAATAAGAATCGGGCACGGGGCACAGCCCCAGCTGGTAGCAAGGAGGGTGCGGCTGACCACATGCACCAGTCCCCCTTGACCGCTGTCCCCCCATCCTCGGCCTTCCACTCCCCTTCCGTCGCATTTTCCGGCATCGCATGGGACGAAGTGGCCCCCACCTTCCAGGATGATCGGGAACCAGAGCTTAGGCATGGGGGCACCGAGCTGCTCTCCGAATCGAAACTGCACAACACACACCTCTCCCCGGAGTCTCTGCAGGTATACTCCCGTTATGGCATGCCTTATCCTATGGTATAACAGAAGGGTCCTTCAGATTTAAGCAAAGAGTCTTTAACTCACACATCCAAGACTACAGCAGCATAGGCAATTAACACTGCGTTAAAGCACACAAGATACCGCTGTAGGGCACCAGGAAAAGGAGACAAGACCTGAACATCAAGGATGTCTTACTGGCCACCGTGGTACAAATTTTACGGTTCTTGTAGAATCTGGGCCACAGTATGAATGCAAAGAATCCATAGAGTCATGATTGCCCTGCCGGTACTGCAAGGTTTATTCGAGGTTTAGGCTTTATAAGAGTTGAAGTGAAATTTAATTATATTTACAAGAAAATATATCATGTAAATCAAGAGCTTAGCCGGCTGACTTAGAACAAAAATAGCAATGGAAAGCAACTAAATAAAGGTATGTGATCCATCATTTCTGGGTTATCTGAGCGTCCAGGCCGTGGACGCAGGTTTGATTTCCCTCCCTCCCGTGTTCTGCACTCTCATGCCTGTCTTCTCTGCAGGTGATCTGTGTCGAGTGGAGTGATCTCCCCGGGATGGGATACGTCATTTTGAATATGTCAGAAAACTATGATTGTGTAAGTCTTATGGGGTTTCTCATTTACAGTTGTTCAGTTTTTAATTTTCTTTCTTTTAAAAGAAACATGATGTACACACACACACACAGATACTAACTGTTGATAATAAAGTTAATAATAAAGTTGGAGGCCTCTGAGGAAATCATCATGGGACAGTGTATTACCACAGCTCTCACGAGTCCTAGTACTTTATTTTAATTTTTATGTATACTTTTATATTGTTATAATTATGTACATTTTCATATTTTTTATATGTTAATTATGTTTTATAGTCCTTAAAATCTATTAAATAATGTATCATTTTAAAACATGGAAGGAGTTTTATACACATCTCTATACATATCTTAAAGTTAGGATTATAATATAAAAATATTTATACGGTGTAGTACCATGTACGTAGTAAGCTATTCCCTCCAGTCTTATTTTCGATAGTGATTTTCACGTTATCTAGATTAAATAAATGCCCGCCATGGTCACAGAAACAGGGCCTTGCTGGAGTCGCTGTTCCCCTCGGGACTCGTCTTCAGTGCGGGGGGGGATACCTTTTTCTGCTCTTATCCCATTTCGCCCCCGCTGGAGCTCGACGTGACTCCGGATGTCGCCCGTCACTTCAAATGGCGAAGTTCACCTTGATCCGCAGGCCCCTCCCTCCTCCCCTAATCGCCGGTGCAGACTGACAGTCTTAAGGCCGGGGGAGAGAGCCTCTGAGGCGGCCTCTGAGGCGGCCTTTAATCACAGCCAGCCGAGCCGGGCCTCTGCAGCAGCTGTGCCCCATCGCCCCACCTTTTCTATTGCTGCCCATGAGCTCTACTCCACATCCTCACGTCGCCATGGAAACAGTGGATGCTATTTATTCTAATCAACCTGCCCTTTTCGGTTGTCTTAATAATAGCTATAGATTAATCTTAAGGTATTCCGTGGTGATGGTGGACCATTCATTATAAAAGAGGCGCGCATTGCATTAATCATCCAATCTCACAATTGAGGTAATTATTAGCATCAATTAGAAAACATGGTTTGAATAATCCAGCACTCATTTTGGCCTTTCCTTCTTTAGATCAAGGCTGGCCATTTCTTATTTCCTCTCCTCTTGCTCGCTTCTTGTTCTGTACCTCAGTTTCTTTTGTTAGCGGCTGCCTGTATTTTCACCGGCTGACACTCACGAGCGGAGGCCTATGGGCGTGGTGGAACTGCCGTATCTAATCTCTATTTTGGGGGACGGAGATCTGGGCTATTTGGTTGCAGCTGGACCTCCAGAATGGGAGTCTGGAAACAAATAGTGGGGATGTGCACGTGCCTGGGGGATGTGCACGCACCCTTGGATGTGCATGCACCTGGGGGATGTGGGATATTCACTGCCGAGCGGGCCGACGGTCGTCGTTGCAGCCGGACGGAGTGGAGTGATGATGGATCAGTTTAACCAAGGCCATCATTCATTTTTCAGCTGTGCGGGGTGTGCCGAGGGGGGAGTTTGCGCTGATGTGAGCCTTTTTGCTTTATATGGGAAGAATTGTGCAGCCACTGGGAAATCCGGAGTAAATGATAAGGATCTGGTTTCTGGTCTGCCCCAGAGATCATTTGTTATGACTAATTAATAAAGACATATTGGTTGCATCGAATGTGTCAACGTAAACACGGTGAGCAATTATTATACTGTATAATTTACTCAGATCCCTTGTTTTTAAATTCATGTTTATGAAATATCATCTCAGTTTATCACAAGAGCAAGAGAGTCTGTATGCCCAAATACAAATTAAAATGAATGGCTTAGTTACAAAACAGTAATATTTCTATGTTCTCTTTAGAAGGGTGATGGTTTTGTTTGTGGTTTTTAAGTTGTCACCGCGCTGCTGTGACTGTCTGGTCATTGTCCCCTCCGTCAGGACGATTTCCGAGCAGAGAATGGCAAGCGACTGCTGGACCTGTTGGAGGCGGCCTTCTCCCGGAAGATGAACAGCCCCCGGGGGTCCTGGCTGGTCTCGCTCAGTAAACCCACCCGGCAGGACCGCCAACTGCTGATGACCCTGGCCAGCGAGCAGGGTGAGGTCCATGGAGCGCCCGCAGGACGAGTGACTGCTTTTCATGTGATATCTCAGCAGTTAATTCCCCGAAGCTAAGCCTGCCTCAGAAGCGTTGACTTGCTTAGCTGACTCTTCTATTCATAGCAACCAACGTTTTTTTCCCCCCACACATTTATAAGGCCATATCTTTTTCTCAAGCACTGCAGGTTGTGGGCTGTTCTCAGGGGTACAGAATCAGAAACTTCTGGAAGCTTTTAACACAGTGTAACTTTAGGTGATAATCAGACTGCTGATTTATTGGAATGCTGAGTCATATGGACCCCTAGAGAAGTATGAAGAGTGTGCTCACTAGCCTCTAAGAAGCATTACTCTTGGAAAAAATAAACTAACAAAGGTTATAAAATAAGCAGCGCACTTTGTAATTTTAAATGACTGAAAGCTTTAAAATTGACTGTTGCATTTTTTATCCAGTCAATGTTATGTTCTTGTCATGTGCTTCCTGAAGTTGTGTAATTGTCCGCTAGAGAAGTTATTTTGTGCTCAAAGGTAAAACAGAAGCCTCAAATGATCTTTGTTTCACTTCATTAGGGGTGATTGCCACCAAAGATGTCCTGTCAATGCTGGGAGAAATACGAAAGGGCTTATTGGAGGTGAGGTTAGATAAATGACCGTGTCACTCAGTATTACATGGGAATTTCAAGAGAGACCAGCTGGCAGTGATATCACTGTCCATCCAGTTTTTCCTTATATGTTGATGCATACTATCCTGTCCTTCCATGCCATTGACACAGCCTGCCAGTCAGATTCCCAGTACGAAGAAAAGGATTAAATATTCCACTCATTTTCTATACATTAAAATCACACATGAAAACAAGCCTAATTTACTTGCTTCTGAGCTATATATTAATCTATCCTGTTGTATATTGTTTTTCACCTCAGATAGGCATTCAGAACTTCACCAGTGTCTCCAGCTGCCAAGCCCGGCCCAGCCAGACCCGTAGTGACTACGGCAAGCTCTTTGTGGTTCTGGTGATCATTGGGTCCATCTGCGTGGTCATTATCGCCTCGGGCCTCATCTATATCTGCTGGCAACGCCGTTTGCCGAAAATGAAGAACATGGTACATTTAGGCCACATAGTCTTGCGTAATTTTCTGTTTTGCACATATTCAGAAATAAATTAGGAGTAAATTTTTTGTTTGTTGGTGAAAAATGCAGTAATTTTGTCCTTTATATTCCAGTATCCAGTATTTATATTCCAGTGTCCTTTATAAGAACCAGTAATATATGCTTCCGAGAGGCGATCTCATTGAGTTAACATATACATACATGCTCCATATACAACAGCCATTGATTTATTCTTATTAATTAATTACGTTATTACCTATGCATTATTTTGTTTGTGTACTGTATACTATTTGCATTACATCTACTTGATGGATTCTGTCTTTGTACGTGTCTTTCTTTTGCATAATTTTTATTTGTTTATTTTATGTACTTGCAGCTGTATGCATAACAATTTCCCGCTCTCATGAATGAAGAATATCTTGTCTTTATCTTCTCTTAAATTATCCTAATCGTATTTTCCGGCTTTGTTAACATTTTGGATGTTTTTTTTTTTTTGTCTTCTCCCGTGAAGTCTCGCGGCGAGGAGCTCCATTTCGTGGAGAATGGCTGCCATGACAACCCCACGCTAGACGTGACGAGCGACGGCCAATCAGAAATGCAGGAGAAGAAACACAGCGCGAACGGGGTCATGGCGGGATGTGGCGGTAGCGGCGGAGGCGGCGGATGGCAGGTCCTGGTTAACAAGCCGGCCAAAGAGGTGCCGGAAAATATGGAGGAAGACACACACCTTTAATGTGGAGGGTGGGGCTCGCTTCGGGTGCGAATGGGTGGAGAGGAGACAAATTCGCAGAGCAGAAAAATTGACTCCAACAACGGCACGAACCTGAACCAAGTCTCTGACACTTAAGCCAGCGCAAACTCTGCTTAGGGGATGCTTTTTGGGGGGGGGGGATAAGCATATTTTTGCATATCGTTAATGATACGGCGCAGTTGAGTAATGAAAGGGTAATTTTAGCAAATGCTTCGCTTTTTTGCGTGGTTCTAAACCCTCCTGTAAAAGAAAAAAACAAAACAAATGGATGTAACCGATTTCCACAGTGGTGAAGTATTATACAGTATATCAGTGTTGCCACAAACACGTGTAATCATTCTGCTGATATGAATCCAAATAGCTGAAAGGAAATAAGAAATTGCACTTAAACGTTGTTGAATGTCGACGCTAATCTTGTATTCCGTGCCTCTTAATTGTGATACCCCGTCTTCCGGGAGGGCTGGCAAAATTAGGGACTTTATGCACTAAATGCACAACCTCAGCTAATGAATACTATTAAATGGATCATTCATGTGCACTGCAAAAAATGGCTGTCGGTGTAACTTGTTCGATTTATAAAGGTTGTTTACTAACTGAACTCTCAAAAGTGAACTAATAAACCATCGCGTCTTAAAACGATCTCTCGATAGTGTTAAAACAGCCTGCTGATGAGATCGTTTCGGCGCTGATTAATTTTATGTTTTACCTGAAATACATGTGGGTCACAAGTGAACTTTCATACAGTGTATGACCCCCTTTGAACTATCTGTAGTGTGCAAACGGTTACTTATAGATGTAAATATGCTTTTGTGTTAAAAGGCAGATCTACCCAGACAATTGTGGGAACAGAACAGTGGTTTATTTCTTTAAAATGTCTGCGCAGTTATTTAAAAATGTATGCCCTTGGCTTACGCCGGTAGCTAAAATCCAGTGACAACTCTTTTCTTTAAATGATAATGTAGAGAAAATGTACGGAAGATCTCTGGACCAGACATCTGATGATGGTTGGCATTTGTAAATCTGAGTTTCTGTTTGAACTGTCATTCTATAATATGGTTTGTTGTTGCACCGCGAATTTTATTTGAAAACAGGCGCTCTGCGTATATGCAGTAGTCTATGCGTAGCCTTGATTTCTTGCGTCATTGTATCTCTTTATAGGTCGATGTATGGACTGCTGTTGTGGTATGTATGCTACGTAGGAAAAAGGGGGAAACTTGCATTTCTAGTACGAGAAACAATAGTTCGACTACTGTTTATATTTATGTATGTTTGTATATCGATTTGACTTTTTTGTTACATTTGGGTTTGCACTACAAACATTTTGCCATGTGAGAACTATAGAAAATAAACGTTTCAATAAAATCAGCAATTTGCGGACTGGCACTTTTATACAACATGCTTAAATCTTATTACCATCTCAGCCTCTTTGTTGTTAAGCTAGAATCAGGGGTTTTATTTTTTTCTTATGTACAGAAGTATACATATTCTACCATGTTTTTTCAATCAAATTGTAACATAGTTGGACTGGTGTCACATCCAAAAGTCTGTCCCTACTTTGTGACCTTTGATGCCTGGGATAGGTTCCAGGCTCCGCAGAACCTTGACCAGGATACGCGGTTGGAGAACTAGTGGAGAAATAGATGTAGTGGGTATGTATGGGATGGGTGCCTGAGCATCAGCCCATGAGCGGAGTTTGGGGGAAGCAGGGGGCAGTGTGTGGGCGCCCCACCC
>JAODJU010000130.1:3146850-3171387 GCA_026776725.1 Gnathonemus echidnorhynchus
TCCAATTAAACCCCGTTTCCCCGTACTCCCGGCTTGACTCGCCTGTTTTCCCCGCTCGCTCGCCTCCGGACGTGACAACGGTGATGCACTTTTGACTAACAGAACTTTCACACACCCGAGAGCTGAGGGTAGGTCGCTTGGGCTTCGCTGTCCTTATAGCTTCAGAGAAACAAGAACCTCCTTCACCAACTATTAATGCTCCACAAAGTGTCATTATGACAGGTCAGGTCATTACACTGTAGGTCAATTTATAATTATTAGTTAATATTATGGACAAAGGAATTATGGAATATACATTAGCACCCAGACCAGGATAAATGGTTTGAAGATCTTGTAACATGACTGAAGCTGTAAAACCATTTGTCTGTGCCTGATAGATTAATCCTTCTAATGTATACCTAATAGTGATTACAATTGGTAAGTGCATTTATCTGATGTACGGACTTGTATCTATTTGATGGGTAACTACCCATGTCTGGAAGCTCAAGAGGAAGCATTTTCCTTAGTGTGATTTCAAACAAGTCAACCTCTGTCACATAAGCAAGATTCCTTTTTAAAACCTACAGATGATTAAGCATTCAGCTGATAGCACAATTTTACATGACAAACATATTTTAGAGGTTGTGAATTTTTGTTGCTGACTTTCACTTAGTGATTGTTAGAGATTTATTGCAGTTGTTTAGTAGTACTTGGATGTGGAAAGTTTCACAAACAAAGCCAAATTAAATATTGGAGGGTAGACTTCCTATCCACCCTAGCTCCTACGTCCCTGTACCTGCGCACTTAGAATAATTACATAATTAGGGTACCGATGTTATAAATGCTATAAATTATTTTCAGGAGCCATGGAATAATTAAAAGGGATTAAAAATAATTAAATTAAATAAAAATGTTTGGGAAAAGAACAATTTATAATACTTGTTCATTTTCTGAAATGAAAACATGTTACTGGTAAAATGTTAAAATGTGATGAGATTGAGTTTTAAATGCAGCTGGTGGGGGCATTTTAAGATGTGGGTGCGGGAGCGGCCTGCGTCTGGAGACTCTCTGAACTGATGCAGCTCATTTCCATCCCTTTCTCACTCTTCATGGATGCTTGTGCTGCAGTGGTGCATGGCCTTATTTTCGCCAAAGTAGTGTCAAAATTATTCACGCTTAATAGTGAAGCATGCAATGAATTCCACCAGAATTTAATTTTCAGTCCGCAGTAACTTTCAACATTCATGCAACTTTTTTGCACGGTTGCGTTACAGACGTCATTGTTATTGTCGTCGGCGATTCTAGGCTTTTTTTCCAGGGGTGCAAGTTGAGAGCACCCAACCCTTTCATTACAGGCTAAGCCAAACTGAGTTACACATGCAAATTTAATTTAAAAAATAGTACATATAGTAAATACACGTACTACGCATTGACTAACACGAGACACATTTTCAAATATAATTTTACAATGTTAGTTAATTTTATTGAACCTGAAATGTTCAAATAGCATTTTTATTTGTCCAGTAGGGGGTGCACTCCTATGATAATTGTCATTATAATATTCCCACTTGCATTTCACTGGTAGAGACCATAGGGATATGCCTCAGTAAATATGACTTTAACTGCTGCAAAATGCAGCTCTCAGTTACAGTGTCACAAACAGCAGATCTGTACAGTGATTTATTATATGTGACACGTTGAATTAAACATTTTAGATAAGCAAATAGCATTAAAATGTCAGCTAAAAAAAACTCAGTCTTTTTTGTAAAAATGTTTTTTCAGCTGCATCCGGTCATTTATGAAAATTGGTCAATCAAAGTGGGTGTTTTCAATGTAATTTGTTGCAGCCTATTTAATTTGATTTTGATACTCTGGCCCCTGTTGCTTTTTCTGATTCAAATGAATCGATAATCAGTGGAGGCAATTCATGAAATTGGTCTATTTGCTTTGTAATAGGCCTCCTGTATCTATCATAACTATCTGCTGTATCTGTGAAGCATATATGCTAAAGTTAAGCAATGAATTAGCATACACTTGCTGAAAGAGGCTAAACATTGAAACAAAACCTGTGCAGTAAATAGGCATTTGTTCTTTAAAAAACATAATAACAACAGGAAGAAATAAAAAAGCCAAACTGAGTTGGCAGTTCAGCATTTTATTATGTACACCAGGAGTTTGAGTCTGTGGTTGTTTCATAAAGTTAAGACTAAACACTAAACACACAATTAAGAGAATCTCATTTCTGGCCTCCTCTGTAAAGTGATTATTCTTATAACGGCACATGTTTTTTGTTATTAATATACTTTGTGTTGAACTTCGATTTCACTGAATATACTTAGAAGCATATTTAAATCACACATTAATCTCACACATTGTTTTATACTATAGTACTAAAATGAGTCTTTTTACATCAGCTTGACTAATTGCAAGCCTATTATTTGCCACCAACAAGTTGACACTGCATTTTTATCATGGTCTTGTGGCAGTTATATTAATTAATTTCATGACAAACTGAGGAAAAGACAGAAAAAAGCTGAATGAACAGGTTTTTTTTTTTTGTTAACAAAAATGGACTCAGGAAATTTCCATTTTTAAACAAAGGGGGAAAATATTATAATGTCCCTACACAAACACTGACTTAATCCATAATTAAATTAAATATTTTGACTATATTTGTATAGCTTTTTTATTTTGAAATGTACATATAAGCAATTTAAGACTGATGGTTATTCATCATTTCCATCTCAGTGAAGGGGGTCATCATTTGCAACTTAGTCAAAATAATAATTCTGCATGAAAATACTGTTGAGGCCCTTGAAGACTGGAGTATAGTTGTAGATAAGGGCCTTCTCCTCTTCGCTGGGGCTGGAGAACCTGTGCTGGTTTTTCATGGCTTTATGAGAGAAAAACAGACTCAAAACATTGTACTATATAGGGAATATTCAATGACAATCAAGGTAGAACATGCTGGTAAAACATCAAAGGCTTAAAACTGTGTCAGAGTTAAAAATATCTGCTCTAAATGCCCATGGTTTGTAGCCCAAGTTCTACCACTCACTCTCGGTGACGAAGAAGCTGGCCGTGTAGAAGGAGACCCTAACAGCAGTGGGGGTGTGCACCATCCCAGGCTTCTCTATCCACTCAAAGGGACTTTTCTCTGGGTGCCACTGAACGGCGTAGAAGGGGTAGCGGTAAGCTGTGACGGGGGCAAAAAAGTCATCATCAAAAACATTCTTACTGGGTCTTATATCCATATAACGTTTTGCTCAACAAGAGCTCCGATCTAAAGCCACAACTCAGCGATAAACTGTCTACCAGCTACTCGCCTATGAATGATACTTGACCACTGAAAACTCTTAGGGTATCAATTACAATTACACAATTACATTTACGATGGGGAACTGAAAATGATTTCCTGAACCCTACAAAAAATGTGATCTTGCTACTGTATGTATGTTTTCTGACAAGTCGCCGTGTTATAACAAATGTTATGACCATTACTTACAGTGAAGCTATAGTTTGTGTTTTTGGCTATGAAAAAAATGACAGGTATATTCTACATACCTTCCATTGTGGAAATGAACTCCTTTTTCCCATCTGTATTGGTTGACAGAACCTTGTAGAACCTTTTTAATTTCACATTCCGGGTATAATTCTGTTGATACAGTCGTATCTCAGAAGTGTCACCACACGCACAACTGACAGTTTTGAATGTTCAGCATATATCACAGCAGTTTCTAAATAAAAAAATGAACCCATTTGCAAAAACAGTATGAAACTGTATGAAAATAATTCTAATATGTTCAGAAAGTAGCACTGAAACACATAATCTACAATATAATACAATATAGCTCAGATATATTAACAATACTGTGTTAGCATAGCTTTGTTTATTTTTGTTATGCATACACCATTGTTTTAGTATAGTATGATGAGTAACTTTCCTTTCAGTAGCTCCATGCTCCACCTTTGTTTGATTTTGTTCCCATCCTTGACATCCCAAGGGAGTCAGTCGACGTGAATTAAGTATAAAGGTCACATTCCTAACATTGAATCATTATCAAGCAATTGGACAGCTCACAGAGCCCCTGTTCTCTCACTCTAGGGTCAGATGACACATGAATACATCGTCCTAATGTGGTTAGCCCCTTTAAGGAAAGGTCTCTCCCTGTCCCATTCAAGCAACTAAAGTACTAACTCGTGTTATAGAGGGATACAGCTTTGTGGTTGTTGCAATTGTCCTTAGCATATGATTAAAGGTCAGTCTACGTGAAGAAATATGCTTGTGAGAATACCCCACAATGCATCTGTGTCCTGCCCTCTGTTTTTCCCTATATTGTGTCCTGCACTCCAAGGAATGGGTGAAAATTAATAAGGTCACATGAGTCATAAGCATCAATGGTCCATGTGCCGGATACTCTGAGATCCTCACGGAAAAGAAGGTACCTGCATTGACAGGCTCCAGCTGTGGAAATTGGCCGTGATGTTCTGCTCTGACAGCGACTGCAGAAGGTCCTTGGGGAAGCTCTTAAACATTCGGCTGTTCTGGGCAGCTGAGAGGGGTGATGTGCACGAGAATGTGAATTTTAAAGTGAGGGTGATTTCTCTTTCGCTAATGATCCCAAGGGCCAAGTCAAGGAAAAATTCGTAGAAAGTTCAAAGTCAAACAGAACCAAAATGGTTCAACAATTTACTCATTACTATAACACAAATAACACTATTGATAAAGCATCCATTTTAACCTTCAAAATTCATATTTTGAAAACATTACATAGTATAGTACATGTATGTAATTATGATAGGAACATTGATAAAACAATAAGGAGCAGGTATGCTGCTTGGACCCCTTATAAAATGGATTTTATCTTCTCAGAATTCCTGAATACTAACTCTCTTGAAGTAGAAGCTTTTTTTTGCATGACCTGTTATGGAACACCAGACTAAACCTACTTGAACTTTGATGTTTACCATCTAGACGTTTCCAGTGAAATCACAGATGACACGACATTTAACTTATCCAAGGAGAATTGTTGTCAGGATTTGAATACTGCTGAAAGGAAGGGTTTTGCAGGTGTTACAAGAATGGGAATAAAGAAAAAGAAATCACTGGTCTGACAAAACGAAATATACAGAGAAGTGGTCAGTGGTCTATATGTTATCACTGAGCGTGATTCTGTTACAGTAAACACAGGGAACAGATAGCCTATGTGTGTCAGTTAAAGGTTCCGGAGGAGGACGAGGCCCAACCTTGGGTAAACATGAGGGGCAGGGCCACAGCCGTGGTGTTGGTGAGAGTCAGGAGGTTTTTGGTGCTGCTCAGCACTGTCAGCTGCTGGAACCCCTGGCAGGTGCCCCATACGGGAAAGTAATCGGAGGCGTCGTTGGCCTGTGGAAGCCAGTCAAGATGAAACACTGGCTACTCCCTTCTGACTACTCAAGTCCGGCGGCTTACAGTACAATGTATAGACCGATTAAAAGTAGATTAGGTCTTCCATAACTGTATTATTCCTGCTTTAATAAGCATAGTTATCCAAAAAAAGCAGGAGGGAAATTAAATATATAGCCTACTACATTTCATGACTTTGTCTTCTATTTATCGTGACCAAGAATAAAAGTTAAATACCTTTATTGCCAGATCATAGAATATCTTTGACAAACGGCTGTACTGAGATTTCTGAAGATCTACATCTCCGCCGGGAAGAAGCAATCTACAGTACCAACAAAACACGACAGCTTTTACATTAATTTAATTTCATTAACATTTAAAGGAGATTATTTATTCGCGCCTGATTATTATAAGAGTAGACTATATAGGAAGACATACCCGTTTATGGAGTAGAAAAGTTTGACGTACTCATCGTAAGTGCGGTTTATTCTGCGAATAAAAGATGCGCAGTTCAGAAACATCGCATCTCGACATGTGCTGATCATTTGTAAAGATTTCGGCTCCTTGCTTACCTGATGGGCACTACTCTCGCCCCAGCTGCTTCCAGGTATTTCACATACGAAGCAGCAATATAAGAAGATCCCTGTGCATGAGGGTCTCCAGGAATATTCTCTTGAGCTAAAATTCCTATAATTAGAGCGGCCGAGGTTAATGCATTAGCCCTGCTCCAAAAGCCACATTTGTACACTCCGGCTTAACGTGATCTTCTGCTTTATGTAAGAAAAAAAATAACTAATCCGCCAGCTAATTCAGTCTAAACATCACCAACAGGTCCATTCGTAATGTGTGTCAGGAAGGTTCTAGAAGATTTTTGAAGTATCTGCACCATGATAACTTACAGTCTTCGGAACAGAAAAACAGAACACGATCGATTGACCTGATCTACAGAAATACTACAACCTCGTCTTTGATATTTCCTTCCGTGATTATTATTAATGCAATGGTATCCTAAGGATAACGCTCCTCAATATTGAATGGTATACTGCATCTACAAAATATATAGTTTGACAGCTACATCTCATCCTTGATCAGAAATGCATTTCATAATGTATGCCACCACATACTTGCACATACCCTATATTACATTTTCATCTCTACACGCATGATTAAATTGAAATGCTAAAGCAATGTCTGTAATACGCCCCTATGAAATAACTGATTAATTTCCGACATATTCAGGCTTACCGATTATAGGTCTGTAGTTCAACTGAGGGCTTGATGTAGCTGAAAGAGACGGACTGTTTAGTAAGGCGGCTATCGCCACAAAAATAGCGGCCAGGGAACACATTAACGTCGGCTTTAAAAGGATGCGACCTGTTAAAAATAAAATGCCGTGGAAAATGTTGCCGATTTTAAGATTTGCTGCACAAACGGTGTGCGGTGAGTGCTGAAATATTTGCGGTGCTTTATGGAAATAAAATGCCGGGGTCCCTCTGCGCGTCGTCCGGTGCAGATGCTCGGCGCGCTACGGAGCTGCCAGCGCGGATTGTCCTTGAATCAGCCACCCGAAACGCTTAACACTTCCAATATTACTTCGTGACCTCGAATACTAAATACATAAAAAAACAACAACATAACACGATAGCGTTATCGTTCTGGCTTTTGATTCAGGAACAAATACATCTTGCTACGGAACTGCTTTAAAAATAAAAAGAATGTATGAATTAGTTACTATTACAGTATGTGTAAGTAAAATGTATAATTTTATTTTTAACCTACCAGAGGTTTAAATGAGATTTAAATGAACTGCTTAACAAAAAAAGCTTTTCGTGTATGTTCGAAATATATGCCTCAAATCATTTTACGGTTTTAAAAACTATGTTTTTCTTAAATTTTATAATTTCTTGAATACATTGTCTTGGTTATTCGATCATGTCCTTAATTACTTTGGCTAATTTGCTCACATTTTATTCTGAGTTCTAAATTCTGATTAATGTTTTTGTTTTGTGTCCTACAGCTAAGGTATATGCAGTGATTTAGCGGAATATCGTAAGAATCGTTTCCTTCTTCCTCTATTAAGTGCATCCAACAATGCCCACAGTTTCAGTCTGAAAACAGTTCTGTCTGAAGCGTCCCACAAAAAATGGGAAATTTCAGAACAATGTTAAGTTTTGAGAAGTGGTGTATTTGGGTTAATGGAAGAATAGGGAAAGAAACTGAATTAAAACTTCTTGTGCTACAACCATTGACCTTCTATAAGCACTTATCTGGTCTGGTTGGTGAGGTTGGATCTCAAGCAGCAATGGGCACAATGTAGGGAAGACAGTGCAGAATACACAGTCACAGTACAAGTATGTGGAGACCCACAGAGCCAGGGGCTGGATCTGAACCCCCAGCCTTTGAAATATGTGTGGCCACCATCCCACAGCTAATCTCTGAACCAAACAGCTTGTCTGCAGAAGTGACTCTCGTTTAATGTAAATATTGAAGCTCCATAGATGTTTTGGCACAATCGGTCTGTGAATCAACAAGAGCCCAGGCACCATGAAAATTGTGGGGAGGTGTGAGAATGGAGAATGGTGTTCCTCAATATGCATACTCTCACGCACCCGTTCTATGTCATCTTCCATCGTCGAAGGCCGGTTCCGTTATTAGGAACAATAGTGCAGAGGATGGTAAAGAACCCTGACTGTCAGTCTTGGTCTGCTGCAAATATCAAGGATGCATCAGTTGCATCCTCAATGAATGAGTACAATCCCATGCATCCCGAGTTTGTTCTTGAGAGGCAAGCTAGCGAGATTGGGCTTGCCAAGAATTCAAGTACAGTCTGTGTTCTTGATATTGAGAAACACCCAATGTCTACAAAAAATTCCCTGTAGAGTCCTTGTTTTGCACAGGCAACTCAAAGTCAACACAAAGATCTAGGCAAGGAATTAATGGTTTGACTGAACAGAAACTGCTTTTGCCATAAAGGGAAATGGAGCAACTTGGTGGCTTCTGATGAGCCACACCTGGCCCTGGTGTTTACCTGAGAACAGGTGTGGCTCATCAGAAGCCAGGTAGGATTGAAAACCTACTGGTTAGGAGCTCTCCAGGACCGGAGTTGGAGACCCCTGCACTAGTGTCTAACACCACAACCACAGGTGACTTGAATCCTGCCTCTGTTATGTTTACAGTATATGGAGCTTAAATTCATTTGTGTGAGTTACGTAAGTTTTCTCCAAAGACTCTGGTTTCATTCTGCAGTCCTAAGACACATAGTTAGGCTAAATGATGACTCTAAAAATGCCTAAAAGTATGTGTGCTGAATTGGTATCTTTTCCAGGTTGCACCCCGATCTTGTGCCCTGTGCAGCCTGGGATGAGCTCCAGGGCAGTCCTTAACTCTGACTCGGACAAGTATTTAGAATGTGATTAAAATTTTGAAAAGGAAAATCTGGGAAGTGAGTATGAGCAACATATATCTTATTTGTGTTGCACTGATCTTCTATCTAGAAAAAGTAAAACAAGGAACATCTCACCATTTTTCTTTTCCACTGGGAATCCAGAATTGCAAACAAGCCAGCCAGGCCTTGAATCAAGCCAACACAAGGCATATATTAAAGTGTTTGAATTTAATAATTAAATTAACATTTCAGCAGAATGAAATCCACTATGCAATAAATTATTGTATAACCTTATGCATATGTCAGCCTGCTTTGCCAATTAAGACATTGAAGTATGTTTCTTTTGTCTCAGCACAGTGAACAGAACAGAGATCAGACATTTTGTGGTGCTTTTATGATTTCATGATTTCATGGCCTACCTGCTACTGCAACAATTAAGGAGCTGTGATTTGCTCCAGAAAAGATAGACATTAAAATAATATGAACAAATTGGTGCAATGCAAAACTTTGAGATAAATAAATTATAAAAATGCCTGTTAAATGATTGTATAACACAATTAGCTATATGGTGTTATTTTCCACCCTATTAAGCTTATGTAGAATCATTATTAAGTATGTAGAATCATTATTCTTACTGTATATACTCGGTGTCAGTTAAAGGAGTGTGGGCTCAAGTATAATGCCCAAATTCCTGGTGGTAGGGAAGTGTTTTTCTCTCATTCCATCAATATTCATTCAGCTGCTGGCAGTATTAAAAGGCATTGCCTCAGTAATTAGTTCCGTCTTACCACTGTTCATATTTGGAAAATTGGACTTTATCCATGGCTGACAGAGGTGGAAATTTCAGGTCCAGAAAGTACAAATCCAGATCAGGAATTTGTTTCAACCAACCAGTAGAGTACTCTGTGACTGTGACTCTTTATGCTCAACTGGTTGGTTGAAACTAAATCACGGTCTGGATTTGTACTTTCTGGACCTGAAATTTCCATCTCTGATGGCTGATTATCATTAATACTCTGAGAGAGCTATGAAAGGGTGACACAAATACTAATGAAAACCGGGGCCTTAAGTTATGAAAATAAAATCAGATTACCAGTGAAGTCTGAGCCAATGCTTCCGAAAAATGCAAAATGGCGAAAAATATTAATGACCCCCAAAGACTTTCATACTTTATTCTTCTGTGCTTGGATGGAGTGCTTTATGGAGAGGTTTAAATACATAATTCCATCTAAGTCTGCAGTTGGAAAGCCACAGTTTGGTGGAAAATTTAATGATCCTGTATGAATCAATGTACTACAATCTACTGTGGTACTATTTACAAGGGAAGTAAAAGCAAATGAACAGTGTTACTGGAAAGTATATTGTGCAAGTAGGATAAAGCAAGTAAAAATTAAACGGATGCTGGGGAAACATTACATAACAGGTTTGGTTTTAATTTAAACTACGCTAATATAGTGTCGGGGCATATTTACGTACTGCGTCTGAAAATTATATATTTTCCAGTATATGAAAGCATTACTATTTAAATGCTCTACGTATTATTGATACCGATCAAGAGGACATGGGATGAACGCATTGCTCAACTAGCAGATTATTCTACCCAGAAGACTCGAAGCCCTGCTATTCTCGCGACAAACGGTAATCTCGCGGTATGTTTGAGACGCCTGGAAAATTTGAAATGATGGCGGACGAAGTCGAACAGGTTGGTAATAAATGCTAAATTCCTAACGTTATGCATTGTAATGAACGACGGGGTATCATAAGAATTTATGTTTAAAACAATCACACATGCATGGTATATTTCAAGAAAAAATATTTATACGACTTCGTGACTTACAGCAGCTAAAACTATAGCTATGGCTAACTAGCTAGAAAGCTTGTAGTTAAACAATTATTTATGTTAGACTAGATAAAGAGACTGTTGGAAAACATACACTTTTATTATTTGTTGTAAAGAATAACATCTAACGTTTACTGAAAGGGATGAACTAGCTAATATGTTTATTAACCGGTTATTCAACACATGTTGGCGTATTTGGCCTAGGCGAAAAATAAACCGACTGACGTACTAAGACATGAACTATCAGCAGCACATATTTCAAAATCACTTAAAAACATCAACTCTGCTGTTTATTAAATAGAATTACTATTACGCCAAATTCTGTGATTAGTTAATACATTAAGTATTTGTGTTTTCCAAACGCTGTTACCCAGACTACGTTATTTAGTGTCGGACGCTTTTGTTTACGTAAGGATACGTGCGTCATAGAGCTGCAAAAACAGTTCAAAATCTTCTGTTTCTCTTTTGAAAGAACTTATATTTTCATGGCCTAATAAAAATGCCAATTCGGCACAGCCCTAATTAAGTCGTTTCCCCCCAAATTTCCACCAGCCTTGGTCGCGTGGCAGTAAAGATTCTGATTCTGTTACAGCAACAGACCACCAACACCGTAGAAGAACCTCTGGATCTTATCAGGCTGAGCCTTGATGAGCGGATATATGTAAAGATGAGGAATGACAGAGAACTCAGAGGCAGACTACATGTAAGATTCTCCACATTTCTCTATTTCTTGTATTTTTTTGTTTATATATGCTACTAATATTCTGGAACCAGCCTTTACATTGCCATTCTTGCTGAGTATCAGGTTTTGCATTATTTATGAGACTTCATAAATGTTTTTGTTTATCAGAAGTTTAGTAGTGATTGCTTGATTATGACATTTATATTTTGTCCTTTGTTTTACTGACAGTGCGTAAATAATTTTGCCGGAGCTAAACACTGACAGAATGAGCCGGTATTTATTGCTAAATGTATTTGACTGTAATGAAAATGACATTTGAGCTGGGATGTTAGCATGACACAGAGTTCTTATTAGTAAGTAACATAAAGTCCAAAATGGTTGTTATTTCAAAGTAATCTGAAAATTTTAATTCCTTCAGAAAATATATCTAACATGCCTGGCAAAAGCGTAGCTCTTTTCACTAATAGAGCTCAGATTCATAACCATATTAGAGTTTTGATTTTAACATAGGTGCTGATTTCTTCTATTGTACTTTTATCTGTAATGTCTGTCAGTGGTAATCTACTGACAACAGACACTGCTGCTTAGCCTTACCAAACACACCAGACTCATGTATACCAAAGACATATTCAGAAATGTTAATGGGATATTGGAACAAAGGTTATTAATATAGGCCACGTTGGAATTCACACAGTAAGATTTATTAAAGAATTATGCATTGATTTCAGTTTTCAGTTCTTTATTTATTTATTTTTTTACTGCACATAAATTACCACAGTCTTCATTCATATCACCTGGGGAACTCTGAGTACCTCGGGTGGTTCGTGTACCCATTTGTGAACCAGTGATCCAGTGAATCACAAGAAATTTGAATTTCAGAAAGATTGTTCATGTAATGCTTCAGGTCATATTTCACTTGGTTCAGACATTCATATTTTTGTTCTTATTTAGCTTATTCTTCCTAAACTCTTCCTAAATTCTTTCTAAACTCTTCCTAACTGTCACCAACCTGCTGTTTTTAACAATCTGTAAACTACATTTCCATCCACCCTTGCTGCTTATATTTATATTTATACTCATGTCACCTGTGACAAAGCACACTGCACTTTAAATACAAAGCTCTAGCATCGCATGCACATGTACAGTTTTTAACCTTGATTATTTTCTATATTAGAACAACTTCTGTACTTCTCTACATTATGTATTTATTTTAGTTATTGTAACTTTAATTATTGTAACTTGCCTCACTCTGAATTCTATTTTTGATTTGCACAGTCTAAAGGTCGTTCGGGGTACATTTCACTACATGTTGTACTTGTATAACCATGTATGTGACGAATAAAGTATCTTGTATTTTGTATTCCATGTACAAATCTGATTTCCCAAATTATGGTTTGTGCATTGGGAACTTTATCAATTTCAGCATGTCTCTTTTGTATGTTAGTATGCTTTGCCATATGTTAGTATGCTTTACCATTTGACAGTATGCTTTATTTAGTACATTCATTTATTTAGCTGTGTCTCTCTTGTGCTTTGAAACTGTTTGTTCTCATATGTGAATATGACACCTGATTCCATTTCTTGTTCCTGGGTTTGATTCCTGCCTCATATGCCATCTGTTGTCTTCAAAGGCCTATGATCAGCACCTGAACATGATCTTAGGAGACGTGGAGGAGACGGTGACCACAATAGAGATTGATGAAGAGACCTATGAAGAAATTTATAAGGTATGACACGGCTTTTTGAAATCATCGTTTATGATGCTCGTAACTAGGCCCGTCACAATTATTACATAATCGCCTGATCATGATTATTTGAACTGACTGCGATTTTTTGCACGATTGTTAGAAGAGTCTTCATTCACCTGTATAAAAATAGATGGATGAGACAGAACCTGCATATTTCTATCACACTAATGTTTGACTGTTGCTCGTTTAATGACATCATCTCATTGCGCTTCTGAGCTGATGCATACGTACCACCTGCTCTATTTGTATCTTGCACGTCTGCACATACGCAGCATTACACTAAATTGCAATTTTTACGACGGTGCCTGATTTGTACCACTTTGTTTCACAACACTTTTGTGACCCAGCATGATTCAGTTAGTATTTCTGTTCACTGCTTCAGGCTCATTTTACAAGCTGCTTATGAACGATCCCCACCAGCCCGGCCCAATCGCCACTAGCCCAGAATATCAGCGAGATATTTCGATTTTGGATTCTTTGTGTTCTCTGTTTAATGACAGTTCTGCATAGCACATGCACTTGTGTCTGAGTGCGTGTTTATGCGTCTCGTAACCGTGGGGTGACTATATGTCCCTGACGGTTGTCACTATTTTACTGCAGCAAAGTCAGTATATTATGCCAATAGAACAAATATGGCTGAAACAAACCAAAATATGCCAAACTTCTTATTTCAGTTTAGAGTGAACCAAAGCTATTCCAAAGTACCATGTCGTTGGATAGCAGCAATTTCGACCGATGGAAATATAACATTTCAGTTATGGGATATTTAGGTAATAGTGCCAATCCAAAAACTGGAAGTAGACGACCTGAGTGAACACTTAAAATGAGAATGAAAGAAAATGGATTATTTTTTTTAAGCCACCAAAATCATTAAGACTGGGGCTGTATCTTGTTTCACAGCCAGATGTCTTGCTTAGCCTGATAACATCAGATTTACCCCAGTTTAAAAGGATTTTATCTTTGTTCTCTTATATTTACCCCAGACTACCTTAATTTCAATAAGTTATCCACCTTAGTTTGCTCTAAATGTAGGCAATATATTATGCAGTAAAATGGCAGGATGAGCAGATTGAGCGGTGCAGACGTGCGAGGTAAAATCGGGCAGATGATATAGATCTGAAAAAGTCAACACCCAACTATTTATCTCCAGGTGTTTAATATCTTATTTGTTAATGTTATATCTGGCCTGTGCAATTTTTGTACATAAAACTTAAAAGGCAAATGCAATTTTTATTTATATGTCCCAATATTCAGTTCTTCAAAAGGCATATATGTAATTAAACTATGATTAGGTTAACTCCAGGCTGATAATGATGTAAAACTAACAGAAAAAGACAATTAAATCATTAATCGCAATTATTTTTTTTAATGACAATTAATCGTCAACTAAAAGTTCATGATTGTGACAGCCCTACTCCTAACTAAGCTAGTAATCAACAGGCAGGTGGACAATCATTATAACTAGGCCTTGCCTTTATGCTGGAATTATATTATTAATTTTGTAGATACGATTAGTACTCATTTCTTAACTTACTAAGTAATAAAAGGCATTTTTTACTTAAATGGTCTTGCATTGCTTGTGTCTGGTAGCAGTTCATATTCTAGCTAAAGATTTATTTTTTCTAAACTCCAGTTTTTCTTATTGTGTGCAGTTAATATGCTGATTCAGTCTAGTGATGTTTATAGGGGTAGCTATATATCTAATCACGCCTTTGATTTAAGACTTTTGGTGACAGTTTAAGTGCCACTGTTTACACAATAAATATCTGCATTATGGGTGTGAAGTAGATTGATGACTTGGTGCCGTCGTCTGCTTAAGGCTGTGTATGACCTTGAGGAAACAGGACAGAACCTATTGTTCCGTATGGTGTATACTTTTTGAAATATTATCATATAGAGAGATGCAAGATTTGTTCAGTTATATAAAGCCTCGAAAATAATGTGTTTTATCTCACCCTGTTTCTGATGTAGAAAGAATATTTTCTGCCTGGATGTGAGCACTAAGGGGGTCGCCAGCTGATTATAACTTGAACACATGTCCGGTACTTTTTGCAGGATTTCGTTTTGAAATATCCATTTTGTTTTGCAGTCTACGAAGAGGAACATTCCAATGCTGTTTGTTCGGGGCGATGGAGTCGTCCTTGTGGCTCCTCCACTCAGGGTGGGCTAGGGTTAATTTCTGTGGGAGGTCGTGCACTTGAGTTCATTCTCAGTTTTTGTATTAAGAAGCTGTTTTTTTGGATTTTGACTTGCCTCAATGGCAATAGCAAAGCATTTGTAATCTGAATGTTTTTTTGGTATGCAAAGTAAGCAGTTTGGTTTGTTTTGTGTTACATTTTTATTGGGTGTTTTTTTTTTTATTGTAGTTGATAAATACGGTAATTATCACCGTATACCACAGTCACAATAAAGGTGGATGCAGAAAATGTGAATTGTTCATTTTCACTGGTTTCAGAATCCCCCAGATCCATTACTTAATAAAACAAATTCAGTTCTGAAGAAGAATGGGTTTTATTTTCTCTCTCCCTGAAGGATGTCTTACTGACTCTGCACATTTACAGGTGGGGCAGATAGATAGATGTGAAACCCAATCTAGCCTGGAAGCTTATGGCGTGGTTCCGCCATCTGCATTGCTGGTTAAACACTTTGCTGTAATGCCACCACTGAAATTCCAGAAAGGCTTTAGAAGATGAAGCTTTGAGTGTTTATGGGTTGATACAGATCAAAATGCACAATGAAATGGGGACAAGAAAACACCAGAACCCTGATAGTCCCCCCCATCTAGAAACTAAGCACCTGCTCCAAATGCCAAAATAAGTAAAAGTGCCCCCATTTTGAAGTGCTGTAACTGATGATCAAGCGAAATCTACCAAGAGGACCCCTGCCAGATGGCGACCCTAAGCCTAAACAAGGTCCAGAATTTATGCAGAACTTAGCCTGAATTTCTTCGATATATGTAAAGCTATAGGTATTTCAGTTAGTCTGATAAGACAAATGTCCAACATTTCGACATTATTTGGTTTTAAAATGATCATGGCTAAGCCTCTGTACCTCTGATTGGAAGTTCACTGGTTTAAGTCCCAAGCTCAGTAGTATAGTCACATGTCCATTGAGGCCTTGAGCGAGGCCTTTAACCCCCCCGCCCCAGGGCCGCTGCACGCTGGCTGAACCTTCGCTGTGACCCCCAAGCTTGCTTTCACCTGCATATGTCTGTGTGTCTCATGGAGAGCAGAATGGGGTGGGTGAAGAGAATTTGGGGATGAATAAATTGTGGCAAATGTATAGAGGTAGATAGTTTAGGTGCAGAAACTAAAAATCCAGGCCAAGACTTTGTGTCAACCAACTAGTTGAGCACTCTGTGACTGTTACTTTTTATACTCAGCTGGTTAGTTGGGGGGGAAAAAAAATCTTGGACTGGATTTTTGCTTTTTTGCCCCTGAACTATTTCCACTTGTTTTTATTTTGCGAATTGGGTGTAATGTTTGGAATTACCGATAGGGGGCAGTACAGCCTCACCAACTTTGGGGAATGTACTTGGTAACCTCAATACCCTGTGAATTTGAAAAAAAGATGTTTGGATGTCGGTTTATTAGGGTGTTTTAATTTTTTATAGGTGATATGCAAAGGTTAATGTATATTGGGTTGAACTTTAGTGTTAAGTCTGGGACATTTACTGCTGTAATTTTAGGGCGGAGGGAGTACAGTTTGTAAACAAAATGACACCAGTGTTTTTTATGATCTTTTTTGTAAAGAGACCTCCTCTCTTAAATTTCTTATGTCAATATTGAAAAGTATAATTTTAGCACTGTCTGTAAATCCATTAAAACACAGTGACCTGGGTCATAACTGATGGTAGTACAAACTAGCTATGAAATAGGTATAATGTAAATATTTTTTTAAATTTTTAATTATATATAAGTCTGACTGGCACTGAAGTTGTGGATAAATGTACTGTTGATACAGCTGGCAGTTTTCAGTCGACTAGTAACTGATTTCATTTCTGAATGGATGAATGCAAAAATTCTTACAGCTGGCAGAACTGGAACTGTGCATTTGATAAAGAAAGAAACCAAGTGGGTGTGTGTCATTTTTCCATTATTGCTCCTGCAAAAACTATGAAAAACATCGTCATTTGAAGAACATGAAAAAATAGCTTTTTTTTCTTGAAATTTTGTTTTGAAAATTAATGAAACAAAGAAAAATATTTAGTAAAAAAGCACTGTGCTTTCAGGAATATTAATACCAGAGTGAGCTGGGACAAGAATTTGTCCAATACTTTGCATTAGTTATAGATTTTTAATGAAACAGATTTAGAGGTATCATAAAATGTAAGGCTTGTCAGCCAAAAATTGAGTAAAACTTCATTTTATTAAAAGCAAATGTTTTTAATTCTTTGTTTATCTCACATAGGCTGCAGTGCAGTATCATACTTAATGTTTTCATAAGTTTCGTCCTAAGTATTTAATACTTGTAGCTGTAGTAACATAGTTCATTGCTGTGAATTTTTATCAAAGCTTGCCAGCAGATGGCAGCACTTTAAGAGATATTTAGTTTTACCAAGTAATAACCAATGAGTGTTGACTGCTGAAGCAGTTTCAAGGTCCTCTGTTTTGAGAATGACCATATTAAGTGCTGGACCTGTCATTGCTCATTAGCAGATAACGTTTCTCCCTGAGTGTGTAATACATGTTTTCAAACTTTGATTTGTATATTTTGGCATTTATCACTGCTATATTAAATGATAATCACAATGTATTCTGTCCCACTAAATTACCTGCTTCCTGCGTGCTTAATTCATTAAGTATAAAGAGATATATTTGTTCTACTCCATACTTCCAAAAGACAGGTGTTTCGAATAAAAAAAAAAAAGTGTACGCTTGTCATGTTATCCACTAGTTTTAAAAGAAGGTATGAATCTTGGATTTAAGTAAGTTGTTCAACGTCAACTAGCAAAATGGTGTCTAATCATAAGTCCAGGGTTTCAGGTTCAAGTCCTTTGCGGTTCAGTTCAAGTTTGCATGTTCTTGCTGTTTTGCAAAGTGTTTGCCGCTGGGATGGAGCCTGCCGGACGCCAGGTGAATCGGTTAATCTCATCTGCTTTCGCTTCCTGACTGTCGTGCTCTACAACCAAAATGACTTAGACTAAAAGACGCACTTCAAGAAACCGAATTTCATGGAGAAGCTGCCAGTGGCATCGGCAGATTGACAATGGCTAGATATTCGTCTTCGTCGAGACGTTTTCTGTCTGCGCCAGGCTGTTAGATACGATATGGTAAAAGGAGCGGGTGCCTGAACATCAGCTTTAGGGAAGTGCTGATTTACCAGATGTTATAACACTGTATTAGAAGGAAACTGGGCAGCCTTATATCCAGGAGAACAATCTGCCAACAGGCTGAAAATATTTTGGGGAAGTGTTGCTAAAATCCTGGTGAAAATGAAATTCAGAGTCCAGAGTTGTTTCAGACATTCACAGGAACATGACTGTACACTGGTTAAGCAGGTTGAAGCCATAATTAACAATTAACGTATTTAAGCATCAAGGTCCTAGCACGTTAAGAGTTTTCTAATAATTATAAAAATAATTTCATATAGTTGAATTGACTGCACAGTTTTGCGTGTCGAAAAGATGTATGAAATGTCTCTTTCTTCAGAGGTGTTTCAGTATGGCAGTCTAGGCTAGTGTAGGTAAATTGTCTGTTGAGGGCTGTGGAGAGAAGAAAAAATGTTTAGACAGGCTGAATCCCAAAGGCAAAATGAAGTATTTCAATATTTATTGATTTTTTTGGTCAACGTGGAAATGTTTTACCGCAAGTATCTGAGCAAGTGTGAAAGACATCCAGCAAAGGAGCTCGAACGTGAAATTTCACCAGGGTATTGATGTCGACAAAAATATCCACCCGAAACACCCAAATCATTATTTCAGGCATCGAGAGGAATGACTGGCATTCTCCAACCTTTCATCGTTATCTGCTTGACTAACAGAATACGGGTGAAAGATGTTTTTGAGTGTGGGGGCTATTAAATCCATGCTTATGGAATTCTGTGTGGTCTGTGGTCTCCAACCAGGAAATATATACTCTTGTCCAGAAACGGGTGCCATGCTTTTAACATATTTTTATACATGCTTTATTTTTTGCTTCCAAATGCACCCTGTATTTATTGAATTGGAATGAAGAGTGGAAACGTGTGCCCCCCCGCCCCCTTTCCGCTCAGGATGCCTGAAGTAATTGGGTATTTGGTAGATCATTTCTTGGACTGTAATGCATAGGTGACTGAGGTTTTCTTGAAATTATTATAGAGGACCTGAATATTTGTAGGGAATTTTTGGGTTTGTCTCCTGGAACTCAATAAGAACATGCCTAAACTATCATGAGGTACAATGCCATAATTCATACTCAATGTCTTGTTATTTCTTCACAAGCATTTAATGAGGTATATATCTGGTGCAGACTGTTACTGTGATGAAAGATATGAATTTTGCCCAGCTTGAGATATATATGTTAGTCTTATTTTTAGTCCAATGTTAATCTTCCTGTGTAATCTTGTGTCTTCCCTTGTTGTGAAACACATACTCCATGTTTCACAAATGCTCTAAAATTCTCTTATAGATCCCCTAATCAAGGGTCAGTGTGAAGGGGCAAAAACATTTCTGATGATACTTCTGTTTCCATCCACCTTCCAACCTGTCATCTTGGTCAGGTGGCATGGCGCTCAAGGCACTGTGGGTGTGATGCCAGTCCATCACAGCATATATACACAATTTAGAGTCTTTGGACTGTGGTTGGACATCAGCACAACACGGGAACGACATACAAACTCCACACACGCACATACACACTGAGTAGAGGTGGATTCCTTCCCTTTTCATCACCTAAATATGTTATGGACCATCAGGAATAGCCATAGGTTACTGTGCAGCTGGCTGGCTCTTTTATGCAATGTTGGATTTTGATCTTCCAATGTAAAAGAACTGTGTGTTTGCACAATTAAAACAAAACAAAAACTGGAAAAAACAAACTTAATTCTGTAGTGGTAATGAGACACAACTCTTTGAAGGCTCTGTGGGCATCACTGTCACCTCACACCTCCAGGGATGATGGTTAGAAACCCTACCCTGCTTAGTGCGTGGGACTCCCGGTGCATTCTGGGATAGGCTCGAGACTCACCAAGGCCCTGTACTGGATATCTGTGCAGGGATGTGCATTGGAGATGTTTGCAGAAGCAGCATGTTGATTTTAGAAGTAAGTGTCCTGTACTGTTGTTCTCTACAGTATGTCCCTCAGGGAAAATATTTCTTTGTAATGTCTGCTGGGCCCCACGCCCCCCCCCCTCCCCAAATGTGTTGTTGCTTGCTGGACTGCAGATGTGTTTCTGGGAGCTATTCATGGAAACATGCCGTAGGATCTCGAGGAATGTGTTTTTCCTCAAAGTGATTTGGCTCATCCCATCCAATAAACTGAAACTTTGCAGAGGTTTTCCAAAGACAAAAAAACAGTTTATGTTGTGTTTGTAAACCTCAGTCAAGCAACAAATACTTCAAATTAGGCAGACATCCAAAATCTTGGTTCTAGACAGGAGCATGGAGTTCATTGCTTACTGGAATCGAACATCTGGCAGAGGACAGTTTCTTCTTTTAAGTAGTTTTATTAAAGACCAGTGATTTATACAGTTGATGGTGCAGTGGCTTTGTGGATGGCACTGGGGTCTCGAACCCACTGGGTTGCGGGTTTTATTCTTGCACCCAACTCAGCATGTGTGGAGCTTGCATGTTCTTGCCATGGATTTCCTTAAGGTACTTTGAGTTCCTTGCACAGTCCACAAGCATGTGGTCTAGATGAATTGGTGTGTTGTCCTGTGATGGATGGACATCCCATCCTGGGTGTCCTGTGCCCTATGGTTCCTGGGACAGGCCTCAGACTCACCTTCATCCTGCAATGGACAAATGGTTAAGGAAGATGGATAGATGTTTTGATCTGTACTGCAGCAATGTAAAGAATACATTTGATTTTTTTTTATGCCGTAGATGTTAAAGCTCAGAGTGATAGATGTCAAAGTGACCTTGATACTGAGCTGGACCATGAGCCCAAACTTCAGATGTAGTTCCAATGATGGGACCAACGTTTAGACAAAAGTGTCAGGAGCGGAAACCTGAACGCTGCACTAGCGGATAAGGGGACGTAAACAGATCCCAAAGCGGATGGCCAAGTTGACGCAAGCCCAAGACATCTTTGGATTCTTTAATCTCTCTGTGGCCCGTAAAGCCTCCCCCAAATCCATTTAAGCAGGAAACCATCACAGGCAACTGGTGAGATGTGGGGTGAACGGATGACAGTGGACGCGCTCTTAGCGATTTAATTTTCTAGAAGTTTATTGGAACGTTTTCCGTATGGAAATGTACGTGTCACTGAGAAAGCACAGAATTCCCAAAATAAAAATGTCAGTCCTCTGTATAGTGTAAAATCACAAACATTTTGGTTGATCCACTAAAAGAAACTTATCAAGTACACACTGTATATGTTAAGATAGAACCAGCACAAGAAGACGCACCGATACCGATCGCTGACACTGTTAAAATGATTCATAATCAACAGGCAATTTCAGCAGACATGTTACAATTTGCCAGTGCTGTGGTTCAGTGGGCAGTGCTGTTACCGCACTCCTCTGGGGCTGTGGGTCTGAATCTGGCCTCAGATCTCTGACTCTGCCTACTGCCCTGGGCGAAGACAAGAAACTTAGCAGAACCGGCATTGCTAAGTTGGCCTTAGCTTGTCAGTGCAACCTTCTCCAGGATGTATTGTCATTTTTTTCTCTTTAGGTCACTATAATCCTAATTATATAAGTTACTACCGAAAGTAAACAGATGTCACACCTTAAGCTATGCAGTCAAAATACATAAGTGTAAACACTTCGACCCCAATCTTGCAAACTGCAAAATTTTCAAAGAGACATCAGATTAGTTAGAAAATGATTCACGGATTCTTGTGTAGTTTTTGCAGTGCATAACATTTAAGATACTTATTTGAATTTGTATAAGATTTCTTTATGAGGGACAAGGAATAGAGACATGGGAATGAGGGGAGGGAAGCGGGGGCCTTATTTGGATATGGGAGAGGAGGTGGATTAACCAAAACAGTCTGGAGAAAGGAAACACAAATACTGCCATTTTGGAGTCAGTAAAGGCAAAAGGCAAAATGAGAGCGACTGGAAAAACAAAATTACATTTTGTAAGACTGGTAATGAGGGACAACTTATTGAAGGGTGGCACAGTGGCCCAGTGGCTCTGTGGGCATCACTGTCACCTCATATCTCCAGGGATGATGGTTATAAACCCTACCCTGCTTAGTGCATGGGACTCCCTGTGCATTCTGGGATAGGCTTCAGACTCACCAAGGCCCTGTACTGGATAAGCTGTTATTGAACATAGATGGGTGAAGTGAATTAATGTGCTTATCATATGACTTTGCCCCATCCCAGAAAGCATATATCTGTCCACCCACCTATACTAGCTGCCTGGGGTCCTGGAACCAGCCGAGATGTTCCCCAGTTGGCATTATAGTTCATCGCAGGGCACATACACACCAACACAGCTGCACTCCATGGGCAATTTAAAGAAGCCATTTAGCCTAACTATATGACTCTGGGCAGTGGGAGAAAACTGGAATACCTTCAAGAAACTCCCCCAACAAGGGGAGAACATGCAGGGTTTGTTCCCCCCCAGCCCTGACAATATGAGACTACATTGCTTTATCCGCATAACACAATAATAACAATTTTATATTATGATGGTATCTTTCGGCAGCAGATGCCTGTTGGCAGTAGGGTGACTAGCTAATCCTGAATTTGTGTGTTGTGGTTATGTAATATATTACTTCTGAATATGATTTACAGTTATATATGATTTAAATGCTTTCATGCATTTTTGAAAGTTTTGTGTCTACCAGGCTAGATATTCTTTTGGCAGAATTGTATGTCGGGGGGATTCTATGAGCTAGAACAGGGTTTGTAAACTACCATTTAAATTAAAAAGACTTGGATTTCGCTTTAGCACTGTTCTGGCTGTGTGCTGATTGGTCAGTCTCTTATAATAATGCATTTGCCACTAATGTTAATGGATGAGTCTTTCAATCAAGGAAACAAGCCAGTAAAAGCATAAGAAGAATTGAACTAATTAGCCGAACACAGGAGACTTTCAGTTTTGAAGTAGTTTGTAAAAGCTGAAGTAGCTCATACATGCCCCCGACACGGATCAGGCAGTCAACCTAGTTGGCAGCAGAGAGAGAAGCTGTCACCTTGAGCGTATGCACTGTTGCCTGGAGACCGGGAAACACATGCAGCTACATGAATTTGGGATGGACTGAAAATTTGGCAAAATAACGTAGCAGAAGGTCTGAATTCTGTGTCAAATGATCATTTCGGACCTTAAACGTACTTTGTGAATAACTTATAGGAAACATAATACAAACATAATACAAAAGTAAAATATGATTATTAGAATTTAAACTTTTTTCTATTAAAAAGGCAATCGGAGTAGAAATCTGATACTTCTCCTTGTGTCGCAATGCTAAGTAACTTCTAAGAATTTCTCTTCCCACGATGTCAGGATATAACACAAGAGTTTTCATGAATAACATCAGTGTTGTAATTGAGCTATTGCCAAACCATAATCATTACATGTCAATCCTGAATTTGTGTGTTGTGGTTATGTAATATATTACTTCTGAATATGATTTACAGTAGTTAATGATGATTTAAATGCTTTTATGCATTTTAGTCCACCAGGCTAAGATTCTTTTGGCAGAATCGTTTTATATACAATAATATGCCTAGCATGTTGTTTTTCTTTTACCTGTATTACAATATTATTATTCTCTTCTGAAAATCTGAATGTGGAAAAAGTGTTACAATATATGTTTTAAGAAAGTTTAAACCCCTATGTGTGAACATGGGCCTTATGATCGTACCTGGATTGCAGTGCACCAGTGGCTGCGCTAGCCTGAGATGCCACCTAGGGGGCATAAGAGTCACACTGCAAAGCAGTGAGTCTCCTTGCCAGATGGCCAGTGCCATTCCCAGCAACATCTGGCTGGCTGACACCTGTCAGAGCAAGCTGAGAAGTACAGTACTGTGCAAAAGTCCTAGACAGTGGGAAAAAAAATGTTTAAGGGTGAGTAGTGAATATATATTTGCTCAGAAAAACACGTTTTACCATGAGAACAAATGCAAATTAATAATAGCACAATAAAATCTACCAAGAATTTCTTCAGCTCCAAAAAGCTACTGATATCTCGTTGGATGGCTAGATGAACCGCTTCAGTTCCCAAACCTCTCCTCAGGGGCACCTCAGCCATTTGCTGACTTTCATCGCCAGCTCAATCGATCAATAATATATATGATGCGTGTTTCCAAATTGCTCCAAGCTGATTCTTCCTCATCTGCTGCCCACACCCAGGAAACACCGGCCCTTAATGGGGTTGGTAGTATTAGAAGTCGTAAAGCTCGCGGTATACCCCATCTTAC
>JAODJU010000130.1:3171487-3193636 GCA_026776725.1 Gnathonemus echidnorhynchus
CGTGCCCCCCCCCCCCCCCCCCCCCCCCCCCCCCCACACACACACACACACACACACTGAGTACAGTGCCAAAAAACAGCCAGGGTGATCAGTAGGAAATACTTATATAACATATGCAATGATGCATCGTCCTACGACTTTATTTGTCCAGTACTGGTTCTTACCTCATTGGTCAGTGAAACCTTGATATGCATTTAATAATAAGAATATTTTCCATATAGATCAGACATACATACATACACTGGTCCTACCAAGCCATGACGTACCACACTCACCCAGCAGTCCTTTACAGATTACTGTACCCAGCAACCAGTGGCTCAATGGCTCAATATGAGTGGTGTAATGTTTGCATGTTTTTTCTGGGTATGCATGTGTTCCCTCTACCATCAATCCATCATCTGCCACTTATCCAGGGTCGGGTCGTGGGAGCTGCAGTCTAAGAAGGGATGCCCAGACCTTCCTCTGATCAGCCACCTCCTCCAGCTCTTCTGGGGGAATACCAAGGCGTTCCCTGGCCAGCCGAGAGATATAATCTCTCCAGCGTGTCCTGGGTCTGCCCCGGGGCCTCCTCCTGGTTGGACATGCCCGAAACACCTCCCTAGGGAGCTGTCCAGGAAGAATCCTAGATAGATGCCCGAACCACCTCAACTAACTTCTTTCGATGTGTAGGAGCAGCAGCTCTGCTTTGAGCCCCTCCCGAATGTCCGAGCTCCTCACCCAGTCTCTAAGGCAAAGCCCAAACACCCTGTGGAGAAAACGAATTTCTGTCACTTGTATCCGCAGTCTCACTCTTTCAGCTACTACCCAAAGCCCATGACCATAGGTGAGGGTAGGAACATACACTATATTGCCAAACGTATTGGGATAGCTGCCTTTACACACACATGAACTTTATTGACATCCCATTCTTAATACATAGGCTTTAATAGGGAGTTGGCCCACCCTTTGCAGCTATAACAGCTTCAACTTTTCTGTGAAGGCTGTCCACAAGGTTTAGGAGTGTGTTTATGGGAATTTTGACCATTCTTCCAGGAGAACATTTGTGAGGTCAGGCACTGACGTTGGATGAGAAGGCCTGGCTCACAGTCTCCACTCTAATTCATCCCAAAGGTGTTTCTATCAGGTTGGCGTCAGGGATCTGTGCAGGACAGTCAGGTTCCTCCACACCAGACACTCATCCATGTTCTTATGGACCTTGCTTTTTGCACTGGTGCGGAGTCATGTTGGAACAGGAAGGGGCCATCCCCAAACTATTCCCACAAAGTTGGGAGCATGAAATTGTCCAAAATGACTTTGAATGCTGCAGCATTAAGAGTTTATTTCACTGGAGCTAAGGGGCCGGGCACAACCCCTGAAAAACAACCCCACACCATAATCCCCCCTCCACCAAACATTACACTTGGCAAGTACCGTTCTCCTGGCAACCGCCAAATCCAGACTCGTCCATCGGACTGCCAGACAGAAAAGCATGATTTGTCACTCCAGAGAACACATCTCCACTGCTCTAGAGTCCAGTGGCGGCGTGCTTTACACCACTGCATCCAACCCTTTGCATTGCACTTGGTCATGTAAGGCTTGGATGCAGCTGCTCAACCATGGAAACCCATTCCATGAAGTTCTCTACCAATGTTCTTGAGCTAATTTGAAGGCCCTACGAAGTTTGGAGGTCTGTAGCTATTGACTCTGCAGACAGTTGGTGACTTCTATACACTCAACATGCGTTGTCCTCGCTCTGTGATTTTACATGACCGACCACTTCGTGACTCAGTTGCTGTTGTTCCCAATTGCTTTCACTTTGTTATAATACCAATAACAGTTGACCGTGGAATACCAAGGAAATTTTATGAATGGACTTATTGCACAGGTGGCATCCCACCACGGTACCATGATTGAATTCACTGAGCTCCTGAGAGCGACACATTCTTTCGCAAACGTTTGTAGTAGCAGTCTGCATGCCTAGGTGCTTTATTTTATACACCTGTGGCTATGGAAATGATTGGAACACCTGAAGTCAATGATTTGGAGGGGTGTCCCAATACTTTTGGCAATATAGTGTAGATCAACCGGTAAATCAAGAGCTTTGCCTTCCAGCTCAGTTCCTCTTCATCACAACAGAACTGTACAGTGTCTGCATTACTGCTGACACTGCACCGATCCGTCTGTCAATCTCCTGCTGTCTTCTTCCCTCACTCGTGAATAGTCATCCCCCAACAAGAGAGGGTGATCCCTCCTACGCTCTAAAAATATGGGGTTGGGTTGACTGATAGTTACCCCTAGTATATGACTTTCACTGTGACTGTGTGTGTGCGATAGACATGTGGTATTTCATCCACTGTCCCCTGTTCTTCCTAAAATAGACTCCAGGTTCACTTTGACCCAGTGCTGGCTAATCAGTCATTCTGAGTGGCAAATGCATCTTTTGCTGTTACATTTCAAACATTTCAAGCGTAATTCGTTTACTTCCATTCATTACTGGTCACACGCAATCTGCATCAGCGTCATAAACAGGCCAGTTCCTCGGGTGTACAAGCGATCTATTGTGAGAGTCACTGCCTACTTGAATTAGTTAGCGTTTGCACACAAGAGCAACAACAAATTAGACCCCTACAAAATAAACCTACAGCAATTAAGCAAGGTGACGGAGTCACAGAATTCAAAGTCATGGGACTTTTGGTTTAGCAAGCAATTATTTTGCGGCATTACAATCTGTTGTGCAGAAAATGTGGTAGCTTATGTGAAGCCGGCAGTTTGGGATCGGTGCAAATGTATGCAGCCAATAACCTCAGGAATTGTACCGGCTTTTTTATGACAGACATAAACGTAAAGGGAATAAAACAGTTATTCGGAAGGGTTATCTCATCAGACAATACTGAATTTACATAAATGCATTTTGCTTTGAATGCTCTTCTTGATCGATGAACCATATGACAGAAAAAAGAAGCCCCAGAAGAACTAAATACCGTAAACAACATATTTTTGTAAAATTGATTGTAAAATGTGGTCGTATAAACAACAAATTAAAGGAAAATGTTCCTAAATTGCATGCATCGATTCTGGTTAACCAAAATGTAACACGAATTTTGTTTTTGTGGCCGACCCGCGTGCACGACAATGTAGCCTTGTCATATAAAATAAGACTAAACGCAAGAGACATTTATAATAATACCCCAAAGGAATTTACAGCAGCCATCCGGCTGGAAAAAAGCATCTCGCCACAACTTAATTACTCGCTTAAGTTGGAAAAACAAAAGCAAAAAATAAATAAAAGGAAAACAAGCACATGCGCGTGTCAGAGTGCATTTTCTTTTAATTGCGCAGACACATCGGGAATAGCTTTCATTACCCACACGCTCCTGGCGCACATGGCAGTGGCAGCGGCAAATCGGTAAACAGCGCAAGGCGGCCTAAGGCAGGAGAAGTACTATAACAGAGACATCAGCCATACTTCTCACACACACACATACAAGTCGGGTAAACATATCTTTATGAGGACCGCTCATTCATTTCTGTGGGAGAAATGCTAACGCTAACTATGACAGCCTTAACCCCTACCCAGCCCTAATCATAACCATAAGTAACCAAGCAAAATACAAGAGTTTTTGCATTTTGAGTTTTTTCATTGCAGTCACAGATTTTTTTCAATTGAGTTTTCCCTTATGGGGACCAGGAAACTGTTGTGGGGACATTGTGTCCCCATAAGGTAAGGTATACCTACTCACACATACATATACAATCAAACACACAGGTTTGTAATTATATCTGTGTGGGGACCTGAAAAATGGCCCCTACAACTCAAAATAAGTTTTTATCACATTGTGGGGACATTTGGTCCTACACACACACACACACTGCCTTTCCCTCATATCCATCTTTGTGCGTGTGTGCAACTCCTTCAGATGTCAGAAGCTGCGCTTTGCTGTATCGTGTAAAACACTTGACTTGCTCTGTTGTTTGATCAAAAGGGGAATCATCTGTACTTTAGTGGTAAGCAGTGCAGGTGTGTAGGTATCTTCTATATTGCCCAAATATTATTTCTTGATTGTTTGTCAATACGTACTATATTTATTCCTCGCGTATGCTGCAGTATTTTTATTATTAATCATATACACATTATGTTATATACATTTCTATAATATAGTGGCATATATTATAGTGCTACTGTATATCTGCACATGGATGGCAATACAATAAAACCCATTTGGCTTGATCTGTGCCTTATCACTAAGCACATATTAACTACATACTGTAAGTATTGATATGCCGTTGTAAGGCGCAAATAGGTCTACTGACTGTATCTCTATAATCACCATAATAACAAACCCCAAACACAGGATCTGCACCTGTTTTTGGTGGGAAATAGATGTCACCACTAGCGAATTGATTCTACGATAAAAAATACTGTTTTTGGTGGGAAATAGATGTCACCACTTAGCGAATTGATTCGCTAAGTGGTGACATCTATTTCCCACCAAAAACAGTATTTTTTATCGTTTCACTTGTGGGATCTTGTGGTGTTCACTGTGGTGTTAACTTAAATATTTGGGTCAATCTCCGTTTGGAGTGGGAAACCCCATCACATAGGTTGCAGGGTTTCAAAACATGCTTAAAATGGGACCCAAAGCACCAAGACTTTGCATTCTCACGGTTGATGTTTTATTAAGTAACACCTTTATCTCATGATTTATTAGATTTTTCTATTTTTGTTTCATTTCATAGTTGTTTTATACCTGTGAAACAGCTTGTCGCACAGTCAAATTTTAACATTTGCAAAAACATTTTAAATATAATGTTTAAGATTTTACAGTTGTACAATTTTACAGTTGTGTCAAACTGATCCATTTTTATAATATACATTATTAACATCATATTACACTGAAAACAATATGTAATTTATCTAAAAAATTAATTTGTCAAAGATTTTTTTTGCATTTTAAAATAGAAGTTGCTTTGCTGAACTGCTTCCTTGGGTCAAGGGTCACAATAGAGGGAGCCTTTCAGGACGCTAGGAGGTGGGTCCACACTTGCTTATTTTCTTTAAAAAATGTATTTATTATTTTGTTTCTCATGCAACACATAACCACATGTCACTGGTGTTATGAGCTGTAAGGGACGGGTAGTTGAAATTGAGTTAAAATATTGCCATAAGAAAAAAATTAGCTGAATTTTAAAAGTTAGCTGTTAGCCCATGTAGATGGCATTTTACAGAATCCTACATTTTAACCAAAATGTCACTGGTGTTACACCTTTACAACCTTGTATTGTTTATTTGTATTGTTCTTTGGTTGTTGTTACTGTTATTGTTCCTTTTCAATGTTACTCTTTGTCTTTTCAACTAATTAACTTTTCTCTCACTTGTATTACACGTACGTTGTCTTTGGTGTTATGATTGTGTTATGACAAGGTGTTTTTTTTCTTTTTGATGAAATATTGTCTTCATTAAGTGTATGTTATTTAAAATACTGTAAAATTCAGTTTTTGTCCTTTTTAACTCAACTTTTTTAATTTGCATGTTTTTGACTAAGAAAAAAATCATTTTTTTTGCAAAGTTCTATATGAAGATATTTAATACACAACAGACACTTGTAGTAAAAAAATGTGTCAGCAAAAAAAGAGCATAGGTAACATAATTTAAAAGAGAATCCTTTATTAAATGTAGAAACATTGAAACATAAATTGAATATGAACAAATTCATCACAAAATTAATGTCTCATGATGCAATAACACCAGTGACAAACAGACCAAAACTTTGGATTTTACATTTAAATGCATTAAAATACATTTGGAATTAGTTCTCTGCCTTGTGCCCCGCAACCCTTAATATGGCAAGCGGTCTTGAAAATGGATGGATGAATGGACATATGGATTTATGCTCTTAATTTAGTATACATATGAAGAAATGGCACATTAATAGAAAATCAAATTGGTTTTCATTTGGAATTAATTACATTGATTTTTAAAAATGGTCACCTCAATTCCCACTCTAAATTGAGAATTACCCGTTTCCTTTAACAAAGGCATTCCGGTTATGCTCCTTTCCAAGTGGTAAAACAGCGGAAATTTCCACCTGGATGGACTCCTTTACCCTGCTAGTTCGCGTACGTCCTCCCATGTGCAGTGCGTCAAGCCCAAGGCGGAGATTTGTCACGTGGCAAGACGTGAGATCGCCGCAGCTCAGGTTAGAACAATTAAAAGCATCGATCAAACGTGTGAATAACCGGCAGATTAACTGTACGGCTGCGTGCTGAGTGATCCCTGTCGTTAAAACCCAGGGAACGGTGAAATGCCCCTCCTACATCATTGTTTGCCCCACTGTCCTTATTGTTGGAATAACACGAATCTTTCTTCTCCCAATATTAAGTCGACTAATCTTCAGACGTCTGCTTTATTTGTCCTTAGCGTTTCCCTGGGTTGTGTAACTGCGTTTGCGTCTACATTGAACATTGTTTTGTTAAACTTGTTGTTTTAAAAAACAAAACAAAGTAAAAAAAAAAAGAACATAATGGGTGTGTTAGCGTTTGGTTCTTATACGCCACCCTTACAGCAATGTGATTGAAGGTAACCACCTAAAATGTCCAGCGACAAGGATGGCTGTGACACATTCAGAACCTTTTCAGCAATTTTTGAATTCAAGTGCAAGTCTTACATCTGGGGAACATTTACATTGTTATTGAATTCTGATTTAATGTTGCCAAAGCTTTTCCTCCCATGAATTTTGGACTGTTTTCTGGTGAAATCTCTGTACTTTTCCATACTGCTGAAATGTTGATGTAATGTGAGCAGTTATACCAGTTCATGAATTGAGTATACTGTATAGCCCTCTAATTAACCTGACATGCTGTGTCAACAACAACAACAACAACAAAATAGTACTTTAGACTATTAGTCACACTGTCAGAATCCTCTGACAGAAATTAATAAAACTGTCACATTTATCTTCTTTAATTTGTTGGGTTTGGTCCGCACTGGATTATGTGTGATTGAGCGTCATTCTTAAAACCTGAGTTCTAATTGTGTTCTTTAAGAAGATTAGTTTAAAGGGATACTAAGGGCTCAGGGAGGACGGAGGTGCGAGACCGAGGCCCCGGGTTTTATACGCAGGAGTGACTGTAATCCCGGACGTCTTAGACACCTGACATTGCCTCTGGATTTCTCATCAGGTCTCAGGTGTAGGAAAGGTTGTCCTAGACCAAGGTGAGGCGATTAATGGGCGGTGATGTCAGCTTCTGTGAAGGGCGGGGAAATTGGTTGGGGTTTTCCTAATGGTGTTAGTCATGTAGAGTCCGGCCTGTCCTCACGCGTATGGTCTGTAGCACACTTAGGATATATTCAAGTGTAACTAAGATGCTAATAGCTGTCAGCCTCTCATGTATAATGTATGTGAGGTTATGTAATAACTGGACAATGTGTTCAATTTTTAATTGAAAATATAATGTAAAGTTTCACTTCGTTAACACTTCTTCTGTTTTGCATCCCTTTCCAGTACTGCTTTATAATTGGAGAGACCCTGTAGCGTCTGAATTTCATTGTTTGAAGACTTTACCCTACTTGCTGTACTTTATGAAGGTGTAGCTGAAAGACTATGGAATATCATGGAAAAACCAATAATTACTGTTAATTTAAAGAACAATTAAGAGGCAAATACAGCAGAATTTAGTCTGGCAGTATTAGTGCTTAAAAATATGAGCATTTGCTGAGTGTGTAATTCTGCTTTGTTGAAATAATAATTTAAGCAATGTTAGGTAAGCCTGTAAATCATCCCCCCCACTTACAAGGCAATAATAACATAATGATCTTTGAGTTTGTGGGTATTTGAGGTTTTTTAAATATCACATCGGCCGCTTAAACACAAACCTGATGTTTTCTGCATGGTAACTGTGGTATTTCTGCCCCCACTGATTTTGGGGGCAGTGAAAACATTTAACAGACTGGATTTTATTGGACTATATTTCCTGGATTTTACTCCCATGCGTTTGTTGAAATACTTTGGTAAAGACACTTCCCAGTCATGAAAACACTTACATTTTATTAATTTTCACTTATCTGAACTGTGCACTCAGTTATAAAATGTACTTAAATAAAACAGCTTAAAAAGGACAGATTGATTTACTGCGCTATACAGAAGAGTTATGCATACCAAGCAGTTGACGATTATTACTTTTGATTCACCAAGGCTGGTAAGTATATTATTACATTACATTACCAGTGTGGATCCTTTCTATCCACAAATTATTTTGCAAGTATATATATTTTGTGGGTTTTTTAAAATACATTTTACTGGAGTTGCTGGATTTGCCAGACTACGCTCTGTTAGGTAGTTAAGTTGAAGGTTTACTCTGTGTCTAAGGTATGCCTGCAATAATTACACTTTAAGCAATATATTGAGCTAAAGTTATGCATGTCACACAGATGTGTTTCAAACTTTTTCCCATCATGTCATGTAATCATAATACCTTCATTTACAAAGTCATCATGACCATGTACTGGATATGTTGTATGCAAGAAGGATCATTCACAGAGGATGGTTGGTTTTGCTGGGAAGATTTTTTTTGTGAAATAAGCTAAAAAGTTATGTACAGGCATTTTTTTAAAAGGGGGTGCTATGAAAACAAAATGAGACAGTAATGTGGTAAGTAAGAGGTTTATAGATCTGACAGTACAGTTTTTACTCTGATACCTTTTATCGTGTTATTTTGAAGCCCCATTCAGGTGTCCTGCTCTGAACTCCACGTCCTTTGACACAGTTTAGTTCCTTTCAGAAATGATTACCACCTTGCCATCCCAGCAGAGCCTGGCACATGTTATAGTGCTCTTGCTGTCCCTCAGTGACATCCTTTCCTTTTCTTTTTCTAGAAATATCCTTGGCTTTTCTGGTGTAGTGGTGAGTGGTCAATCCTAATCTAAATGATAAGGTCTAGCTCCATAGAGAGGCTTAAGTGAAAGTCTCTTAGCCAGCCTGAATCCTATACAATAGTAATCATATAATGACACTTGATTGATTCCTGTGGGGAGATTCTCTTTTCTCCTGCCCCACCTTGCTCTCCATGACACACATGTGCTGCAGGTGAGAGGAAGTTTGACAGCGAAAGGCAGCAGTACCCATGGAGCTGGGGGCTAAAGGCCCTGCTTAGGGCCCACAGGTGTGAGTGTTCTGCCAAAGCTGGGCTCAAATTGGCAACTTTCCAATCACAGGCACAGAGGCTTAGCCCACTGAGCCACACGCTGCCCCCAAATAAGTGCTCATGTTTCTATGTCATTCTTCAGCATTGCAGTTAGTCAAAACTCAATCAACTGTAATTTGCTGTAACTATAAAGGCATTTGCATTAGCTTAGTTCATTTACAAAGAGGGTGACTGTTACCTCCCATCTCTAGCGTTGGGGGGTTTGAATCCTGCCTCTGCTCTCCGTGTGTTGAGTTTGCATGATCTCCTGTGTGCGGATGGCATTTCTCCATGTATTCCGATTTCTGTTTACATGTATGTGTGTCTCCCTGAGAAGGAGTAGAATCCCATCCAAGGTGTGCCCTGTGCAGTCTGGGATCCCCCCCCCCCCCCCGACAAGGATAAGCAGCAGGAAGGTGCATGAATTTTTTTAGGAGACTTTACAGTAGCAAAAATGGTAGCTAGACCCAGCCTTGTGTGTGACCGCTTGACTGAAGCCAGTCTGTGGTAAACAAAGGTAGATCATATCCGCACGTGACCTACTGAGTTGCCAGTCGGATCGCTGTGTTTTGGGGAGACAAGATGCCTGAAACGGAATGCTGTCATTAAATGGCTTTAATAAGGGTTTCAGTGTGGCGGTCATATGGATCTCATCTTGTGTGCAGACTTTTCAGAAAGGCTTCCACTCCCCGCAAGTGTCACTTTCCATATTTGCGGAGCAGTTTATGGGAAGCTTTGCCCTCGCTGGCAAGTACCAAGACATTTTTTTTTTTCAAAGAAGGAATTAACATGCCATTCTCCGGAGACAGGTCTTCGCGCATGCGTTCCGCCGGATGGGAAAAACAACACTTGGAAAGAGCCTGGGAATTGAGGGAAGCCTGAATCCTTTCTTGAAATTGTGAGGTTTTTCAATCCCCCCCCCAACCAGCTCAAAATGAACCTTAGTGGCTGAAGGTGAGTTTCTTGTCCCCCATGCCAGCCATGGACTTGGCTGACTTGCTTGTTTTCTACGTTAAGCAAACATTTTTGCATTTGAAATCAGGCCAAACTGTGTTCTTGGAAGCCTTTAAAGTTTTTTTTTTATATATAAATCCAGTCCCAGACCTCCTGTAACCTGTTTTGGTGAACACACACAATGGAAGAACAAGACTTCCTGTGGAAATCCAGTTCTTAGTACGAAAACAAGTATTTTCTCTGCGGTGGGAATGTTTAATTAGGGAGGGATGATTCCAGCTTAAGCTCATTTTCAATATATATCATTATAATGACTGTTATTATTAACACAATCACAACTATACCAGGGGTCACAGTCTGCACAATCATATAGGACTTTTCAGTTTCAGATCCAAACAAGGCTACAGAACTACTCACCCTGCTGCCTGACCTGAGGTCTTCATCCCCAGCAGCTAACAATTTCACCTATTAATACAACGGGCTAATTTATCTGAGCAATTCGGGTCAAGTACCAAATTTCAAAGGTTCCCCTGCAAGGTTCCGTAGCCCCTGGATGCTGTTGTTTGAGAAAAGAAAAGGTTAAACGGAGGTAAAAGCAATTATGGTTTATGGGGTTCTGCATCTGCTTTTATGTGCTTTTCACGTACTTACGAAGGCTGGATAACATCCTGCTATAGTTTTGATGCCTTCTTAATTGTGGGGGGGGGGAATGTCCTCTTTCTGCGGCACCTCTTAAATTCTCCGCACGTAACCACGCCGTCAGCTGGATTTTGGATGCCTGTTTTCCCGACTCCCCTGCAGGATCGCTGCCGTAAAGGGTGGCAGCAATTTCAGCGCTTGTTTGGATGTGTTTCTGTTTCACTACTACTGGAAAACGTTCTTATTGATTCCATTAAACACAGGTGGGCCATGGAGTTTGCGACACAAGGTTTCTCAACTATTTTTGACCCTTGCAATTATGACTTAATGAAGATTTACCGAGTGCCTCGTGCCATTGAATCTTATCAGACGTAAACATTATTGACTGGTCCAAAAATAGAAAATAATCAGATTTCCCTGCTCCCTGGGTTTAGGTTTTCCCAGGGTTTGGAGGTGCTGGTTGCTATTGAAAGGCAAATTGCTGTTTGTGTGTGAACCATATTAGGATGAGGTCCATCTGTCTTCAGGGTACTGAATTCTGTATTCATTGTGCAGGATAATGGATAAAATCCATAAACGTCAAAAAGGAGGACAGGAAGAGTAAATATTTAGAAATAAATGGTGCTTTCATGGTTAGATTAAAAAAAAAAAATGACATATATCCCCCAAGTGGTTCTGGTTGGATGCAAGGCCTGGAAACTCTGGGCCCCCTGTGAAAATGTCACATTGGCCCCCCAGCCCAATTTTATATATTCAAGGGCCCCTATCAATATATGGGTCCCCTGAATTTGCCAAGATACCCACGTCCCTCCGAAGCCCCTGGGTGGATGGGTAACACATACTGAAATGTAGGCCTGAATTTGTATTTAAATTCAGATTTTTTCTGAGATTTGATTGGTCTGCCTGCCATCATTTACTGGAAACTGTCACAGTCTGCTTGACAGGAAGTGACACGTGTCACTTGGGAGTGTGTGTGAAAAGTGCATCGGTGGTTTAGTGCCATGTCGCATTGGTCCTGCCCGACATTGACAATGTGTCATTGGAAGGAGGGGAGCGTGGAGAACAAACAAAATGAAAAATGCTTTATTATTTACTTTCAAGCAGAAATATGAAAGTGGGAGGTAAGTGAGGAACCAGGAAACAAATATGGGGAGAACACGCAAACCTCTCACACACAGGGATAGGGACGGGTACTGAACCCACAACCCTAGTGGTGTTAGGTGACACTGAGCTGCTGCATGGCCTGATAAAACAGGACAACGGCGTCACAGGAATGTCCTGCCTGTATTTGTATGTACTTCAGCATAGAAGCCTTCTGGATGGATATGAGTTGATGAATGTGTTTTCAAGGGTACATTGCATTTTGCGTGCAGAGCATACTGAACCACAGACCATTTAGCGACAGGGCAGAGATTTTCAACTTACCAAAACTTTGCGTTGACAACTTTATAGTTTAGTTGAATTGCTTGTTTTGAAGCAAAGGTCTAATGGAAAAGTAATATGGTTTTTGAGGTTAGCACAAATAATCTTGGGAATTTCCTGCCCGACCTCTCTTAGTTTTGAAGACAATGTGGGCCTGTTTCTTTTTCTCCTCGTATCTGTTCAGTCAGACTTCATATGGAAATTAAATCGATGAATTACCATCTACTGTTTTGTGTTCTCTCGTCGAACCTATGACATACCCTACATGTCATACGTTATAGCGTGAACTGAAGGCAGCTTGACCTCAAGTGCATTGTGGGTCGGACTGTCGTCGCCACCGCAGACTTGTTGGTGTGTTTTGGTGCTTACAACCCCACAACCAGCGATGTGGGTCTCCTGCGGTTCGTTCTGCCAGCCGCCCAGAGGTCTGGAAAACCAGACCTGCCTCCCTGCCCTCCCGCAAATCCACGGGCTGCAGCCGAAATCTAACCAGACAGATTCTTGTGGATTTTTTTCTCCTTTTTTGCAACCGCGGGTAAGCAGATGGAATCGCATGTTCTGATGCAGATGGGTCTCAGAACTGGAGTTCTGTTTTTCATAATTCAAAGTGTAGCATTCACCTTTATACTGGAATGCGGCGGAATAAAATCCAAACCAATCTTATACCACGGACCTTTAAAATGGGAACGGACTGCTATCCTGTTTGGCAGTCAGTGTTAGAGCGATATTGATGCTACCGAAATGGGGAAAAAAAAATGGGAAACCGGCCCTGGAATGATTCTTGATGTTGCTTGTACTTCTATACACGGGTCAGGGCACAGTGTTCCTCAGTGTCTCAGATCATCCCTCTGAAAGTGTAAATTCCTGGACAGATCTGCAGATTCCCACTTTATTTAGCTTTTTTTTCCTTCTATGAGAAATTATATTTGGCCCAGATGAGATAGTCGATTCAGCTATGCTCCATATGTAGTCGATACCTTAATTCTAATTAAAATAAAATTAATCTAAGACTACAGCTAACTGTCCAACCTAATCAGTCTGTCGAGCAGCAGTAAAGTGAGAGTTACACTATGTTACTAGGACAATCAGAGCTGTACTTTCACTCTGCGATGGACGAATGTAACCTGACAGGTGTAATAGCCTTAATAACAGAACTGGGTCACTCATAACTAGGGTAAATCTAATGTATGAATGAGATTACTGGGTTTAATTTTAAGATGGGTGCATTACTGTACCTTATATTAGCAGATACATATACAAATCATTAACAGTATTTTTACACATTTATGTGTGATGGGTTATGATTTCTGGTGCTCATAAATGCAGTTTATGAAAGCTTTATGAAAACCGGGAGGGTAAAACAGGACAACAGCATCACGGAAATGGGATGAGGGCCAAGGCTGCTCTGAGTCAGACAGAAGCAGTCGTCTGTCTCACATCAGACTGCGTGTAAGTAGTGGCAGTCTGTGATACCAGGGATCTGTCATCCTTTGCTGGCCTCGGAAATGCTTCGCCTTTGAATGCCGGGCTCAGTTGGAGAGAATTTACGCTGCATCATTCCCTAATATTTCTTTTTTTCCTTCCCTCAGACAGTAATGCTGTCAGAGTTGTATGAAGGGGAAGTCAAAGGCATCCATCTTACTGGCTTAAGGCTGATATTGCATTTCTTGAAGTACTTGCAGTGGGAAGGAGACTAAAGTTGCATGACTACATTATCTGGCTTCCTTTGATATGCAGTGTATGGAAACTCCACAAAAGAATGTTTTGGTAAAGGCACTTTTATCTAGAAATGTACAGACTTCAATCTGAGCTCCGCAAGTCAAAGACAGAAGTGATTAATCAAACAACACAGGTTATATATCTCTTTATAGCTGATGTACCAAGGCTGCGCATTAAGTATTGTAAGCGTCCGGAGCAGTATTCATATTTATTTTCCTAAATAAAGGAGTACAATAGAAACCCCAAGTTCGTTCCCATATTTGTCTGAGTTTCCTTATAGGTGGCAGCAGGTACATGTTTATATTGGTGAGGCTGTTTTATGGAAATTTTCCCAAAAGTGCAAAAAAAAAATGTTTTCTGTGACCATCCAGCACACCCTCCCCATCTCTTCTGGACCAAAATTGTCAAAATACCAGCAGATGCCGTCTTTCAGAATGTTTAAAATTCCTGAGTCCTTTTTTCTCTTACTTTAATGGGATGTCATATGGTGAATAATTACATTTCAAGGAGCAATATTTCTTGTCCAGAGTACAGTAAAGCCGGCCCACTGACAGATGAATGGATTCAATTTCATAAAATATCAGCTGCTGGATTATGAATCTGGCCTTTACTAAACCAGTCTTACTAGACAAAATGACTCCATCAGTAATTCATACAATGAAACAGTTCGTCCATTTCGTCTGTGTGCTATTCCAGACATCTCCTTTTGCATATGATCAAATTATTGGTGAAAAGTGAACACATGGTGAATTTTTATATAAAAAAATCAATATGGTACTTTTGGTTTGTGTGCTTGTGTCTGTGTGGGCACTGGTGCTTCACACCTCCATAGCTGGGGTTCTGCATCCAGCCCCCCCTCTGTGTCTCTGTGCATTCTCAAGTTCTCCCTCTCTCATGTGTGTAACCTCCATCTGTCAGCCTCGCTGGAGCTCTGCTTTGTCCGTCGTGCTTGAATATGTGCATGTAACTCCTCCGTGATAGACTGGCATCCCATCCAGAGTTGCAGTCCTCCCCATGTGACCTGTGCAGCTTGGGCTGGTGCCAGGTCTCCCTGTTGCAGATTGATGCTAATGCTATGCTAAGCTATATCCCAAGGCCCCGACAAACATCAGGGCCCGGCCCCCGTTGCGAGAAGAATGGAGCGATTAGTCAAACCATCAATACCTGTGTATCTATGCCTAGGGTTCCCAGATAAGTTTATCCACCTGTGCCTGCAATCCAATTCCTGATAGGTGATTGGGTACATCCATCAATATCAATTTTCCATACAAATGCTTCTTCACAGGCCTGGCCTCAAGTTAAATGACGAAATTCACCCTCCTGTCTAAAAGATATTACATTCTTTTTGGCTTCATCCATTATTTAAATGGATTTAGAGTTTTTGGAAGGGTTAGAAGCCCAGGTCCTGCAGGGCAATGACTGTGTGTCTGCAATGTACCAGCTGAGAGCATTGTCTCTTTGTGGTCTTTTTCATTCTTCTCCTTTGTCCTCTCACACTAGAGGGCTTGTCCTTCCACATCGTAGCCGTGCTGTTTCCGTTGCAACCCCCGTCAATGAATATTCACACTTGGATCACTCTAAACAGCAGCCTTTTTCTGACTGTGTTGCATTTTATTTAGAATGACAAGCAGATCTTTTGTTCCCAGTGTGTCGTTTGCAAGATTGCATTTCTCGGACCGGGAGACGAAAAGGGCAGCATTTAAGAGCAACAGGGAATAAATTACCATGTTGTTGTTCCAAAAACATGTTGACAAACTAGGTGAGGTTCAGCCCCAGTCTGCAATCTGTTTTTCCTACATTAACTATCCATTAGCTACTTGGACACATTCCCAGATCCTTAAATGTCAGGAAAATGGAAGCAGGGGAAGAAGGCTGCACAATTTGTTTTTCGTCCTTACAGATTGTTCGGAGGCTTGGCTTTCGGCATCTTTGCCCTTTCAGTTTGGGGGGTGATGGGAAAGGTCAAGCCGGTGGGTTTTCGCAGCTGTGTTCTTACTTTATCGGCAAAGCTTTGCAGTCTTGTGGCCCGTTCCCTCTGTCAGATTCACGGAAGTGTTCGGACAATATTTGAGAGATCAATGCCCCTCTGTTGACCGTCGTAAATGAAAATTATATTTTACCTTTATTTGGGTGACTGACACCCATGGTTGGGGGTTTGTGTATCAGCGTTGCTGTGCGTTGACTTCCCATGTTCTCCCATCTTCAGTGGGTTCCCTCCTACAGTCTAGGTGAAATACAGTTAGGTGAGTTAGCGTTTATACATATATGTGCACGAGTGTGTGCGCCCCCTATGATGGACTGACATGCTGTCACTGGTGTCCCCCGTCACATGCCCTGTGACTCCTGGGAAGGACTTCAGGCCCCTCTATAACCCACTCCTGGATAAGCAGTTTGGATGACTGGATAATAGATCACATGCATCCTCTACATTCATATGCCTTTTAAGGATGCAGGCATATTGCTATATAAGTGGCAGCCCAACAACTGATATAAAGTAGACTTGAGGTGCAGCAGTAATATCCCATGCAGTGCTGTTTCAACGGGATTATTTTTAAAAAAATAACTGATTTAAAAAAACTTTCTTTTTTATCTACATTAACAAAAGAAAAAACATGCCAATCATAATTCACTGGGTAAACTGTGCACTGTGCCAACTGTGAAGATCAGTTTCAAACATTTATCCTCTATTTTTAGTCTTAAAATTATTTTCTGTCTATAAATAATAAAATATATCATTGGTCCTCTGCTGAGCTGGGTGTGTGATGTTTGCCTTGAAATCTGTGGTTGGAATATCAGTGTCGAAGGAACTTAATGCCAAGGATTAACATCCATATATTATATAACTGCTTGTCCTGGTCTAGATTCCCCGGTCTGGGGGCCTGGAGCAGAGGGAACGAGGCCATGGTACGCCTTGGATGGTACGCCAGCCAAAACTGGCTGACTCTGCTCCTTAGTCTTTGCTTTAGATGTAGGTTTCTGCTAAAGTTTAACATAAGGTCAGTTTTGTACTGTTATTATGAATTCACATTTTCTATTTTGCCCACTCACTCACTCACTTAATAAGCAATATTTTTATCTAGCTGGACTATGGAGATAAGGCATATCGTTTTGACTGACTGCCCAGCTAAAACAAAAAATCAGTTTCAAGAAAAGCAGTGGTCCTTGTGTGTATTAGGAACCTTGGAGACTGCACACAACGTATTTATAGGTCTGGCTTGGAGAATGTTTCAGTGTTTACAATTCCATCGCCATGCCATCATTGAAGTGGTGAGTCAGTGTTTGTTACATCACCTTCTGGAATGACCCCTGACTCCACAAAACAAACTGACCATTACAGTTGCAACAATGGAACCATTTTGCTGTCAGCTGTGTTTGAATCATTCACTGTCAAAGGGGTTTTTCTTCCAAGAAATTATGAATTTTCTGACACAAAGCATGGGTTATGTAATTTGTCAGCATTTCTTATTTTCATACACTTATATTTTTTGGAGTGAACAAAACATTGCAATGAATTTCTTACTGTATTTTATTACAGTTACAAAATAATCTTGAGTTGCTGTATTTTTTTGTATTGTGTGTTTTTTTTTTTTTAAGGTATCAGAAAATGTATATTATAGGTTATAGGGTGGTGGACTGATATAAGACAGGGAGAACATTCAGCATCAGGCAATAGACAGTTATAGGACACAAATTCTCAAAATCAGAAATAGGTGCCATGAAGATCACCTAAGCATGACACCAAATAAATAAAACCATTTAAACCACAGACCATGGCGTAAACGCCACACGTGTCGGGGCTCTGAGGAAGCCTTCCGCTTGGCCTTCTCCATCCTTCCTCTAAATGTCTCCCCATCCACCAAACTGTCCCTCTATATAATCCCACAACGATAGTGAACCTAACCAGGACCATTTGGGTTATGCTGAATGTTACTTGGAGGCTCCTGGCTGGTGATCGGTCTCCATGGCAGCACAATGAGACGGACCACATTCTGGTAGAGGGCATTATTCTGCCCCCTGCCATTTGCCACTCTGCCTCTTCACCTGCAGGCCCAACGAGGCTAAAAGAAATACAGCAGGAGGAGCCAGTGGGAGGTGTCCAATGCTCATGTGGACCCCGGTCAAGGCACAGCTGTGATTCACAGTCCATCTGTCCCTGGGTAAGGTCACATCTCTGTGGTCTCAACTAGGATTGGTCCAATTCATCCAGATGGGCGTTTCTAACAGGCCAACTTCAGTTGGCAGCGACTCCCTCACTGGGTAGCAACAGTGTCTGGATGGCTACCTCGGCGCTGGCAGGTGACAATGGCGTCTGGACTGTTGCCGCAGTGCTGGACGGTCACCAAGGAGCAGATTTGTGATGTGAGTGAGAGAGTTTGTCTGGCAGTTTACAGATTGCCCATACATAGGGAGACAATGGACACAGGAAGGGGCCTGCAAGCAACTCCACTGACATGTCTACGCCTTCAGCCATCACCCAGGGCTACAGGGCATAGACAGGATCTTCAGGTCCACACTTCTGGCCTCTCAGTAGTGCTTGTTTCTGGGCAGTCTACAAGTCCTCTGCTGCCTTCTTCCACCAGATTGGACCTTCCCTGCATCCATACAATCCATACAATGATTCCTGGGCCTCACTACTTGAATTTGTATAAATTGCTGCATGAATCACATACGTTGCATTTACTCCTCTTTGTTGTTTAACTCATGTCTCCTATTTATTCTCCGTCTGCGTTCTGCCCTGACTGTTAGTTGTCTTTTGTCATGGTGTCTCCAACAGTAGCAAACTCTGCCAGCAAAAATTTCCACTGGCTTTGTTTGTGTGGCGACGAAGATTCTGTTTCTGATTCTCATACCTGTGGGGAGGCAATGTTCTAGAAATTATTTGGCCTTGTGGATCGTAGACGGGGATTTTCAGGGAAAGCTGAGGCTGGAGCAGACACTGCATTTGGGTATCGTGCCACAGAGGCATCAGGCAGAGACCGACCTTATTCACAGTGTTCTGATTTTGCCCTGTCAGGAGGCGAAGGCTTGAGTTTCGTAGTGTACACATCTTCGACAAAAGGCCAGAGTCTGTCTGCCTTACAGGTGCCTTGACCACTAGTGATGACCTCACAGAGTCACAGAGATTCAGAAACAGAATACAAGACTCATTGTGCCCTCCTACAAAACATCCAACCCACAGATGTCAGCAGGTAATTTTCTGTTCCTTTTCTTGCAACACAAACCTCCAGAATTTATCAAAACCTGCATTCACTAAGGGGCTCTATATTGTTCTATTAAGCTAGCTAGGTGGTAAAAAGCCCTATTTGCTCACTCAGATAGTCTTGCAATAATGTGATAAGGGCTGTGTGCCTTTTATTACGACATCGGCATTTCTGAGCTAACTTCATAGCTTGAGATCGCTCAGTGCTTGACACCATGCCAACTTTGAAACCACAGACTACCAGCGACACTTTTGGAAACCTGTGGTCTAGGACTGATCTTGGTTTTTACACATCCCAAAATTGTGAATGTTTTGCATGATTTCTGGCGACTCCTGAACATGGTTGTCAGTGGACATGCAGCTGCATCTCTCTGGATTTGATTTATTATAAGCACAGTCATCTAATGTCACTGGATTCCAGGAAGCTACGGTGGGGTATCATGTTTGGTCAAAGGGATGGTTTGTTTGGCAGGACCGGCCCTTGCTCCCAGATAGCTGGGATTCTTCCTAAAGGGAAAAAACATATCGAGTTTTAATCCAGGCAGGTGACTGCCATGTGGCAATGAAGAGGTTTGTTTTTTTTTGTATTTGACCAAGCCCTTGGCAGTGCCATGCTTGACGTCAGCTGCATTTTTCTTTTTTTTTTCACAGAAGCCGAACATGGGTGTGGGAAAATGATTATGAAAGATACCATGACAGTTCACCAAGATTTCTTTTTCACACCCCACACCTGGTCTCAAAGGAAATATATAAATATATACATATATATAGAACATATGTATGTATGCATGCATGTGTGTGCGTATGAATGTGTTTATAAATGTCTCACTATCAATATTTGCTTTAAAGGAGTTCTCCAATTGTTTTTCTCACTGTCTCAGTGAATGTGGTGTAACCTTTCTGAATTTACAGAACATGAAGTGAAGGAAATGTTTATATTTTTACGCTTGTATACCTACAGAAGGGGTGGCATGATGGTCCTGTGGCTAGCACTGAAATTTCATAGCACTGAGGGTCTGATTTCTGCCCCTAGGCATGAACTTTGTGTGAGTTTCCCTCAGATTCGTCCCTCTCACTATGCAGGGAGAGGCCCACAGGCCTGGTTTATTGCAGCTTTCCTGTACGAATTGGATCACAATGTTTACCTGAATTCTTCTGATTGAATCCCAGTCACCACAATTTGATATGGAAAGATCTTCTAAGTTTTTGTGGTTGGCCTTATGATGGAAATTTGTATGTAAATCCAGAAATTCTGTGAGACCTAATGAGGGCAAGCAGAGCCATCCAATCCATCACCATAACCGCTTAAGCCCAACTGGGGTTGCGGAGCCTATCCCAGGAACAAGGGGTGCAGACAGGAACCAACCCCGGCAGTTGCCAACACACCGCAGGGCGCACACACACACACACAGGGCCAATTTAGACTCACCAATCAACCTGCTCTGCATGCTTTTGGACCGTGGGAGGAAACCGGAGCCCCTGGCGGAAACCCCACGCAAACACGGGGAGAGCGTGTGAACTCCACACAGGAAGGACCTATACCCAACCCAGTGAGGCAGCAGCACTAACCATTGTGCCACCATGCCGCCCTACAGGCAGAGCCACCAAAACCCATTTCTAGAGCAATAATAATACTCTTATGATCAGTATTAATAGGTAAATACCATAACACCCAAAAGAAAAGGGGATTTGAAGATGAATGGATTATTAGGTAATAATTAGGTATCATTAGAAAGCCTAGTGATTAAAGTCATAGAATAATAACACAAGGGGCTTCCAGAAAGGCAGCTGTAGCAGCCCTGGGTGACACACTTAACCTGCTAAGCCCTAGGAAAACATCCAGCTGTTATAAACGGGAGAAACTCAAAGCTGATTTGGAAAATCACAATAGATCAGAGTCACAGTGGGCCTGGAAGTCATCCCGGGCTGTGTGGAACGCAAGGTAGGGGTACACGCTAGATGGGGTGCTGGTCCTTCGCAGGGTACAAGCAGTCACTCACTATGGAAATCTAGAGACACCTAACTGTGTGTATTTGGCCTGCAGAAGGAAAGCCGGGAGCCCAGAGGAAGCCCACACAGCACGGGTGGCACCTGGGTGGCACCTGGGTGCTTCACGCACAGAGCGGAGGTGGCATGTGGATCGCCCTGTGCTGGAGGTGTGTGCCACCCATGCTGTTGTTGTTGCTGATTTAATCTCAGTTCACCCACTCCCTCATGGGGTAACTCGCAGTCAGCCTGCTTTTCTTAGGCAGTCCATGGCTCTAATTATCTCAATCTTCTGTACTTATTTGCTGATGGCTTTGCTAGGCAGCCGATCTTAAGTGTTTACTGAAACTGCGGTTATAAAGCTTTTCCAAGAACCTAGTGCTGTGGTCTCCACCCAAGCTTGGGCCGTTCACAATCTCTTGTCTCCTCTTGTAGGATATTCATTTAATTTATTTGCTCCACTAACTTCAGATTTCAGTTAGCATACCTTGGGACCATCACTTGGATCAGCCAGAAAGTCCCTTACGAAATGTCTGGGACATGTGCAGAGATTATTATAAGGTTCGTATCATGTGATGATTCAGTTACTGATGTCCACTATGCAGGTCCTCGCATGCAGACTGACTATGAAAGTTGGACAGCATTATAGAAGATACCAGGCACCTGACACAGTCAGTTTTCTCTCCCTGTGTGTGACAAGAAGCACTAAGACCTCAGGACAGTCTTACCTGCAGGTAATTAGGTTTCTCAGCAAGTCTTTGACACCTATGTTTAGCAGGGACCTAGGCAGTGGTGAGTAGGCTAAGCCTCTGTGTGTATAATCAGAAGGTCACTGGTTTGAGCTCTGACCTTAGCAGAAAAGTCACATGTCCGTGGGCTCCTGAGCCAGGACCTTTACCCCCAGTTCCAGGGGTGAGTGCCAACTATTCCAACGATTGGTGACCTGTCCAAAGAAACATGCCTCTGGCCGAACTGCATTTTGATATCAAAGTGTCTGACAGAATTTGTGTTATGCTGATGACCCGTGAGGTTTAGTGAAATATTGTGTTTGGCCAATTTGTAAGGCCCTC
>JAODJU010000130.1:3193646-3214583 GCA_026776725.1 Gnathonemus echidnorhynchus
TACCCCCCCCCCCCCCCCCCAGCAACTTTAAGGACACCAAAACCTTTATGAAAGCTCATTGCATTCACCCGATTTTACAGGTTTTTATCACCCATCTCATTAAATCACTGCAGCTTGGTTGCAGAAATGAGTAATTCAGGTCCAGAAAGTAAAAGTCCAAACCAAGCACTTGAGTATAAAGAGTTACAGTTACAGAGTACTCCAGTTACTTGAAACAAAATCTTGGTTTGGACTTTTACTCTCTAGACCTGAACTATCCAACTCTGCTAGGTTGAGATGTCTGTCTAAATGTTGCTATAGATTAACATCTTTGCTTTACATGCTTTTGTACATGAGTAACTACAGTGGAGCCGTTTTATTTTTATCCTTTTCCTATTGCTTTGTGTTTTCTAGCATGATATTTCATAGGGAACACACAATTAAGAATGTCATTGTGCTGTGTAGACAGGAAAAAAAACTTTTATTGACGTTTGTATATGTCATCCATAGGTGGCTGGGGAACCCAGTGAGTAGCAGTCTTTCCTACTTTGTGGAGTTTGCATGGATACTGCTTTCATCTCCTGGTCCAGTTGGCATCCTTACATATCACTTAGTGTGTGTATGTAGATACCACAGCATGGGTGGGCATCCTGTTCTGGGTATCCCCTACTTTTCGTGCTGTGCCACCTAGGATAAGATCCAAGCTGACCTGCCACCCTGTACTGGATCAGTGGTTGGAAGATGGCTAGATGGATTTATCATACACATGTATCTCTGTAAATGTAATTCTGTTAGAAGCAGATGTCAGAAGGGACTCCCATGCTGACGGAATAATTACGTAAACAATGCAGAACCACGGCACACTGCTGCATAGTGATGTATGTCTTATGATCTAGATAATGCAGTTTTCTTTCATTTAAAGCATCTTGATATCAGATAATATTTTGTTGTGGAGAACTTGTTTCTGCATGCAGGACATATGTCAAAATAATTTTGTTCTAACCACACTTGCACTCCTGCTTCTGACAGGGATGATGTGGGCGTACCCAGGAGGATTGGGCAATTGCTGCTTGTGATCCCCCTCATAGCTCCCAAGGATTTTTATTGCCTCTCTCCAGTAGTTATCAGGATGTTACCCCCACTTAGGTTCTTATGATGTTCTATGCATCTGTGATAATGTTCATGTTGGCTAAATCTTCACTCTGCTGAAGTGGCCACTGTATATTAGGGGGAAAAAACTTTTAAAAAAAATTGAAATCACATTTAAGGTGGATAAGGGCTGAAAATGTGTACTTGACTTATTTAAAAGTAACAATGTAGCAACACATGAATTAGTCGTTTTTCCTTGAACTGAATCGCAACTGAAAAATAACCCATTAGAAAGAATGTCTGAGAAAATTCATGTATTGATGAACCCACCACTCAGGGTAAATGAACATTTACTACTGTGATTTTTTTCTAAAATACGAACTAGGACTTCTGCATCTAGACAAATGAGGCAGTCCAGCATGGTGCAGCAATCATCCCTGCAGTCCGCTCATCCCTGAAATCCGGTCTATATTTGTAACGATTCTCCTTAATCATGATATGAAAACATGAATGAATGAAGCACCTGGATTTGTTAGCGGCCTGACTTAGCTGCTAAAGGCTGATATTTGACTTTAGCCTTCATGTAACACAATAAAAAATAAATATTCTTTTACTTAGAGCAGGCAGAAATCAACAGTGGCTTCTGAAAATAGATAAATAGTCTGGACCGTTTTGTGAAAATCACGCAAACTATTCATTTTAACATCTGAACCCTATTTTATTTTATTGTCAGCTTTGCTCATTGGCCTAAAGTCATGTTTACTTGTTTCAAAGTTCTCTAGTTGCTTTTTAACAACAGGATGCATGTTTATGTCAGGAATGTGCATTTGTCTTATATACGATATATCTAAGTGACAACCCACTGTGAAGATGATGTGATCACACTAATCTCAGGTTGTATCTTGAAAACACAACATTCCTCAAAGGTTAGCAGCAGTAGAAGGTAAGTTCTTGACACCAGTCTTACGCATAACAAATTCCAAAGGTCATGATAATAAACACTGGTCAGTGGGTTAATCATTAAGAAATATGACATGTAAAAATATGAGTCAAATATATAAATATTCAGTTTGCATCTGAACAACATAAGCAATTGCCCTACAACACTTAAGTAACACAATGTGATTGCAGTTATTTATGGATTCTTTATACATGTACACAATGTAAAATTAATTCTTTATATAAAATTTTCATAAAATTACTTCTATACACTTTTTACCAATTACCTTAAAATGTACAATTTATGTGTTATTTACACAAAGTACACACACTGTATGTTTTTCTATTTGGAAATATCAGGGAACCTGCCTTTTGTGTGCTCTGAGGTTAAAAAAAAGAAAACCCATTTAAAAATTTGCCCCTCCCCCCCCCCGCCATGTATTGTAATTGTGACCACTGCCCCTCCCTCTTGGCAACTGAGTGTGTAAACATGAGTCTAGTGGAAATGTACTACAACTCCACGGCCTTTCCACGTTATCCGACTCGTTTCTTGAAAGCTGACTCACCGCAACGCAGGCTTGGTCTCACCTCATATGAAGCTGTTCTTTAGTGGGAAAGGCTTGGTGTGCGACAGATTTTATTGCCTTGATTTAAGGTCACCTTGTTTTAGCTTTGTGGCGCTATTGCACGGCTCAGAAGAAACTCGAGATGTTCGTCCCGAAACTCAAGAAACTTGAGATGTTCACGCTATCGCACTGTGAAGGGTCTTTGATGCGTGATGCCATTGTTTGTCCATAATTCTGCACTTATGATCGCAGTGACTTATAGCTGTTTGGTGCATAAAGTTGACATATGCATATACAGTGCATCCTATGTGTTCAAAAGTATGATTTTATTTTTTTGTAATCTGCAGAGAGATCAATCGTTTGTTTTTAAAGATCGTGCTGCTCTGGGCTCCATCCAGGGTGTTTTGTGTGTTTTGCTTCCAGTTTTCCTGGGACAGGATCCTGCCTTTCCACAATCCTATGTTGGATAAGTGGTTATGGAAGATGGATAGAAACATGGATGTTCCACAATGACATTATTTAGGTAAAAGCTTATAGCGTCACATTGATATATTCATATATACAGATTGGGTCAGTTTATTTCAATCCCAATGCGGTTTCTTTTTCACCAAAAAGTTTCACCAAAGCGCTACATTTCCATAAACACTTTTGAAATGCGCATTCTGCACACAATAAAAGGAAAAATCAGAAATTTCTAAACGGTGTGGTAATACTTTACTTAAAGCAGTCATATAAATGCATCATAGATACCCTCATAATACATTATGATGCATTCATTAAGTATTATAAACATAGCTACAGTATACATGTTTATAAAAATTCATAACACATTGTGGCCATGTTTATTATGCTGTATGTATGCTTTCATCTATAATGCACTATAGATACCTTCATAATGGATTATGATGGTCAGTATACAGTATGCCATTATAATGCATTATGAAGGCATTTATAGTGCATTATACATAAGAGCTTCATAGAGCATTCATACTGCGTAATAAACGTGGCTATAATGCGTTATGCTTTTTTATTAAAATATATAGCCATGTTTATAATACTTAATGAATGCATCATAATGCATTATGAGGGTATCTATAATGCATTTATATGACTGATTTAAGTAAAGTGTTACGAAAGACGTAAAATCCTAATCCAGACCACAGCAGTTTAATAATGTTCTGTAACTGAAATGTTCTCTGACATCCTCTGTGTGTAACATTTTCAGTATTTAAATTAAAGTCATCTTTCGCAAGATAGCTTAACCTTCAGTATGATTTGTAAAACAGGTATTTCCCTTAAGGCTTACAAGTACCCAAGTTAAGTATGCACAGTAGAAGATAGCTGTTTTGCAAAGGCACGTCTTGTTTCGCAATTAAGTAAAAACAACTATCACACATTTTTGTGTGGGCATATTTGCATATTGCATATTGCTCATTGTAATATAATAATGCAATTATTAATCCATCTTCTAAACACTTATCCTGGTTATAGGCATAATGAAATTATATTTTGTTTGATTGGCATGTTTAAAGTTTGACAGAGCAAATACTGGCAACAACTCACAAATAATTATTTTCAATGCTAATTCTGTTCATGTAGTGGCCTGGAGTCTATCCCAGATAGCAGAGGAGACAAGGAGACCCTGGACGGGATGAGAATCCATTACAGAACACAGGCTCACAATAGACAATTTAGAGTCTATAATTAGCCTGACTATAAGCCCTTACATAGGAGGAGGTAACTAGCATGAGGAGATCGTGCAAACTCCACATACATAGCATGCAATCACAGATGAAATATCTAACAAAGAATTGTAATGTACTTTACGGAATTGCTCTATTTTTTATGCAAAGTCAAAAGTGACTCATGGATAAAACATACAGGAGCTGAGCTGGAAGGCAAAGCTCTCAATCTACCAGTCGATCTACGTTCCTACCCTCACCTATGGTCATGAGCTCTGGTTAGTGACTGAAAGAATGAGATGGCGGATATAAGAGGGCAGAAATGTTTCCTCTGCAGTGTGTCCGGGCTTGGCCTTAGAGACTGGGTGAGGAGTTCGGACATTCGGGAGGGGGTCAAAGGAGAGTCGCTGCTCCTCCGCATCGAAAGAAGTTAGTTGAGGTGGTTGGGGGATCTATCTAGGGTGCTTCTTGGACAGCTCCCTGGGGAGATGTTTTGGGCATGTCCAACCAGGAGGAGGCCCCGGGGCAGACCCAGGACACGTTGGAGAGATTATATCTCTCGGCCTGTCTGGGAACGCCTTGGTATTCCCCCGGTGAAGCTGGAGGAAGTGGTTGGTGAGAGGGAGATCTGGGCATCCCTGCTAAGACTACTGCCACCCTGACCCGACCCCGACTGAAAATGGATGGATGGATGGATGGATAGTGACGTGAAACCGCAGAGATGCTTATTTACTGTTCACAGAGTGTACATCATGATTTAATGTGTGCTAATTTCCTAATTTTCTAGCACATCTGTGGGAATCACCATGTTATGTTAACATCAAACGTTAGCAGAATTTGCATTCGCCTGCATGAATTTGCATTATAAAGCCATTCCATTCAGCTGTTCTGTAGAACTTTTTTAAGTACGAGTTTGGACATTTTTTAATTTCTGAGTTATCAGGAATGCACTGGCACACTGCAACGTGCAATACTACTAATAATGAATAATATATAGAATGTGCCCTTTTTTTTCCTTTAGATAACCCATGCATATTGATGCAGATCACTGGTATCGCTGTGCATTTCGACCAATTAGATGGTTTGGTCACACTTCTGGCCCTGCTTGTTAGTGCAGTTGTGGCTTGGGTACGAGTCACATACAGTATGGGGGCAGTGAACAGGTGCCATCATGCTAAATATTTATCATATATATATATATATATATATATATATATATATATATATAAATTGTCATCCTTCTCATTATCTGCAGTCTTGGTGCTTTTCCATTGCCGGCAGAAACCAACTAGTACCACAGACTGACGGTTTTCCATGGCAAAGTATGTGAGCTGTGCCTGACCTGTACCCATACAGGCACTGGCCCTGCTAACTTTTCTGCAGTGGAAAACTGAAGTGAGCTGGAACCCCACTGTAACTAGTCTCTCTTCGCGGTACAGCTTGGGTATGGCTGACTTCCTGTATGCCAGTGGAAAAGCGCCACCTATTTTGTCCTGTACACCTATTCCTAGGTTTCTCAGCGTTCATGTTGATTTTGTCTGGGAACACATCAAGCCCATGCATATACAGACCCTCCCTGGGGTTAATATGGCCTATGTTACAACATTTCCACTTTATGATGGGTAAATGTTTTTTTCCACTTTCAGTATATTATTCAATAAATTACACGAGAGATTCAACACTTGATTATAAAATCAGCTTTGTGCTGATGATTTTGCCCAACTGTAGGCTAATGTAAGTGTTCTAAGCATGTTAAAGGTAGGCTAGGCTAGGCGATGATGCTTGTTAGGTTAGGTGTACTGTATTAAAATGCATTTTCGCCTTCCGATATTTTCACCTTATGATAGATTTATCATAACGTAACCACTTCATAACATAGGAAGGGGCTACAATCTAAACTGGTAATCATACAGCAGGCCTTGTTTAATCTGGAAAATGCCTGTGTGAATCTGAATAGCAGGCGAGGTTGTAATACATATTATGGCTTTGTTTGAACTGCTTTATAAAGCAAGTTTCTAACATGCTTTTCCGTATTGTTTTATATGTATGTTTTGCCAGTTACACTTGCCCCCTCGTTTTCACATTAGTAATAACGTGCACATTTGTAACTGACAAACGATTCTTATTTACATAATACATTGTTTGCACTTATTAGTGTTTGCACTTATTAGGTGTGTACGTGTGAATCATAACAGATCAAAATGTTTATTTCACATGCAGTCGTTTGCCGTAGGGGCTCCCAATCTTTGGATGTTTACGTAGTTTAAAAAAATTTACGGGCCGGTTAAGCTTGTCGACCGAGGCGGCGTACCTCGATCGACAGGAGATTCTAAATGTCTAACAGTTCCCGTTTTTTTTTCCAAAAGCGATCATAAAGTAATGAGTCGTAAAATATGCGTGGCTTGAAAAATAAATAGTTTATTTTTGAAAATTAACCAGTCCCTCTCCGACACCACTAATGTTCTGCGGCCCTATATAATACTACGCACGGGCCAGACGTTGGGAGCCCCTAACTGAGAGTATTGGTTGTGTAAGATCCCATGTCTTTTATTTTGTGTTTCTTACGATTGTGTTTGTGGAGGCTGCATTTTTGTACCTTTTAAATTTATTCATGAATTCTATTGTAGGCACCTATTTTCTCGTTTAATTGGGATTTCGTGATCACTCACTCAATTAAATAAAATGTTGGAAATGTTGAATAAACTTAAAATATCTTAAGTAATCGATTACAGTAAACTTGCCTCAATGATGTATTCAGTTTAACCTGTAAAAATCGGTTCAACCTTAAATAAGAAAGGTATACGTTTAATGAACAAACTAATAATATTCTACTACGGGAATGAGAAGAAACACACTGAACGATCAACAGCTTTGTTTTATTTTTTCAGAGTAGTTGTCACAGTGGAGATTTACATTCCAGCATAAACCAAACCTCAAGTCCGTCATTGTAAATTTAAGCAAATTATTTTCTTCCAGGATTATTTTGTAAACTGTGTTTAAAGGTACGCTGTACCGTATAATATACTAACGAAAATCTCATGCGACTGCGTATTTTTTCTGTTGGTAAATTGGGCACGTTTTTTTTTTTTTTTTTACCTGGAGGAACTAAACAACAGCTGCTTTCGAGGATGCCATCGAGCTGCCACGGAGCGCGCGCCAATATAATAAATAATAAAACTAACACTCGTTGTGACTTTTATTGAGGAAGATCTTTTTGAGGAGTCTGTCAAATGTCTGTTGCACATAAGTTATTGATAGGAAAAGCATGCAACTATCACTTTTCCTGTCGGGAGCCGAACCCTCACTCCTCATAATTATTTTAAAGAAAAACACATTCCTGTGATATTTCAGCTGTGCGCAATACACACTTTGCTTATTAGTTATCAGTGCAGTTTGCGCCTCACCGATTTCTGCTTGTGTGAGACAGAGGCTACCTGAGCCAACACGTGTTTTTTTTTTTTTGCTTTACTCCACCATTATTTTCATCAGTATGGTAGTTAGAGGGGATGATCCGTCAAGTTTCCAGCTCGAGGTGCGGAGCAGACGGTGACAAACTGCAGAGATGCCGATGACCTTGAATTAGCTTTGTAGGAGAGATTAAGGCTCCGCATCACAATCTGGTTCTTGTTACATTTACTCCCTGCTTCCCTTCAGCTGAGCACGAACGTGCAGCTCCTATACTGGTTAGTGTCATGGCTCCGGCGCTCGGCGATGCCTCTTCCCGTTACATGTCTTTGAATAGATCGCACCGTGCCCGGTCTGTGCAGTCTGTCTGTGCGCTCTCCTAGCTGCCGACAGCCCGTCCTGTACGTACCGTCCCGAGCGGGCTCACTGCGGATGCGAGTAATTAACTGAGACTCGACCAGGAAACATTTAAAAACTCCACCGCTTACACCGAATGTCCCTGTGTGCTCTGGCGAAATAATATTCGTTAAGTTTATTAATGTAGGCCTATATACCGCCGTCCTAAACGTATTATAAGTGTTTACAACGATTTTAAGAATACCGGAGAATTCTCAGTAGGGAAAACCCAGAAGCAGGCCAGGGAAATGAACCAAGATGTATGGCAATTATAAGGAAAAGAAACTTAACCTATCGAGAAGTATTGCATAATGTATCCATCTCAGCAGGTAATTAAGTGCAGGGTTGCTGTGAATCTGGAGCCTGTCCCAGTGCGTACAGGGGGCCCTCATGGACGCGATGCCAGGCCATGGCAGTATTACAGCCATCTAATACTAATGCTAATTATTATACCAAAGCCTAAAATGAGAACTTAACATAATAACAATGAGGTCAACTTCAGTACATAAAATATAAGCTAATAAATATAAATTTTGACTGGTACACCGACAACAATCAGTCAAAGCGCAGCCTCTTTCGCAGGCACGGACGGGCACCTCGGGTAAACACGCTCTCCGCCACGATATGCTGCCCATGTGACTAACGTTAAAATGACAGTTGATCTGCAGCCCTCCTCCCTGGAAGACCGTCAATTAAGTCAGCTGCTGCAAATGCGGAGGCCAAGCACCCGAAACCCGTGGCGGCTAGCTGTTTACGGAATCAGGTTCTAGGGGTATCGGAACAGCCTGTTCAGTCGCGAAATTTCTCGATCTCTAGGATTAATTTAGACTTTCCTTTACAGTATGTGGTTAGTCTCTCAATGCGATCTCATTCCGGGGTTTTGTAACGCTTAAAATAATAGTGGGAATTTAAATGGCTGTAATTGATCCAATTGGAATATTGGATTCGGTCTAGGGAATCTGCAAATTAATTTCACTTAAAAGCTCCTACATTGTTTATTTCCCCCATTGCTTGGTCCTTGTAATATATAGTGATTTAGTTTTTAATTTTTCCTTTGGTGTTAGGTATATGAAGTGTTAAGTTAAGCTTACATAATTGACTTTATCTAAAAGTTGGATGGGCCAGTTATGAATAATTGGCTCAAGTTCATTATTGCTATATGCAAGTATTAGAAAGCATAACTACAAATGATGAGACATTAATAAATATGAAAAAAACAAGGTTAACGTTGCAGAAGCCATGTTTGTCACACATGCGCTTTAGCTGGCATATTCTGGAAGCTTCTCATTTACTTGTCATCACAAGGAGAAGTAGTTATTTCCAGAAGGGATTAAACTTGTGGCAGGCCGAACCCAAAGCGGTGACCAAATCGTGATTTAAACAAGCTTTTTTAGACCAAAAAAGTAATCTGTGGACCTGTTTCCCGTAAAGCCTAAGAATTTGTGAATCCCAACAGATTGTATTCTTAACCAAAAAGGAGTTGGCTAAATCAACAAATGTGAAAGCTTACAACTTGATCACTAGACTTAGACCATGGAGATGTAAACCACAAGAATTTTCCTAAACTGAGGAATCTGGAGTTAGTACTGTTTTTTGAAGGTTTCTTTTCCGCTTTTATTTTCTCACGTTAGAATTTGAAGTCTTCTTTTCCGTTTATATATTCCCTTTTTTCCATCTTTTCCCTCAAACATTTGTTCTGCTCCTAGAGAACACCATTTACATAAACGTGACACGTCAGGACACTGCGGTCCTCAGGGATTTTACGAGCATGTTTTTCTCATTCGGATTTTTGCTCCCCAAAGGCTGGTTTCTTTTTTAGCTTCCCTCATGCTGGGTCACCATACCCTGCGCTGACCCTTTCACGTCATATGAACTCATTAGTTTGCAAGCAGTACGGAGTGTAAAATTCATGGAATGTGGGAACAGTGAGGATTGGTACAGAAAGACAACTTAATCTTTTTTTCTTGTTTGGAACTGGAGAAGCACACTGATTACTGCACAGACAGTTCCACTGAAGTGTATAATCAAAGTGTCATTTGAAGCAAAAAAGGCATTTTATTATTAGTGCCCTTAATACAGAGGGCCATTTCTCACCTTTTTAACGATTTAACTTTTTCTAGTAAAAACTGCATAGTAGGTGCATCTGTAGGCAGCTCTGTGGCCTTAGGCTCCCAGGCTTGTGGGCGTGGTTCCTGTCCTAGGATCTGTGGGTGAGCGGGTTGAATCTTCTCCCTGTGCTTGCGTGGGTTTATTCTGAGTGTTCTAGCTTCCTCCCACGGTTAATAAGCCTGCAAGTTAGGTGAATCAGTGTCGGTAAATTTCTCAGCGTGTGTGACTGTCTGTGGCTTGTGGCATCTCACCCAGGGTGTCCCACCCCCCCCCCCCGCCTACTGCCCTCTGCTTCCTGGGGTTCAGGCTCACAGTGACCGCAACATTATAACCAGAAGATGGATTGACAGAATGGATAAATTTACTGTTTATAGAGCATTCCAGGCAAGACATTAGCAGTCGTAACAGCACTGAAAGAAAGCCGTAGATATTGCACAATGTTTAAAATTGTGAAAAGCTTGGAGACGATGGAGGACACTAAAATTCCAAAAGGGGGGATGAAAAACACCCCCTGCAGTCTGCTGTGTTGATTATAGAGCTTAACAGCCCCACACTGCAGAGTTTATGGATTCCCACGCGTCCTGATTGTCTCCTAGGCGAGGATGGCAATGGAAAAACAGAATTTCACATGTCCTGCTAACATACACTAGTGGCCAAAATTCAAGGATTCACTCAAGGATTCAAAGTTTTATTGTCACATATACAAAGCACACTGTACAGAGTACAATGAAATTCTTACTTGAATGCATTCTTCATAGACTAGACAGTTAAAAAAGCAGTTCAACATTACAATCACTAACATTACATAAACAATAAAGAAGTAACAAATAACGTGTACTATTGACAATACCCATTAGTGACCATAACAATGGAAGTGTGCAGTGTTTGAAACAGTCTTTAGCATGTGTATTGCTTGCTAGCAATATTGCACATAAGTTTGTTAAACACACTGTTAACATACATTGCACGTTATATTGCACATTATGAATATTATTATTATTGCACATGAAAAAACCACTACATGTCACTGCAGTGTATGTTGAGCAGTCCGACAGCACTGGAGTAAAAGCTGTCCCTGAATCCTGTAGTGGGCGTGCGGATTGTCCTGAGTCTCCTACCAGAGGGCAAGAAATAGAGAAGTGGTAGTGAAGGGTGGCTAGAGTCCTTCACGATGCGCTTCGTCTTTTTGAAGCATTGTGGAAACATCTAGCATTTTTGGCACAAATATTGCCAGTAATGCTTATAAACAATCAGAGCAAATATCATGGACAATTAAATAAGTAAATGGAATAAAGTCCTGCAATCTCTAATAGCTAGAAGTGTTTCTGTAATTTTGGCCACTGGTGCAAATGAAAACATCTCCTGTGACGACTGTCCCATACAGAGACCATGGCAATGGGAGATTTATCTGGGCAATAGAGCAGTAGCAGTTGCTGCTTAAACATCATTTGCTTAAAAATGAGTGTGTATAAGAGCCTTTTCATCCATGCCATCCTGATCCTGTTATTCAAATTTGATTGATAGATGACTTTTTCCACACTTCAAAGTGCTTTTTTTAGTATTTGTATACTACACACAATCGAGTTTTTAAGGTAGACCGGTGCTTCATCACCTATTCTTATTTCTGACTTGAATTCAAAGGATAGCCATGCATCTCCAAACACCCTTTACTGGGTCTGTGGTGACATATCTTATGATGACTTTATCAGTATATCCTCCTGAGACCCAAGGAAAAAGTGTCCTTCAATTGTAGGTTATTTGTCTTTGGAGGAAATAAGACATCTTACAATTAAAATTTTTCAAGTTTATTTTTATTTTTAATTTCACAGCATGTCCTCTTTAGTGTACAACAGGAATAAATATATTTCCTAACATCAGTGAAAAAATAAATGCAAAAATACAATGTCCACTACAATGGACATAAATGAATAAGTCGGGTCTCAGGAGGTTACGGGCCGAGTATATGAGATAAGACTTTTCACTGTTCAGTTCATCCATCATCCATCTACATTTTCCATTTCAGGGCCACAGGGGGCCTGGGGCCTGTCCCCGGCAGGGGGGGGGGCACAGTACAGTGGAGTGCCAATCCATCATAAGCAGTGCAAAATCTGCCCTTTGTTTCCTCATGAGGAGGCATGGGGGGGGAGATGGGGCGGGGGGGGTGTCAGTTCAGTGACACCATATTGCTTAATAAATGTTTTTGGACTGCGGCAGGAATCCAGAGTTCTGAGGGGAGCCTGTATGTGCATGGGGAAAATATGATAACTAAGCATGCAGTGTCATGACAAAATATTTGCCTGATTCCACATATTTTTGCTTATCCACGACATTTGTTTCTGATCTCCAAACAAATTTAGGGTAATACAATGGACACAATGTAACAACCACACATTGTTTTTTAAATGGCCATTTGATTCATCGAAGGAAAAAAACATCACTTATATCACCCATGTGACCTAGTTATTGCGACCTTAGTCACTCAATCAACCAATGAACCAAATCTAAATGATAATGGAGTCCATGAGAAGGTTGCAAGGCAAAAGCCACAAGAGGAACATAAAGGCTCATCTGACATTGGCTAAAATACCTTGATTACCCCCCAACACTTTTGGGAGAATCTTCTGTGGACTGATGGGTCAAAAGTGGAGCTATTTGGAAGGTATGGGTCCTGCTACATCTTTATTTATTTATTTTTTTTATTTAAACCTTTATTTATACATCTGGCATGAAGCTAACGCAGGTCTCCACACAAAGAACATCATGCCCACAGTCAGACATGGTGGAGGGAGTGTGATGCTGACGGGATGCTTTGGTGCTGTAGGACCTGGGCGACTTGCCATAATTGAGGGACCCATGCATCTAGCTGCCAACCAGAAAGTACTGAAGGAGAATGTCCTGTCCTCAGTCTGTGATCTGAAGCTCAAGCACGGTTGGGTTTATAGCAGGACAACAATCTGAAGCACAAGAGCTAGTCCACCTCTGAATCACAGAAAAAAAAACAAAATTATGATTTTGGAGTGGCCTAGTCAAAGTCCTGACTTGAACCTTGCTGAGATGTTCTGGTGGGACCTCAAATGGGCAGTTCATAAATGAAAACCCTCCAATGTGGCAGAATTTAAAACAATTTTGTAGAGAAGAACGGGCCAAAATTTATGCGCAGTGAAGCCAAAGACTCATCTCCTCTTACCGCAAACATTTGATTGCAGTTGTTGCTGTTGAAGGTGGCACAACCAAGTATTAAGTTTAGGGGGCACTTACTTTGTCACATGGGTAATATGGGTGTTGGTGGATTATTTTCCCTCAATAACTCAAATGGTCATTTGAAAATCTGTGGCTTGTGTTTACTCTTTACTCAGGTTGTGTTTTGTATTATCCTAAATTTGTTTGTAGATCAGACACAAGTGTTATGGATAAACAAGTATGAAGGAAATTGGAATTTGGGCAAATACTTTCTCACGGCACTCTACACACACAGTCAGGACAGGAATCAAAACCAAACCCACATACATTTTTATTGTTGTTATTATTGGATGATGATGATGATGATGATGATAATCAGAGTCAGAAAAAAAGTATAATATATTATCAATTCAGTTTCCTTTGATTTTTCCATGCACCAAGCTTTTTAATGGTAGCCATTTTTCTTCATCTGGCAGAATTTGACTTTGGGAAGTTTTTTTGTGGACTGTGTTTACTTGGTTTTATTTGAATAATGCAAAATATGGATGTAATTATGTTGTAGCCTCTTCTGCAGTCTGTTCAGGCAATACGTGAGTTTTTTACGCAACAAAGTTCATTGTTAACACAGCTAGATGGACTTCTATCCTCTGCACTGTGTCTAGTGATGGGAGACATGAGGGTTCGTGACCCTCAGCAGGACGGGGCTGTTGCGTCACTATTGCTGTGAGGAGTAACTGGTTCCATTGATGATTGTTGAGCCTTGCTGGGTTTCACTGATGCCAAGAGGGCACAGGACGTCCCCAGGATCATCAGAGCAAGTGGCTCCATAAATCAGCTCATCAGCCCTGCTCATCATTGCTGACCCAGGGATTCAAACATGCAACCTTCCGACCCACTGTGCCACACTCCGCCTCCCCATGTGATTATTCTGACACACAGGCCAAACACTGAACTCTTGAGGGCTGCACTTGGGGACCCATCATATAGGAACGGCCTGAAAGGACACTGAGAAGCTTCATATGGGTCCATCAAGAGGTGCAGACACACTAGGGCCCGGTCACTGTTCGCGGTCCGCCTTTCTCTCCAGTGGGCGTCGCTTTCCTGCATGGGGCTGTTTTGGGTGAATCTGCTGGGGAAACTTAACGCCTCCAGTAATTCACAGGACATTGGAACGGGACCATATTAACTCTTCGGTAAATACTTAAATACTCCATAATGCATGCGCCAGGGAGAAAAAAAAAGCTCTTTGATGTCCTTGAAATGCATCACCGCAGTGAGTCGTATTCCGCAATTAAAATAAAAATAAAAAACATGACGTACCAGTGCCGCTGCTCTCTTCAGTAGAAATGTTCAGCATGGGTTTGGCTACTAGCCGGCGCCACCCCCCCCCGCCATTTACAAATGGCACAGTCCTGCCACGGGGATTTCAGTGACTTAATCTGCTGGCGAAGGCCGGGGCAGACAGAAGCCCCTTTGTCCGCCGCTGACAGAGAGTCGCTTCAGGGTGTAATGCTGCTGCTGTGGCTACTGGGCGCGCCCAGCTTCTGTCGGCAGTGGGCGGAGTCAGCGCCGGGCACGAGGCCGCCAGATTTAAAGGCACGTGTGCATTTACTTACCCGACACACGCGACTATGGAGGCGGGCATGAGGCCACGGGAGAATTACCACGCCGTGATCAGGAGCTGCCTGCTCATAAAAGCCATGCAGCGCCTGATTCCCATGGTCTGCTGTGTGCCAAGTTCTGATAACGTATCAGTAGCGAGGATGCCGGCGAGGGTCACGGCGCTCTGGATGCCCGTGTCGGTAGCGGAGGACTCGTTTCGGAGGCAGACAGAGCCGCTGTCAGAGCCCACAATCTCACAGCTGCCAGGCGGATATGCCAGCCGTGTAGCAAAAGCCCAGCAGGTTCCCCCAGACATAACTCAGTGGGCGTCAGTGGGACTTTACCAGTCGTGTGACAACTGCCTCCCAGGCCCCTCATCACTTGCTTTTAAAATTTATAAAAATTATAAATTATTATTGCTGTTGTATGATTATTTTAGCAGATATGCAGTCCTAATTTTGCAAGTGGGTAAAGCACTGTTTCCTCCCACCACATGGATTTGGGTTCGAATCCCACCTTTGCTCTGAGAGTGTGGGGCTTGCATGTCACCCTTCACTGTTGCCTGGTTTCCTCCCACAGTCTAAAGGCAAACCAGTCAGGATAACTGTCATCTGCATATTGTCCAAGGGGCATGATTTTCTGTGTGTACCCTGTGATGGAGTAACATTCTGTCTGGGGCACTGCTCAGCCTTATACCATGCGCTGCCTGCTATATGTTCCATCCCCCCGATGACCATGAACGGGGTAAGTGGTTGGAAGATGAATGAACGTTTGCCCACATATGATCTTCACCTTGTCATTTTTTAAATCTTTCTGTTGTAGCTGTGGTGGTTCATTTGCTGCTTTTTTATTGCGAGAATTTTTGGAGAATCACACAGAAATATATGTGTGCGTGTTATGTTTGGACCTGGGACAATTTCAATGAGTCTGGCTATTCTCAGACCTCACTAATTAACAAGGTGTTTTATTTCTTCGCTGAAATGTCATGGACTGGATGTTATCTGTCCCTCACACCATTCTCTGTGCACTGCAGACGCTGTCATGTGTGACTGCCCCTGTAGTGTTTTTCTGAAATGCAGGAACGTCTGGTTTCAGCAATCATAGCCAATCAGTAACTGGCTCGCTCGACCCTGTCTGTTTGCTTTTTGCATTCGGTTGCCTTTGCATGATTGGCTGTTTGGAGGAGCAGGCTGTCTGTATTGACAAAATATGGAATCAAATATCAGTGCATGGATTAAAGTTCAAATAAATACCTCTTTCGGTTTTGCCAACACTGAGGTCCTTCTGTCCCTCCACCCATATCAACAACAGGTTTCGCTTGTTTACTTATCAGGAGGACAGGGAAGCCCGTGTATTCTCCTCATAAGGGCTTTGGGGCTCTGACACCTGTCCCTGGCAACAGGCAGATTGCAGGACAGCCACTGGGGGCCTCGACACCCTGTGGGAACGCCAGCCCAGAATATCAATGCTGTATAACAAAGGAAAAAAAAAAAAAAGGGCCACAATAAAAGGTGACGTGGCGTGTAACAAGATAAGAACTCATAGGGGCGACCTGGACCTACAAGCTGACCAGGAAGTAGATCATTGTTCTCATAGCTGAACAGGATTAACCAGGTTATTGTTGTTTTTTTTTTACCCATTTGAGTTTGATTCGATTCTGACCTCCAGAAGACAAAAAAGGTGCAGACAGGTCAGAGAGACATGGCAGCCTCAGGATCTGGACGGGTGCTGTGAGACACGCCCTGTCAAGGCCTTTTGTAATCTCTTTGAAACACACCTGTCACCCAAGGGGTTGTAATTATAAATATAACAGATATAGCTCTACTGAACATGACACTACTCTTTAATCCCCTCTACATACTCATACGCTGCTCTGCCAAGACGGGAGCAGAGTCTGGATAAATGTACCCACTAGGGCTGGGTTTAGAAAGCACGGCGTTTACACAGAGGTGCTATGTGCGCCTACTGGCTTCGTATCGCTCCTGCCCTCTGCGCCGCAGGGACTGCCAATCGCTAATCTGTGTGAGATTAATCCTGGCCGTGGCAGGAAGGGGTGTGCCCAAACGTGCCTCTTACTGGCAAGTTTGCCCCTATTAAGTTGTTAAGTGATGTCATTTCAGGATGTGAGAAAATAGCTTAGTGTGAAGAAAAAGGAAATGTACCAAAGCTTTTTTTCTTGTTGGTCTTTAGTGTTGATGTAAATCATAATAATGCTATCCGTTTAAGAAATTAAGATACAATTTAGGATGAAGAAGATCTCATACAGGGGCGGGGACACAGGGGCACAGGCACCAGCTGAAAGCTGATTGGTCACCATAGTTCCCCCTCCCCTGCCACTCACGGATTCAAAGCATATTATTGGCTAATGGTAAAGTTGACCCCTCTGTATGAATTATGGCCCCTCTTATGCTCTCCACCTTAAAAAAAATCCTAGTATCACACCCCATCTCATGATACTGTCTGAATGGCTGGTATCTATATCCATGTTCTTTATAACTTGCCAATCTACTGTGAGGGCTCAATTAAGGGTCCATTAAGGGTAAGAGATCTCATAGTCCAGGGAATTGTCAAGTGCTAGAATACAGGGAAGGGAACTTGCAGCGCAGGTTAACTCATTGATACTCTTCTGTCCGTCCGCCAACGGTGAACCTGGAGCCTATCCCAGCAGAAGAAGGGCATGAAGCAGGGGAACACCATGGTCATATGTAGAGGGCAGCTTTGAGTCATGAGTTCACCTGCATACTTTTGGAGTGTGGAGGGGCCCTTGCAAGCTGGACAGAGGTGCTCTCTCTGCAGACACGCAACCAGAGGCAGGATTCAAGCCCTAGTCCCGATGCGTTGTTATGTGAAACACTGAGCTCTGCCTCTACCCCAAAGAGAGCCCTAACTTACCTTCCACGTTCTAAAATGTGTAGACTCCTGTGATGATGTCGTTGGCTGGAAATAATGCCCCCCAGGGAGCTGAGAAGTGTCCAGGACAACTAACACAACCCCGACCTTTAGGATTGAAGATGGCTATGCCCTTTGTCAACAGAAGTTAAAGCTGTACTTTTACACTGTTTATCAGCACGTACCTCTTATTTGCGGCTCATTAAATCAGTCGTACACACAGTACTGTCCAGCCACTATCTGTGGACGTGTTGCTACAGGCCTGTGAACTGGGGCCTGTTTAAGAAAGCAGGATTTCTTGCTTAGCCGGATAATTTGTCAGATTTAAGGTAGCCTGGGCTAAATGGAAGTGAATAAAGATAAAGGCCATTTAAACTGGGGTAAGTTAAATCCAACAAGTTATCCAGCAGGTGTGCGTGTGTGAGTGTGCCCTGTGATGGGTTGGTGCCCTGTCCTCGGTTGTTCCCTGCCTTGCGCCTGTAGTCTCTGGGATAGGCTCTGGACCCCCAACCCTAAATAGGATAAGCAGTTTCAGAAAGTAGGTGGATGGATGGAAGTGATCCGGCTAACCAAGAAATCTTCCTTTTTGTAACAGGTCCAAACCCAGTTAAACTAGTATTGCTTATGCATATGTGTATAGAGTACATAAATGTACTCGCATACACACAGGAGGAAAAGGCAGCTGTAATTCATTGTAAAACTCATTGTGGTCTACATGTGCATGGTGGTCTGTCATAGTTAAAAATGCTACTTAGGAAGCACCAGTCCCTATAATAAAAATAAAATAAAAGAGTAAGAATTGTTTGCAATATTCAGCAGTCTATTTCTCATATCTATTTGTCCTATGCAGGGCCGCGGGGGTCCGGTAACTATTTGGAAAGCTATAGGTGCAAAGCAGGAAATAACCCAGGATGGGGCGCTAAGCCATCCTAGGACACTATATAATTATAATATTTACTACGTAACAAGCATGAAGGTTTTCTATCCTAAGCCTGATATATCTATGCATATATACATATTCATTCCTATTAGAGGGATTAATCAGTTCATGTTGCTGGTGAATTATGTATCTGCTTGGATTACTATCTGTGTATTAGTCTGATCTATGGTATTGCCTTAATATTTTATAAAGGAGATAATGTTTTGGTCTGTATAAGTGTATTAAAAGAGATCTTGTGAAAGCTCAGTGCACCGCAGGGCAGTTTATAGAGCCATACCTCTTGTTGTGTCCTGAGATGACTCCACGTTACCCCTGGTAGCAAATCACCCTCCTCCAGCAAAATGCTCTGATTTTCCACACACTTGTGCGAGAAAGCCAGGCCTTCACGGGCATTCACCTCTGTGGACAGCCCTGGTCCTGGATGCCGTGCTGGTATTTCATGAGCTCTTCAGTTGTGATTACTTTAAATGTTACTGGTGATGGAATTCCCTGGGCAGCCCGATAATTAGATAATGACAGCGTAGGTGCGTCTCGAGTCCGAAGGGTTGGTTGTTTTCCAGCTGAAAGGTCACAGTCTGTCACCTGAGACGGCGAAGTCGTTTCGCCTTAAAGAATAGTGTTTCGAGAGAGAGGTGTGGGAAAGCTGATTTGCACATGCTTGCAGGTTGCTAGGAGATTCTGTGTACAGAATCTCTACCAATTTATCCTCATTGCATTTTACTCAGGAATTGTGCTACATGTACTGTAATATTTTGTTGCATGCCTATTTGTTCAGTTTATTTGACCGCTTACGTATAACTGTGTATTTTAACATGATTGCCTTGTGAATTGCAGTTTTAAGTAGAATGTTTGCATGGTTTAGATACACTGAATCCACCGGATAGTGCCGGTTAATGGTTAAGCCTTGATTATCGATCAGCAGAGCATTGAACTGCTTTTGTGTGGAGTTTGCCAGAGCAGAAGGCCTGGGGCTGACGGCTGTGGGGGTCCCCAAGAACAATGAATACGTTCACATTTTACATTATCTTATTTATCTGGTGCTTTTATTCAAAGTGACTTGTAGTAGAGGGTTCGGGTTGCAACTTAAGTGTGCTTCCTGGGAATAATGCCTGGGTTGAATTAAGAGAATGTAATTAATAATGTAATGTGATGTAAATCACTATGTGGAATAATAGGCTAGCACTATTTTTAATCAAAATCAGTGCTGTCACAGAACTAACAAAACACAGCTGTAAGGCGAGGAGGTGTGGACATCTTGGGTGATCAGGTGACAATCTGTGTAACCTGTGCCTACTAACCAATCTAACTTTCTGTCTCTCCTCTCAGCTGTTCTTTTCTAGTGTATTTCCGATGTCGTTGTCCTTTGTTTCTCCCACTCATTTGGCTGAACCGCTGCCCAGATTACATCCCCATTCTATCGTCCCTTTGCCATGTCGAGTATCTATGTTTGCCGGTCGGGCCGGAGCGAGTCTCACGATGCCACAATTGGGAAATGCCGTCTGAAACGCGAAACCCCAGGTGTCTCTGCAGGAGTGACGTAAGCGGACAGAAACTGGAGCACCCAGCAGCAACCCCCCAATGGACAGAGCTGGAACGGAGGGCTGCAGACACACACCGGGTCAGGTCAGCAATCAGACCCATAGTCCAGGAGGTGTGAGGTCAATAAGGCCCACACGGTGGGCCATGCATCCCAAAATGATCAAAACAGCACCCACATGCAGTGCCCTTACCTACAGGAGGCCAAAGCCTCAACTATACAGCATAAACTCAGGAGGTGGATAGTTCAGGTCCAGAAAGTAAAAATCCAGAGCAATATTTTGTTTCAACCAACCAGTTGCGTACTGTGTCACTATAGCTGTTTGTACTCAACTGGTTGGTTAAAAAAATATCTTGATCTGGATTTATACTTTCTGGACCTGAACTTTCCACCTCCATAAAAACCTCAAGAAATGGAACTCTATGTTTCTAGGTAGTTCTCCTTCACCCTGATATGTCTAGAGCAGAAAGAGCTTTTGTAACTGGGTGGTGTGTGCCTGACTGGGTTACACCTCTGTGCCTGTGATGGGAAGAATGGTTGCATGTCCATTGGGGCCTTAACCCCCCCCCCCCCCCCACATCCCATCCCATCCCACCCCACCCACCCTTAGCTAAATAGCTGATC
>JAODJU010000130.1:3223473-3233677 GCA_026776725.1 Gnathonemus echidnorhynchus
GGTCCGGAGCCTATCCCGGAAGCAACGGGCACGAGGCAGGGAACAACCCTGGACAGGGGGCCAGCCCATCGCAGTGTTCTTAAATATATTATTTAAATTAATCAACTTAAATGTGAGATCTGTACTGGGGGTACCTGGTTCTATGTCGAGGTTTGAGTTTTCAATCGAAGAGCAAACATTCAAAACTCACTCAGGGTTATTGAATACGTTTTTTTAAAAAAATCATGAATTTAGCGAGTTAGGAATTTTATCAAAAATTCTTCATTGGATTGCGTGTGAACTGAGTGAGTTTTGGTTCCCAGTGTCACAAATGATGAGGAAGCCTAACTTTAGGTTATTGCTGGTCTCATCTTGGGAAACAGCAAGAAATACATTGAGTAAATTTTAGAAATTAGCTCTTCAGTTCCCTGGGAGGTTAGGGTTAGGGTTAGGGTTAGATTTCGTGTAGGTCTGCTCCAGGCACTTGGGCTTCCTCTCACAGTCCAAAGACATACAGTTATGGCAAATGATGTCTGTGTGTGATAGACTGAGTGTGTGCCCTGTGATCGTGCAAGTGTGTGCCCTGTGATCGTGCGAGTGTGTGCCCTGTGATCGTGTGAGTGTGTGCCCTGTGATCGTGCGAGTGTGTGCCCTGTGATCGTGTGAGTGTGTGCCCCGTGATCGTGTGAGTGTGTGCCCTGTGATCGTGCGAGTGTGTGCCCTGTGATCGTGCGAGTGTGTGCCCTGTGATCGTGCGAGTGTGTGCCCTGTGATAGTCTGACATCTAATCCAGGGTGTCCTCTCTCTTATGTCCTGCCCTTTCTTTGATAGGATATAGGTTCACTGTAGCCCTGTATTGGATAAGCAGTTATGGCACTCCAGATGGATATTAAATCCAGTACTAACGGTACTGTTTGCCAGTGGTTCTACCTGTACTATTTGTCATTTCAGCCCAGAATACTCTGACCTATTATGTTGTGTGCTTATATCAATATCTCATATTGATCCTGTTGTGTTCCTGCCAGATGTTGAAGCTAATTCCTGGACTCCCAAGAAGGTCTGTGGAGCAGATTTTGTTGGCTGACACTTTTAATCAAAGTAATGAGCAAATTTTTCACCCAGTGGTTCAGAGAACTCAGCTTAAGGAAATCTCTTTAGGGTTATTCCTGGCACTCGAAACAGCAACAAACAAGTTAAAATTTGGTATCTTAAAAAGGGAAACATGGTAGAGAGAAAAATTAGTGGCCCCATGGCTGGTAATAATAGTTGGCTTCATTGAAAAAACCCAGGCTGTTTGTAGTGTTTCAGTGTTATAAGAGATATTTTTATAGATGTACTTATACTCGTGCTAATATGAGTGACTCTTAAATTATTACTGACAGCTATGTAGAGACAGATTTTTATTTTATTTTTTAATTTCAAATTAATTTTTTGCAAAATCTGCATTAATCTCTTATTCCTCTGTTGTAAAAATGTGCTATGAACACATCCACCAAAGAATAAAGATGTTCACTATATATTCCTGCAGTTTTCTGTACCCGAATTTACAAAGTCTGAAATACAAATGCATGAAATGGAAATACACACTGGTTCATCTCAGGCCGTCTTTCTTGTCCAAGTCCTAACATCATGCTGGGAGAGATGGTGCATTTCTGGCAATGGCAGTATTTTGGTTGCTATGGAAACTAAAGATTTCATCTAGGTGGTGTGAGTGGAGGTTATTTGTCATAATTGGAAGTGAAAAGAAAAAACTTGTAGAATTATTCTGTACAATCAAGCATGCAAGGGAAGTTAGGTGAGTGTAAGGCACCAATCCGCATTGGTTTAATGGTAATAATGTCTGTTTATGTTCTTGCGGAAAGCTGTGAATACACGACTGTTATTGGATAGAATTTCCAACATCGCCATGGTTATCTCACAACTGAGCCACAAATTATTATATTATCTTACATTACCTGCTATTATAAGTATCAATGAGGGACGAATTTACCTTGAAATTGTATATGGTTTTATGAACTTATCTCCTATTACAGTGGTTCACAAACTTTTTGTCTGGAGACCCCCCAAAAAACAGTGAGGTCTTACTGTCCCCAATTTCGGTAAGGGGTTGCCAATGATAAAATTTTTTGAACGGGGTGCACAGAAAAACTTTTTTTATAGCATTTTCAAGAAATCATCTCACGACCCGCCCTGATAATTGCGTAACCCATGGTTCAGAACCACTGCCCTATTGACTAACACATTTTTAATGGTTACACAGCCTTAATTTTATAGACTTACAAAACATCTACATTAATTTTCTGAGTCACTGTTTTCCAGAAACAGTAAATATTTAAAACTGACTGTAGTGATCTGCCTGTATTCAAACTGTGATTAAAAACATGAAAGATATTACAATAATTACAGTTCAACATGCATTCTTAAGTACAGTATTTTATTCACTCATTACTACAGTGCCTGCTAATGACCTTCCATTACATGGCACAAAAAAATGAATGCAGTTTGCATTAATCCATCCAGTTTTCGTTACAAACGGACCTGCCATGAGTTCGCATGTCTATCTAATCAGTATTGCTTCTAATGAAATGCTGACCCACTATATGATTTGCAACAGTTTTACACTGCTTACTGTAAAAAGCTGATTACAGACACTCATCCATCCATCTGCTATAGCACTCTTCCAGTACTGGTTCATGGTGAGCTTACCAAGAAGACGAGGTCACAAGGCAGGGGAACACAAACACACTATCACCACTGTTGATAATCTATTAATTATCTGAATAATAAATACTCCCATTAAAAAAATCATTGAATATTAAACATTCTCATTCATAGCCCCAGCTCTGCTGAATTCAGCAATCTGATTGGTCAAAAGAATGTTGATTTATCAGGGGAATCACAGTAGTAAATCAATTTGTAGTCAAAATCTTTTAATTCTAACATTCATTGGTTAAAATTTTACAAGTATAACACAATTTAAAATGTACAGAAAGTTTGACCATTGGTGCAAGAAAGTAGTTCTATTAACCCTTAAATATACATTCACTGACAACTTAATTAGGTACTGTACAGTACACCTTGGTAGTACTGGGTTGGACCCCCTTTTTGCTTTCACAACTGCCTTAATTCTTTTTGGCATGGATTGAACAAGGTGTTTGAAAATTGATCTGAAGCTCCTGACCTGTATCTGTATACAGGGCTACAGTGAACCTATATCCTATCTGACCTGTATTTTATAAACTGGGCTGCTGACATTTGATTGGCTGATTAGATATTTGCTCCACTGAGCAGTTGAACAGCTGTACCTAATAAAGTGGCCAGTGAATGTATCGTACTTTGAATTATCTCTGGCCCGCAGGTGACTGGCCTAAGCTGTGCCTTAATTATGTTAGTAACATGCAAGGCTGTAAATTCTGTGCACAATCCATGTATGTAAATGAATTAGTATGTTGCAAAACAACAACAGCAGGGATCATATGCCTGGACGCCGGGTTCAAGATGATGAAAGAGACAGAAGTGTCAGCTAAACAAGCAAATGCAATGTAACAATAGGGGAAGCCGATTGATGTAACAATAGGGGAAGTTAATGTGTTTGGTGTTTTGGCTGCACCTTTGTTTCTTACGAGAATCTTAAGAGTTTAAAAGCTGAGGCAAGAACATTCCGGATTAAAAACATTTCCAATATCAACAATAACATCCTTCAGCTTCTATGAATAAAGAAGAAATCATACATCATCATCACAGAGTAGTTAGAGAATACCTTGGTAATAAAAATCTAGCATATAAAATTTCACTGTAAAAGATTAGATACTAATGTTGTCATATAAGTACGTAACTAATGTAATAATATCAACGTATAATTTACATGTGCATAGCAAATAACAGATTTATTATTATTGTAAATAAAATAATAAACTGGTAAATTGTAACTGTGGATGTGATGTTTACTTCCCTGTCATGCTGGGATGTGGAAATTTTAGAGAGAGAGTGCTAAAATTTATTTCAAGGTTATGTCCAGGTTGTTGGAGGGGGTTCCATGCCCTTTGATGGTCACATTGATTATAAATTTGAGTCACACGGACTCACGGGTTGTTATGTGTTTATAGAATAAACAGAACACTTACTTCTTACGATGCATTAGCCAGAGGTCAGCACATGATAAAGAAGCGGAGAAACCGTAACAGTAGCGTAGTCATGCTTATGAGCTACCAAAGATACGACTGATCCTTAATAACACTTGGTGTGTGGGGAGTTCTGGCAAAACATTTCACCTTTTCTCACTGACATTTATGTTTCATTTGTGATATTAATTTAGACTTAATTAGACTGTTTATTATCTTGGTAACACTTTACTTGAGGGGACACAAATAATGCAGCATTATGCTTTTACTTATGTAATAATTAACCACAAATTAAGTGTTAGTTACAAACTGATCTCATGCATGTTCATCATTAATGAATTGTCACATCTTTCATCCCAAGCAGTTAAGTTTATTTGTCTATATCTATATCTGTTAATTATATAAACTTTTACATATTACTGAAGGAACCATGAAGGAAGTACTGTAGGAACAAATAATGAATAACACATGTAAAATACTGATCTCATGTTTGTTTATCGTTATTGAATCGACACATCTTTCATCTTAAGTAGTTACTGTATTTATTCATGAATTGTTCATGATTTGTGCTTCAGTAGTAACTGAGTTACTACTAGGTATTTGTATCCCCTTGATTAAAGTGTTAGTTATTTCCATATATGCCATGTATGCAAAATTCCGGTGTTGACTTTTAGTGAAATTCATATTCACTGCTTTCCATCCTATTTTGAAACAGCATAATAATTTCAATACACAGGAATGTCACTTAAACTAGCAAAACATAAATAATTACATAAGAAAGTTACTTTCTATATGGCAGGTGTATAGACTGAGCTTGTATATGTATGAAAGTGTGAACTTTATATTTGCATGATTGTAAGAGAAAACTTTTGTATTACTTTTAGTGTGTTCTATCAGTTTGTTGCCTGTTTTTTTCCATGGGCATGTTTACTGTTTTTGCATATTGAACTGTTTATGTGTATTTGCAGGGTCATTCCATTTTTATTAAAAAAACATTTCCAAACATGTTATTTTAAAAAATCCATTTGAAATTGGCCTATAGCACCTACTCTACATCACAGGTAGCAAAAAAAAAAAAAAGATAATTCAGAGTGCTTTCTTTTTTTACTGCTACCAGGCTCAACTATAGCTCAAGGGGGAGCCCAAAAGAGAATTTAATGAAATGATCAAATTGAAAAAGAGATTAGTGCAGTTTCAATATTTTTTGTTCAGAGCCTTGTAGCTTCTGAGCTCCACTTACCTTTTTTGAGGCTTCAAAAAAACTTTTTTTTTTAATCTTTTGGGGGATTTATCTAATGAAAGGAACCAAAAAACAGGTTAATGTGTTATATATATGTAGTACACATACATATTTCATTATACGTATAAATTATATAAATTACAAATGACTTTCATTCAGTTCAATGCAGTAAAAAATGTTGTTTGCATGGTGAACATTGAAAACATACACAGACGTATGTGAAAGTTTATTAAAAGCAGTCTCTTTGAGCGATCCATCGAGCTATAGTTGAGCCATGTAGCTTTTACAGTAAAAGAAAAGATTACAGCTCATAAGAAAATGCTCTGAATTATGTTTTTTTTTTCATAATCTGTATCTCAAAGAGATTTCTCAGCTCTGGAAGCTACACCATATGAACAAAAGTATTGTGACACACGTCTTAATCATTGAATTTGGGTGCTACATTCAGACCCATTGCCAAAAGTGTATAAAATCAAGCACCAAGCCATGCAGTGAGATGTAGAAACATTTGTGAAAGAATGGGTCATTCTGAAGAGCTCCGTGAATTTAAGCATGGTACTGTCATAGGATGCCAACATTTGCAATTAGTCAGTTTATGAAATTCCTCAGTCAACTGTAAGTGGTATTTAGGAAATAGGAAAAACAGGAAACTCAAGATTTAGGAAAAACAGAAACTCAGCCACGATGTTGCAGACCATGTAAAGTAACAGTGAGTCACTGCGTGTTACCTGCCTGACTGCATGGTGCCAACTGTAAAGTTTGATGGAGGAGGGATAATGGTATGGGGTTGTTTTTCAGGGGTTGGGTTTGGCCCCTTAGGTCCAATGAAGGGAACTCTTAATGCTTCAGCATACCCAGATGTTTTGGACAATTCTATGCTTCAAACTTTGTTGGAACAGTTTTGGGAAGGACCTTTTCTGTTCCAGCATGACTGTGGCCCAGTGCACAAAGCAAGGTCCATAAAGGCATGACTGGGTGAGTTTTGTGTAGAAGAACTTGACTGGTCTAGACAGAGCCCTGACTTGAACCCCATCGAACACCTTTGGGATGAACTAGAACAGAGATTGCGAGCCAGGCCTTCACATCCTACATCAGTGTCTCACCTCACAAATGCTCTTCTGGGTCAATGGGCAAAAATTCGCTGAACCGCACTCTAAAAACCTGTGGAAAATCTTCCCAGAAGAGTGGCTTCTGTTACAGCTGCAAAGCTATGAGTTGCAGGAGTACTTGTAGGGTTTGCGTCAAGTCAAATGTGTTATCTTTTCTTTTTATTGTTTAACACAAGATCTGTAGTTCATATTGCAATATTATGCTGTATTGTTAAAAGCTGCACCTACACTACGTATATGAATTTCTTTGAATTCAATTCTAAATTAACTTACTTAAATTCAAATTCCAATTCCGCATCCTGTTTTCAACCGCAGTTCAAATTCAATTCAAATTCACAAATCGACTTGGAAATTCAAGGCTATTCCCATTCATATTCTGAATGGTGCACAACACTGCTAACTTGTAATATGGTATGCATGCAGTAATGCATATTTGATGGACGGCAAGAATGTTGAGATACGCCCAAATTGACTTTGTCCAGAGGTCCTGGTCCCAAATGCAAACACATGTAGATACAAGGATGTATTTTGGAAGGAAGTGTACTCTATATTGTAGGTGAAATATAATGCATTCAACACCACAACATATAGATGTCAATCATTTTTAATGCTGGAATTTCCAACTTATGACTGGCAGCCTGCAAAACTTATGAAGCTTTCAGCACATTTTATTAGTTATTCTTCCTTTTCTCATGCAGTAATTGAAAATAGTTGGCTGCCTTGGCAGATTTCCCCTGTTTTACAAGGTAAACAAGGTTCTCTCTGTGCCAAACCAAGGTGTGTCCATCTGATCACCAGCCAAAATCCCCGATACGCACGAGTCGTAGGGGATTTAACCTAATTCACATATCTGCCACCAATTTCCCAAAACCGGGGTGCTCTGATTTCAGTTTTTCAGAGGCAAATATGACAACCCCCCCCCAAAAAAACCACCAAAAACCAAAAATCAAATCTGATCACAAAACATTTTATTTTACTATAAAATTGTTGGTCCTTGACCCTCAAATTATTCACTTATCATTATTTTCTTAGGTAAAGTAGAGAAATATCCATGCATATTGAAGAATTCTGCATTTATGTTTTAACATTGTTTGCTTCAGCTTCACTCTGCATGTCAGCCTGAAGTGTCGCCGTGAAAATTGAGAGCGAAGTTATAATGTTGCTTCTATAATTCCAAATGCAATTCAGAATAATTATTGTATGTAGTAAATATGTAGAAAAGTCATCTAACCATCTTAATATCCATACTCGGTTAGCTGCTTTATTATTACACATGGACAGTATCGGCTGTCACGGAGGGGGGGTCGTGTGCAGAGGGAGGACACTGCAGCGGGTCAGTCAGGTGCAAACGGTTTTTATTAAATGGACTGTAATCCAGGGAAGGAAATTCAAAAATGTGTTTCCGGGCTCGTGGTCAGAAGACGGATGGGTGTCAGGCGACCTTTGTAGGAATCCGGGGGGGCAAGGCAGGCTCAGGTCCGGGGACAAGCGATTGTCGTCGGCACTCAGAGGGCAAGGCTAGAATCGCCATCGGGGAACATAGAATAGAGTCAGGGTATAGAGGTCTAGACAGGTGGAGGGGATATGGGACAGAACTGCTCGAACTTGCCAATAATGCTGAAGATCTCGTGTCTGGTTGGCGCGCCAGAAGCGAATAAGTAAGATCATCCATAAACCCTGATGAGCTTCAGCTTCAGGCGGCGTTCTGTAGCCGGTCCTCCTGGTTCCTGGAGCCGGCAGCGAGTGAGCAGTACAGTCGCTGCGACACTCTCTTCTCAGGAAACACCGAGGGCGCGAAAGGGAATCCCGGCATGACGTCAGCGGGGCTTCCTCGGAGCAGTCCATGACAATTGGCTAGAACCTGCGGTTGCATCCAAAACCACTTTAAGGGTACATGAGTATTCAAAGAAGTCTGTCTGTGCACCATTATTATCCTGAGCTGTTATTTTTGCACCTGTGGCCTAATTTTAACAAGCCTGTCCGTTCTCCTCAGACCTCTCTCCTTAAGAAGTGGTCTTCAGCCTTAGATATGATCACCACAACATTCTCTGTAAACTTTAGACACTATGTTGCTTAAAATCCCGAGGGGGTAGCTGGTTCTGAGCCTTGGCATGGAGATGGGTGCCTGTCTATTAATGGACCTGTAAACCAGCACCGAGGCCCTGAGCTTGATTTATAAGTGTCATTGGACCATGACGCAGAGTTCCTTGGGGTTATTTTTTTGTTTTGATCTTGGTGGACCAAGCAGCTGCCTGAAAATAGCATGGGATCTCCTAGCTATGTGTTGGGAAATCCTACTGTGGAATATTTGTATGAATCTCTCACTGGAGCTTTTTTCCTTACCACCCACACTGAAGGAAGTGCATTCTTCGATGACGAATCTACTTCTTTTACTCTGTCTAGCTTCAAACACGCTGGTTAAGGTCCAGTAAACCACTGAAGTCAATTATTTTGAAATCCACAGGCACTGGTGATCTTCTGTTTTGTCCTTGAGGTTTAAATCCTGGATTAATCTCAGTGGAACTGTTATCTACCTTGGCCAACGAATCTTGTTTTTCACTCAAGTGAAGAATACTGAAATACCCAAAGAAAACAACTGAAAACAGAATGCATTGCTCTTCTGAGAAAAATCACGTTCACTGGATCAAGTGTGTACATGTTGTTCGAGGTTGTCACGAAGGACTAACAGAGTAGCATATATGACATTTATTTTGTCGCACCTCAGTTTTTTACTGTGTTTGTTTTGGCTGGATCATCACTTTCCAAATTTCCGTCCACCCATATTCCAGCTACCTGGTTCTGTGTGTGTGTGGAATTTGCATGTCATCCCTAGGAGCTCCGGTGGGTTCTCCGGTGGGTTCTCTGGTGGGTTCTCCAGCTTCCCCACACAGTCCAAAAACATGCTAATTGGAGTTGACAAATAGTCCATTTACAGACTTACATACTATATCACATACTAAGAAAAATACTCATTCTACCTGATGAGAGTTTCAGGTGGTGTTAATCATTATTGAATCTGCTATTGGTTTTCGTTTTTTTTTCCTTGTTGGCAATTTTTTTTTTTTGAGTGGGAATGCGGATGTGTAATACCTTGCTATGTTTTTATCTAAGGAATGTGCAGGATGACCGTGAGACATGCAGACTGAGTACAGATTTTCGAACCCTTGGTGTAGGAAGGGACTGAAATGTCAGGTTCTCTGGCTTCAGAAGTGCTGGTGTGTCTTTGCTGTGTGGCAGGTTTTGGCATCACCTAACTTGAAAAGTATTGTAAAGTATTCTTTTCTTAAGAATAACCAGTTTCCTTACGCCCTGCTTCTTAGTACAAAACAATCATGAAGGTATCACACTATAAAATCTAACTGTCAGTCATTTTTATAACATTTTGGGTGGATTCAAAATGTTTTAGATGTTTCCTGTTACTCATAAAAAAAAAAAACAGGTTTATGCCTGATTTTTCAACGTGATATGACCTTGTTTTTCGAAACCTGCTTCTAGGAACCATTAGGGTTTATGTGACCCTTAAATAGTTCTTGTCCTTTTGATGGGTCTTGTTCTTCATTCTGTTTACATGTGAATCCCCAGCCACTTTCCTGATATCCAGGAGCTATTTAATAGTGCAGCCAATCTAGGCACCTTACTGGCTTTTCAGAGGAATACATTTAATAAAACTACAGACTTTGTAGATCTATCTATCTATCTATCTATCTATCTATCTATCTATCTATCTATCTATCTATCTATCTGTCTGTCTGTCT
>JAODJU010000130.1:3234730-3262923 GCA_026776725.1 Gnathonemus echidnorhynchus
ACATTCAAAATGCTTCTGATGCCCTCGTGTTCTTCTGTTGCCATTTTGCCGTTTTTTTTGTTGCACAGTGCTGTGTGCAAACTTCTTGTTTGCTATTCTACTGTGTCCTGAGATCTGAAGAAGTTACATGTGCATGGGAGTGCTTTCTCTTGCCAGTGAACTTTACATACTGCAATGTAGAGCCTTGCAGTGTTGAAACTGGTGCCTTTGACATGAATAAGTAACAGAAAATGGCAGTAAATCACATTCAGAATTGTGGAGCTCAGGAATTTACTTGAACTGCCATTTTGACAATATATCTAACCATTTTGACTCTCGTGGTAAAAACAATGCTGATTACACTTTTCTTTTTGGTGGCAGTGACAAATTCATTGGTGGAAATATTTGCTTTTGAGACAAGCGTTAGTTGTTTTGGGTAATTTGCAGGCTTTTGCAGCTAAACCATAGAGTTGTGGTATATGCATGAACTGTTTTGAGAAATGCACTTGGATTCTTGAGAATGTTAAGTATGTTTCATGAAATGTGCATAAGCAATTGAGAAAAACTGCAATATCTTTATGATATAAAGGTTAAAGAAAAAAATCTCATGAAAAAAATAAATCGTATTTTTTCCCTGAACATGAACAGTAACTTTGCTCATATCAGATCCTGTCTCAAAATTTGTCTCAAATGTAAGAAATCATCAGGAGATCCTTTCACCAGTATATATTTCTCTTTTTTGTACAATGGAATAGATGGAAAGATAATAAAAAAAATCAAAGTAATTAATTTAAAAATCAAAGTAATTGATTCTGAGAATATTAGTAAGATTTCCTGTTCCTTTTCTGCTATCATTTTGGTACAAATTCAAGCAAATTTATCTTTTTATTTGCAGTTCAGTTCTCTTGCTTAAACTGTTTAGTAGGATTATCATACTATGTGATGATGAACTGTTAGACCAGAGATGAGCAGATTATCACACTACGTTTCACGAAGTGTTAAAAATTATACAGGAAATCAATTTGCCACGAGCAAGTGTCATAAACATATATTATAACTGAGTTCCAAATATGTAATTGTTGCACTATGAGTTCAGGAGGAATGTTATTTCATTTCTCTGTGAATTGTACGTGGCTGAGCTGACAATAAAGCTTGATTTGACTGTCTTGATTAATTGCTCTATGGCCGCATTCCATTCCGTAGGGGCTTAATTTAACTAAACCCTCAAGCAGTTTCTTTGCATAGTGAAGACAGGCAACCAAAATAAAGCAGAATGTTGATGCACAACTTGTGTAGCAACCGGAGCACTTGTGACAATGAGGGTTACAAAACCTGGGAGTTACAGGGCTTTCAGATATATATACTGTAAATACTAACACCATAATCTGAAGCTTCCTAAATATACTCTGAGGGCCTTTTTATCTAACCATCCTCCACAATGAAGAATGTGATTCTATTTCCTCCTGTTATAGATCATCAGAGTGCAGGGTGAGCCATTTATCAGAGATCCCATCCCATTGCAGGTTTTTGGGGTTAAGGGCCTTTCTCAGGGTATAGGGTTTGACATGGTAATCTCTCAGTCACAGCACAAAGCTTTCCACCACCCCAAATCTCAACCAGAACCCCATTACCTGTGGTCACCACTGCAGGCACTGGCAGAGATTTGGATGAGAAATGACGGACATGCCCATCCTAGTATATTGAAGAGGCGGGTTTCTTAACTTCTCTAACCACGCGGCTTGTCTGTTCATGGTGGCTTAATTTACTAACCTGGGGGTGTCCCCTTGAGTTAGTATTGTCAACCTGGTGGAGTTTCTCTCCATAGATCCACAGATATGTGGATCTACAGTAGAGTCACTGAAGCTGGTACTGTTGGATGGGTTTTGGTCAAAATAAAAATGCATGCATGGGTCAGTGGGTCAGTGCTGATTTCCATGTATTAGCTCTAGAATTGCCACGGTTATCCAAGGAGCAATCAAAGGAACCATAGCTCTTTTTAATGAGCCATTCGCAGTTTCAGGGCACCAGCCATATGTACTTAGACATGCATGGCTTAATCTTTAAGGCTAGCATGTGCTGCTGGCAGGATCAACCAGGTAACCAGCCGCTGTGACTTGGTGCTGAATTTGGAAGGAAGATGGGACCTTCTCTCTCTCTCTCTCTCTCTCTCTCATGAGGACAGGACCAGAGAAACATATTTCGAACTGAGTCCATGGGCTGGCCCCACCTCGCCGAACCGGCACTGTACTGCAACAGAGAGCCACATGTCTCAGCCACACTATAAAGGGTTTACACGCTCCGTCGCCCCCCCCCCCCTCCCAGCGGGGCTTGTGGGGGTCTCAGGATGAGCCCATTAGGACAGGAGGAACCGCAAGCTTGAAGACTGGACATCGCTGCCCAAACCAGAGCTGCCTTCCACTGTGGCTCTCTAATGCTTAAATATATATAAATATATAAATATATATATATATATATATATATATATATATATGTGTGTGTGTGTGTGTGTGTGTGTGTGTGAAACGATTAAATTAATTACTTCAGACATTAATTCCTTGAGATGAAGTCAAGCTTAATGATTCAGCACTCAGCAGGACGAAAGCAGCAATTATTCACAGAGGAATGTTTATCCTGTAAAAGAATTAAATATATTAGGCTACAGTTAACTTTCTGTAAAGACCTATGAGAGGTGAAAGCTGAGTGATGTGGATTCTGTCATGGAGACGGCTGCTGGGATGTGGGATCAGTGTGGTCGTCGAACGGCCATAAGTAATAAGTCCCTACAGATTTCTGGACTGACAGAAGCTACCAATGGCTGGAGTCCAGAAATGCGACGACTGCGTTGACATGGAGAATCACAAAAAGTCCATAAATGCGCTGCTGCTGTAAAATAGCCTTTTTTAAAAATAGCTGAATGCTAAGACTCTCACCAGCACTTTGTTTATATGCATCGTCAGTTTGTTTAACTGCAGAGTTCATTCACTTTTCCCATTCCCAAATATGAGCAAATGCTGGCTGTGAATCTTACTTACGAAGTTAGTGCTGAGTTACCCAGGAACAGAAGCTAAAAATATTGCCGTGTGGGGCAACTCTGCTCTTGTCATGCACTATTTTTGGCACACATGCGTGTTTGCTGTGCCCAACATGGTCTCGCTCATCAGCTGCTGTCACTGCAGTAATGTTGTCCTTGTTCCCCCTTAGATATGCGTGAGGCATGATGATTAAATTTACAATACTGGGCTTGGTGTGGAAAATTCCACAGGCTCCAGGATAAATATGATGAATTCTTTCAGTGCCACAGATACCCATTGCTAAACTTCAAATAATGGTCATCATTTCAGATCTGGGATAAGGATAGCACTCATAATATATTGCATTACGTTTATTTTATTACATTTTATTTTTTTCGCAGAAGCCTTTTTCCCCAAAGTGATGTTAAATTAAGGAGGCAGGGTTAGACAGACCCAGGAGCGACTGGGAGTTAAAGGCCTCGCTGAAGGGTCCAACAGAGTTATCAGCTGCCGTCAAAGGCAGAGCATCCCAACCCATTGATCCACGCACCACCCCCACAATACCTACTTTTGTGATTAAAATCACTTAAAAACACCTTCTATACACACTGATATACACACATTCAGGGTCGCCACTAGAGATTCTGGGCCCCGTGATATAAAATATATATTGGGCCACCAACCCTGACCAACCAACTTCAGAGGCCCTTGGATTTGTCCTAACCATCCATCCATCCATCCATCATCTATACCGCTTTATCCATCTGGGTCGCGGGGAAGCTGGAGCCAATCCCAGCAACATCAGGTTCATCCTAACCATCTCCCTATTTACAGCAACTCTGCACATGCTTAGTGTTTCTTACATAAAGAATTATGTCGTCATGTAAGATATCGGTAAGTTGGCTGAAGGAAATATGATTACGTGCATTTAACTACAAAGGACTGTGGTTTTTTGGTACAGAGGGTCCTAAGTATCAGATACGATGGACTTCATGCAGTGGATGTTGTGTGAAGTCCTTACCTTTTGGTTGCTTAATTTCCTTAACTGGGGCTCACAGACTGATAATTGTCTTTCTTTATTGGATTATTTCCATTGTCATGTGGCCTTATAGTACCAGAAACCAAGTAAATGTTGATTTGTAATGTATTAATGAACTGGCAGCGTCAATGTCCTCGATTTGTGATCTGTGCTCCCTTCATCGCATAATAAAGTAGCATCATTTTGAATGGCTGAATATCTGCTTGGAACTATTTCTGCTTTAATCCCTCTTTTTGGCATTGTAGTCAAGTCAGATGCTTAAACCTCACATGACGGAGACTGAGCCCTGGTAATATGGGATTAAGCCGTACACACTCACATAAGCCAGGGCCAAGAAAAGCAGGCAGGCACAAGGCAAGCGAGAACGCATTTCCCTTTCTGCGTCTTCCTCGTCATCGTAGTCAATGAGCGTAAGAAAGTCACGTTCACTCTGAGCTTGTAGCTATCTGTGTTCCAGATGATAATGAAGTAATTTATCCACTGGCACGGATCCTCGTGGGACAGATTAGGAAGCTGTTTGTGGAGCAATCGCATTTGCATTTCCACAAGAGGCACTTACCCTTTGGTGTTGTGGGTGACCTTTGACTTGTCCACTGAATAAATAGGCCATCCCGATGCCTTGTGAAGTTGCGGCACGTCACGGCGCCTCGCTTTGATTCACGTGCCGTGCCAGGTTCAACCAGCGTTAATGTATGAGCAACAAGCTTTTTTTTATTAATTGTTTGGCTGAGTTGATTTGTTTGGTATTCCAGGCAGTGATAGTTACGAACAGAGGTGAATAGTTCCTGTCCAGAAAGTAAAAATGCAAACCAAGATTTTGTTTCAAACAACCAGTTCAGTATAAAAATTCATGGTCACAGAGTACTCAAGTGGGTGGTTGAAATGAAATCTTGGTCTGTATTTTTACTTTGAAATCAGAGAAGCTGGTCAGTGGTCTCTGGGGCATCTCATTGAATCTGAAAGTCACCCTTTTCAGCTTTTAACTGACGTCACTCAGAAGCTTGATGCCAGGCCGGAGAAACAGGGAAGTTCCATTTAACAGCCTGAGGATGTTGCATGGGAACATGAGAGAGGATTATATTCTTATGGCTGCCCGGGGGAACCAAAAGTCCCCTGGGAAGTTAAATCCAGGAACATTTTGGGGGAGACAATTGTGTCCCAAACATTTGTTCCTCTCCTTAAAAGGATGGCGTCAATTTGAACTTCTCTCGACCTGTGAAAGATAAAATGAAGCCTGGCTTATCTTTATGTGTGGTCACATACTCAGGGGGTCTGGAGAGATGTCTTCTCGCCAGATAAGCATTAAAATACGGTAGTGGCAGGACGCCTAAAGCCGTATGCAATGGAAAACACTCTGGTTTTGTCGAGGTGCAGTGACAGTCAGACTTATGTGGCTTATATGGATGTTCCTGTCTAAACCGTCTGCCTGTCAACAGTCTCCTGTCACATGACCCCCCCCACCCCGCTGACGGCAGCTCTCGTGGTAGACCTGACTCTGATGCAGCAGAATTTCGTCTCTTTCCTGAAAACTGTGCCTGTCACCAAATGCATCCATTGTGAGTTAACAGTTAAGCCTGGCGTGTGGACACAGGATTAATCTCTAACAGAATGAATACATATAGCTTTCTACTGGCCCTTGCACGGGCGTTATGTGTGTAAAAACAGGAACTGCGGCAGTTTAAAAAAAATCTTTTCTTGTTAAATGGCAGTCATTTCCCTTGCACTTTCGTGTACAGTGTGGCCATACACTAATTATCTTACAGTTCCCAGTCATAATCCAGTCAAACTGACACGACTCAAGTATTTTATGGCTTTTACCCTGCCAAGACTAAGTAAATGGTTCACAGTCAGAATTTGTTACAAGAATTATTTAAATAGGAAGTCTCTGTCCTTCCTAGTTAACGTGCAGAATTTCAAGTAGCTAGTGTGATCCTGACAAAGCCAGAAGTATATATATATCATATCAAATATATTTGTTTACTTTTGCTGCAGATGAAAAAGGCACATTCGGCAGATATGAGGAAGAAAAAAAAACCTGCAATTTCCCCTTTTTGCTTCCTGTTTAGCAACGATGGAAATTTACTGGCTTCTTTGCTGAAAACAGCGGCAGTCGAATCCACGGCTGCTGCGTATGACCCCAATCTCTTCCTGTATTTGTTATGGTCAGCATGGGCCCCTTGTACAGTTGATACATATCTTTGCTAATTCAGGCTATGAAATAATTTTGCTTTGTTATGTGTGCCATAAGAACACTGTTCAAAGTAAAATATTTTGACTGTGTATTTATTGTTTTCTTGGTCCCTAGAACATGGCACAGGTCCAATAAATATATGTGTTTAATCCCACTGGTTTTTCATAATGCAATTCAGATCAACAGATGTATCAAAACACTATGACCCTGCACTGTTACAGAGTGCTTATGGAATGGAGATCAGTGGAAGTCTATCAAAACACCAAAGTCTAACGTGTGAGTTAACTATGTATGTTAAGATGATGACATTATGACCATATAACATAAACAGTATTGTGGAAACTACTGTAAAATTATGGGGTGAGAGAAAGAGTACAGTGCAGGCCAGTGTGCGAGACGCATTATTAACGAGACCAAATGAAGGAAGCCTCAACGGCAGAGGAATTGTGCATCCTTAATCGTGCTCAAACGCAGGTTCAGGGGGCTGGGGGGCACTGGCTGGTTCTGGGTTGATGGGTGCTCCCCATCACAGGTAGCCATTTTTGGTGGAGGTGTCTCCAGCTTTAATGGAGAGCCAGAATGGCTGGAAATTGGTGGCTTTAATAACCACCACCTGTGGGTAGCTATAGTTCCCAGAGTCCCATTTGGTGCTAGAATCCCAGCAGCCAGACTCTCATGTGAATTGAATTGAATTGAATCAAAATTTTATTTGCCATTCGCACAGGTACAAAAGTACAGGTGCAATAGAATTCTTGTACAGTTCCCTCAGTCAAGATTTAAAAATCACAACCAAATATGACATATAGGACGTTTCATTCAGGTTTGTACTATGAAATTAAATAAACACATAAAAGTGCTTGGGTGTCAGATAAATAAGGTGCCTTGAATGTCAAGAGGTAGCCGGCGATTGGTCTCTTACAGCCTATGCCTTTGACTGCCACCTGATCTACATTGCGCCCGACCCCCACAGCTCCCCCTACAGGTGCAGGTTCCTCTGGAGGGCGGACCCATGTTATTCCTTCAGTCTATGCCCGTCTGGGCCCATGGGTGGAGACCCGGCTACCAGGCACTCGCTTTTAAGCTCTGTCCTTAGGCCCCAGTCTCCCTAAACTGGGCGGGGTAGCAAGGCGGAGGAGTTTAAGTATCTCAGGGTCTTGTCTACAAGTGAGGGAACATAGCAGTGAGAGGCAGACAGATGGATCGGTGCAGCATCAGCAGTAATATGGACACTGTACCATTCTGCTATGATAGAGACGGTTCATCTACGTTCCTACCCTCATCTATGGTCATGAGCTGTGACCGAAAGAATGAGATGGCAGATATAAGCGGCAGAGATTAGATTCCTCTGCAGGGTGGCTGAGCTCAGTATTGGGGACATTGTGAGGAGCTCAGACATTGGGGAGCAGAGCCACTGCTCCTCCGCATCGAAAGGAGGCAGTGGAGGTGGTTTGGGCATGTCGGATGCCTCCTGGACGGCTCCCTGGGGAGGTGTTTCAGGCATGTCCAACTGGGAGGAGGCCCCGGGGCAGACCCAGGACACGCTGGAGAGATTGTATCTCTTGGCTGGACTGGGAACACCTTGGTATTCCCCCAGAAGAGCTGGAGGAGGCGGATGGTCAGGGGGAGGGAGGTCTGGGCGTCCCGGCTTAGACTGCTGCCCCCACGACCCGACGTCTGATAAGCAGTGGAAAATGGATGGATGGATGGATGGATGGATGACATTGCTGGGGGGAGGGGGTGTGATTTAAGAGTCTGAATCCATGGTAAACAGTGAAATCTTTTTGAAAACATTATCAGGACTCTTCTTTTGAATACTGGTCACTATGCTTGAAATTTATAAAGCTGTGAGAGAACATCATCTGACAGGATCCGATGCAAGAGCCCTACAAAGAAAAATCGATACAATTAAGCCAGGGAAGAATTAAACCTTAAAAAAATGACATATATGACCTGGGAGCAACTAGCACTGCATGCATGCTTTGTTGCTGAGTATCAGCAATGCAGCCAGCAGTAAAAAGCTACCACTTTTCCATTTATTTCATAAACTGCAGATTTTTTTTTATTCTTGTTAAGCACTGCATAGTTGAGTGAACAACTATAAATGGAAATATAAGTCAAATAAAACAAGTTTCCTTTTTAACATGGAAAGAGTATGTAACAATGCATGTCTGACATCCTATTAACTGGTTGTGTGGTGATGGCACAGTGGAATTGTAGGCTTTAAATGCACTAGTTAACTGTTTCATCCCATGAAACAGAGCAGTATTTAATGTCCCTTGTAGAAAGAAAACCTTGATTTCCCCTGCTGTTATAACTGCTAGAGGAGGTTATTTCAATGAATCAAAGATATGACATTTTCTTGCTAATAAATGTACTCAAATGGTGAACATACTGTACATTTTTTTGCTAGCAAAGAATATTGAGTGTATGTTTAGTAAATGTTAAGTGAGTGATGTGCCAAAGTAGAAAATCTCAGTGTGTGCAAAAAAAACGTTTCACTAATAGTGTGTATAAAACAGTAGTTTAAAAATATGTTAAATTGACACTTTCTCTGTTCAGGGATGCATTAAATCACAGAATATAACAACATATAGTAACTGTAAAACTGTACAAGTCAGAGTGAATACATTAAGCCATTAACCCATTAACCCACTGACATGCACACCTGTATCTTCCCAGTAGATAATATATCTAAATAGTACTTGCTATATAAGCATAGTAGAGGGTCACTTTGCATGAGTAATTTTTTCTAACTTTTTCTAACAAGTTTTGACCTTTTGTTGTAACACTGCAAATATACACACTGGGGAAAAGGTCAAGGTCATTTCAAGTGAAAACAAGATAGCACGCTGAATATCTGCTGCAGTTAGTTTGTGAATTGCTTCACGTGTGTTAATAAAGATTTCACATAAATACCATGGTCCTGCTAATTGCTAGCCTGTACCAGCATTGGCTACTATTGCAGCTTGTATGAATGGAAGTGAGAGTTGGTTTGTGGCAGGGGAAGGTAGGGTCATGGGAAGACTTGACTTTAAAGAGGCACCAATCTGTCAGGTAGCAGACTGTGGGCAGGAAAGTGTCAGAGCTTGGCACCAAGTGTCTGCTGAATAAATAAATGTAATGTAATGTAGGTCTGGTTTCCTTTACACCCCGAATGACAGACCAGAGGAAAGTAAATCATTGAAGGGGAGGCTCTGTTATCGTTCAATTGTAGCTTTTTTTTTTAAATTCTTGCCAAATAGTACCATAGGGCACATTCAACAGAAGTCAATGGCCAGGATTTATAATATTAGGTCAGGCGGACTGCCAGGTCTATAAAGTACTCGAGAGCCACTCCGATCTTATATCTTTGCCAGTTGTCATCACTTTTCAGAGGGGTCATCTCAATGGATAGATGGATGTTAGGAGATAATTATTATTAATTTAACACATAGCCAGTCGCGGTGTACACAGAGGAATGGCAGAAGTTCTTTGATACAGTACAGTGAGTTTCTCAAAGAGCAGATGAATTTCATGGGGTTTAATTTTTCTTTTTTTTTTTTTTCTTTTTTTTTTTAGATAGCTTTGCTAGCAACATTGTCCTTGCAGTAGAAACATCATATGGTATAAGGTAATGTGATACCAAACTAGATGTGTTGTTAGAGTGGCAGATTAGGGTTAGTGTTTACTGTTTACTACAAATTAAAGTCAGATCAGATATCATACTGGCAAGGAGAAGCAAGAAGGTGAGTTACCAGAAAGGAGTGAGCAGTTTAAAACAAGGGTTTACTTTAATTCCATCCCTCCATCCATTTCAATGACAATATACAGTAGGCCATACATCACAGTACATGCTGGCTCAGTAATTTAGATTGTTTTTAAAACCTGAAATTTCTAGTATCCCTCATTTGGGTTAAAGATCTCTCCACGTCAGATCAGATATCATACTGGTAACTAAAAGCAACTAAATAATAAAGAGTTTTGTAAGATTCAGCACAATGAAGTCAGTGCCTGAGTGTGACATTAAGACATGCTGTAATACAACTGTCACCCTGGCAAAGACAGTTACAATGTGATTACATGTTTGGTTCAATAAGAAGTCACCAGTTCGCACATTAAGTTAAGAAAATTCCTAAGCTGAGAATAAGCTATATACAGGACTGTTTACTTAAAGTTATACCATGAGCTTTTGATTTATGAGTCAGATAATCAGGTGCCCTGAATGACTAAACTCGATGACATAAAATCATACCAGAGAGTGTGAGTGTGTGTGATTTCTGCAATTAATTGGTATCCTGTGCAGGGTGTCTCATGCCTGGTGTTTTGTACTTCCTGGCTCAGGTTCCACACTTTGACAGGAGATGAATGGATCAGTGAATGTGTCGTGTCTATGTACTCATAATCGTCCCCCGAACCCCTCCAGACAGACAGGGGCAACATAAAGCCCCAGGGGGGGGAGTCAGGACAATTCCAAGGGCTCCTGAATGACAGGGGCCCTAAAAAGCTATTTGGAACATCAATGAATTGGTCTTTGTGGGGGCCCAGAATCTCTAGCGGTGCCCCACCCAGTAGGAATGAAATGTTACAGCACTGGGTGAACCTGACCACCATATAGTGACAATAGCTTTTACTCGAATGAGTCACTCAAATACAGCCAAGAAAATGTGCTTCTGAGACATGAAAGCAGCAAGACCACTGGGCTGATGTCACCCATGCACTCGTCTGTCCAGCTCATCGCCTTCATTTGGCCACCTTGCATTCCTCTGCTACCCTACAATCCATCACCCAGGCAACATGCCCACAAGGACATGTAAAGTGCCCCATAAGGCCAACCACGTTTCAACAGAATGTTTTTCGATATGCTACTTTGCAGAATATTTTGTTAATTAAACTAATCATCTGCACCACATTTTAACTGACTAATCTGCAGCTGCTCACTTTTTTTTTTTCACTGGGCTTATTTTATCTCGTTTGAAACATACAAATATGTAAATCCTGCAGATGCGGCTGTACCCACTCAGATCCATGGTGAGGTGACCGTGCACTGTGCTCGTGAGACACGGAGGTTAGGGACTTAAAGGCATTATCACCCCCTTCAGAAATATCTTGTATCATTTTTCTGCTGAACTGGTGCATTTATCCAAAGAGACCTAAAATATTACCGGCTGTATTAACCGGTAATATTTTAGGCCTCTTTGGATAAATGCACCAGTTCAGTAGAAAAATGTAATGTAGCTGTCAGTAAGGACTCGACCCCAATACCTACCACTCTGTCGCAACCATTATAACAATCAGCATTTTTTCGCATGACCTCAGCCCAGGACGATATTTGTTTGATTAATGGATTATGAATATTACATGTTCTGATCCACTGCCAAGTTGCATGTTTTACATTTGAAACTTGAAATCAAGCAGGTGGAAGTTGTCATTTTCATCTATTTCATTTGGTGTCCTGCTTGATTGATTTTATGCATCAATGGGCCTAGAACTAACTAGAGCCATATATTATAATAGTATCCCCTGCCACCACGTCTTTTTATTCATTTACCAGATGCATATATCCAAAGCGACATTGAGGACGCGGGGTCAGCCAGGCCCTGGAGCAGTTCAGGTTAAGGACCTTGCTTAAGGATCCAACAGTGATATCACTCTGCCTACCCTGAGATATGAACCAGTGACATTCTGATCACGAGGACAGAACACTACCTCACACAGTCACACACTGCCCTTATTCCTGCTCATATATTTGTATCTTTATACATATTTGCCCTTAAATATTCACCAACACTCAGATATTACATTCAGTATTGGATCTTCTTAAATATTTGGTAACGCTTTACATTAAGTGCACCTTCATAACACTTTTAAATCGCATTCATGAAACATTCAGTACACCTTCATAATGAATTCATTAAGTATTCATAAAACATTCATAAACATCATGTGTGTATACCTAAACACCCATTAACAGCTGTAATATACATTAATAACAAACATTATAATTGTATAATCATGTAATGTTTGTTATTAATGTATATTAAAGCTGTTAAGGGATGTTAAGGTGTACTTGCATGCTGCTTATGAATGTTCTGTGAATGCATTATGAATGCACTATGAAGGTGCACTAAATGTAAAGCGTTACTAAATATTTAATATTTTGATGAAAGAAAAAAACATATACAACCTGTACATAAAAACATGTGCTCTGAAAGCAGAGTAGGTGACAGGGGGGAAAGTTGTGGTTTTCTGTTTCTACCGAAACACAGCTGGGATAACATGACATTTTAAGAGTGAAGATAATTATTTGCCACGTGCAACTGGTGCATTCTTAGTCGTTTCACCATCACCTTTGCTACTAATGTAGCTTAAATAACAAAAAATTGCAAAATAAAGAAAAAAATATTACACTAAAATTGCATGTGATCCTGCCTGAATTGCAACAGCTGCTGAAAAAAATGTGCTGTGATTTTTATAACGTGGCTGTCCTCACGTCATCACACGTCATTAGCGATGGCTTTGTCTGGTGTTGCCAAAATCTAGTGTATCTGATCATGTCTGCTGGGAAAAAAAAGCAAACCAGGTTCATTGCCCTCTCACACATACTGAACATACTGAACATTCGACCCAAAATTTTCCCAGGTGCGTGACCTGCCTTTGACTCACCTGTCTGGGCACGGCCGCGCAGCAGCAAATCCCGAGCAGGTGAATCATGAGCGGATTCAAAGCAGGATTCAAATAGTGAAGGACGTGGCGGATTGCTGTGGTACACGCATGTTGCTTTTTCCACCCTCAGTTGCAGGAGATTGTTTGCAGTTTGCATATAAGAAGCAAAGAAACAGGCAAATAATCACTGACTATATTTACGTTTACACAAAGAGTGCCCAGCGCGATCCCAGTACAATGCAGGATCTACCCTTTTCCCCTTATATATGGAGATCAAAGCAGCAGTGAAATACCTTAGTAATTCTGGAAAAACAACGCAGTTAATGTATGTGAATTTATTTTCCGGGTTAGCTTCTTTACAAACTAGGATTTACTGGAAGGTTCTGAATATTGATTTATGTTCTTCATCTACAATGCTTACTGGCAACAGAGAAAGAAGCTGAATTAAAATAGGCATCACATGATGACACCATGAGCCTTGTGATCAGTAAATACAATTTGCTCCTTCTCTTGTAGGACTAAATACCTCCCAGCACTGGACACTTCATTCAGGATGGGCTGAAGCCACCAGCGGTTGTGACCCATGAATTATGAGATTATGTAATGTTATCTTACTTGACGACAGTGGGCTGGCGCCCTTTGGCAGTGATAACTTATTCAGTAATTTAGTCTGTCTGAAGGCTGTAACCATGTGTTACGTCATGCTTTACACACATTCGAATGAAAGAAATCTTAAGCTCTACACTATTACACACCTTTAGAGAATAACTAAGTGCTCTGTACACTGGAATATTTAATATTTAATCGGTTGTATGTCTTGTCACTGTTTGGATGGTATTTTTTAATTTCACTTGTGCAAAAGTGAAAGTTGCAGCAGCCCCCCATACATCATGATAGTGATTTGGCGACGCTGAAGATCTCCAGTGCTTCAGTGCAGGGCACCTGTCCTTGGTACTGTGTCACAGCCTCACCATGCAAATCAGGAGACAGAGATTAATGCTATGGTCCCCGTGCATAGAACAAAGCGTCTCACCTGTACAATCCCACAAATATTTGCATCAAGAACCACTATTATAACCACTATAATGCCAATGGGAGTTGTAATAGTGTCTCACGACATTGAGTGTTTCCATTGAATCAGGAAGGCCGTCGTAGGTCATATTAGGGTTTCTTGGTAATGTTGGTGTCATCTACCACCTTCTCATTCACTCCAGATTGTGCCGTTATTTACTGATCCAGCCTTATGTAGATATTATGTGTTGGTACTCATTTGTTTCTGAAGGATTCTTACTCATTTTGATTTGAGTTTATGTTCGTATGCAGATCTGAGACTGCAGAAAGCAATGTTGTAGATTAAAGAATCGCAGAGAAATGTTGGCACAGGTCTTCAGTCCTCTCAAGTAAACATTATGCAAGCAAACAGGAAAGGATCTTGCTTGTTTAAAGTTTACATTTTGACATGTCCTTACAGGGCCCTGTATGGTATGACTGCGTAGCAGGTCGTGCCCACAAAAAAAAAATACAAACATTCACCTTGCGCCCACATACAAATCTATAAACACAAAGTGGTTAGCCGTTTATAAAAGCAATGGAGTACCACAAGGGTCAATTCTAGGGCAAAACATATTTAACTGCGTGTTAAATAGCTTTGATCACTTTAATTCAGTTCTTTATTTGATTTTCCTGTTAAAAAAAACCCATACCTGTGCTCCTGTAGACATTGATGAGTATCTTCTTCTGAAATCATCAAACAACTTGTTCTATTGAATATAACTGAACATGTGTGAGGTTTAAATCCCACCTCCACTGTGTGAGTGCATGTTTTCCCTGGGTCATTGAGGTTTCCTTCAGGCACTCTGATTTTTGTGTCATACCTTTTCAGGCCCCCCAAGACGCTGTCCAGGATAAAAAGATAGAAGGATGATGTAGACCTCTTTAACTGGAGTATATTTTAGATTAGAAATTTGTAGTTATGACTGCTGAATTAATAGTCAATAACAGAAAAGAGAACATCGCTTTCTGAATCCAAATTCAGTCCTATGACAGTGCTGACATTACCTAAAAGTTCATTCAGTCTACTAGCCTCCTGAACCTTGTTTCAAGCATATTTCCATTCATCCATCCATATTCTACCCACTTACTGTACAGTTGTGGTGTGTTTGTATTAAGACAGAATGAAATCCTGTGAATTAGAAAGTTACTGTTGTTATTTATTTCAGAGAGATGCTTGTCATACTGTAATTGCTATTGATGTGTCTTATCACTGCTACTTAAGCATGTTCCCTGAAGGGTTGCTGCCACAAGAATATATGTTGAAATAAAAGTTATGCAAGTTGTAGGATTAGCCCCACTGTGCATGCCAATGATCATCTGGAAAATCCACTTATATTTATAAGGTGTGGACACAAGGCAATAGACTGGGAACAAGAGTGTAAAAAATTTATGCCAAGTCAAGTGATCGCTTAGGAAATAAAAGGTTTCACCTGGTCATTGATTTGGATACATATTTTAAGGGTGAGTTAGTCTCTGAGATATGAATAAAAACACTTCTACTATAAATGAAGTATACATTTTTGAACTATATTAATTTTGATGGTAGAAATGGCTGGAATGATTTCTTTGGATGTGGTATCTAAACAAAATTCTTAACTTGTAGTTGTACTGTCTTACTTCATGAAGCATGAGGTCAGTACTTCACCCTTTCAGCTTTTCAAACTGAACAGCACTGCTCACTTCGAAAATAATACTTAAACTAGATACATTTACCACAATAATTGAGAATTATCTAGAATAATTGCTATTCATTACTCTTCTGGAGTATATTAGGTATATTATGTTCTATGTACTATATGCTCTGCACTGAGCTGAGTATATGCACCTTTTTGAGCACTTCATTACTATTCACTGTACTCTATATATTCTGTATATAATTATTATTATGAAGTAAACTAGCTACATTTAAACGCACATGCATGTATTTGTTTGCAGTTTTTACTCGTAATGTTTATGTGTTTGTGGTAGATTCGCGGGTACTTTTCCATAGCTCTTATCATATCTTTCGTATTGGCAGTCAACGAGTTATTTGCGTGTGAACGGGAAATAAAGCGAGCGACGTCAATTTGAATCTGCCACTTTAAGAAGACGGATCCTACTCCGCTGGAGGCTGGCCGGTGTTTTTCCACTCATGCTGATGTCTAATGGTCACCCATTTTAAGAGACAAAGGTCAGAAAGAAAGCCTTATAAATTAAATTTACTGCCTAAATTCTGTTATTCAGCGCCCAGACATCGTACAATAGACAAGTGACAGCTTTCTTCCAAAGGAATAAAAGGAAACCCGTTACAGGTAACAAAAGATCAACTGCACATGAATGTAATTACAATTTCACTAAAAACAAAAAAGTATGTATTTCTATATACACTTTTTAAATTTATTTACTTTTTACTTAGCTTATATTTCTGCGACAAACTTAATTTTCTTACCATGCCTCTACATATTAGGAAGGCTTATTCGTTTTAGTGTACCATTCATTTAGTTAAGAGGCGGTAATATTGCATTATTAGTTGGCTATTTTATTATATTTTTTATTATTACTAAAGTATACTCTAAAAGTGGTACCTTTACTGTCATAACTGGACCGTTTTCCTCTTCTTAACTGAACTATATCGCGTTGTTTGCAATAAGGAAGCAAATGCTAGGTATGAACTAAAGGGAAGGTCTCCAGATATCAGCGGCTGTGGATGCGCCGCCACGGTCGTTAATGTGTTGTGTATCGTGTGCGAAACTTCATAAATAGGAAGCATATCTGACCACATATGTCACTTTGCAATGTTTGACTACCAGATAAACTTAAGCTGAAGTTGCATAGACGCGCGATGAGTGAGATGTTTACACGGCGGCGTGGAAACAGGTCTTTTAAACGATGCCCCGAAAACACATGTACAGTATGTAATAACAATATATCGACTCTGTACGTGAAGCTCAATGCATTGATTTTTGCCCAGGTTTCTTTACCTAAGTTCATTTTAAATAACGTTAACTGAGGTGAGCGTTCCTTATCTCAAAAGCGGCCAGAAAAATAACTATACACGCGAGGAAGTGATGTTTTACAAACAGGGCCAGAATAAATTAAGGGGAATTAATGTATAAGCAGAAACGCACAGAAAAACAGGAAATTGATTTCTTTCTGTATATTATTGCAGTACCCTATCTGTGCAGCCTATGCTGTATGCAGCAATGTTGTGTAGCGGGCTTTGAAGCAATAACTGGTTGTTCTTCATATTTAGTTGAAAAAAAACGACTCGTACAAGTGCGGATGTACGTGATGTTTAAGATGGTGCATTTTTTTTCTTCTTACAAAGTACTCCATTGCACATTCTGCGCTGCCAAACATGTGAATAGTGTCCACACGAAAATGCGCTTTTTCAAGCCCACGTTGATTTTCGAAGACTTGAATTACAACAAATGCATTGTTGGTAACTCGTCTTAGGTAATAAATGCATCCAGCCCTGGCACCTACACGCATTACCGTACCATATATGATCCGCTGGTCATTTAAGCAAAGACATTGACATGTTTATGGTGCTCCAGAATAATAGCCGTGTTTTCTATACATTCACTGGGCAACAGTGTTTCGGATACCGTGACATTGACGGGACTTGTAGCGTTGACAGGGAAGAGATGGATAAATGAGCAGATAACAATGGGAAGTTTTAAAAAAACATACACACTCCCACAAAAAAAGGACAAGTAAGATTGATTAATATAATTAAAAGGTGAGCTGTAAGTTTTGTACGAACTAATGTGGCGGCTATTCATTGACATTTTGGAATAAATAAGATAAATTATCGTCTGTCTAGTAGAACTGTTTCCACTCTTAGTTAATGTGATGTTTTTGTTTAATGGTAAAGACCGAGTTTTTAAAATCTTGAATACGGGTATTGAACTATATATGCGACAAGCGATAGTTTCATTATCGATCGTTTCCCATTGAACACGATGCTGTCGGTAAGTACTACGTTTTGTTTTAAAATATGGGTTTGCCAATTGGTCTGACGATTTTGAATACTTGCGACGCTTTTTCCTGTTAAGTGTTCATCACTTTTAATGTGTATCTTAAAGTATTACCTAAAATCGAAAGTTAGACGCGTGGCAGACGCGAAATTAACATTCAAATGCTTGTCATGCGTCGACATTTATTTGACGGGTACACAGAATAAGGAAAAGGTTTTAATTTTCTTACGGATGTCGATGTCTGCCGTGTGTGTCATCAAATGCACCTCAGTGATCAAAGCGGACTGTTGCTATCAGTGAGATATAATTAGTGCTCATTCTCAGGGGACACAGCAACATAAAAAATGTGACTTGGTAATACTGCTCGAGTTCACAGATACATATGTTGCCTTTACGAAGAATGAATTATATTGTACCGTCTTCTGACAGCATCTAGAGACGTGGAGCTTTGCATTCAGTCTGTTCGGGCAGATACACGAATTCCAAGCACTTTCCTCTTTCCAAATCAAGCAGCATTAATCCACAGGCTGGTTATGTAATACCCAGAGCCTGTTACAGGAAAAGGAAGGGAAACTCTGCCTTTGGTCCGACATAGGCACAAGCATGTGAGATCTTATAAACCACTATATCAATACAAGAGCGCAAGCTCCGCCCCCATCTCTTTCCGCGTTCAAGCGGACAGCTCATTTCACATATGAACTACCTGTTGTTATGCCTGATGTTTACTTAATGATAATGTTAGGGTCTTGTTTGTTTGGATTTGGTCTTTTTTGGGCCTGGCAGATTTTCTAGAGGAAATTGACTTTTTGTAACGCAGATCCTGGCGTTGCTTCCTGTGTTCTGCAGTGCAGGCTTGTAAACAAATATAAGTGAAACCGAACGTATCCGAAGCAAAGCCCCTTGCTGAGCATGACGGTTTGCCACAGTGCGGGTTAATGGCCTTGAGATTTCTTATGAATTAGCAGGTAGTCGGTTGGATGGCAGGGTGTCAGTACGCAAGAGTCTATAAGGATGCCGTTTTGCCAGTTGGCTGGCTGGCTATTGATTTTATTGGACCACAAAATCCACTTCTGTCATTGAAAATTAGGCAAAACAAAACAGGCTTTTAAGACAGATAAGTTGTCAGTTGTTTTTCCTTCCCAAGATGGAATTGGCTGAAAACATTAAACATAAAATGCGAACTGTTTTATGATCTTTCTTGCAGGCTTTTCCTGCTTTAGAGCTTTGTGGTGGCGTTTTTTTTTCGCAGCCTTTTTAGATAATGGATCGTTATTAATTGTTATTGCAGCGGCATTCGCGAGACCGCGCGTTCTAGATTTTGAGCCTATAAGATTAATACCGTTCATCAGAGTGACGTTTCTGCGTATAAAATAGACCCGATGAATAATGTTTTATAGATAATGTAACGCGGTAGCAATGTGTAATGTGATAGTAACGTGGTAGCAAGTTGTGCATTTTCATTGTGGCCCGGTTAGCCTGAGCACAGCGCCCATTCGTGTGGGATTAGGCAGCCGCACAAAGGTCAGAAAGGATGAAACACTGCTTATGCCTTTAATCACCTCAGTGGTTTCCTGGGAATTTACTGTCCACGTGCACAATGTCAGCCTGCACTGCCTGCAGAGTTACTGCTGTCAGTCGAATTGTTAGGACAATAAAGAGTAAATGCTCAAAGTGATGGTTGGAAAGGCCACAGGTACAAACACCTCTCAGCTAGGAGGTACAATAACATGCCTTTAGGACAGTGTTTCCCAATTGGGTCCTCGGGGACCCCCAGACAGTCCCGTGTTTTTGCTACCGGGAGCTGGGAGGGAGCAAAAACATGGAGCGTCTGTGGGTTCCTGGGGACCAGGTTGAGAAACACTGCTTTAGGAAGATATCTCTTTGGATACCAGTATGTGCCAAAGAATTTAACAAAATAAAAATGTCAGATAATGCATCGTGTCTTACTGGGACACCTAAATGAGGTGAAATATATTAGACAGTTTGAATATAGTGTGATATAAACTTTTATTTAAATACAAGGCATTCTAGAACAAGTACATAATTAGAAAGTGACTAGCTCAACAGGCTGAAATGTCTTGATATCACTTTGCAGATAAACATTGGGAGTTCCTGTAATTGGGACATTAGCAGGTTGATAACATGAAACGGTGGCGATAACCAGGGGGGAGTGATTGGACACGGGAGGAGCGTTACCTGGGGAGGGCATAAGGTGCCGAGTACATTTTCTTACTTGCTGCCCTTCTGTCACCTTCGCGGAGGCTTTGACCGAAGCAGAAGCCCGCTGACGAATCCCCGCTTGACCCGCTCTGCACGTGGACCCGTGTCTACGTGCGTCGAGCGCCCTCGAGCTTCCTAAAATATCCCCCCCTGCAGAGCCCTGCATGCTGCACGGCATTACGGAACGCAGAAGGGTTTGCTTTCGCAATAAATGTCTTGGGGGTGGCTGTGTCATGTTTGGTGCTGCTTTCGAGCAGCTTGTAGCAGGTAAGCTTAGATGCTGACTCTCTTTGGAATCACCAAATCAAACGAGGGTAGAAAGGATTGCATTTTCAAGACCTTCGATTGATGTACACAGTCCAAAAATAGGGCCATTATGTAAGTGCTCGGTGACTCACGTCTACCCCAAGGACCAAGACACAAAGTGGGCATGTATTCGACTTGCCTGACAATTCCTTTTTGTGGTTAGAAGTCTTTTACACCCAACTCCGCAGCCCAGGCTGAAGGTAAAGAGGAATAATACTACTGGTATCAACAGCATCTTAAGTATACTGGACAAGGTGAGGAACTTTTAGGACAAACTGTTAAGCAGTAAATAACTTAAATCAGTATAAATTAATCAGGCAGAAATTCGGGCCTAAACATTTCACCATATTGCCAAGCTGTGAGTCTTACATCTATTTACCTATGACAGTCACTCTTAGTTATTTTGAAATCAGTATGCGTCGTTATCATGATATTCTTATTTTTTTATGTGGAATTTTTTTGTTCAGGATGTGTTCACACATCTGAGTAATGGTGACAATGTGATGTGCTTTCAGTTTTTATTTTTTTTTAAACCGGGGCTGCGATAAAGTGAGGTACCAAAACATTTTTTGAATGCCAGCGAGCTCAGAGCTGGCTCTGAGGGCAGCTTGGGTACAGCCTGCTTTCCGAACTGGTCATGTTCGCGATCGCACTCGGTGTCAAGGGCTTGAGTTACACGCGCACACGATACGTGCAAAGTGAAAGACTCTGCCAGCACCCTTGTGGAAGTGGAAATTTACAGAGCGGCAGACGGATTAAAACCGCGTCGTTCTCAAGTCAACGGCTGTGCCCAATCTTCAGATAGCATTTAATTGTCTTTAGCCGGGGGGTGGGGTGGTGGGGGGGGGCAGGGATAGGCGGGTCTTGCTGTCAGCTTCGTTTTATCGTGAGTCGAGGTTGAGGCTTTCAGTACAGAGGCATGATAACAGCTGAGAGGGGAAGACATCCCAACCTGCCACAGCCATGAAGGAGCTGTAAGTCACCTTTGTGTGAAAGCGTCAGTGTGAGAATGTAATTGTCCAATAGGCCAGTTTAATAGGGTTACCTGTCCATTATACACGCTGAGTTCTAATCACAGTTATAAAGATCTTCGGATCAGGGTGACTGCTTTGTTTAATGAATTTCTTTTATTAATTTACTTACGCTTAATCTTGTTGTATGCTTGCACCTGTTTTGACAGTTTTTTTTTTTCCGCTTGGTTTAACAGTTTAAAGTTTTCACGTGAATATTTCGCAATGGCCAGGAGCTTTAGCCTTGTTGTCAGGCTTTCTGCGAAAGGAGTGAGTGTATTTACACATGCAGAGTGTGTGAGGTTGCGATTGTGTATCAGTAGGTGCCTTCCTATGTATTTATGTATAGGGGGGGTCATGTATATCCTATGTATGGGGGGGGGGGGTCATCCCACTGAAGAGAGAAAAAAAGAGCAGGGACAGAAGAGGAGAAAGAGGAAGTGCAACAGGCTCACATCAAAAACTCCACAGCAATGGGCAGGTTTTCACCCATAGGACCAGCATCTCTCAATTTATTAGCATGACAAAGGACACAATCATTCTGGATATGCCTGAATGCAATTTTCATTAACTTTGCAATGATGTATTAACAAAAGCGTCAGGAATGTAATAAAAGCAGCAGGACTCCTCAAAATGCCAAAATAAAAAATAGCAAAAAAAAAATTAAATAGAATAAAATAAATAAAGAAATGTAATCTCCGTTGAAGAAAAACAGAATTCTGCTCATACGCCTGGCAGCGCTGGGTCAACAGGGTTTCCCGATTCGATCACTAGACATCATGGTGACTGAACTGCGCAATTAATAAAGAAAACGCACAAAATGCTAATGTCTCATTTCAATGTAATTATCCAGAGCTTGGAGCTCAGTGGAACAAGGCCCAGGACGGTGCTGTCACCCAGAGAGAAGCATGGGGAAAGGGGCGGGGGCTGGTGTGTGTGTGTGTGTGTGTGTGTGTGTAGTGGGGGTGCCTTGAAGGAGGGACTGTAACCAAGCTACGGTCACTGAGAATGGCATCAGACACCTCAGCCCCACCACCTAAACTGTCTCCCATTATCTGTGCTTCCTCAGGTAAGGTGACACCGTTTGGCGGCAGAGCAAAACATAATCCCTTCGCTTAATCCTGTTTCAGGTGAATACAGCCTGTGTGCACAACGGTTTTCGCTCGACAAAGGTGACAGGCTGCAGGGTGGGAACAAGCCTTCGGACCCTGGGCGGGCAGAAAGGCGACATTAACACCCCAGCCAAGAGGGGCGACACGACTACCGGCAGTGCGAGCTGAGGAGGAATGCTCTCCATTGAGGTCAGTGTTTCTGGCAGAGAGAGAGAGAGAGAGAGAGAGAGATAGAGTGGGGGCTGGGGTGGGGGGAAGACTGCTCTAACAGCTGAAACTTCAGAGGAAGAAAACAAAACATAGCCAGAGGGAGGGCCGGCTGCCTGTCCCTGGGCTTTCCTGCTGGAGAGAGTGAGGGAGCAAGGGAGGGGAGCCAAGCTTGGGCTGCTGAAACACATGTACATGTACTCACACACACACACTCACACACACACACTCACACACACGCACACACGCAAATATGCATACAACACATTCAGTGTGGAAACATATTTAAATGTACATACGACATGCATCACACAGGCTTGGCACACATACACACACACACACACACCCCCTATTACAAGGGGACACACAGCCCTATAGCAGCCCACCCTCCACCCCCTACTGCTCTTCTGTGTCATTAAGATATTATCAATTAATAATCCCAGCAATGTAATAAATAATAAACACCACAGTAAGTCATCTTCAAAGTGCCGTCCCTCCCAGGTGAGGAGGTGGGGTGTTTTCGGAATTATCGAGGCCAGTTCATTACTCACTCCTGTGCGTTGATGGGATTAATAATGTAAGACAAACAAGCTTGCGGCGACCGAGGCACGCGCCCCCAGCCTGCGCCACCTCCTCCTCTCTCATCCGCCGGCACGCTCACGCCATCCTGCCTGCACAACCCCCGGCGCCGATTCCCAGAGCACTTTATGCTGTTGACAGGAAGCGGCAGAAACAGGGTGGTTTTGCTGACACTCTCAGAGGCTGCACCCCCTGCCTGTCCCTCACCTCCTGAAAGCTCCCAGTGTCTGACCACACGGGCAGGTGAGCAGCAAGGCTTTTAGGGACAAAGGTGGGTGGCACATTTCATTGGATGGGCAGCGTCAAGACGGCAGGTAAAACAGGCCTGCACAGGCTCGACATGCCAAGCGCACATACGGGGATGTGGCACAAAACTCACACTGCATACACACTGCATACACACTGCATACACACTGCATACACACTTGCAGAAGTACCCATACGCAAACACTACCATGCAAATGCAGAGCGTATACACGCGATCACGCAAAAATCACACACGGTCACATGAGCCTGATCTGCTGCCAACGGATGGCCAAGCAACACGCAAAGGGGGCAGACAGAATTACAAACCAGGAGAGCAAGCAGGAGTGTGCTTTATTTAAAGCCGCACAGCCGTGCCCAGCAGACACCAGAATTAACCTGTACTCCTGAAAGCAGTGACCTACATAAGCACACACACAGCCGAGCGGCCATAAGGCTGTCACAGAGGCAGTCTTTCATTATACAGCAATCAGTATGGTGCTATGACAACAAAGCCAACCAGCCCCCCCCTTGCTTATGTCTGCTGAAACACACCCCCACATAAGGAGCCCACTGATTTGCCTTGAGGAAGAAGTTTTTTTTTTTTTTAATTAAACAAGGTAACGAATAAAAAGCAGTCTGAAAAAAAGGAAAAACTATTTATGTATTGTCAACTTTCTACAAAGCTTATTTTGGCAGAGGCCACTGATGAATGTGTTTCCCTTCGCTCCCCTTCAGGAAAAGAAAATAGCCCCAACTTTGCAATTTGCAGAACCAAATAAATCAATGCAATGTGCAATGGCTACAAATAATTCAACCAGGGGAAAATTTATATGTTTAATTACACACTGCAGGTGCTGGACTTGTTTTCCTCATTACTGTAAGATATATGAAACACGGTTAATAGCATGTAGCACATCGGGACAAAGAGAGGACTAAGCAATTGGCTGCGTGTTTCTTACTGGACACGCTCTATGAGTCATTTTAACCTGGCTGTGTATTCCGCTTGCTTCTCCCAAAGTCTACCAGTACGTACCTTAAAAATGTGAGGAATTCCTGCCGAACGTTGATCCCTATCCTTTGCAAATCTACAGGATGGCGTGTTGAGCGCTCATCGCTTGGCTGCATGTTTGCTAAGCGCGCTGCCATTTCACTGCTAGGCCCTGGATTGGTATCAAACCTGCGAGCCCCTCGCATGGGTCCGGCGTCGAGGAGACCAAATGAACACGAGGCTCTCTGAGGATTTGCTGACTGGCACAGGTAATCAGAGACTCCCCCCCGCCTCTCTGTAGGCCAGTTAACCTCCATGCCCCTGTGACAGGCCTAGGAGTGCTTAAACATCGTCCCAGTTAGGTCCGACTTTCATGCCAGGCCAGCTGCTCCGTGCGGGTGGAGCCCCAGTGTAGGAGTTGGCGGGGCCCGTCCAGGATTGTTGCTGGGCCAGCAAAACAGCTTGGAGGGTCCAGTAAATAGGTTCTGGTCCCAGGAATAAGACCCAGATTTACACCACCTGAGTACAGAGTCATCAGCTACCTGGCCGCAGTCACTCATTTGTCCTCACCCCCATTCAAACCTGGCCCATCAAAGCACAAGTCATGAGAGTCACCATCAGCCCCCCCCCCCCCCACCAATATTAACAGACACCCACAGAAGGAAAAAAGATAAAGGTTGGAGCTGAACACTTGTCTCTCAGACAGTGTCAATCAAACATCTGGAATATCTTCCTCCAAAAGGAACCAGATGAGCATGTTTTTCTGTCTGTTACACAAATTAAGTGTAGCCGTCCTGCAGTGGGGCACCTCTTTTCTCATTATCACAACACTGGACCAGACCAGAAGACACAAAACTTACCTGTCAGTACGACATCCAGCACGATGGCTGTTCTTTACAACAAGCCACGGGTTCGAGGGCTGCCTTTAACAGTATGGTCGAACATGTTCAGAAAACAGTGGTAGCTGGTTTATTCATATGAGATAAAGAATTCCCTAAATGATGTTTGTCAGTCACGGTGAAGGAGCTAAAAAGGGACAAAACCAGATAGCAGTCAGCCATTACTGAGAAGAGCACATGGGAAGCACTGATGGCCATGCTGACCACTCTCTATCCAGCCGCCACAATTCTCCTCTCCTTTCCCCAATACTCATTCCAGCACTGATGTGAATTTTCCATCAATGTAATTAGTTTCTATATGGCGAGCTACCATTTATAGCGGCAAAATCAAATTTGCTTAATTTCAGGAACAAAACACAGTCCTAATAGAAGCTAACAAGCTATGAATGTCAACGAGCACGATCGATGGGGGCAGCGCGGCCTGGCACAGCTCCTGTCTGTCTCGCAGCAGCTGGCTGCAGGCCAGCCAGTTAGCAGCCCTGTTTCCGAGTGTCGCCCCCCCCCCCCCCTTGCTGTTCCAGGGAGAGCACAGGCGAGCGCTCCTTCAGGCAGGATGGGAGTGATAAACATATGGGCCCAACAAACTTCACCGCTTTAACAATCACCATTGTCCCTCCAATCTGGATGGATGTTGAGAGCACATTCCTGGGCATTGCTCATGGACCACTCAGCTACTCTGAAAACGGGCCAGTTTGGACAAAGCGCACATTCTCTCTCTCTGTCAGCTCTGGGTGAGTTCGCCGTAGGCACATGGCCCTCACTACAGCATGTCACGCTATCTTTACTGGGAGTGAAGCGGGCCGTCGCTGAGTCCCAGTACACTGCCCCATACCACTCAATCAAGGCCCCCACCCTTGTGATGACAGGCAGGTTTTCACTGTCACTACCTAATGCCACACCCCACCTACTAAGACGGAGGGGGGTACAAGTCTTCTTCATGATGAGTGGAGTTTTATCACCCTCTGTCGTTCTCTCTTTTTCTCTCTCTCTCCATCTTTGCGGGGAATGTGTGCCACATTCCACAAGGCCACTGGCATTGGCTGCTCTGATCGCAAACCCCCCCTCCAGCCTCATATAGCCTTCATAGCTGAGCTACATCGGGAACGACCAGCTTTAACAGCCAGCAGGGTCGAGCTGGACTTGGCTGACGTGAGTTCAACACCCAGTCCCATTCCAAGTGTGGGCCACACATGAGCAACAAGACCAACTTCAATAGCGTACCAAAGAGGACAACAAACCAGCCTTCTGTATAACAAAGGAAGGGGAGGGAGGCAATGGTCACATATGATTTATACGCGATGATCTGCAAGGACACTAGTTTTTACTAGGGCACATGCAGCAATGGCCTCCATACAGAGGGAATGATGTGCGAGTGTGTGAAATGAGCGGCGCCACCACTGGCGGGATAAAGTCAGTGATTTAAGTGTGATTAGTGGTGCAGGTGAGGGGCTGGGAGGGGCTTGCGCTCAATTCCCAATTGCAATTTGGCTTTAATCAGGGCAGGCCTCCCGCGGGCAGTTCTGCGGCCCCCCTGACCCACTTTAACACATCTGGGTCAGGCCCTGTAGCCCAGGAGGGAGGAGCCGGCCTGCGTGTGTGTGGGTCTGCGTCTGTCTGTCTGCTTCTTACCTGCCCTATCACACGGTCATGGAGCCTAGCGGGGAACCACCAGCCTGCTGCGTTTTGCTCTCATACAGCCTCACTCCGACTCTGAGCGACAACTCTGGCATGTTAACCCTCCCACCAGGGGCTGACCAGGTGTCTGTGATGCTGAGCTAAAAAGGGATTACCCCAGCTCAGGTTCCCAGGGAAAAAGGTAAAAGCAGGAACAAGGAGGAAGACTGGTGGGAGGAGGCAGGAGGGAAAGACTGAGAGAGCTCCTGCTTCCATGCCTCCATGTTTCCTCAGACTCAGAGACTAGGCCTGACTCTGCATCAGCCTCCTCCATTCCTCACTGACCCCCCCCCCCCAATCACTACTGCCTTCTCTATCCCACTCAAAGCTCCCAAAAAGCCGCACATCTCAGCCTGAGCCTCCACGACTGTGGAGAAAGGTACAGAGAATTTGCTCTTACCTTCAGGGGGAGACATGGGAGCGCTCAAACTTCTGGGTGTAAAATGGTCTCCTCCTCCTCTTCTCACGTGGGGAAACACAGCCCCTGAAACAAGATGAAGGGCAGAGGCAGAAAATGAGGCGCCCAACATCTCTGAGTAGATGCTTTTGCCGTCAGAACAGCTGACACAGGAAGCAGTCAGAGCAGTGAGAGCACGGCAGGCAGATCATTGGTTAAGCTAACAGGAAAGTTTTGCTTCATGGTAATCTTCTGGAGGCAATTTAAGTGGCTTTAAATACAGATATGTAGTGGAACAATGACTTTGCAGGTACCCTTTTCACCCTACACCAGCCTCTCAGCACTCTGCCAGCCTCTTGGGGTGAGGCAATGAGGCCGCTTGGTGACTCGGGCTCCTCCCCTTCCCCTGGCGAGCCGAAGACCCAGCGGCTGACAGAGAAGCTGCCGCCTGGTCACTCTAAGTGAATGAAGAGAGCTCCCTGCTTGCTCAAGCATACTGGCAGCAAATTGATCCCCCTCAGATCAGGGGTCTGGCGCGTGATTCACAAGAGGCGCCGCGTGGAGAAGGAGCTGCCGGCGAGCCACGGGAAAAGGGCAGCACGGGAAGCGAACGAGGCGGCAGATACAGCGCCTCTGAGGAAAATAACACATTTCAAGGGGGGGGGGGGGGGGGGAACCCCA
>JAODJU010000130.1:3263023-3276771 GCA_026776725.1 Gnathonemus echidnorhynchus
GGTTGCGATGGTGTATCAGTAGGTGACTTCCTATGTATTTATGTATAGGGGGGGTCATCCCAGGCAGCACTGGGTACAGAGCTGGGCTACACCGTAGAGAGAGGATGCCAGTCCAATGTAGGGCAAATACACACACAGACACGATGGGCAGAGAGAAACGTTTGAGTGTGAAAAGTTTGTCAGCATGGCCATGCATAAATCTCAGGTATGGCAGAGTAATTGGGGGGTGGCAACTGATTAACAAATCCTTGGAGAGATGTTTTCTCAGTGAAGTGGAACGCTGTAACGTGGACGGCCCGTGCTGTGCTGAGGGATTATTCTCTCGCCAGCACCTTTCTTCGGCACCTTTTCCGACTTCAAAGCGACGCTGCAGACAGATACCCTGGGTTATTCATAGTGCCCCATGCAATCTGATTAATTTATTACGGTTTTGAGTGTCATCTTCCCTGTCACTCGAGACAAGTGCCAGCCTCTGCAACTGGAGACCTCTGGCGAAACTCGCGAGAGGGATGTTTGGATTGAGGAGCAGCCTGTGCTGAACCTTCCATCCCCGCAATATGATCAGAAGCCAACGAATGCAGTTAACAGAGACCTGCCCTGCACACATGACAGCTTAACCCCCCCAGTAGATGATGTTTTGTCATCCTGTTTCGCCGAATGTAACCTGGTCATTTGGTCTTCATGTGAACACAGTGCGAATGTAGGTCACCAGTGTCTATTGCTGTTTGCGTTACTCGCAGTTGTTTGTCCAAAAGAACATTTCTAGTGGCCATGTGGAAATGTTTAGTTTATTATTTTTTTTCAGTATCCAAACACTTAGTTTAGGACAGGGGTCTCAAACTGCAGTCCTGGGGGGCCGGAGCCCTGCACAGTTTTTGGTTCACCCTCATTTAACACACCTGATTCAACACCTTGTTTGAAATACCACACAGCTCTTGAGCTGAATCATTTGTGGTGTAACAGGGAAAGAACTAAGCTACACAGGGCTGCGGCCCTCCAGGACTGGAGTTTGAGACCCCTGGTTTAGGACATACAAGGGAATTCTGGACTCTCACCTCTCTGACTGTCCTTGGTACGTCAATAGCAGCAGGTTCCTTCATGTAATGCTGAGATAGTCAAGCCTTCCTAAATCTCCCAGCTTCCTCAGTCCATCTCACTTTAAATCAAATTCACAAGGTAAAGAAACTAGATCAGGAGGTATTTTTTGTATCCCTAATTCATCATGGAATCTTTTTTTTCTCTATCTGAGAAGGACCTTGAAAGAGAAGTTTAAGAAATTAGCTACTTTGAATGCTACTGTTTGCCCCAGAGCATGCAGAGCATGTAGCCAGTAGAGTGTTAAAGTTCTGGGATATTTCTCACGTAGGTGACCTCAGGTATTGCTGTGACTCCGCTTCTCCGGCCCACGATGTAACTTGATACCCAAGTTTGCAATACCAGCTCCTTCTTGGAATAACGTCCTGACAGTGTAAACATGATGGGAATTAAGCCTGGCTTCTCCTCCAGAGTTGGGGCCTGGGGATTCTCAGTCATTTTCACATGCCACAAACTCAAATCCTTAAATTATCTCACCATGCCATTTCTTAAAAATGTATGGGATAACTGCCAACATTAATTAAGTGATAATTACATTATTTAAAAGCATGCAATGTAGAGTTTTTCACTATACATAGCATAATTGTACATGAATGAATGAGCAGGTGTGGCTCTAACCTTTATTTTCTTCAAGTAATGTCTGAAATTTGAGGCACTTGGTGGACCTCAATGGTATATTGGGTTATATGGATCTCAAACAAGTAACTATTGCTTTTTTGTTTGTATGTGTGAAGGTGTCTGTTACTTTTATTTTTAATCAAAATAAATTAACCTGCAGTTAGATATGATTCAAGTCCTCCAATAGATCTTACTGGGTGTGCCACTTAACTTGAACCGCTCCAGTTGATTAACTGCAGATGTAAAGTAATAACCTATTAATTTAGAAAATGACTCAATGCATTGAAGTTGATACTAGTTTTTTTTGTGTCACAAAAAAAAATCCTCCTCTCATTATGTATCTTGTGTAAAGACACTTGTGCTCTGTTTGTGGTGAATCACTTCCTGTCAAGCAATCGCACAGTTGCCATTTCCTCCACTTTTACTTAGAGCCCATTGGGGGGCAGCGTTTTAATTACAATACCAAGCCAAAGTACACTTATGTGGCCGCGAGAGAAGTAGGACTTTGAAACCCCCCCCCCCCGCCGGTGGGATTATCACACAGCGCCCGCCGTGGACGCGACTCACCCTCTTCTGATCATTAATTAATTTGTTCCCACACACGTAAGCACACAGTAATCCTACACGCTTGGAGTAAATGTGAGGGCGTGCCTGTAGGCCCCGTCTGGTGTTGGAGGCCTCAGCTAACCTCTCGCATGCTCTTCCCCGTAGCATGGCACAGAAGGAGAAACTGCAGTGTCTGAAGGATTTCCACAAGGACATCCTGAAGCCATCACCAGGGAAGAGCCCGGGCACACGACCCGAGGACGAGGCGGAGGGGAAACACCCCCAGCGGGAGAAGTGGGCCAGCAAGCTTGACTTCGTCCTCTCGGTCGCTGGGGGCTTCGTTGGTTTAGGGAACGTCTGGCGTTTTCCATACCTCTGCTATAAGAATGGCGGAGGTACGATGAATGATGTTTCTCATTTCTATTTTGATTTATTTGTCTAATAATCTGTCATGTTAGTCAAATTCCTCTTGTATAGATTGTTGAATTTACTGTTTGACAAGCAGCTTTTAACTGCTTTGCGCTAATAGTAGTCTATCTACTCATTCCAGGTGCATTTCTTATACCGTACTTCATCTTCCTGTTTGGTGGGGGTCTACCTGTGTTTTTCCTGGAGGTAGCGCTCGGTCAGTTCACCTCTGAAGGTGGGATAACCTGTTGGGAAAAGCTCTGCCCCATTTTCACCGGTGAGTACCGAAGCTTGGTCATCTGCCGTTAAGGGAGTGTTGGAGTGACAGGTTGATGTCTGAAGTGATCTACTAGATTAATGGATTGATGGATCCCACCGTTAGGAGCCCAGAAGTTCTCTTCTAGCGATGGTACGAAAATGGACTAGATCAGTAGAAGAATGCATTTCTGACTGCTACCTATTTCATGGCAGAAAGATTTCGGAAATTGGTAACATGCACTCGGGAAGAGTTAGAAAATTACAGAAGTCCAACGATTGGCTGATGGTCATACTCCTGAACCTTCAAGGATGGGCATTTGCTTGGGCAAGGAGAGCTGAAGAACATGGACAAATGGGACCTCAAGCAGCCCCCTCTGTCAGTCGCTCTGTATTTTTATCAACGGTTGGGTGGCTGGTTTAGCTACAACTTCATCAGCCAATGTGTGGGGGCAGACCAGGCCATCCCATAGCTACTGGGTCTAACAGCTGAAGGGTCTGCAGATGTCCTAATTGTGTGGTTGCAGTTTCCTGGCATGCCCTCTGCCTGCTCATTATGTTAGGAGGCATATTTAATGAGCGGTCATCAGCATGCTGTGATGCAATATTTCTTCCTCAATTTTTTTTGGGGGGGGGGTTTGATCCATAATAGCGGCAGGGCACGTGTCATTAGCCGGCAGCTTGAGATGCCCCATGATGAAGTTACACAATGGCCTCGGTCCAATCTGGAGGGCCGTCTACATCTGGAACCTCCTGCCGTCTTAGAATTTGTGGATCTGGAGGAATTCCTCTGTGGATGACGGGTGCCAGATCCTTCCAGAATCGCTCAGGAGCTGCGATTCCCGCGTGCCAGGTCATTTCCACGGCGCCCGGGCCCAAATGGTCCTGGCCCAGATTTTGAGGCGGCATCCGCCAGTTCCTCGCATCCCCCCACAAATTACTTAACAATCCTGCAAATGTAATATGCGACTGCATTGGATAAACAGACCAATTAAATGTGATATTATTTAGCTAGTGAGGTTCAGCTCACAAGCACGATTTGGATGGTTAAGTCGAGTCTTGGCAGATTAATTTGGACATATGACTTATAAATCATGGTAACTCAATGGTAAAGCACTCAGCTTAACGTTACAGCGCATGTAGTTTTTGTAACTAAAATGCTTGGGGGATCTTAGCTGCCTGGTGTGTCTCTCAGCTCATGTTAACCCTCTCGGATGGACCACAAGCCACTGCCAGAAAGGCAATCACTAAAGTTAGTTCTTTTCACTAACCCGGCCCATTCTGCCCTGCCCAAGTCTGTTGATCAACCCCAAACCAAATACACGATTAATTTTATTGTCTACTTTGATGAACTGGGTAAATCCCAGGGAGCACGTGAACCTCTTGGCATGAACCTCTTGGAGAAACGTTAACTCGTTTCTCTGGCAACTGGTATAAAATTAAATGAAAGCACTATGACTGTAGAATCTGGGAATTTACCTATGTTGCAGTATAAATCCTATTAAACGCTTAAAAATAGAATCCTAATTAAACCCATATACAGATTTAGAACTTTTGTTCATGTTGCTATTGGACAGAAACTATTTGGAAAATGCTGGCTGCCCCAGGCCAGTTAGATCAAAGCATTTGCAGATTTGCATAATTGTTAACAGTGGTATCTCGCCAGTCTTGTTTTAATTCCACAGTCAGAGGTGTAATTAGGCTCAGGAAGACGCAAGGCTCTTGCTTTGCTCAGCAGTTATGTCTTTGATTTTCTTATTGACTGTTAGCGCATCTCTTTTTGAGGAACCTGATTGGTTAGAGTTGGGAGTGCCACTATGTATTGTTACTTGCAGATGTTCATGCCATATTTTCAAGCTGCCTGGCCTGTTCACTAGCTCACTTCGCAAACTGTTTTCTATTCCATTTTTATGCAGAAAGATATGCATGTCATTTATAAATATATTTTAAAATCCACTAATCTGATTTCCTTTTCTGCCCCGTGCACCAGAAGAGAAAAGTAAAAGATCTGTCTGTATTTGGGCCCACATGCAGGAAATTCAGTGGCACAAATAGACACTCAGACACACGCCCCAGGACCCAAACATGTACAGAGTGTACTGAATTCTAAGTTGCCATGGCAGCAAGCATTAGAAAACACCAGAGAGAAGCCTAGCAATGAGACTGGCCCAAGACGAGGCCATCTTACGTTCAGAAAAATGCCAAGCAGGAAATAAATGCCAGAATGTGCAGAAGGTTTTTTTTTTTTGCTCATTTATATGTTTGCCTGGCCGACCCGGAGTGCCACACGCAGGATTAGCCATGCGCGGTTGAGACTGCATGTTGGCGAGACAAGATGCCAGTTTTAGCAACACGGACTGGGGCTCTGCTCTTTTGCAGCAATATTACCGGTGAACAGCTTAGTTGAGAAGAAAGCATGCATTCACCTGTGTGGCAGATCTCAAACAGCCTTTAATTAGCCGGTCAGCTGTGGAAGGAGGTGGGACAAGGCACCTGTTTGTCACTCTGGCCTACGGAGAGACGAGCAATGACAGGTGGGAGAATCCAAGTTTAGCGGCCAAGTTCACGTTCGATTGGATCATAACATGAGGGCAGAAACGGGTGGTTATTTTCAGCCTCTGGTGTGTATTGACCTCAATTTTGCTTACAAGAATTCTTTTTGCTTATATGAACACTGTTGCATGCAGAGATTTGCATTTAAAAGAAATTCTCCTCACCCTTCTGTAACATTTTTGAGTGCAAAATATATTTTTGCAAAGGAAAGCAGTACGTTGGAAACAAGTAATTAAAAACATTTCTAAGAGCAGGCTGGTCCCTCATCTTAATTTGAAAATGTAACTCTTTTTTTTGTTCATTTTCGTTCCGGTTCTTTCTATGATGGCGAGCAAACTGATTTCCACGTGCTCCTTCATCCTCCTCTTTCCTCAGGCATCGGCTACGCATCCATGGTGATCGTCTCCCTGCTCAACGTTTACTACATCGTGATCCTGGCCTGGGGCCTCTACTACCTGTTCCAGTGCTTTCAGCCTGAGCTTCCCTGGGCGAAGTGCAAGCAGCCATGGAACACGGCCAACTGCGTGGAGGACACCGTCCGCAAGAATAAGACCATCTGGATGGCTGCCAATGCCAGCAACTTCACTTCGCCTGTCACTGAATTTTGGGAGTAAGTCGTCTGAACCGGACCTGCCTCCAGCCCACGTCCTTCTCTTACTAATTGTAGCCCTCTGGTCTTTTATTCCCCAGAGCTCCCCCCCCCACCACTCCTAGGCTACTTCCTACTCGTTCTGGCTTTGTTTAGCTACACTGATAACACTGCTGGTCACATGAAATTGGAGTAGCATCTATATATCTGCTTTTAGCCGAGGCTCTGGCTTCTGTTTTTCCGTTTCTTCACTGGGACGGTGCCTGTGTAGTGCCTAGGATGGTATCGCCATTGTATAACACCAACTCGCTGGGAGAAAGGGGAGCTTCTAATCAGCGTTTTGGCTTTTCTCTGACGTGAGCCTCCCGCTGTGCCTGCAGACGCAATGTTCTCAGCATCTCCAGCGGAATCGAGGACATCGGCCCTATTAAGTGGGACCTCGCTCTCTGTCTCTTGGCCGTCTGGGTCATCTGCTTCTTCTGCATCTGGAAGGGGGTCAAGTCCACGGGGAAGGTGAGCTAGACCAGCAGTGCCTATGCTGCTAGCTTAATTTTTTTGGTTTGCCCGATTTCATTTAATGACGCACCTCTCAGCCGAGCAGCCCAGTCCTGTCTGCTAATACTGCTCAGGATGTATAACTGTACGTCCGTCTGCTGGAGAGTACAGCCTCTTTCTGTTCCCTGCGACTGCTGATCGATCAGTAGTGATAGTATGTAACTGAGTGATCTCTTTCTGAGTATGGGTTAGGAACAGGAAGTGTTAAAACAAAAAAAAGAAAGAAAAAAAACAGACAAACCCACACACACGTACACTGCAGCCGGCTTTTCCTTTTGTGTGGCCCGTTGTGGTTTAACTGTCTCATTTCTAAGACATTCAGCATACGCATACCAGGATACTTTTAACATATTTTCTCGCCGTCTTTGGTGATTTCCGGCTCAGGCACCTGATAAACTACATTATGCTGTAAGCATGTATGTCTGCGTGTCTGTGTGTGAATATATATATATATATATACAAAAGAATAGTGTGAAAACGGTTAAACCCACAAACACTTGAGATGTGCATCCAGCTCAGATGCCAAGAATTGAATTTGAAATCAACGAGAAACCGAGGCCACAGTGTAATGTTTGTAGCTTTTACCGTGGTCAGATCTTTCAGGTACCCTCAATTCTTGTACCCTCATCCCTGCTGTGCAAAACCACTCGAAATGTGTTCCTGGCAGTTCAGTTTAACCAATTGGACTACACTTTGTCTAGTCTTCAGTTTTGTAAGTGCTGCACTCAGCAAACAATGCCTTACTGGTTACAAATATCCCCCCCAAGGTTGTGTACATCACAGCGACGTTTCCGTTCATCATGCTCATCGTTCTCCTGATCCGTGGAGTGACACTCCCAGGCGCGGCAGAAGGGATCAAATTCTACCTGTACCCGGACCTGACCCGCTTGAAGGATCCTGAGGTAGGCGACCTTTGACCCCTGTTCTGACAGCACCCAACCTCTGTGGTCCTTCTGTTCTTCTGCTGTGGGCCAGCATGCAGCCATTAACAGAGCCCTAACTATAATAAAATCATTATTTAGTGCTGAATGCCAGGCTAGTATGGCGAGTAGTGGGTGGCCGTTCTGGCTTCTGTGACTCATCCTACAGCAATCTGGATGGAGCGTCCACTGCCAGTAAACACCAGACTTAATGGGAATTGATTTAGGGGCGTTGGAGGAAGAAATATGTTGGCTAGAGTTTTATATGGCTGTGTGACCTGTTCCAAAGCTTACAAGGCCAGATAAGTGAAGGCATTAACCAGCCTTTGCATGCCCAAAGTAGTCGATATTACAAGTACGTGGGAGGAATTATGGTACTATCTGCGGCCAACTTGCCTTTTTTTTCTAAATATACAAATCAAAGCAAACTAAATGGATATAACTCAGCCAGTTTTCTTCTTTTTTTTTTGAAAAATGCTAGACTGCAATTTACTATTTTTACATTCCTGCGAGGCGCCTTTACTGAGGTGCTCAGTTCCAGAAGTATTAGATTTCTGTTCAGTCTAGTCGGTGAAAATGTAAACCTTGGAACTGATTTTGTCTGACATGCCTGTAAGACTCATGCTAAGGTCCAAAATCCCCCCCCCCCGCACCCACCCCAACCGCAGGTCTGGATTGATGCTGGAACTCAGATCTTTTTCTCATACGCCATCTGTCTTGGAGCGATGACCTCTTTGGGGAGCTACAACAAATACAAGTACAACTGCTACAGGTAACGGCCCCCCAGCCCTGGGGACGTGTCGTGAGGGGATTAGTGCGGTTAAGTGGGAACCGAGGTTCCTTCTGTGTTAATTAACAAACTCCATGAAATATGTGTGACTTAGGGACTGTTTGCTGCTGGGAGGCCTGAACAGCGGTACCAGCTTTGTGTCTGGCTTCGCAATATTTTCCGTCCTGGGCTTCATGGCACAAGAGCAAGGGGTGGACATTGCTGATGTGGCAGAGTCAGGTACGAGGGTCCAAGTGGCAGTGATGGTGGGCGCTGCTACTTACGGAGAGTCTGCTCAATATAACTCCTAGTAAAAAAAAAAAAACAGAGGCAAAAATAAGGATAAATCAAAACGATAAAATTTAAACTCAAATACAAAAACGATGGACGGCACTGAAATATTCGTTTCGGCAACCGAACTCAAAATAGACGGATCGAAGCGCTTGTAATTTAGCATGAGCGAAATGGTTGGATTTGGCTGATGGACGTTGAGCGCCAGAGTCGACCGCTGAGATGTGTTAGAGTTTCTTCATTTCAGGGTGCCTGCAGTGAAAAATGCTGAGTTATGAGAAATAAGCTCTGTTAGAGGATTTTATTGTCAACACTATGGGTAAGGAGTCATCAGTCGGGAAGAAAAAACATTAACGTCACTAGACGTCTGTTTGCGACCATTTTAAGCAACTCGAAAGCGAAATGAGACTTGTCTTGTGCCAAATGGGAAAGAGTATGCTTTGTGTACATCCTGTCTGTTGAATTCTGGGTAAATCATGAACGTGAATTATTTCTGAAGGAACCAGACAATGGCTGTTAGTAACTACTGGATGATGCCCAAGGCGGATCCTATCGGTTCTTCCAGTTCTCCCCCCTTGTTGTATGATGCTAATTTGGCACATTAATTTAGCACGTTAGCGTCTCCACTCAGCATGCTCTCCCCATTCCAAGTCTGCAAATGGTCGACAAAAGGAACAAAAATGTGTTTCGTTGTGGTGATTTTTTTCCCCCCGTGAAGTGATAAAAAAGGAAAAAAATCTGCTGCCTTTTGTTTGATTGGAGGCTTTTGCTTTGATATGGGAAAAAAACAAGGTGTGTTTACAGATTTTTTCAGTTTGCTGATTCACTGGGCTATCTTTGTAGAAACTAGACTGGAGATTCACTTGAATTCCAATCTGTGGCAGTGTTATAATAGTTTAATTTTTGTAGTTAGTTTTTATTTTTATACTATTTTCAATTGAGATTTACTTTAGTTTTCAAGTTGGTTTTATTAGTTTTTATTTTAAAGATATATTTCTATTTAGTTTGTATACATTTTTGTTTCTGTTTAAGTTTTAGTAATTCTTTTTCTAGGGTTAGACTGAAAATTGTAGAGATATTTTATGAGCCTGATTTTTAGAGAATCCAACATGAGTAGACTGCGCACATTATGTACTGATGTCCTCAAAACGGGCAGAATATGTTATATGAATTATTAATGGTAAAATTAAATAAAACAGTATTAAATATATTATATTATACGATTATTTACACAGACAAGTATTTGACGTTTGTTTTTGTTTTATTACAATTAGTTTTAGAAGCAATATTTGTAGTTTTCATTTAGTGGTAGTTTATTTTTTTATTTCCGTTAATGGAAGTGTTTTCTTAGTTTTTTTTTAGTTTTTGTTAATGGTAATAACCCTGATCTGTGGATAGATGTTGAACTTGCACAACTGCCTTTCAGACGTCTCCTCAGAGAGCTGGGTATAAATAAAGTTGGATAATAGTTAACATTAACGCTAAACCACGTTAAGGTAAGCAGTGTAATATGGGTTGCCACGCTCGGGCACCGGCCCCAAAGCGCCACCTGGAGCCGGGAGGTTGTCATTGCTGGCATGCCAGACCGCCAGTCCTGTTGTGCCTGTTTAAATGCCCTGTCATTTACTTCTGTTTGGTTTCTCCTTTATTCCCTCCTTATTTATTTTTATTTCTTCAATATCCCTACTGTAGCAAAATTTAAGACCTGGCTATAATGTACCCGAGGAAAGGTATTTGTTACGTTGACAACAGCCCCCCAATATTTATTTTATTAAAAGGTAGGAAAATGTATGCTGGAGTTATATTAGGAGTCATTTTAATTATGTCTATATGACTAAGTCCCATTTTCAATCTCTGCAGTAAAGCCTCAGAATATTCTATTTGCTCCCCCTACTGACGCTACTGGCTACTGCCCCCATTCGGTCTGTACAGCCCGGAAATAGGAATATCTATCAATGTATTTCAATGGGATCTGTGCTCCTACCGAAGAGGCGTGGCCTTGGTGCACAGGTCACATGGTACAGTAGCCTATAACATTAACTGTTTGTCCCCCCCCCCCCCACCCCCTCTCCTCTTTCTCCCCACCAGGTCCCGGATTGGCCTTCATCGCCTACCCCAAAGCCGTGACCATGATGCCCCTGCCCACCTTCTGGGCTGTCCTCTTCTTCATAATGCTTCTGCTTTTGGGTCTCGACAGTCAGGTCAGCACCTGCCACCCGTCCTGCCGCCGCGTGCTTGGCGCCTTATTCGCCGTGCGGAGCGTTTCTGTTTCGTACAATGAAGTCGTAGTGAATGATGCATACCTAGAGCTGCCTGAGACACGTGGGCCTCGGACTCGCTTTCTGACTGATTGTGGTGTTTTTTTGTGGTGTTTTTTTTTTTTTGTTACTCTAAATCGCATTAATTATGGGAAACGGAACCATCTACTCTAAGCACAAGATGTGTGGGTGGATGGTATTGGCGAACATTATCTTGTAGCAAATTCTGATCTGTTTTGTGCAAAAAACAAAACAAAAAAAAAAACTAATTGAGGAATACTATGAATTCTGAGGAAGACAAGTCAGATTTTACTGCATTATATAAAAAAAAAACATGAAAGAGTGTAAGAGAGGGGAAGAGGTCTGTGTTCATCACACATGAAACCTTATGTGAGATTCACTGTAACTGACATGATAAATGCAGTCAGATGCAAGTCCAAGCCTGTTTAGCCATTGCTAGCTGTGAGGGTCTTTCGGAGGATCGAAGGTCGGCATAGCCTTTGTAGACTGCGTCTTTCTAAAGATCTACATAGTGAATATTCATATGGGGGGGGATGCTGGAGCCTATCCCATGTTGCATTGGGCCCAAACTTGGGTACACCCTAGATGGGATGCCAGTCCATTGTAGGGTGCATACACTGTTGTGGATGGAGTACCTGGAGTGACCCCACATAATACTGGAAGAACATGCAAGCTCCACACACACAGTGTGGATGGGATTTCAGGCCCCAAACCAGGAGGCCTGAACGGTGCTATTCACTAAGCCACTATTCCATCCCACTATTTATATAACAGCAATAGATACAAAAATATAAGGACCCTGCAGATATGCCTAGAAAATAATATTGTAACACTGCTCTGGAATCTTTAGGTTTGGGAATTTACTTTTTAACTAGCAAAGGTGAAATGGTTATACTTTAGTAGTACTAAATATATAGTTTAGTTATTGATTTACAGATGAAGATAACAGTGCAGGAGACAATGACCCTGTTTATGCTTTTCCACCCAGAGCTTGTTAGGTGTGTGTTTATGTATTGAACAAGGAGCCATGATGAAAAGATAGTGAAAGGAAACTTCTAGAAACCATGCTGCCTCGCCTGGGTCGGGCAGCTATCGAATTTCTCAGCCAGAGTGAAATTGTAGCTTCTGCTAAGTCGGTCATTCTCACTACTATCGGGATTTGGCGGGGGGGGCGACAGGGACATGGGAGGGGGGCTTATTGAAAGAACCTCCAGTCTGTTTCGAGACACATAAAAAAGCTTAAATACGAAAGTGGAAAACCTCATGATGTCGATGTACACACAAGGTCACATTCAGACATATGACCCTGAAAGCACAAGGCAACAGCCACCCTGTGCCACCGTGACACCCCGAGTTTGCAGGAGCTGTGCACCAAAGTTGACACACCAAAGAAATTACAAATAAGTCAGTCATCAGAGTATAAACATCTTTTTCGAATTGGTAATTCAGGTAACAGGCCAAGAAAACAGTCACATATCTTAGGTGCAAAACAGTTTCACATTTCAAAATGTATAAATAATCACCAAAGCTAACTGCTGTTAGCACCCAATGTAAAGATACTGTAATAGAAAGCTAACACCCAGATTTCCCAGAATGGATTGTTTATTTTATCTGTCACATGATACAGCCTGAAGGGCTTAGTAGATTTAGATATTAAGAACGCTGAGGGGATGGCTGTTTATTTCTAAAGGAAGAGATTAGTATTTCCATGTGGTGTGGCTTTGAAAATGGGGCCCAGGAATCAGTGTCAGATAAAAAAGATGCCTGGTTGCTTGTAGTTCAAATTGCAATTACAAACATTTCATTAAAACTCCTCCCAAGTCATAGAGATGGTTGAAAAACACAAAACTGACATTCTATGAAGCTGTACTATTCTAAAGTGGTCTATCCAAGATCCATCCATCTTCTAACTATCCCGGTCAGGGTTTGGTTGTGGTAATTGTCTTATTTCATTTTTTGATGCTTCCATCCTGCTATGCTCTCTGACCTGGTTTCTCGTCCTGATTTCTCTGTCTAGTTTGTCGAAGTGGAAGGGCAGATCACGTCACTGGTCGATCTGTATCCATCCTTCCTAAGGAAGGGTTACCGGCGGGAGGTCTTCATATCGGTTGTGTGCTTCTTGAGTTATCTTCTGGGACTTACCATGGTTACTAAAGTAAGTCGATGAGTTCTCATTGATCCGTTTCTCAGCACCTACATGGTCACATTCTTCCTCTCAGCGCTTAAAGCTTATCATTTTCAGTACCAGTTGCTGTAACAGAACCTCACATTGGCTCTTCTTAAATCTACTCTGCAAATTGTAGTTCATTGACACCAAGGGTTGAATGTTAGCTGACACTCGTAGTTGGAGAGAATAAGCTGTTTTACACTTTATATTTGACACTTTCTGATTGATAAAACCCTCATTGATAAAAGGCTCGTTCCATATGGGTGCCACCTCTATACCCTGTGTTTGTAACTTGGCAGAGTTCCTTATCTGCAGGCATACTTATGGACTCGCCTGGGTAAGAGATTTCCAATCGCAGGGAATTGCGGCAATCGCAGAACTATTCGTGGAGCCCCAGAGCATCCTTAAAACTGTACTGCACCAGGGTTTGAGATAGCCCTGGTTTGAGATAGCCCTGCTTCTGCGTCCCCAGTGCGCACTCGGAATGGCATTCTGTGCTTTGCCATAACTGCCTTCTTTCCCATAACATAATTTCCTGTAGCTTCTCCCACTGGATGCTCTGGACTTGAAAAGCTGTCCCTGTTTGGCTGGCAAACAAAAATAAAGTCCTTTAACCTCAACTCATTTCCCACGAACCCCCCGTCCCCCTTCCCCCACCCCCCCCACGGTCTTCCATTGTCCTAAACGCTAAAGAAATGTGATC
>JAODJU010000130.1:3285602-3296628 GCA_026776725.1 Gnathonemus echidnorhynchus
CGCACAGGGCTGTCTCACACAGGGCAATCTCACACAGGGCCATCTCACACAGGGCAATCTCACACATGACCATCTCACACAGGGCAATCTCACGCAGGGCCACCTCACACAGGACCATCTCACGCAGGGCCATCTCACGCAGGGCCATCTCACGCAGGGCAATCTCACGCAGGGCAATCTCACGCAGGACCATCTCACGCAGGACCATCTCACACAGGGCAATCTCACACAGGGCCATCTCACACAGGGCCATCTCACACAGGGCCATCTCATACAGGACCATCTCACACAGGGCCATCTCACACATGACCATGCATGGGCCATCTCACACAGGACCATCTCACACATGGACTCACAAAGACAATACAGTTCAATTTCACCTTATTCTTTTTTAATTTTTATTAAAACAAAGTGTTACAGTCCCTTGATAAATAATGTTTACAAGGTCTTTCAGCCATTAAGCTAAACTTGTAAATCCATTTTCTGTTGCGATTGTGCTTATAGATAAGAGAGAAAATCTCATATAAAAATACTATACAGAGAATAAATCTTTAAAAATACACATTAATATCAATGCATACTTACTTGAAAATTTGAAATGCATAGGGATGGACACATTTAAACCCTCAAAGCTCATTGAAAACTCATCTGAATCACACTTCTGGATTCCACTGAATTTTGTGTGTGGAAAAAAAAATTCAGCATGACCTTCATTAATATCAAGTATAGAACACAACAACTTACAAATAACAGCAAATATTGTACACTTTAAAAATGAATAAACGTTTCAGGAAAAAAATCCATCTCTGTAGAATACAACAGTCTGCCATCATTCTTTAACAACAAAGCATTACCGTCACAGAGGGAACAGCAAATGATTATCTCCCCTTTCTGTGTGCCATATTTGATACCTGTGTGCTTGGGAACTGAAAAACAAATGCAGGAATTTCTTAAAGTAAAAAGAAGGCTCTAGTGTGGATGACGACAAACATGGGGAATATTCTGAGCTTTTTCAGAATTCTTAAACATAATGATCCTTGTGCTTTAACGGAAGCTGGTATCACTGGGGTTTTCTTCAGCAGGACAAAATCATTTTGTTAAAAACCACAGATATCTTGTGAAATTATGTTAGCAAGAGTATGACCACTTAGGAGGGAAAAAACAGGAACTGATAATCTGAACTAATCAGCAAAGTAACAAAGCAGTTTTTTGTGTGCAATAGATGACGCCCAGTTTGTTTTAAATCTTCAAGTTCTGCTCACTGCAAAACCATAGAGCCATTGTGTTTGCATGCCAAATGTCCCCACAATGTGAAAAACTGTTATTCTGACATTGCTGGGACCATCTTTTAGGGTCCTCACAAGGGGAGACTCAATTTTATAAAAATCAGTGGCTGCAATCAAAACATTATTTTGTTTGGTTACTTATGGTTAAGGTTAGGGCTGGGTGGGGGTTAAGGGTGTCATAGTTGGGATTAGGGTTTTTCCCACAGAAATGAAGGACAGTCCTCACAAAGATATGAATACAAATGTGCGTGTGTCTGTGTGTGTTTGTGTAGTGAGGGGGTGGGTGGTGAAGTCCCCTAGGAAACATGCATTGGTAAAATAATCCCCAGTGGTAAAAGGTACGAGCCTGTTTTCTCAACCACAGATGCAGGAGCGATTGTTGGGTTGGTGTCTCATCTCAAAACACGGGCCTGTTGGCAAGAACCCGAAAGAATGTGCAATAATTCATGCCTGAGCACATGCAAGATGAACAAAAACAACCCCCCCCCCCACCCCCGCAAACAGACAAATCCAGATTAAGTAAGCAGACCAACAGGAGGAAATTGGGCAATATAAAAGCACATTTAACTATCCTTATATAAAGTTACATATAAACAACCACAGAAAAAGGTCAGGGATCTCAAAACACAGTGATCCCCCGCTATATCGCGGTTTACCTACCACGCCCCGGTTCAGCTACCACGCCCCGGTTCAGCTACCACGCCCCGGTTCAGCTACCACGCCCCGGTTCAGCTACCATGCCCCGGCTATATGGCGGATTTTCCCCTGACGCATCACAGTTCTCTGCGATGTGTGTGTGTGTGTGTGTGTGTGTGTGTGTATATATATATATATATATATATATGTATATGCACACATTACATATTATTATTATTATTATTATTATTATGTTACGCCCGACATCCACATATCATATGTGTTTACAAAGTGTGTTTTAATAAGTTTACATGTGTTTAAAGCATGTGGGAGGGGTATTTTAAGGCTTAAAGTATATTTTTAAAAAATTATATGGTATAGATTTTCACCTATCACTGATGGGTCTGGAACGTAAGTTCCACGATAGGCAGGGATCACTGTACTGTCCATTTTTAAAAAAGAGGAAACTTGGTAAATCAAATGCTCATTAATAAACTCATGGTCACAGTGCAGGTATGTTCACACAATTTCAGTGACTTCATAGCTGCTGATGCTAAAGTTCCATTGTCTCTTTACTGAAGGATCACTGCTGTTAAAAGGTCACTGGCATGGATACGGAGCCAAATAGTTTAAGATTTAGATTTTCGATTTAGAGCATCAGCAGATGGTACAGTGTGCAGTTCCTTGAGGCAACTTGTAGGCAGATATGAAACAGACAAAATGATCATTGTAGCATTGTGTTGTGAATTAACTTAATCAGAATTAGAGTGAAGTTTTGAGGCCAGAAAATACCGCAGTGTTGTGGTACTCAGGTCGACAACAATTTGTCATTTCTGGGGGATCTGCATCTAAATTTTGCAGCGCTAAAAGGTAGTTTAGCAGAGGGTACTGCTAGTTTGAGATTGTGATTATGCTGTACCATTACTTGCAAAAAGCACCCCCCCCCGCATTTTATTTCAGGCTGTGGTAACTCCCCCATGACTCCAAAAGAGTTTATAACTATTTGGTAACTTTAAGAGTAGCTTTTTCATATGCTAAATGACTTAGCATGCTATGGTTTGACTTGATTTTCGTTTGTATCACAGGACTGGAAGCAGCTTGGCTACAAGGTGCTGGAGGAGATTGACGCAGTCCTGACTGACGCAGCCCTGACTGACGCAGCCCTGACTGACGCGCCTGTACTTGGGAACTGATGCTCTGTGGTTATGTCACATTTTGTTTGGACGTTGATTCCCATCTTTAACGAGAGAAAATAAACAATAAAGTCAAACTTAGAGGCCTTTGTCATGGAAACCTTCCTCCCCTGAAGTCTGATAGCCCAATGACTAATCTGGATGTTTCCCAAAGGCCTCGGAGATGATTTACCACAGTGGGACCTCCTCTGAACTGCAGCTTCACATTCTGTCTCAGCCACCACTTCATGTGAAATGGACTTCATGGAATGGCAATACTGACGGGGTTATGCAGAAGGGGGGCACTGCAATACCACTGATTTACTGGTAATAGCAATATTGATAAAGACATTTGGGGTAGCTGACAATAAAATTTGAGTGGGGGGGGGGGGTTCTGCTGTAAATCAAATATGCCTAGTGTCGGGGGGGGGGCATTACTAGGCCCCTGAAAGTCCCCCTTCCCCCTTCCCTCCCTTTACTGCCTAGCAGTAGTTCATGTCCTCCTCCCAATAATAATATGAAAAGTTAAATGATAATCTGATATTAGAATAGTCAGAATTATTGGGCTCGAGACAATCCACACATCCTTAGCAGAAGTTGCAAGTGCTGAACAGCACCCTAGAAAATGATAAAATGTTTCCTGTTCCTTTTTCTTTTTCACATAAAGCTAATATCTTCTTATCAAATAAAAGGATCTTTCTTTGGCTAAATGAACTCTGGAACAAATGAATTCCTTTCTAAGTGTGGAAAGATGACACTATCTGCTGATATATTTATTTTTATTTCTGTAGTATGTTGGCTCACTGCTAGCTCAGTGAAGTTAGCATGTGCTTCTGTGCGGGTTAAACTGGCATCTCTCAACAGACCTTAGTGCGGTGAGTTTGCGTATTGTGATGGACTGGCATCCCGTCCAGGATGTCCACCCTGCTTCGTGCCATGAGCTCACCAGGATACTGTACCGGTTAACAAGTTATGAAGATGGTGGATGGTTATGCAGTGTGACAAACACAACAGCACCACGCTTAAGCTGATCTAATTACAGTAGATAAAACAGGAATCCGGAAAAGCGCGCACGCCACAGTGCTCTGGGAGCAGTGAAACCTATCGCTAACGCTCACGTGTGTCGCCTCCTTCCCGTTTCCCTTGCAAAGGAAACGCAAACAGAACGCTGATCCGCTCAGTTCTGGCAGACAAGCTCTGCTCAGTTTAGTCAGTATAAATATATAAAAAGCACACTTTAAAAAAGGTCATTCGAAACCAGAGTAGTAACCGGGACCAGCAAGTCGGTAGCTAAGCATTTTTTTACGCAAAGATCAGTGCCTTGTACTTTGTTTTACTGTGTACAGGGTTATGTAGTGAAAACATGCACAAGGACACCATAAAGTGGGGTAAAGTTCGGACGATCACAGGGGCCCCTGAATGAATGGGGCCCTAACAAATTTTCAACATAACTGATCTGGGCTGGGGGGCCAATATGATATGCTTTCAGGGGGGGCAAAATCTCTAGTGGCACACCTGGGCATGCAACTTATTAAAGTTATGCTGTAGTAAGCATTTTTCATTTATTAATGGGAAAGAATTGGGTCTTGACTGGTTAATACACATAAGCCTGGACGTCCGTCAGACTTATCCCCATGAAATGCAGCTTGTTTTGTTTCAGAGACAGCCTGTCCACTCCAAGCAGTGACCTTTCGCATGGCGAGGCTAGAAATGGGAAAAGAATGAGGACAGCCGATCAAGTACATGGTTTAAGCGTGCTCTCCACGAAGGTGAGTTTAAAATAGGGCCGGGGGACGACAGCGATGCCTGGCAGGGAAGCACGGGGAGCTTCGCTGGGGAGGGAGAGCGTGACTCTGGGGGCTTAAGGGAGCATGGGGGTGGTGACTAAATGACGGAGAGATGAGGGTGACAAGAACGGGCGGATTTATAGACATAATGTCACGGCAATATTCTTCCAAATCCTCACATTTTTAAAAAATTAAATACAAGGGCTAGATTTTGCTATTAAGTGGAGTAAAAAAAGAGTTCCTTCATTTTTTTTTTTTTTTGAGAATTGCCTTAAAATAAAAAACAGAAAAGGTTGCAGCTTAAAACGCATAAAAGCCTGTCACAATATCACAATGCCTTCTTCCTAAAAAAAACCAAACAAAGAAAGCCTTCTTTCTTCCGCAGTCTTTGTTTAGTGCCTTTGTTGCATTGGCTCCAGCATCTTCAGACCAGAAGTCTGCTTCCCTGTGCCTTGAAAGCCTTCCTTCCTCCCTCCGTCGCCATGTCCCAGCGCCTGACCTCTGTCTCGCTAGCCAGAGTGCCGTCAGCTCCCGGTCACACCCGAAAATAAAAGGACTCCAGCGATTGTTCGCTCTCTCGGAGTTTGTGTTCCGTCAGTTTGTTGTTTTTCTCCTCGGGGCTTTTGAGAAGGATAAAAAAAACAAACAAAAACACTGACGACATGTAAAAAACTAATAAAACTCAAAACGACTCCCCGTTGAGTTGTGTTCAGTAAATATCCAGAGAGAACAGATCCAGGTCTTGACCAGGTCTCCTCCTGATGCAGCTCATAAGTCCATGCAGCTGGTCTTGTGCTCCCTGGAGATGGGCAGTGTAGCAGATGCTTCCTTGAAGTCTGGCAGCTGCCCGCTTGTTCCCTGCGCCAGGGGGTTCCTGCTGATGACCAGCTCCAGCTTGTCCCCAGCCTCAGTGATCAGGGGCACAGCCAGACAGCAGTCGAAGTCCCTAGTGCGGACATGGTTCACCTGCCGGGGGTCAGACTGACCAGGTCAGATCAATGGCATCATCAGGGTTACCTATGTATTTAACACCTTCTAATTCCTATAATCTTACTGCGTACTACTACTATAGTATTAGCTTCTTTAGCTGAACAAGTAGCAATGTAGTAACAATACAAAGGTTGTGGGGTCAAATCCGAGGAGCATGCTTAAGCTATAGCCGTCTGCTCTACTGTAAGTAACTTCGGATAAAAGCACCCAGTGAATTGAAAGTACTACTGCATGGTTCATTTTATCTTGGGGCCCCAAACGTGTGGCAATAGTGGCTCCATGGAGAGCACCAAGCCACCCACCTCCACAGCTGTGGGTTCGATTCCCAGCTATATCTTAGCATAGTTCTACCCATGTTTATGTGGGTGTTCCCTGGGCACTCTGGTTTCTTCCCACCCTCCAGAAACTGAATTCATAAACTGGCCAGTCTGTGAGTGGGTGTCCTGTGATGGACTGGCATTCCACCAGGGCATCTTCAATCTCATGCTCATTGCTTCCTGGAAAAGGCTCAAAGCCTGTCGCAGCCCTGAGCTCGAGCAGCGGAAGTTCTAAAATAGTGTTTCTTGTTTTAGAAAGGAAACAGCACCAATGTTAAGTAGTTAAGTAATTAAAACACACGTTAACAATTTTTGCAAATTCGTTGCAAACATTGTCATTATCTTTAGCTAATCAGAGTATTTAATTTTCTCCAGAAGTTCTTAAACAAAAACTGCATTTTGTCTTAATATCACTGACCAAGCTGGTAAATAACTGAGCGCACAATTTAAATATTCCATTAGCCCTTGATCCAATGACATTAGCAAGATCTAATTACATCAAGCCACTTGGAGGGATTGTGCTGTTGGTCTATTAGCTGTTTCTTGGGCTTGGTGGGAGGAAAAAAAAGACTCAAATGAAAAGTTAAGTCACGTTATGAGCATATTTCATTTTCTACTGGAACTGAAGCTTGTTTTTTCATGCTGCATGTAGTGCTTTTCAAAGGGCTGGACCTTATTAAATGTCATTAAGGCCTAATCGGAATCACAATGGCTGTTTCTGGTTTTGATTTCCTATATTCTCTCTCCTATTTCCCAAGACATGAGAAAGCTCATGAAATTTATAACAGGTGTGGAGGTAAGTGCTGACCTTAAGGCCTACCCCCGTTAACCAACTTTTCAAAGGTCTACCAAAAGGCGGTTTAATCTTGTCATCTGCAGGGTATCTATTAACTCACTAAATTCATTCCAGATCCACCGTTTGTGCCAGAAGCTTCTGCTTTGTGCTGGAGTCTGTGTGGACACAATCACAGAGCTCTGCAGCTTTTCTCGGTAAACATGCTCGAAAATGCACAGATCGCTCTGTCACTGCCATAAAGAAGAAACACCTGAATAAAACCGATAAAGAAGATTCTGGGCAGCACTTTTGCCCAGCTTTGAAAATCAAATGTGAATCAAAACATCTTTAAATTTTTGTCCATATGTGGGTTTTACCACTGGCTTTGGAAAGACTTCATGTTTCTGTGATTTTACCCTCTGACTCTGCCCAGTACTGGATAAGGAATTATGGAAAAGGGTTGCAGGAATGGATAGATGAACATACAGTGTCATATTCTGCTTAAAGTCACATAGATCTATACTGAATCATCAAAATATTCAAATTACTCATATCAATAACTATAATAACAAACATTTTTGTCAAAAGAATGAAAAAAATGCAATCCATTTTGTTAGCCCTCCATAGGGGGAAATCCATACAAGTGGCCTTTAATCTATCCAATTAAATCAGATTTACGGACAAAAGACCAACAGTGAGTTGTGATTTTTCTCCGCACCCTGAAGAGTCGTCCCTGCAAGTCACCATGACCTTGCTCTCTCAACTCATGTTTGGTCAGCACTTCCTGTTAGCCACCGTCCCTGATGCTGTTTATGTTTACCGTCAAGCTCTCTGAGGTAACCGCACCATAAAGATGGCAAACGGCGCTCTGTTAAGGCTACGTGGGCGGCGCCCTTTCAGTGCACACCTGCAGGATCCTGTCGTAAGGCCTGAGACCCGCACGCTCGGCCGGACCCTCGGGACGAATCATGTTGACGTAGACGCCTTTCTCCAGGAAGCCGTCCGATACGCTGAAACCAAAGTCGTCGCTCTCTGGGTCCTTCATCACCGTCACCTGAAACCGAAGGAAAGGAGGAATGTGGCCTTTAGTCAACAATCAAGTGTCATACAGGGAGTCGAACCACGAAGGCCCAGCCCTGCTGTGGCCAATCACCAGTTTGTCTGAAGCTCAGCCAGGGGTCAGGCTAATGTGTGTGTGACAAGATGTCCGTGGGGACGGCAGGACAGGCATGTGGCCACATAGTCAAATTACAGGTTCTAACTCCCCTGAAATTTGTTTGTTCCCACTGAGGCACATAGCCAGGTACTAAACTAAAGAGTTCGAACCCGCCCGGAAATTTATCAAACTCCACTCGAAATTCATTTCTGGCCGTGCCCGTACCTACCACTGAGGACACCGAGATCAAGGCCTCTGTATTTTTTCTGCAACTCCAATAACAACGACCGATTATGCGGCACACCTAAGATGGGCTAACGCTTTTGACCTCATTATTTTTAAAATGCTGCCTATGGCCCTGTTTTTGGCTATGGGCCTGCTGTCGAAATACCAGTGTGGCAACAACAAGACAATAAAACGATAATATTTATTGGCAGCTATAAAATTTGTAAGCAATTTTTGCTGTACGGACAATCCCATAAAATACGGGACGGGAGTCGACTCGAGCTTTAAAACTTTATTAAAGAAGTTTTGTGGGGCCCCATTTTAATGGAGGCCCCTGGGCTTCTGCCTGGGTAAACTTGTGATTTAAGCACCCCTGAGGGGTGTACCTTGTGCAGCTCCAGGGGTGTCGGGGACAGGATCTCCTGCATCTCCTCCTTGATCCTCCGCGACTCCCAGGTCTTCTCGGACACACGCAGGCTGGTCTTCGCCTTGGACTCGCCGTGGAGCTGGGGGCCCTTCTTCAGAGGACTCGTCCCCGGTTGGCCGGCCGCGTCCGTGTGCACCTTCCCGCCGTCCACGCCCAGGCTGAGCGCGCTGCCTGTCATGATCGACGCCTACGAAACGTTACGTTAACATTAAGCAAAAGAAACCAGATGGGGGCCAAATACCTCTGAAAAAACTCTATTTAAAAAATATTCATATAATGAGACATTTTTAGAAGACTGTAAAATACATACAAAAAAGGTGCTGCTTAAAGTTATTTTACTAAAAGATGGACACTTTTTGTTTGTTTTTACCAAAAATGTCTCCAAGTGAATTTTTCAATAAAATATAACCCAATACAATCCCAGTCCCTCAATTACTCTATACAATCTTTGCTGACGACTCCACAAAGGCAGAAAATGAAACCCTCTTACTGATTTTATTTTACAAAGGCCACTGTTTGGCTTGAATGCTCATCTATTCCACACCCTATTTGTTTTTTTTTTTGTCATGGTACCAGTTCGACAACTTTCTCTGCGGTCTGCAGTCAGGAGCAACCCGCCTAGTGTGTATAATGTAACACACAAAGCTGCATTTAGGAGCTGTATCTGTTCGACTGCCAACTTTTAACAGCCTATAATTATATTAAATATTAAAGCTTTACAGACTGCTGATGATAAGGCAGTGATAAAAGCATTTTAATAAAGTGCTGTGTGGCTCAGGACTGATCGGAAGGTCACTGGTTCAAATCCCATGGCTAGCAGAGTGATTTCACCGATTGGGCCCTTGAGTGAGGTCCCTAACCTCCTATAGCTCCAGCAACACTGACTGACCCTGCTTTCTCAGTTATGTATTGCTTTAAATAAAAGCAACTGCAAAATAAATTAATGAAATTTTTCAAAAGTGACAAAAATTCAGAAATGATACCTGAAAGCTCTGATCATTTCCTTCTGTCTGCCTGTCTGTCTGTCAGTCTGCCTGTCTGTCTGCCTGGTCTGTATATCTGTCTGCCTGTCTGGTCTGTCTGTCTGTCTGCCTGCCTCCCTCCCTGCCTGTCTGTCTATCTGCCTGCCTGTCTGTCTGGTCTTTCTATCTGTCTGCCTGTCTGTCTGGTCTGTCTGTCAGTCTGCCTGTCTGCACAGGCAGATATAGCTGTTTTTACATAAACATAAACTGAGTGGGGGAAGGTTTTGGTGGTAGTGGGGGGGGGGGGGGCATGAGATTTTTAAGTGATCATAGTTTTTGCTTGAACTTTACTGCATGAAATGCATACAGCGGGAACCCTATTGAAGATATGCCAAGGAGCCAAGTTAAAAATGCAACTTACACATAAGATTAAAAGAGGTGCTCAGGCTGTTTTCAATCATGGAAGTGAAATTGATTTTTAGTTTTTGTTTTCTTAATTCAGTTTTTATTTTCTATATTCATTTTTTGATCTGAGTTTCGTTTTAGTTTTAAGTGCTCTGGTCATTTTTATTGGTGTTTCATTTTTCAGGGCTCATTTAAAGTGGGTTTTATTATCAGTTTTGGGTTTTAAAAGAAGCCAGCGGCTATATAAGCTATGACGCCCGACCCCGTGAAGCACGCACTTTCCCGGCAGCGGCCGTGAGCAGGAGCATCAACGAGGGAGCAGCCGGGGGGGTGTTTACCTCGATCTCCCTGAGGAGCTCCGACTGGCCGCAGGTCTCCAGATCCTCCAGAGCCTGGCACCAGAAGGCGTCGCCGTGATCCAAAACGAGGCCGTCGCTGTGCGCATGGCTCACGTATCTGTGTCAACGCAGGAACCGAAACACGTGAGCAATGCGCCTGGCGGGCCAGGGAGCCGGCTAGGCGGCACAGAGACACGGACAGGCACTGCGCCGGGCCGGCCAAGGGGGCGGGGCTAGGCAGCACAGAGACACGGACAGGCACTGCGCCGGGCAGGCCAGGGGGGCGGGGCTAGGTGGGGCAGGGCAGGGCGTGGAAGGAGGTGGGGGTCCAAGTGCTTTGGTTTCCAGGCCCAGCTTGGGGGGGGGGGGTATTAATTTAAAAACTCATCTTAAGGATTCAAGAAAAAGGAAAAAAGCTTCATGCAGATTACTGAAGGGCCACTGAGGCTGACCAGCAGTGAGGCACGTGTGAGGTCATTAAAAAAAAAAAAGACAACAGACAGCACAGAGGTGTCCGCAGGTTGAGGTTTTTGGGAACACGGTGGGGGAG
>JAODJU010000130.1:3298955-3317540 GCA_026776725.1 Gnathonemus echidnorhynchus
ATGACAACAACCAGAAACAGCTGATCACACTGGGATTCCACACGGGGTTAACGAGGGGGCGTGGCACACGGAAGGAGTGGACGATCAGAGCAGGACACATTGTTTGGATACATTTATTTTCTTACTTTAAAATTACTGTTTTGATAAATGTGCTTAGATGTGTCTAGTACAGTATAAGCTTTTCTTGTTTTGTCCAGTTCATTTTGAGCTTAAATGCTAAAAAAAAATTTTTGGGGCCGGGAACCAATTAACTGGTTTTCCATTATTTCTTATGGGGAAAATTCGATCAGAACTCAAACTTTTTAGGATTCGATCCGGAGTTCTGAACGAATTAAGTTTGAGTTCTGAGGTTCCACTGTGTGTGTGTGTGTGTGTGTGTGTGTGTGTGTGTATATATATATATATATATATATATATATATATATATATCCTGCTCAGTAAGACATATCACGTAACTGTACATGCTTTGTATAAGAGTCAGACACATAGGTCAAACAATGGTAAGCCAGCCACCATGAAAGGGAAAGCAGCCAAGTTCAGGACAAAGGCGTGGACTTAGACTTGATTACAACACATACTGACTTAGCCTGGTGGTCTGTGATACTGAAATGACAGCGTCAGCACTAGTGACTATCTCTGCAGGATCTTCAGATCAGCCTCCACAGATTTGCAAAGCTTTACATTATTGATGCTGACAGTTATCTGACAAGTTGCATCAGGTTACTTGGCAATGCACACTGCACAAGTTAGAGTCTGACAGCTTCAAACATCACCACCGTACAGTCACAAACTCGGAGGTAGGTATGACAGAATTTGTGTGTGCAATTCCCTAAACTAGCCAGCAGAGGGCCTCACAAACACAAACACACACACACACACACACACAACTTCACGAAGGAGGTACTTGACCTCACCTCTCAGCGAGGCCCCGTTTGGTGAGCCCAGAGATGACTATAGGGTCAAATGGCTCCTCTGTGCCCGAGATCGTGATGCCTAGAGGTCCACCATACCTTTTCAGCTCCACAGTGTAAATGATAGATCCTGAAGTCTCCTGCTCGTCTGATAAAAAGAGGAAAAAAAGATGGTCTAGTTCAGTCTATGTTACAGACAACCTGCATGGGGAACAAATACTGAGAGGGCAACAGGATTTGCAGCAATTGCACTGTAAGGTGCAATTAGCAACAATAGCATTGTAAGGTGCAATTAACAGCAATAGCATTGTAAGGTGCAATTATCAGCAATAGCATTGTAAAGGTGCAATTAGCAGCAATAGCATTGTAAGGTGCAATTAATCCACAAAGAAACTTCAGGGAAATTAAAATCTGATATTCTTTGATATGTTTGGATTTACAAGTAGGTCACCAGTGAAGCTTGTCTGGAGATCCAGCAGATGTAGGGGAATGCAAAACCAAGGCATACACATTTCAAAAGCAATGAAAAAAGGCTGTCAGAGCCAGAGACTTCAGTAATCTGCTAGTCTGACTGAAGAGAATGGGATCTCAGATGTAGCGGCAGAGAACCCAGGGCTGTTTCATACAGTATGGGTGCTGACGCGGGGGTCCGGATGGCGGTAGCCTGGTAGCAGCAGAGGTGGTCCCCACCATGGTAGACAGTATCTCTCTCACCCCAAAGGGAGCAGATACCTATTCACCTCTGCTCCTTGGTGAGTCCTGACGAGTTTAGAGGCTTTTGAGATGTTTACTAAGTCGACATTTTGCCATCAAGGTTCAGCCAGCAGATGTTCCGGCACGTTCAGTGCAGCAGCAGATGTTGAGCTGACTTGTCATACCTCTCCTGTGGAGCAAGGCCTCGACTATAGTGCCACTTTGAAGAAGTCCCGAATGCCTCCATATTGACTCTGCGCTAAACACTCAAACTGAACAAACTTGTTGCCCCAGATTGTTTATACTCCTGGTTTTCATCACAAACAGGGTATTTTTGCTTCTGTAAACTGTTAAAAAAAGGACTCTGTCTAGCAGCGACTCCTGACCTAGAGTAAACAGACAAGACCAAGAGTCTGTGACTCATCGGGCCTCTGCCCCAAGTCATAGTCTTTACTGCCACCAAGACCATCAAACATCAAATTTCCTAAGATGAATGCAACACAGGGCTCTTTTACTAGCCACTTATTGTTTGTTTCTCACAAACATTGTTTTTTTTAATAGCATGTAAGCATTTTTAGGTCAAGCCCATTCTTTGAGGAGCACGTCATGGATGTAAGGTCAGGGATACCAATGTTTATCATTCCAAAGCCGTGTGGCTGGTGTCAGATCAAGTCTGTTCCCTCCATCTTGTCGTTTCCTCTTTTCATTCCACGGCAAAGGAGATTCCTTTTCTTCTGCACCCTTTCTTCACCCGGCTTTCACAACTGTTGTCACCTGAGAAGCACTGAACCCTCTCTGAAATGTTTATTTTCTGTCTCTCAGCAAGATCACAAGCCACAGGAAGATGTACAGTGTTGGAGGTGCACTATTCATGGACATTAAGATGGTATGTTTATTTTTGGCAGGGAAAAAGGCCATTGCTGGCAAATGTTTATTTTAATCCCCTAAGTAAACACTCCCGGTATAGCTTCTGCTTCTTGCATTATTAATGAAAATGCAAGGCACTCAATCGATCCTTAAAGAACAATACAAACTGCCAAACAACATTTTGACGTTTCAAATTCAAATGGAAACTCAACGCTGCCACGTGCAGGCCTCTTAAAACCATCCTGGAGCTGGTGGTCATACTTGTCCAGATTGACCCTCAATGCTCACCAGAGTTGTCCTCATCCTTGCGGATCTTCAGCTTCACCAGCTCCTCGCTCTGCTGCAGGATCTGCATCGCATCCTCCGTAGAACAGTTCACCAGCCGCACATTGTCAATGGCCAGCAGCTTGTCACCCGGTTCCAATGTGCCAGTTCTACAAAACATCGAGGATGTAGACAAAAAGAACGATAAAGATGGAGGACGGGTCAGACCAATCTAGTGAGTCTACTGGAGACCAAGCCAAAAGTCAGATTCGACAATGTGCCCATATTTACCTAGTGAGACACAACTGAGTCACCAAAAATATGTAATACAAGTAAATACAAATATTGCGATGGGTTGGCACCCCATCCTGGGTTGTTCCCTGCCTTGTGCCCAGAGGCTATGGGATAGGCTCCAGACCCCCCAAGAGGATAAGCGGCTACAGAAAATGGATGGATGGATGGATGGATGGATGGACAAATTCAAATAAGTATATAAAAAGTCAGTATGTGATCAATAGTCTTGCTCTCAAATAAACTGCCATACCAACTGGATCACACCAGGACAGCAGAGACCTCTGTGTCAGTTTCCAAAGACAGTCTGGAACCTCCACCATAAGAAAGCAATCCTGACAACTGCTGAGATAGCACTTGCCTCTCTACTCTACTCTACTCTACAGGCTTTGTGCTTTTTAATCATTGCCATGGTGATGGAACTGGGATTCAGACTAATGAGATTCAGTGATCTCAGTCTGCAGTTTGTCAAAATTGTCAAAACAATGTCAGGGGCCTAAGTTTGAAACAGAATTCACAAGTGACAGGCAACATACTGAAATTGTGACATGCGATAATTAAAAAGCTGATGTCTCACCCTGCTGGATGTACAAGGTATTACATTACCAGGTCACGGCAAATCAACACTGAGTGTTCTGCAATAAGACATAAAACTCACAAAACATTTTTTTTATGCAAATTACTGGTGTTAGCCAAAAATTGCACAAGTTTGTGTTTTGCTGTTGCTGCTGCATTTTAGACAATACACAACAATATTATTAAGCGCATATAAATTATTTATTTTGAATAATTTGTTTTTTACCGTTTGTAACTGATGCTCTAGCTTTCAGTAAGGTCCTCTTAAGTGGCACAGAATTTTTTCAGTCTGGAACTTTAAAAACGTATGAAACAGAAGTATTTTTAATTAGAAAATATTAGTGGGATATTCCAAGTGCTCTTTGACATGTTGGAGTTAAAAAATACATACACATTTGCTGTTTGAATTACTCAGCTCCTGGAAAAAATGTATCCATTAAAAAGTTATTTTATTCACATTGTTGCCTACAAGATCTTTTATGACAAATTTACTGTCCCTATTTTTAGCTAAAAATGTTCTGATCCCATTGTTATCTAACAGGAAAAGTATATTCCAATTGTTAGAAAAACAAATTTGTGCTGTATTTTTCTTGTTTTTGATTGCATATAGTTCTCAGTTTTTGTTTGCTAAAGAATGCAGAAGATAAGTGGTAATTCACACATTAAATTTCACACAAAACTACACCGCCACCCCAAAACAATGGTGGATGAACAAGTAATTTTATTAGTTATTGGGGTCTGAAAATATGGGACAAATTGCATTTTATTTATGTTGTATTTATATAGCCAGGATATCCATCTTTCGTTTTCCACAGAAAAAAAAAAAAACTATGTAACATTTTTTGTTAATAACCACTACCTAGTTTCACCGCTGGCACCGATGATATTAGACACAAGTATGCTGGTTATTGGTCAAATTTTTCGATGCAGAAATACAGAGACGCAAGCAACAAAAGTATCCATTAATGCATTTTATGTAATTCAGATACAAAAATAATTCCATTGGCTTAATTTTATATCCAATACTTGTATCTCTTTTCCCCGCACTTCTGTGTAACTTCCAAATTAGCGTCAAGGCTTGTGGTCCACCAATCAGCAAGACTTACGAGCCCTACTCAGTACTTCAGTACTCGTCAAGCAAAATGTACTTAGGGTTTTTCTCCACCGTACTTCTCCCAAACCCACTTTACGTTATCCACTGCCGACGCCCAGTCCCAATACTCAAAGGCTACATCCCAAAACCCTTATGTGCGCCACCCTTCCTCACTACCTTTCCTTCGCTCTGGAAGTTTTTCCGAAATCCAGATGTTTAAGTGCTGTCCCAATACCTTAGAGAAGGAGTCATCGCGGACCAACTTCTGCTCAAATCTCCCCTTTGCCAGGGGAATGTGGAAGTCTAATCGAGAGTACCCTTTGCTAAAGAGAAATTCACTTATGGTGACAACCATGCATGAGGTGGCATAAAAGTTTTTGCTTCACTGATGACTTCATACTAGGAGTGTACACGTATTCATACCGAAAAATCGGTATGCAGGTCTTTCGGTTTGGTAAGCATATGTACCAAATAAATGCAGCAAATGAAGAACTTAATGGATTACTTATCCTACTTCATACATACAGGTGGAGCATGGTAAGTCAACAAGGATGCAAGAGTGTCCCGATTCCGCTTTTTGTCCATGCTTCCTCGCTCACACACTCATTCCTTCCCTCATCAACTTCTTGAACTTTCAACTTTAGACAGTGAGGGAGGGGGCGAGGGAACAGTCAAAAAACAGTTGGGATGGGATGTAGCCAAGAATAGAAGTATAGAGGACAGTAAAAATCCCCGGATGTCATTTTTGCCCCCCACCAGATATCAAGGATGCATGGGTTGCATTCTCACTGAATGAGAATAATCCCATGATTCATTGCGTCCGAAGTTAGTTCTTGGGAGCAAGTTAGCAGGACTGCTCTTTCCAAGACCCAAGTATAATCTTTTTGTTCTTGGTACTGAAAAACATCCCCAGCTAACCCTGAGCAGGGACTTAAAAAAAAAGGTCCCAGAACTGCCTCAGAGGAGCTACAATCTGGACAGTCTTCTTTAGGAGACCTTGTCAGAACTTTTTCCAAAGGGAAAGTTACACAAGAGATATGAGCATATAATATCAAGACTTATAAAACTTTTTAGAATTTGCATTTGTGCATTTCTTTTGTACTACTAGGGAATGAAAGAATGAGAACTCAATGTATATTCCCAGAACCTAAAAGTACACACGATTACAGGTGATACTTGATACAAAGTAACATACATTATTCTGTTTTATTAACCACTTGGATATGTGGAACCTGAAACCATGTCGCTTAAGTACATAAGTCAAGGGTACAACAGCAGAGCTTCTACTCACCCCTGAACCAGTAGGTTTCAGGGTACAGTACCTTGCCCTTTGCCAAACCTCTACCAGTCAGCCCTGTGGTTATCTATCTGTGGCACATTGTCAGATATGTTGCATTAAGAATTTGAATGATTGACAACGGAAATCAAGGAAGTGGTTGGAAGCTGCTGCGAAGCCTTCCTGCACATGAGGCTGACATATTTATCTGAGAACTCCTTCTAGTGTAGTAGCCAGTCATGCTACACAGTTTTGCCGGTCTTGAAAACACAAATAGCATGATGAACTAGGCTTTCCAGTGACATGCTGGACGAATTACTGCCACACAAAAGGGGACAAACATGGTAAGTTAAGGTAAGAAGCTATTCCTAGCAGAAGGATGATGACAAGGGCCTTTCCACTAACTTCAGCATAAACCGCAAGCTGAAATCACCAAAAGCTGTCCTTCCCGTCCCAGGACAGCACATGCGTTACTGATGAGTGATGCATGCTGGGATATGTGGTGTCCAGCAGGGGCTGCCATAGACAGACATGTTACATACCGGTGAGCCACACTCCCCTTCTTGATGTCGGAGATAATCAGAGGCTCTCCCGGCTTCTTACTCGCTGTTGGAAAGAAGGAAAAATGACTTTACTTTCAAACTCAGGAAAAAAAAAGCCCTACACAGAAGGCTTAAAAGACCAAATGATTTTATTCCCTTCAGGCAATCTGAGGACGCCTGCTACTGCTGTCTGAAGGTCCCCAGAGCATGTGCTTGTCAGACATGGTGCAGTATACTGTAGCTACTCTACTATACTCATCACATGTCTATTTATTGGGCGGGGGGATATTTTATCTGGTTGACAGCCTTATTGAACTACTTTTTTTTCCTTTTGTCCCCGGGAAGCACTTCCTATATTTATCAACACAACTACAATGAAGACATTAAGCGAAACCTTCAAAGCCATCTGCATGTCGACGGCAATATGAAAAATATGTGCCTACCTTCAAAAATAAACAGGAAATAAATACTGAAGACACAAAGCACACATAACAATAAACAGAATTGAAGTGTGGGACTAAAGAAAACACATAACAGAAAATATATACTAGTATAATATCAGCTTATGTTTCTGGACGCTGTATTACAGTCATATCACACAATATTGCGTTATAGCATTGTTATTGGTCAGGGGATCTTGGGGCTGCTATTGGATTGAATGCGCCTGTAACGGTTTGCAGCACAAGAAACAATCTGAGGACAATGGTTGGCTATTATTAACTTAATGGAGAACTGGTGGAAGAAAACAAGACACTAGCTCATGCACGTTCCTATAGCTGAACAAGTAGCGCTAATAACACAAAGGTTGTGGGTTCAAATCCCGGCAGGTACATGTGAACTGTAACACTCCCATCTGCTGTAAGTTGTGTTGGATAAATGAATGCAGTGCATGAATAATTTGGATCAACCAGCCTCTTGTATAGATTTTTGAATTTCTCCCTGAGCAGGGGGGACAGGAAAGACAAGCACACCCCCGTGTTTTACAGGAGACCACCTTGATACAACATTTATACAAATGCTGCAGAAACACTCGGAGCTTTTCCTCAAAGTGAATTATTACATGCCAGGGTTTGCCAGAGCCTTGAAGTGGGCTTTAGAAGGGAATGTAAATACTGGCTGTCAAGGGCTGGGGGGAGCTTCAGTGTTGCCCGTGGTCTGTGTTGCACTGCGTTGCAGTGACGGGACCATAAACGGACAGAGTCGACTTAACAATAACAGAGGGACGAAGAACGCTTAACATGACAGGCGAGTGAAGCCAGCTGTTCAACATCCACACCTTACCAAGGCCAGGAGACCTGCCAGAAGGAAAAGACCCCTATCTCCATTTATGGCATTTCGGTATATACAGAGGCAGCCATTTTGTTTCAAAACAAATTTTTTTTAGGTTTGTATAACTTTACAGTTTCCTTTTAAAGAGTTTTTCTTATTTTAAATTACCCCAAGTTTTGTAAAGAAGGCTTTTGAATTAACTATCATTATTTTTCAATATGCCTATTAATTAGGATACACACCAAGTAGCTTGCAAATTAGGTTATTATTTGGATTAATGCTATTCGTATTAAGAAGTAAAAAAAAAAACTGATTTCAGTAACTCCACTGCTCTTTGTTGTTAAGAGTACAAAGCTTTCATTTTGAAGGAAGAAAAATTAAAGCATAATCATTTCAATTTAACTTTAGGTGAATTTTTTAAAAGTAGAGATTTCCTGCTGAAAGCAATACATAATTTTAATGGTGTACAATGTGGCTTCAAGTTTTTCTTTTTGTCAAGGCACAAAAATAATGGGAAAAGAGATTGGAAACATCGGCCCTGCAATTATGACATTTGGTGACAAGTTAAAAATACTCATAGGTCACATTATGGAATTCAGCAAAAGGAGACACCCTCCTCTAGGTGACAACTTAACAAAATGTCTGGTGTCTGTCTGGGGGGTGGGAGCCTCTTATGAGATCCGGGGGGCTGAGACAGGACTGCGAGGGGAAAGCTTAGAATCGCTGTCTTGTCGTTGGCAGCGATGTATAGACATCATCAGAGGAATACAAAATTACGTCAGAGAAATCCACTGTACTCCTGTCGCAACTAGTATTAAGGATATGAGGCCTGAAGGAGGTGATCATCATTCAGTCCACACTGGAAGCACGCTATCATCTCAGAGTATTTTCTAGCAAAATGCAGTCCCATCCATCCATGAGAATGCAATATTTTCCACCGTCGAACAGTGAAATCAATTTATCTTTCCGCATAGCAAGAGTATAAATTCTGGGTAACGTACGGTGATGCTATGCCCCGGTGACGCTACATCAAATAAATCGAAATTTGACTGATATACACACCAAAAGATACTGATTAATGTCGGCAAATTCATGATTCCTTTAGATGGGCCGCCGCTGAGTGTCCCCGAGGCCCCGGGCCCCATCCTCTCAGGCCGGCCCGGCCCCATGGGACTCAGTTCACAGGAAGATTAATTCGCACGGTGGGTTGGTTTCGCCAGGCAACATAACCGCCCAACCCCGTTCGCCCCCCCAGTTGAAGATGCTCACCGCTGATGGTGATGCCCAGCTCCACTCCTCTCTTCTTGGGAAGCTTTACATGAAATGTGCCACTGCTGGGAATGACAGATTCTGGGGGGGGGGGGGGGGGGGGCCTTCACACATTTGCAAATCAAAACAAAAATTCTGACAGCCCCAGGTCATGCAACAGAGAAGTGATAGTAGAAGTTACGCATGCACAATTCCTCTGGTGTTCCAGTTCCAAGACTCATAGCACCTGATTGGGGGTAATTTATTATAACATGCTACCGTAAAATAATGCAATTCTATGTGACAGTGACATGTGTTGGGTTTATATATCTTTGTCTGTAATCAAATTCAGCCCCGATATTATTTATACTTGAATAATTCCAAGCAACACAAATTGAGCTGAATTGAGTTTAATGAAACTCTTTAAAAAGTCTAATTTTATTCTGAGTTGCTGGGTTCTGCAGAAAATCACTGTCATGCCTATTCGATATCAGCATTCCTATCAAATCAACCACTTCGCCAGAAGACCAGCAATATTCTCGCTCAGTGTATATAATTTTACATCGACCAAGATCCAGGTCAAAGACATAAAAAGATGTCACTCCCCTTGCATCTTCTCCTCCATATCATTTAGACTAAATACTATCTTTAGCCTGTCCCCATTCATCATCACCCATCCTAACAGCTAGGCTTGATATTCAAATTAAAATTTCAATGTATTGTACGTACACACAGACACCCATATACAGAAATAATGGCCCTTGAACAAACAACATATTCCAACCCCAGAACAAATGTGCAAATTATCCCTTCCACCACTTATCTTTAGAACAGTGAATAGTAGTATATCTGTACTGCAATAAAAATGTGTTAGAAATGCCAAAGGTAATTCCTCACAGTGGCAAAGGGAAGACAGACTGTCCATCACAGAGCTCTGTGAAATGCAAAGTCTAGTCTGCAGCTCACATCTGAAGGAGAAAACCTGCAGGGTTCTTTTTTATGTCTGACTGATATAAGCTTCACACAAATCACGTGTTGCTAGTCCAGCAGTAGCTAAGACAGAGCTAAACGCATAAAAAAGTGAAATGGTTAACTCATTAGAAATGCACTTTATGGAGAGGTTTATAAGTAAATAATCTCATTAATATCACAGAATAAAATAAATAATATTCATATAAAATATTTATGTTTCTAAAAATGTGTTTACTTCTTTATTCATCATTTTCGGTGTTTACGTCGATCTCGACAAATTTTGGTGAGGTCTGAGAAGATGTGATATTTAGCTACTGCCTTTCTGTATGCAAGCAGATAAATTGACAAAAGCAGAAAAATATTCTAAAAGTCTTATTGCTTTGTGAAATATGTGAAAAGTGGGACCAAAAAGAATCATAAATGGCAAGTCTCTCTAGCTAAACAGCAAGACGTGGTCTATTTACTGGCTTTGAGTAATTTGGAAGGTATTACTCTAAGACTAAGATCTGAAACAGCTGAACTGAAAAACTGAAAAAAAGATGTAAATTTTAACCTGCCACATCAAACTCCACCTCCAGGGTGACCTTATTGGCCAGAGCTGCATCTCGGAGCAGCTGATTGGCTTCCTCCAGTGTTCCATCCTCTGTTGGTATGCTGTTTATGGACAGGAGTCTGTCCCCAACCTGCAGCAATCCACACCTGTCAACAAACACACGCACACACACACACAATGAAAAAATCCATTATTACCTCACCTACATGACTTTAATTTCTAAATTTTTAATCATCTCAACAGCTGGATATTTCAATGAAGTAATTTAGATATGTTTTGCTCAAGGGCAGAGCAGCTGCTCGTGTTCCTGGAAGCCGTTTGTCCAAAGATTCGTTAACATCGATGCTATTTTCCTCAAGCCAACGAGGCCCATTACATGTCGAGTGACAGGATTTCTGGCTCAGGAATGCATAACAAATTAGTCTAATTTACAAGGGCGGTCCATCTACTCGCTGACGAGAGATTAAAGTACGAAACGAGGACAGGTGCTCTTCATTTGATACAGGCCATCTTACCCCCCCTTGTCATGCAGTCCCACAGAAAGGCTCAGGATGCTTGTTCAATTCAGTAAAAATGTTGCAATTGTTTTTAGTTTTGCAACAAAAATCATTTAATTTGTTTTCAAAAAATATATATCACATTAGAAACAATCAGCAGTTTTACGTAAAAACATCAATTTCAAGTAGTAATAAATTTAAACCCGTATTATAGTTCTAAAAGAGCTGTTCTGAGCTAAAATTCATTGACAAGCAGTCTCATTGGGTGCTTTTTAACTAGTAACCTTTGCAATAACATAAAACACCAAACATTTATCTTTAGTGTCTCTCTGGGATCCAATGACTACAATTGCAAATATTCCCCACTGTCAAACAAGTTTAAACAGGATAAAAAGGATAAAAGCACAAAGGCAGAAGCACAGAATTTCGCTTGCTTGCCTCCATCATCTTCTGGCTCATATTCACAACTTCTGTGCACCATCATTGCCATAAACTGTAGGGTATCAGTAAGTGCCATTGGTTTGTAATTTTGTGTTAAGAAATTATACCAACTGTTATGGGAGGAAGCTATATTAATTTTTTTTATTAGATGATTATGTCTCCAAAGTGACATACAGTTGCAAGACCAGGGTCAGCCAGTCCATGGAGGATTTGGGGCTAAGGTCGTTTCTCCAGGGCCCACCTGTGAAATCACTCGAACATGTGATCTGAATCGGCGACCTTCCAATCACAGGCAGAGCGTGAGTGACACAGAGCCACAGTCCGACTCATATGTAAAAAAACCAACCAAATAGAGAAACAACTGAATAGTCAGGCATGGCGACCAGCAGATGTCCACGGGCTTAAAACTAGGTCAGCTGGATTTGACCATGATGCTGAGATAGAGGTCAGACGCATTTGTATACATTAATAATAGGGTCAAGCAGGCCTGCTGGGAACGGACAAATGTGAGGTAATGGAACCTTGGCATTCTGAGTGCCTGAGAAAATCACTGAGAATGTGACATTCAAAAAAAAAAATATATATATATATGACACATATGATAAACGGTCTCATGAAAGGTGACTTTGGGGTCCCTTGTCCTTCTTGCCTGGCAGCGGAATACAAACGATTCAGATGCTGAGCAGCGTAATCGACGCGGCACCGACAGTTTCGGCAGGTCAGTCATTTAACTGGCAAGCCGACAGATGCACCATGTAGAGCTGATGGCCGAGCGCCAGATTCCATTAGCTACCCGCTGACCGATTGCTAATCGTCGGCATCTTGCAGGAGGGATAAGTCAAGTGGCACTTCCTGTGGGTACGGGGCCATTTCTCGGCCCTGGAGAGGAAGCCAGGGCTGGGTGCTTAGCGTCACATCACGGAAACCTGAGGACGAACCTCACCGCGGCAACGAGGGAGACGGATGCCTTTAACGGCGACTCCGGAACTGCGAGGGCAAGGTCAGGCGGGATACCAGATGAGGTCCTTCTGAGACTAGAGTTTACACGTGTGATATGTCACTCTAATGGGAAATTAAATGAAAAGGAAAAGATGATAATGAGATATCCAATTTCACAGCACACTTTGTAAACAAGACCCTGACATGCCTTGACTCCGAATATAATCCCAGCATTAAATCTCACTGATAACAGGCAGTCCTCCTGTTGCTATTCCTGCAGAGTCTTGACCCAGATATGAAAGTAATCAACTCTTACGCAGCCTGACAACTGCCAAGTGATTTCAAATGAACTATAAAGAAAATGACTTTTTCCTTTTCAAGATCCCCGAAAGATAGGACTTCAGTATATGTAGAGCAATTTTAAAGGGTCAGTGCGTCTACCTGTAATATAAAACTAAGCACTGGGGGGCAAGATGACCCACAGAGGTTCTGTAAGTATCTCACTCAGATCCATATCGACAGTAAGTGTGGCCTAAAAGTAGAACTACTACTTTTGACTCTTCATCTGCCCATTAGTTTTGCATAATTCATTATAGGTGACACTAGGCCCTATGGCAGGAAGGACAGGACACCCTCAACATAAACCAAATGTCTTTGGATTGAGGGAGCTGACTGAACTACGTAGAGGACATGGGATTGGAAATGACACCCCCTAGAGGTGAAACGCTGCAGTGCTGCCCCATGAGATGCCACTTATTTGTTATGAGAAACATAAACTGGCATAATTTCACCTACACAACTGGATTCAGGGTAAAATTCCTTTAAGCGAGTATTTATTTAGGTATTTCGATGCTTAGCCAGCATTCCTCAAAGTTTCTTCGTGTCTGGGGCAGGGATATTATAGTTAATTAAAACTAAAACTAAAGTCATAAGAAAACATTTTCATAAACCAAAATAAAATTAGATACGAAAATAATATATATATAAAAAACTAAACATAAACTATAAATATTGCTTATATAGTTTCTGGGATAGGCTTCTGAAAGTAACTGAAATAAAATAAAAGCAAACATCAAATACTTCCAGTTACTGTTTTCTACCACTAATTTACTAACATAATTATTTGATTACCTTTCATGACCATGAATAATGGCTGGAACATAAACTGAAACTTTATACAAACTAAACAGAAATATATCTTTAGAATAAAAACTAATAGAGCGTCGAAAATAAACTAAAACTAAACTGGATTTCAAGTGAAAATTGAAAATATTACAAAAATAATAAGGTAAATAAAAAAATCAACTATAATTACATTGGTCCAGGGTGCAGCCTTGTGAAAGACTGTCAAACAAAGAAATTTAACATTTTAAAAGCTGAATTAACGTTAAAGGGTTAAAAACTGTGCCTTGAACCCAGATAGGTCTTTACCACAGACATGTTCAGTTAGTGGAAGTTCCCTCAGATGAGATCAGACAGGAAGTGATGATTCATATTTGACTAGAGGCCTCAGGTCAGGCCCGGCGAGCTCAGGGACTGCAGTCCTTTAGGTAAACTGAAAACCGGAGTGTCAGATAGCAGGAGTTATGGCTGTTATTGGGTGTGCGGTCAGACCCTGCCAGACGTAAACATCCTGCAGCTTTTATCTGCATATCGGGACTTGTTTCTCACCACAGGCCGCATTTTCCTCATACGTTTTTTTTTTACATTTTTCTTACAAGTCAGACTACAGCGCTAAACGTGACTACTGCGATACCTCCTCACCTCTCAGCAGAGCTGTCCGGCTCGATGAAGCGGATGAGGGGGGGTGCCGAGAGCGTCTCCGTGGCAAAGATGCCCCCCTGCAGCTGGACGCCAAAGCCGTTGAGTGGGTCACCCTGGAGGGTGATCTCACTTGTCTCCGTGTGCACAATTTGACCACCTGGGCCCACGGTGCTGGAGGCTAGGGAAACTGAAGCCGGGGAACATAAGAGGAACAGGAGAAAAGGAACATGATGCTTTAGTTGTTATTTACACAAGTACTGGTACATTGGAAGGCTTCATCAAGGGTCCAACAGACATGTGACTGCTTTGCCAAGGCTGGCAAACTGGCAACCTTCCGATCAAAGGCACAGATGTCTAACTGAAATGGAAACCATGAAGTGAGATGAGGTGAAGTACAAGGAGAGAGATAGACCTGGATCATTCCTGACGCACCAGTTCCATATGTCACGCTAGCCAACGGTTATTGGCGTTATAATTAGGACAGGCAAGTCAACAACTTGCTGTAACGATGGCTAATACAAAGTGAAACAACAGAACCCACAAAACTAGATCTCAATGTCTTCAAAAACATGGTGCCCTAAATCTGAGAAATAGTACTTTTAACGCCGCCTGTGAACATATGCTACGCGCCAACGTGGCACGACTGAACAGGATGCTCTAATTATGACAGAGCGGCGACAATGGCTTCAATAAATGCTTCACGCAGCAGACATTAACTGCAATATAATGAACATTCCCACCATCATCATTAACATTGTTGTTATCAATCCAGCTTGAACGTTATTATGAAGAGAAGACTATTTGGCGACATATTTACCAAAACTTGAGTTTGGCCTGCAGGACAAGAACGGCAATAAGGGGGTAATACTTCCTTATTTCTTTACGAAACAGAGAGGCACAACCCAAAACATTCTACGTGAAACAATTAAGTTTCCCAAGACTGAAGAAAGCTATCTTGTGTATTCAAGCATAGAATAAAGTGAATGTTACTGCAACCTTTGAATATAAATTAGTGAGAGGGCTTGATGCTATCACCAAATGCAGAAGCATGATTCAGCAGAGATCTAAACAAATTCCGCAGTATGTACAAGGTTATCTACAAGTTAGATAGTCAATTTTGAAATGATTAATAGCATTAATGATGGACGAGCTCTTCAACGTGGAACCACTGTGATGCGTAAGTCAAACCTCACTCAGTCCTGTGGTTCAGAGGAAAGCCAGAATGATATCCAAAGCTCCTGTGTGCTGGTGGATGACTGTAATCCAGCCAATTCTCTACTATCCAGCTCATACTTAGCAGATGTTTTCATTCTTTTCCATGTATTGCCCAAAGACTAGAAGGCTAGTCACCATACCCCAGATGTCGTGAGTCAGACACCTGATTGGTTGGTCACACTTCTAGTTGATAGGACCCACCTCCTCTACAATCTGATTGGTTATCTCTCAGAACCCTGAGAACATTTTTGTGTAAGTAAAACTCCCATGAGCCAAATCCAAACTAGCAAGATAGATACACGACTGACTACAGTTCACCTGGGGACCCTTGGATGGTGCCTAAGCCCAGTAAAATCAAATTTCTTTCATTACATTTGTGGACAAGGACCCCCCCCCCCCCCCCCAAAGCAAGCCCCTTCTTTCCTGCTGTCCCTACCACAGCTAGACGTGCCCTTTTAGCTTTGGCATGACCAGCCTGCCCTCCAAGCCCTCACTGTACATGCAGTGGCCCCTCTCAAGTCACCTTTACCTCTTATTCATGTGTTGGGTGATGGGTGACTGTAGATGATCTAACCTGGCAGTGAAAGTCAGGAAGTCAACATGGCATCATGCTACAGTTGCCTCACATACGCGAGCTCTTGTGTTCCTTCTTCCTCTGCCTCCTCTTCAGCATGGAGTTGCGCGGGCTCATGGGAGGGGCCGCGCGCGGCAGGGTGCTGGAGTTCTGGCTGGCGAAGCCTGACGTGGTGGTGGAGCCGGGGGAGAAGCCACTGGAAACAAGCGCTGTGGGCCATACAGCATCACTCAACAGTGGCTAAGCTAAAACATTAGCATATTATTACCAAGGGGCATATACAGGGACAGGACCACAGGGGCAAAGCTGATTGGACCCCGGAAAGCCCCCTCCCCTGTCACTCACTGATTTAAAACATATCATTGGCCCCCTCCCCTGTCAATCACAGATTCAAAACACATCATTGGCTAATGCTAATGTTGGCCCCTTTGTATGAATTATGGCCCCTCTTATGGCCCTCCACCACACCATGTAGAATTCTACATTTATCAATTATCAATGTGACACAGAAATAGCTAAAAAGTCATATAAACCGTAAATTCTTAATTTTTCACTCTGTACTCTAATACTGTGCTTTAAGTAACCAACACTAGGCAGAATCCAACCTCAGCCAACCCAGAAACGAGTCTATCGACTACGGGAACAGCATGATTAGAAAGACACATTAGCTCCGCTTGCATGGCCTTGTTTAAAGCCCAAAGGAGCCCACTGACATTTGCAGTAGTCTTGACTGGCCGGGTTGCTCGATGACGGCCACGTGGGGGTTTTGCAGTGTCCAGGGTGCTGCATGTGGCAGTAATTTACACAGGGGTCCCAGCAGTGGGCGTTATCGCTCTTCTGTATTTTCACTGCGAAAAAAAGAACAATCACGCTGGTTAATAAAACACAGTACTGTGGAAAGGTGTTAAACAGTCAAAGAAATTATCTTTACATGATCTTCATGTTGGTGTAAAAGTATGGTGCAAAATTTTATGTCTGTCAAAGCTTGTCAGCTAAGCCATTCCAAAACCTCACTAGAAGTCACCCAAGTTTGCAGTGACCAACCAGTACACCCAGGTATTTGTTGACTGGGCCACAAGTCATCAGGTTAAGTAATTAAATTAACCAGGGATGATGTGAACATGTTCCACCGCCTCCCAGGAAACAAGAAGGAACCCCGTAGCATTAAGCAGGAAGCCCGTCTGTTAAGGAGCGGCATTATCGGATGCGAGCTGCACTGCGTCGCATTGCATGCACCGTTACGGTTAGCTCTGGCGCTTGCCGCAGCCCGTCCTCCTCATTGTCGTGTCTGAATGATAATGCACCGCCCTGATACCTAGGAAGCAAAGCGAAACGTGTCTCTGAATTAATGCGCCGGCTCATTATCGCCTGACTAATGAAGTCTTCCGTGCTGCAGGCGCGCCTCTAACGGCACACAGAGGGACCGGGGGGGAGGGGGGGGGCAGATGCTCTGCCCAAGGGCCCCATCAGAAAATAAGGATTACGGTCCACCGCCTCTCCCTGCCGAGACGTGTTAGCTACTGCTTCGCCAAACACTGCTTTTGTTCTCCGCGGGGGAGCAGGTTAGCTCCTGGTGAAGGACACGGACTCCAAACCTGAAGACCGTGCACTTAGTGATGGAGTGTGGGGGCAGCGGCAGCCCTGGGTAACATACCCAGCGGTACGTTTTACGCCGCCTGCGATTTAAAGTCGCTCAGAGGTCTCACTTAGCACGGAGGCCTCACAGCTTCAGGGTCGAGCTGAAGTTGTTCATTCCTTCCCGAAGCTTTGTTCATGCGCTTAACCTGTTCTGGCTGGTTTAATGTGGGTCAAGGTTTTCCGATTTCCGTATGCAGTCCAAGACCATGCAGAAAAGTGAAATGTGTTCCTTAAATTTACCCATAGGATGAGTGTGTGTCCTGTGATGGACCGCCGTCCCAAGCAGAAAGTCACCAGCCTCCAGCCCGGTGGTTCTGGGCCAGTGCGTAGATTAGCAGGCTAAGCATCTGTTCCTGTGACCGGAAGGTCACTGGTTCGGGCCCCAGCCTTGGCAGACTAATCACATGTCTGTGGGCCCTTGAACGAGCCCATTAACCACGAACTCCAATGGTGCTACACACTCACTGACTCTGTGCTGTGACTCCCAAGCTTGCTCTCATCTCTACGTGTCTCATGGAGTAGATGAAAAAAGCATTTCCCCATAGGGATCAATAAAATATCACTATTCTATTCTAGGAGTCCCTCGTGAACCTATCATGCACGAATGGTTACAAGATATGAAACAACCGCTAAATAAGCTTAAATGTTGTGACAAAGACCTGAATTAATTGAACATACCCCACAACCTCATCGATTCATAGCTACATAAGTAAGATATGTTTTTCTCAGGTTTATCATGCTAAATGCCTGCAGCAGCCCAGGCCCTGATATGCAAACATCAGCTGCTTTGTGTTAGACTAACAGCTCGCTTTGCTTTCAGAATCGGTAATAGAGGCTTTATTCCAAACGACACGACTCTTAATTAAGAGACACGTATCGGAGGGATAAATGTTTGGCATAAACTTTGAAATTCCAAACCAACTTGGAGGAAGTGAGTAAGTTGTTTGAAAATTTTGTCGTCG
>JAODJU010000130.1:3377675-3392289 GCA_026776725.1 Gnathonemus echidnorhynchus
GGGGGGGGGGGGTTACATAAAGTGTCAGAAGAGGAAAAAAAGACAGCACCCCCTCCAAGGTATACTAATCATTTGTTTCAACCAGCACATGATTTATACGCCTTTTGTCTTGCTGGCTCACTCTGCTTTCCTCTTCTCTCTCTTTCTCTCTCACTATTCTCCCCCTTTTAGAAAGACCGACAGACAGACAGAGCGCACAAACACACCATGTACAGCTCAAACACTATATGTGGAAAGACAGCAATTAGATTTCTCCTTTTTTAGCTGATAGACACTCAAAGACAATGTGATTAATCTTAACTGCCAGACTGGACTCAAAGCACATAGCTGTGGCATTTCTGTCGGTCTTAATTAGGCCACATTCTCCTAAAACGTGTCAGTAACGAGGACCGGAGAGAACAAAGCATGCTAATTAGGGAGAAACCTGTAAAGAATGTGAAGGATAGACTGCCCCCCCACCTTCTAATTCATTCACTTTGCTTAAAACATCACAATAATGCAAAAAGGCAAATTCCCATATGTGAAAATTAGTTCCAATAATGAACACTTAGATAATTTCCCAAACTGTGTTTCAAGGCCTACTAAGGCAATACCATAACCCATTATATAAAATCTTTGAAATTAATACACAGGAAACCTTACCCTAATTGTACGAAGTTGGTGCTAACCTTAGAAAATCATTCACATGCAAAAAAAACACACATTAATCAAGACTGTGGCACTGTGTACTGTTAGCTCATAAAGGGTGACTTCAAAGAGAAAAGGCTAACACAGATGGATTTATCCAGTGTGGAGCATAAAAAGTACCATGACAGCAGTACCTCAAGGCATGTGCTGTTACAGCTAGCAGATTTCCCTATACTCATCCACGTTAGCTTCTGGGGTAACCCCATCCCATAATTCCTCATGCAATAGTGTCTGTGGGGTACCTCCTACCCAGATGTCATGGATTCTGATCTAACAAGTGCTGCAAGGTCTGAAAAGGTTGGTATTCAGAGATTTGATTTGGGACCGGGTGTTCTTCTCACTTCTAGGGAAGTCATAAAAGATTAATTTTCATTCCTGTGCTGAACAATTGGCTTAGAAATTGGCTTCTCAATCAGGCCTTTTAGCAACATCCATAGCCTTCTTAGGGAGATGTTCAACTGTCACTCTAAAAACACTAAAAAATGAATGCATTCATCTGTATGACATCAAGTCATTGTGTCTTCCTTTCCGGGACAACAAATCACACCTACTCCACAGCGAAAAAGTACAATTGCATCCGGCTTTTCAAGTCTTGTTGACTTTTCCAAGTTCAAATTGGGCTTCATTTTTTCCCCCTCTTTTATAAGGCATGAAAAGTTTCCCCAATCTTACTGATCAAATTGATGTGTATGAATGGGACAGTACTCCAGATTCACAGAAAGTAGATCGTCTTACAGTTTATCTAATAAATAAAAGCCTTGGCAGTAAAGCATTCAAGCTATAGGGCTTTTGAATTAAAGAAGTTAGAGTCTGCAACAGATCCCCACTATATCTGAACATGTAAATCTAAAGTGAAGACTATTTAAGGCTTGCCTAACCTTGCTGAAACGGCTAGAGTCACAGTCTTTAGATGTCTGTTTTTTCTAGATCCATACCACCCTAAGCTCTGTCCCCTTTGTCTGTGATGTGCTGGGTGAACATTTCTTTGATTCCTGTAAGCCTCTAAAAGCTTCACCGGCCTAGAAGGTACACGGTATGCAGCATTACTACAGGCTAGTTGGTCGAACGATGGCAGATGACCTGAGAACCAACAGGAAGTTCAAAAACATAACAAATGCTTCTTTCAGACTTCTTGTTACCCTGTTCACTCGAGTAACATACCAGCATTTTTCTTGAAGATATCCCTGAGCTGTTTTATCAACATCAGAAGTCCTAGACAAGTACCAAAAAGGAATCTGTGAGGTATACTGGAGTTTCTCTTTGCAATACATTCTTCCAGGGATGTAACATTCATTCAGCCATCTGTCAACCTTCCAAAGATTTATCCATACAGGGTGGCAGTAATCCTGGTGCCTATCCAAGAAAGCATAGGGTACAAGGGAAGGACACACACACACACACACACACACACCACACACACACACACACACACACGGTTAAAAATAAGGCAAGGAAAAATACATAACATTTGTTAGATGGAAAGCATTCATATTTGATCTTACCTCAAGCCAAAAACACAGTTTTTCTGTACAGAAAGGCTGAACATTTTTTCAAGCAAGTGCAATGGAAAATAAAATCTCAAACTTGATAAGCAATTTTTGACAAAACTCAAATATCCTCTATAGGGGTTCTTATAGCTGCAAAGCCACATACTGTTATATAACTAGTCTAATAGCAACTTCAGTGTCATAATGCAATTTGCAGCCAGCTTTATGTAATTTAACATATGTTGCAGGACAAATTTGCTTCAAATTAAGAGGCCACATTTAATTTAAATTATATTTTTTTTATCACAACCAAATTTAATCAAAATAAAAAAAAAAACCTTGGACATTATAAAGTTACCGGATAGTAAGTATCAACAGTTTTGCACAAGGCAACTCTTCAATTTACTTTATACCTAAACCACGACCTAGAACCTGGTAATCTTTAAGAGGTAAGGAGTATGCTCTGATTATAGCGCATTGCTGCACCCACCCATGACAAACCGTCTCAGGGATGAGAACCTGAGTGCAGCCATGTGGCGGGTGACACCTCAGTACCACACAAGCCCAAATGGACCAGTGTGAGTTCTTTCTAGTGGCTGGAGTGTCAATCCTGCCACCAACCCCCAAATTTTCCCTGTAAGTTGAAGGACCTCCTTAAAGGGCTGGATGTAGATTGGACGTCATACCCGGGACAAAGCAATTGCAGATTAAGGGTCTTGCTCAAGGGCACAACAGAGTAGAATCACTCCAAGCATTCATGGGATTTGAACCAGCAACCTTCCAGTAGCTGGCACTGATCCTTAGCCTCAGAAGCACCACTCCACCCACACTTAATCTTTACGAATATCAGAAAAAACAGAAAAATCAAAGTACAACCTGGCGTCCACTGAAAATAGAGATTATCTGTTGCCACTTTGTACATGTTGCAATTTAAAGCCAATCAAATCTAAGCTTGGGCTGAACATGCTATTCAGAACATTCTGGATGTGACAAATGCCAAGCCAGCTCAACATGGCTGTTCTACAAACGGAACTGACAGAAACTTTTGCAAGCTGACTGGTTCCCATTTAGCAGTATTGAGGCTCCTTTTCTCATCAGGTCCAATTAAAATGTTCCTTCCTAAGACCCTAAGAAGTTTTTCTACACAAATGAGAAGTTGAAGCTGTGTTTGATTCCCATAGGTGTCTTTTAGTTTATTTTTATTTATATTTTACTGTGAATTACTGACAATGTGGTTGGGGCAGTATCTTCATCTTTTCAAGTGCGAACCATCTGCTGATTCTAAAGTCCAGCTTCAGGCTAAAGCAGGTAAATTCATATTAGACCCCAACCAGTCCTTAACATTTCCTGGCATCTAAAATAGAGGGCATTAAACTGGAATGCTCTGTCTCCTGACTGGGTGTTCAGGTTCCCCAGCGGCAGGCTCAGATTTATATAGACTAACAAAATCCTTTCAGGTGTTTATTCCTGTACAAGAACACAACAGTTTTATTAGCTGAAAGTAAATTTACAAAATCACTAACTAGTTATGTGATACTCAAACCATCAGGTCCTTACCATTTCCCACTTTCTACACCAGAGTTACTGTATCAGTCATATCCACTTATGTGGCTGATTTTCCTGACAGTAACAGCTCCACCCACAAGCAAGCTGATGATTTACTCCAGTGTAACTGAGCTTCCTAAGGACGTGGCAGCAACTGACATCCAAGGGATCGTTTCTTCGGGTTGCCAGAACATTGAGGGCAAACGTTAACGTCTGATGACAGCCAATCTGCAATTAAAAGATGCATTAGAATGTGGTGTTTGAATGATGACACTCCCCTAATAAGATAAACTCCAGGCCATGTGTTATAAAGATGCCGTGTTTAATTTTAGAATTACTAGCAAACATATCCTAAATATACAAAGCATGAGCTTTGGCCATCAACTTCGAAGCTGCTTCCAAACTTCTGTAACTTCTTCAGGTCAGCCGCTTCCTGCAGTACGCGCTAAAATGCATCTTAAGTAGCATATAAATGACTAATAATGACTAACAGCGGTGTAGCTTACCTTGCAGACCTACTCTAACACAAAGTGTTTAATATAATGTGACACACCAAAGCATTTTACTACTAATCTTCTCCTGCAGAGTTTCAGTACTCGCTGGTCACGTGGGGCATTGGATCAAAATTATGCTAATTCTGGAACAGTACACCAGTGGGGGGGGACACAATAATAATTACAGCATCTTTTTAAAATATCAAAATAAAATACCAGTGGAGCAAGAGGGATAAGTGTTGATATACACTTGTGTTGATATATATATACAGTATTCCATTTAGAAAGGTTAATGGCAAACTCTTGAGTAACATTACTCCAAAGCCTTGCCCTGTGTAGGCTTACTTGGAATAATCTTTATCTGTTAACAAATGCTGTCCCATTATCACCAGTTAATAAAGTCCATAACTACGAAGTGGTATGAATAAAAGCATACAAAATAATAACATCATCAAGTACATCCCCCACAAACCCCAGAAATATACCATCTTTAGGTAAAGGGAAATAAATCAGCTTGCTAAGCCCATGTAGCCCATGTAGCATGTAACATGTAGCATCCCCCCAGCTACACCCCCCTGGGTTGCTTCTCGAGACCTTAGAGGCTATCAGTTATCAGCGTTAATGGATAAAAGTTGTTCACTAACAGTGAGGTCAGGTCGGGGCCTGAGCTGAACGATTCAGGAGAGACGCCTATTGAATACCACTGCTGAAGGATTTAACTTCTCTGTGATTAAAGGGGGAGGTTATTATATAAACACTCAGATACACAGGCAGAGTGCTGCATCACAGATCGGGAAAAATAGGAGGTAGGCAGACACTCAGGACTCGGTCCTCCGACATCGTGCGCTGGAGCGTCTCCAGCCTCGGCAGCTCCGATTGCCGGGCCTGGGTTCACACGCCGCCGGCCGGACGGCCCCCAGTCCCTCTCTTCGATCATGTCTCCCTCCCCCTCACGCGAAATCAGAACCGTCTAACTGATGCAACGCAAAGCAACAGCAATTAAAATCCAAAACCGCAGAACCATAGCCAGTAACAATTTAAAATGGTTATAATAATAATAATAATAATAATAATAATAAAAAACAAATGCCCGCAATCTATAGCTTTTCATTGAGATATCAGGTATCTTGGCGAAACTTAAAACAATGGATGCAAAAAACATGTGAACATTTGCCTAGATTAATTTAATTCGGATGCCCCAAACTGTGTATATCTTGCTCAGTCTCATGATTCTCATTTTAAGGCTGCTACCAACAGACGCAGTACATCTATTGCTACATAAGGAGCGGATTAGGAACCTGAACAATAAGGGGTTTTGAATAAAAAAGGGAAATACTTCCCACAGTGTACCTCATAATGGAAATACACCTGTAAGGGAAACGTGAATAAAATTGCAAAAAAAAAAAAAAGAAAAAGAGGGCATAAGACTGCCTAGGCCTATACAGAACCAGAAACGGTACTACATAGGCTTTGGAAGGGGAAAGACGAAATTCAATCCTACCCGGATTCATATCTTATCTGCAAGTGTTAAAGATATATTACTGCAGTTTCAGTAGGTAGCAGGACGGCCCGTAATGGCCAGCCGAGGTTCCAGATCGCGATGGGCTACAGCCGACCCTCATCAAACGTAATCCCGCATACCACGGCGGACCAGCCCAGCTGCGTGCCGATGCATCTCGCTGCTTCACCTGCTTAATATGCTTCAAAGCGAGCCGGGTACGATTTATGTTTTGCTGTTACTACTCACTCAGAAATAATTGCCTGTCTCTGGCTCTGCTCTTCCCCATTTCCTTCTCGCACTTACAAATGAGATCCGTGGTTTTTCCATCACCTTTAAGGCCGGCGATAAGAGCGCGGAGGCGAGGAGCGCTTTCAAGCGGCCCGCTGTCACCTCATTGCGCTCCGCTTCTGCTCATCAGTAGAGGGTTTGGGGGTTGGGGGCCACTACAGAAGACCATAGCAAAGTAATTAATGTTAACCACCGACAGAAATCCGTTATATAAAAAACCGCATTCCCTCGAGTTTTCGCGATTTACAAAAAAAAAAAAAAAACTTGTTTATGTATTGCATGCAGATTTACAAAAGCTTTGAATAGACAATTTAAAAATGTCACCTTAAATTACTCTGGAGTTCACCACGTTTTATGTGTTCATATACATGAATACCCACCTCTTGAGTTTTCTCCAGTGATATGCTTAAAAAGTCCATGTAAGTAAATATTGAATTAGTAAGTTATTGAATTAGTGCACTTGGAAAGACTATCCACAAATTATTGATATAATAGAGACAAGATAAATTTATCAGTTCAGTTGTGCATAGGGCCTTCAAGTGTGGTTCAGAGAAATATCTTATTATAAATTATATACAGTCCAGCAAAAATGTATAGTGTATAGCAAAAGTACCCATACAGAGTACCATTTACAAATGTATATATGCACGAACAATGGTATAGATTCCTAAGCTTACATGAAAATTCACTCAAATATTATTGAATGCATTATCCAAATGAAATGTATATAATTCCACCTAAATAACCCAAGAACCCCACCACTGAAGTATACTGGCATATTTGCTTCATTATACATTCACTTTCAGGTTTTTGAAAATTCAGAACTGTAGTTCTGAACCTTAGAACTACATATATGTGGGAAAAATGACCTATTCACAAAAATGTAAGGCATTCACAGGTCATCCAAATTAGAAAAATCACAAAATCTTCAACTACGGTGGCCAAATTTCAATATGCAGTGGAGCAAAGTATATGTGTGTGAGGATGTACTGAGTGGGGACGTGGTGTAGGCCCAGAGGATGCTTTTCATGGTACCTGTGTAGGGTGCAGCCAATACACAGATTAAAAAGCTCACTTGCAAACAAACAAACAAACAAACAAACAAACAAACAGACAGACAGACAAAAATCAGCCCCTCTTGGCTGCTGCTTCGGGAATAAGCAGGAAATGAAATAGGTGGAGATTATGGGGGTCTTGGGGTTAGCATCAACACTGTGGTTCAGATTAGCAGGGCCAAAGCAAATCAAAACACAACAACAAATACAAATAGCAGAAGACAAGGCAGGTAGAAAAAGTCAATACGCTCTGCTCATCGACCCTGTCCTCCTGAAATGGAAGATTGCCACAGGCACCCGCAATCTTAATGGATTAAGTCCGTTCAGTAATAATGTGATCCAAATTATGCTCAGGGAGTCAGTTAAGCGACCGAGGAGAGCCAGATATCGATCAGCACCTCTTGTCTGGTGAGGAAATCCCGAGGGATCCAGAAAGAACTTAATACCCCCCAAGCTATCAACTGCAAACCTGAGGAGGGGGCTGTGGTTTGGGGGCACAGCTAAAATTATATTTCCTCTCTCCCTGGGGACAACAAAGACAAAGCAATACCAAGCACTTAACATGATAGGATTTTTCTGGGGAGAAGACAGAGGTATGGTCTGGATTACCAACACAAAACATCATTTTCTACTCGACAGGGGCTGGAATAGATGGATCTGGATAACCAGAGTTACAGCGATTCTCCCAAACCATTGTTGCAGAAACTCAACAGGCGACTCAAGGTTATATTACAGCCCCTTTCCTTGAAATTGTAAAAACCACTAAGCTACTAGGGGGATTGAAAGTCAAGTGCTCTGTCACGAATGTGAGCGGAAGTAAGAGAAGATCGTTCAGTTGCCGCCAGCTCTTCTAGGTTCTAAGACGTACTTACAACATTCAGGCATCTGTCTACTGGCCTACATCAGAGCACGTTCGAGTGATTCGGTGCCTTGTTTCAAATTAAGCAAAGCGTAAGTGCTAATACCTTCCCCTGTGGATCCACACTGGTGTGTTTTGCATATAAAAGCAAATAAGCTAAGAACAATAGATGAAGCTATAATGAGTTCCAGAGCAGCTTTGGAAAAAAACCATCTCATGGGTTCAAGATGCACATAAACTCAAAGTGTTTAAAAATATTTGAACCTTTAAAAAAAATATCCATAATAAATATAAGAGAACAATGGAACTTCAGTGCAGCCACCCAAAGCATTTCTTCGTTGTTAATGATGATTTTAAGGGATGGATTACAGATTACATTATTGTGACCTTTTTTGACCCAAGAGTCATCAATCAAGACCAATTCAACACTGTCAAAGTGCCAAACCACCCCCCCCCCCCACACACACACATTACCCCCCTACTGGAAATTAACAAAAGGTAATAACAGCTAAAATTGTGACACTGTTGGAATGATAATGTATTCCCTGGACGCCCCCCCCCCATCTAATCCCTACTCCCTCTGCAAAATAAAATAAGTCCCAAAGTATCAACTACACAATGTTCCATTAAATCCATCTATCAAATACTTTTAGAGGTACTTCCTTTGCTGCTACCTAGCATGGCTGCTTCAGTTTTGGTGTGAATTGTCTCAAAGTAAAATCAGGCATAGATCGTCATGCATATCATGTTTTTGTGAAGTGGTAAAAAGAGGCGTATTTTCTGTGTCATCATCGCGCAGCTGAGAACAAGTGTCTTAGGTGACCCTTCGCTTCGCTGCCACTGTGTGAACGCCTCAGTTTGGTGTGAGCTGGCGACTTCCAGATATTCACCCATACAGTAGCAGTGTCCGAATTCAGGAGCAGCATCTTTCTAAGGCTGCATTCGAAGACCGAATGTGTCACAGTGATGCAACAAGTTTCTCATTTTTGAGGGTCCTTGAAATGCGGTCTAGAAATGCGTCCTTCTGCCAAGTCGCTACGGATCCACCCGATGGATCTTTCACAGCCCGACATGTCCCAAGATGCATTGTGCAGAGATAAAGTGGGCGTGTCCCAGCTATGCAATAGGAACTGTGCTTTGAGACTCAAGGGTAAGAGAGGGATCAGCTGGTGTAGGTGGCCTGCAGGGGGCAGTAGCAGGGTGAGCAGGGTGTGGCTGTGGTCCCTGATGGTTTTTGCGACTTTCCACTGGGACCGCCTGGCGTAGGTGGCCTGCAGGGGGCAGTAGCTCCCCTCCGATGACCTATTCGGCAGAATGCACCACCCTCTGCAGTGCATTGTGGTTGAGAGCATTGCAGTTCCCATACCAGCTCCCATACCAGGCAGTGATGCATCCAGTTAGGAGGCTCACCATAAGGCATCTGTAGGACGTCCTGAGGATGCCGGGGCTCAAGCCAAACCTTTTCAGCCACCTGATGTAGAAGAGGCGCTGCTGTGCCTTCTTCACTGCCTCAGTGGTGTGGGCCGTCCATGTGGGGTCCTCTGTGATGTGCACACCAAGGAACTTAAAGCTGCTGACCCTCTTTACTGTGGTCTAGTTGATAGAGATGGGGGGGGGGCGTGTCCTCATCCCTGCTTCCTGAAGTCCACTATCAGCTCTTTGATCTTGGCGACGTTGAAGGTGAGGCAGTTCTTCTGGCACTCTGACCTCCGTTCTGTAAGTGGTCTAGTCGCCGTTGGAGATGAGACCCACCACCGTCATGTCATCCGCAAACTTCATGAGGATGTTGGAGCTGTTTGTGGCCATGCAGTCGTGGGTGTACAGGGAGTACATTACCCATTCCTGGGGGGGTCCCGTGTTGAGGATCATTGTGGAGGAGGTGGCATTGCCCAATCTGACTGCCTGGCACCAACCTTCGAAGGCTGCAGCCTACAAAGCACTATGCCTTTGCAGACCATGTCCTTTGAAGGATCCAGCTTCTGAATTTGGCCAATGTGTCTGCAAAGTTTGAAAAAGGCTCATCAAATGCTTTTTGAGTTATTGGCTAACAAGAAAAGTGCCTGCAGTAGCGATGGTGTAGTCCAGAGCTCTTCAAATCTGGACCTCGATTCCAAATCCAGGCCTTGTTTTCAGTTAGTTAGTTTGATAAATACTGATTCTGATTGGTCAGAGGCTTCACACCTGACTGACAGGTAAAGGAAGGCTGGAAAACCAGCAGGGCTCGGACCTTGAGGACTGTGATTTGACCCTGGTGTAGTCCCTAAACCATATGAACTCCCTATCTGGAAATATGATAATATTCCTCTTCCATATAAAAGTGAGTTATGTCATAGCCCTAAAGTTTGGCTGAGTATTAAGCAGCTTCAGTTTCTGACTTTCCCTATATCTTGATTGTCTTTATTTGAGTTTAACCAAATCCAATGCAGCTCCTTGGTTGTTGCCGCAGCCTCAGGGTTTGAATCATACCCAAGTGGGTTTCCTCCAGAGACTTGGCCTCCCACAGTTAAAAAAACGTGGTCTAGGTGTATTGGTGTCTATAAATTGTCCATATTCTATGAGAATGTGCTAGACTGGATCTCATCCAAGCTGTCCCCTCTTGTAGGCTCCAGGGTTGGGTTAGCAGTTTTGGAAGTCGGGTGGATGTAGCCATGTTGCATTTAGATCATTGTTTCCTAAACAGGAAGTGAGAAAAGCAGTGTTTCCACTGGATTCATCCCAGAATGAAAGCAAGATCGTAAAACAGTGACTGTAATGAAAGGGTTAACAGAAAACCACAAGAAACACCGGACATCAAGTCAAAGTATTTTTATTGTTGTCTCAGCTCCATGATGCATGGTGACACGGTGAGATGAAATGTCATTCCTCATTGGTGATAGAGTATGTCTTACATATTTCTATTCTAAACATGACATATTAAGACTGTAAAATCTAGACATAACCATAAAACAAAGAATGTATAGTTATACACCTGATTAGGTGTACCAGACAATTAAAATACTCTATATTGGATCATGCAGATGTGCATCTAGTGAAATATTAATACAAAGATATAAATATTAATATTAATAATACATAAATATTTGAGTAACATGCTTGACAGCTAATGGATAGTCTAGTTAAAGGCAAGTAGAGGGGTAGTTATACTTAATATCATTCATAATGCCGCGACCTTTCAGAAGCACTACATTTACAGTATATGCTTCTTGCTGTGGTGCCAAGTGTGTGATGCATTGAGGGTATAAATATGGGACATTAGCATTAGCACCTCAGTGATGTTTTTCTTCTGCCATATTTTTTTTAGTAACAATGCCAGCTTGATTAAACTGGGCAACAGACTCAGGGGTTTCTATAATGTAGAAGCTCTGGAAGTCCTGTTACCTAGACGTGCAAAATAACGATTTTTGAGGCACAGAATACGGTATAGTCTCAACAAAAAGTCAGATACGTGAGAAAATCAATTCGCCTGGAGTTCCAATTCTTCATCTGAACTGTGTAAATGAAAACTGCTTCATGTCATAGATAAGAGGACCATAAGTTCTGAACTCTCAAAAGAAAATTTCAAAGCCGCAAAAGACTCAAAAACGGATCATTACTTGTTTTTCACAGCACAGTACGTGCTGCTTGTTACTTGCACTTAAAGAATGACTCTGGGTTTCAGGGACTGTAGTAAACATTTTTCACAATAAAGGGAGAAAATTGATAGACAAAGGAAGAAAGGGAAATTGTGCGCTATTCCCATCTCGATTTCTTACTTCAGTGTTTCCCAAACCCCCAGGCACTCCACATTTTGCTCCCTTCCAGCTCCCTGCCAGACACTCCACATTTTTGCTGGGAGGATGCAAAAATGTGGACTGTCTGAGGGTCCCCGAAGACTGCGTTGGGAAACACTGTCTTGTTTGAGGCATTTGGATAAGTCTAACAAAGATGACCTTGATGCTGAAACATTGTCAGTAAAAATTCCTTCTCTCCACACCTAGATTAAAGACCGCTGACTTAATTAAGTAACAAAATGCATCGTCACACAATACGGCACATAAAACTGCCATTTGCAGTATAATTTACTATTCATTACTGTTTTTCATGATATGATACAAAGGGGGTACTATACTGTACACCTATTACTGTACTAATCATACTAATTTTTAATAGCTTCAGTAAATTCAAAGAAACCCTGTTTTTACTTGAGTATGTTCTGAACAGACACTGTTTGACACATAACTTCTATGACAATGCCACGAGGGCCAAGTAATTTTATATTTTATATTTATGGTTGTAACAAATTGCAGTGCTCTTATTATATTTAATAATATAATTTAATGCCATTAAACTAGCCCCTATGGTTGGACAGCTTACTGGGTATCAGGATGTATAGGATTCTTCCAAACTCCCAAAGAAGTGGTTCAGGGGAATCACTGTCCCTAAAGTGCCCATAGTTTGGATGCTCCCTGTGTATGTTCTCTGTGAACTGGCATAGCATCCAGGGTACACCCTGTCTTGGACCCTGTACTTCCTGAAATAAGCACCAGGGTTAGGGTTAGACATTGCATTGGATGAGCAGTTATAAAAAAATTATGCCTAATGGTAATGTACAGGCCATTCTGTTGTTATACATAGGCTTCTGGTAGTAGGTGAGGTTCTAGAATAAGCTTATAGTTGTAATCCCCGACAGGGAATACATGCCATTTTGGGACTGGCACATCACAGACACTTTAGTCTCTTTAGTGCAATAACTTAAAAAGTACTTGATGGATCTTTTTCAAACTTCACAGACACATATGAAGATCTGGAAAGGATCAAATTGCACCAAAACTGAAGCAGTGTCACTTAGTGTCACTTGGTGTCACAATGAATTGATGGTGTGCAGCTCAGTGGGCTAAGCCTCTGAAGATTGCTGGTTTACACCCAGTCTCAGCATAACAGTCAAGTCTGCGAGCCCTTGAGCAAGTCCCTTAAGCCCCAGTTACCTGGATGCCACTGCAGGTGACTGCCTTTCGCTGCCAAGCTTGCTCTCACCTAAATAGGTGTCTGTGTATTACGGAGAGTAAAATGGGGCAGGTGAAAAGAGATTTCCCCACGGGGATCAATAAAGTGTCGTTATTATGACAGGACAGCAAAGACACAGATCTGGTGAACCTGATTACATTGAGACAAGTCACGCAATGTTGGGCCTTTGATAAAGATTTTTTGGAGAGGTGAGGTTCTAGAATAAGCTATGTATAACAACAGAGAATGTATAGGGTAGCTAGAGATTGTTGAGGTTGGGGGTGTGGGAGGAGAAGGGATTACATGGCGGGGGGGGGGGGTGACTGGGCTGTGTGGGAAATACATTGTTGTTCCAGCAGCATCGAGTTTATACTGTAAATTGTACTGCATTTTATCCAAAATACTTCTACATATTAGTGCTGTAACAAAAAACATCAGTGGCTACATTTACAATAGGTACATTGACAAGCAGTAGAACATGCAGAAATACAGCTGAATCGATGCTAAAACAGTGTATCGGTGCATATCAGTCTGCATCCAAGTGTAATGTTAACATTTAGAGATGAAAAATGTGACACGTTTACCAAAAACACAGTACTTCTGAGTCACAACAAACTCTTCAATGCTGTTTTTTTCAGTTTTCGTGTAACATCTGATGGGACAGCAGACGTGTCACATTGTCATTTGTGTATCTGTGCTTCATCGTGTTATTTACTCCATTACAGATACAGACAAGAATCACCGGTGGAGAAGTGTCATCAAAGCACAGGCACATCAAACAGAAGTCGAATCCTAATCCAAGCTGTCTACTGGCCAGAAACAAAATTTGACAGGTGGTAAAATTCACAACAGCTCCAAAAAACCATGCATACAACGTGAAAGAGTGTGACTATTATTTGTAAGATATGGATTTTAAAAAATTAGGTTTGCATGTTTCTGGAGTACATATCGATGGTGGCTTTTTGTATCATTCCACTGGATGAATATTATTTTTCATTCTCTACTATTTGTCTGAACAAACTCATGGATTCATTTTGGATTCATGGACTCAATTAGCATTGCTGGCTCAGGTCAACTTACCCATAATCACCCAAAAGAGGTTCAGCCAGGCAAGGTATGACACCCACTGTACATATTTACAAAAAAATATTCCACACGCCAAAATATAGCACTAGAGACTGCTTCAAGCCAGAAAGCTACAAACGCTGACTGTTCAATTCTTAGTAACTGTGAAGATTTTCACCTTCTCTGTCACTTGGAGCCACAGAACACCTGGAGGAGCTGTGACTGTTGTTGTGGCATCACTAAATGAGGAGAGGTTAGAAAATGATAGTAATACAATGTAATTATTCATTCCTATTCTTTCTGTGCTCCTTTTGTTTCTCTCCCAACTTACTCACTGTGATTTCAGGAGCTACTTTGAGAGAGCTCTGTCTTCAGTTTCCTTCTGAGAGAACTTATTAATAAGCTCAATGCTGCTCAAATGCAGATATAGTTCCACTCCCCTTCCTTCTCTCATCAAATGACCTCAAGTTGCCCCAAGATATTTATTACTGCATTTTTGAATGCTGTCATTCCTAAAATAATGACACCATATAAGAACATATGGACATAAGAAATTTACAAACGAGAGGGGGTCATTCGGCCCATCAAGCTCATTTGGGGAGAACTTAACTAATAGCTCAGAGTTGTTAAAATCTTATCTAGCTCTGATT
>JAODJU010000130.1:3393237-3410425 GCA_026776725.1 Gnathonemus echidnorhynchus
GCTAATTTCCACTTATGGCCACGAGTTCTAGTATTTAAACTAATATTGAAATAGCCATTTGGCTGAACAGCATCCAAACCCATTAGAATCTTATAGACCTGGATCGAATATATTCAGCTCAGAAAAAAATTAAGAGACCACAGTCTCATGGTCCCCACAATGTAATATAAACATAATCCACACACACACACACTTGGTAAACTGTTAAACTGTTCTTCTGCATTTCACCAATTAATGTATTTCTGGGGATTAACTACATATAGCTACACTTACTGAAAAACAAGAACTCCAAAAAACATTCAGTTTTAAGCTGTTCTGAAAATGTAGAAAGAGTTCAGCTTAGATCGATGGTTCTAATATTTCAAAGTGGATCCATTTCCTAGAGTAACTTGGTTTTCTTCTTAACATGACCAAAGGCGTTAGTGTTCACTGCTGTTGCCAGTGCTTAGTGTCTAGGTGCTTCTCTTTGACAGGGTGATAATACCCATTAGCAGTGAGCTTGTACTGTTAATTTGCCTTCCACATGTTTGGCACGGACAGCTTGTCCCTTTGTTAACCACACTTTCCCAGATCATCTGACCATACAATATCACCCCAGTCATTAATTGAACACATTACTGCCTACCACCAACAGCGCAACAAAAAGTTTCAAAAATGAGTACTCTAAGCCCCACATACAGTAGCTCCCTGTCTATGAAACCTGCACAATCAGGTAGTGTGCACACTGCATGTGGGCTCCCAGACACCCTCACCAAACACAGCCCCCCCGTAGCCTGAGAAAACAGAGGGCCAGATTTTAGTCAGGACATCACCCCTACTATTTCCAAAAGATACCAAACAACCCTTAATGCACCAGGATCTCCACAGATCAACACAACTGGGCTCCCATCCAAGCATCCTACTTAGCTTCATACAGACAACCAGGTCCAAACCACAGGTACCATGGTTACTGACAGCTTGAAACACTGATCACTGAAAATGTGAAGTGTTCTTTTGGTTAGTGAAAACAGGGGCCAATGTAGGTCTTTCATAAAAGCAAAGTGGCATAAAACGAACATTCGTAAAGCAGGGGATATTTATATACAGAAATGGGAAATTTTCAAGAGATGAACATGGACTAGTGAAAGTGAATAGACAAACACATTTTGTGCACATTTAAAGTTGCACACGATAGCCGAATTCAAGTTGCAGCAATGAAACGGAATATTTAATGTGTAAGATCTTTTCAACCGTGATCAAACGCCACAGTGAGACTTGAGACCTATTAGATTCTGGGTGGAAAAGTGAAACACTGGGCCCAGATTTTCCATTGATTTAGATCACCTGTGCAGAATAATCACTCCAATCAGCTTTTTATGCTAGTGACGGCTGGATCATGAGGGCTGGAGTCTCCCCCAGGCAGCATAGGACACATGGCAGTCGTACACATTCATTCATTATGAGCAACTCAGAGACCGCAAAAAACCCATCCAGCCAAGAGACAAACAAGTAAACTCCACACACAGCGCAGAAGCAGGCACCCAACCTGGGAAGCAACAGAGCTTCGAAGCCACCCAAAACCATCACTCTTGATGTCTAATTTTACAGGAATTGCGGGAATTAACCATATAAACAAGTAAAAGCTTTTCACACAAAGCTTTGCAGCAGGTAAGCTATAAGCATTTTGCATTCAGTTATATGTGGTAGCAAGCGACCTAGCGACTATGGACATAAACTTATGACCCCACAATACGATGGAGCAGCAATATTACCTGATTAAGACCATGACCTTGAAACATGACCAGTTCAATCCCTGCAAAGTGTCCTGATGTTTCTCCCCTGAGCACCATAGCAGGACTGTCGCAGTAAAATGTGCATGGATAAAACTGCAAGCTTCAATGGGTGGAAGCGTTGAGTGAGTAAATGTGAAAAGGAATGCAGTTTTACATCATTATCGCAGAAATCCAACTGACGGTGCACTTTCAGCGTGCACCTTCCCAGAACTCTCCAGCCCATCGTCTTTTAATATTAAATGTGATTTTCAGCTTATGAATCCAGAAGAACATCGCAGCATCATGCTTTTAGAAAGTTCCCTTCCGACCCCTTGAAGCAGACCGCTGTTCCTCTTATCTGTAAATTCCCAGGACACCTACAGGCGAGTTTTCGCCTTCCTTTGTCTCTAAGCTGCCTGTAGAAAGGCTTGGGTGGTGTTTGCGGTAATATGGCATACTGCAGTATTTTGGGTTTTTTCTTTCAGCAAAATTTATCGTGCCCCCACCCCCTGGTCTGAAAATTATATCACAGGGGATATATATCACTCAAACTACCAGGCTAGTGTTACTTTTCAAAATACCATATATCACAGTATAATGTCTGGCCAGTATGACAGTATGATAAAAATTAGATACCGCCCAAGCCTACCTGTAGCTTTCATTGTTAAGGCATGTGACCTGTGGGACAGCACAGTAGTTCTCCCCGTGTCGTCGTGGGGTTTCTTCCAGGTCCTCTATTTTCCCACCATGGTCCAAAAACACGTTAAGGTGAATTGGAGTTGCCAAATAGTCTGTAGGCATGAATGGTGAACGTGCCCAGTCATGGGTTGGCACCTCCCCCTGGGTAATACCCTGTCTTATGCCCATTGTTTCCTGGATAGGCTCCAGCCCCCTGCCACCCTGCATAGGACAATTGGGTTTGGGGAAATATATGGATGGCATGAAACTCAGACTTACATAAAATGAGGAGGGTGGGCAGTGAGACCATGTTCATCCCGATGGCACCATCATTTTTGCAACCCATAATTCAGCAGGAGGCATCCCAGAAAGCACTGCAGGGGCTTTCATACTTATATGTGTTTTACTCACAATGTCTACAGCTTATACAGTTATATTTTAAAGTTATATCAACATAATATGTAACATTACACCTACACACTGAAAATGTGTTTATGTTGCAAAAATATTAGCATTTCCACAAAGGTCAATTGGTTATCATCTCATCCTCTTTGGTACCTTGAAAAGGAAAAAAACAACAGTATTGTTACTCCAAAGTAAATGAAGCTGAATGAACAATTAAATGAACAATTATGTGTAATTATTAACTATTGTTAATATGTTTACATGCAAATCTGAACCATCCTATAATTATCTCATGACTTCTTCTGCTCTCCCAGTTTTACCTGTAAATTAAACTTGCCAGGAAAGGAGGAAACAGTGGCTAAAGTGCCACAAATGAGGCTTATATAAGGACACAGCTTTAAAAATATTCAGCTTATTCCAGCAGTCAACAGTCAAGTGGCATGTTGGCATCAGAGATGGTTTGAAGTGGCAGTTGACAGCAGCTCTCGGTCGTACGTGACCCAGTAGTCTGTTCCTTTGTACTGCTGACAGGGTTTATATGTGGAACGTTCTCTTTCACACAAACAGCATCTCTGTCATTCATCATATTACCAGAGTAACCAAACCCAACTATAAACATGGACAGAAGCTCCAGGAAATTTGCAGTTCGCCAAATGTGCACTATGCTATGAATACCTAATAGCTCAAGGCAGACAGCTGCTCTGTAAACAAACAATATTCCCTTTTCCTGCTTTTTATAATTATTTTATCTTCTGGCAGTCGCCCCCCCCCCCCCCCCCAAAAAAAAAAAAAAATCCAATCTGAACAAATTTTGTGGGATATTTGCAAAATAGCACAAAAAGCATACACGAAAAACCTCAGAATCTGAAATCAAATTATGTCATAGAGTCAAGTCTGTATAAAAGAATCCCCCCTTCCCCACACTCAGCAATCAATTTTCTGTTAGACTTGGGTGACTATGACAGCATGGGGGGGGGGGTGTTCAGGTATGAACTGACCACAGTCCACCAATGCAGCCAATGCTGATGCAAATGACTTCATCAATTACTGCCTTAGGAAGCAACCTGTTAGTTTCATAACTCCAAGAATTCTCAACCACTTTATAACTCAAGAAGAGTATATTATGGCAGTTATGACCTTCTACTTGTAGGATATGACAGAAAGCAGGTGCACCTTGCAAAAACACCATTTGATAATGAGCGAAAAAACAGCCACTTTCACAGCTACAGCTGAACAGATACTCAGAGGCCAGAGAAGATTTATGGAAAAGCCGTTTTAAATACAGTACGTGGGAAATCACTCCATCGTAATCAGTGGTTACATTTCCTAAAGCTCACATCAGAAAATAAAGTCCACAGACTGACACTCACTCACGCCCCAGTCATTTCTTACAGACCCAAGTTCGTCCACCCTGACCAGTGAGGTGATCATGCTTTGAGGTTCGCAGAGCTGTCATCCTGGGGACCCAGCGTGAAGCACATCATCGGTAGCAACAGAATGACAGCCCTTCAATCGCTTCCAGCGTTTACCCCCCCACGGGGGTAATAAGCGCTACTTCGGGGAGCTGGGGTAGATCCTGGCTCCTGCACAGACCCACACAAAACCACAGCTGGGAGCCCGGTCCACACCGCACGCCCTACAACTCCCTAAACGTAGCCGAGGACAGGAACTTACTTACCGCTGATGCACAGGCTGAGGGAGCACAAGCTTTCCTCACAGCCCTGAGCACTATCTTCATCACACTGGGAGCTTCTTGCTGTCTTCCTGGGGGAAAGCCTCCTCACAATCTTCATCATTCGGTTCACTTTGTCCATCTTGCCCACCCCTTTCTTACTCATTGATCTCCCCTGTGCTCTTCAACCCCCTATCTCCCCCCTCTCTCTTTCGCTCTCTCCCCCTCTTCCTGTCTCCAAATGAGGCGAAAAGCAGCGGGGGCTGCCTGACGTTGTTTTTCTTCTTTCACTCGGAGCTTTGAGTGCGGGAGGGGAAAAAAATGAATTTATACCAGCCCATAATTGCAGCGCGAAAGCCCCGGACTCAGTGTGGAAAACTGCCCCCAGCTTTTCACAAATCTCCGCCTTGGTCTCTTACGATGCTTCCACTTAATCAAGGTTGCAGCGTTTCTCTTAGTTTGCCGATTCATATCTGTCAGCGGGGCTGCATGTGTCTGCCCTCCAGTTCTGCTCGATACGTGGAAACATGGTACATTTACAGACTGTAAAGTGCACTGGAGGTGTGGGTGGAAAAAAAAAGGTTTATCTACCGTAATTGGACAGCCATTATTTAAAGTGAGTCTAACAGAGAAGGTGCAGACAGCTCAAAGCAGCCTAAAAGTTTGACTCATCCACTAATCTCTAGTGACTAATGTTGAACTGTGGGCAGATCTCCCTTTAACCAGCTCCGTTCATTTTTTCCCACTTCGACTTTTCATACCCCGGAGGGTCTGCTGCATTAGTGCTGATTTTGCAGGTTTTATGAATGTTTCATCCATATTTATATTAAAGGGGAATTTCAGGGAAATGTGACAGACATACTTGAGATTAGAATAACCAATTAATGGTTATATTTACATTGAATTCCCTGCGTCGTGAAACGTGTTATTTTACACATTTCAGTAAAATATACATTTATGTACATTTGTATTTTCCCAGGGACTTACAGGAAAAACAGAAGACAGAGTTCCTGTAATGTAAGTAACATAATATAGGAATATATAAGTGGTATAACGTTGAGTGGCAAAATCATACAAATATTTGTACGGAACCCTCACAGTCTACAGAGTACACCCTAAGTCCATGTAGTATGCGATCTGTGAATCGTGATGGCATCTGGTGAAGAAGATGAACTTCTAAAGTTGGGCTTCAGAAAACCTATGAAGTTTTCAAATAGGCCTATGGCTTCCTCCATCACAGGCTCATACAGGACAGATCTGTGCTGAAGCATTTCTTACCTCACAGCTTCTTCTCTCACAAGATGTTGTAGACCTCTGAGGGATGTTTCTGGCTGCCATTATTTCCAGCTATGGTGATCTAAAGGACCAGTAGGTCACCGGAGACTGAGAAGTTTTATTTTGTGATTTAAATAATAGGAACCATGGAATTCCGGTTGACACTCGATTGTAGTGGGGCTTGTTTGGGAGTTTGGCAGTTGACTCTAGTTAAGAGTTTTGATATTCTAGTGCATTTTATTCTTTTAATACCAACTTTTAAAACATTTATGCTGCAGAGATTGCGGTATAAATCATAACTCAAGGAATTAAACTATTAACTGTTTAACTCAATCTTATATTATCTAATCTAATCAATCAATTGCTCCTATCTCACACAAACTCTGCGCTCTGTGACTGTCAATGGCTTTCATCAGCTAAATGAATCTTTTTTTTTCCATTACGAGATAAAATTCAGTTTAATAAATTGAGCAGATCAAATGATGAAATATTCTTTCAGGTAACATTCAGAACATGGATTTTGGCTTACAAAAGCACAAAAAAGAGACAGTCCAGTTTTCCAGACTCTTAGAAGCTTTTGAAGACAAAACATACTTTTTTAATGTCTGTGGTTTTTGCACTTGGTTTCCATTGTAGGTGGACATTTGCAGTGAGATAAGATGGACATAATTGGATAATGCATTTTCTGCAGCCTTCCTTTCCTTTGTAGGTAGAAAGCTGATAATGATGCATCTGGATTGTGAGTCTGCCTGGGGTTTCTCTCTGAGGGCCACACAACCTCTTTCTAAATCCATGTTGTCGATAAATGCTCAGTCCAGAAAACCTTAATCTATGGATTAGAGGTGCCCTCCACAACCTCCATAACTTCATATGTGTGGGTTCCTCAAGGTGGATACTGCTGGTGGGCTTTTATATCTGCGGATGAAGAAGAGCATCACTAATCTCAATCACCTTCATATGTTCCTCCATATTGGCTTTCTAGCAATCCGACACGCAGCTTGTATATTATCTGGTTTGTGTCAATTCTGTTGTAACATGTCATAACAGCATATTCAGATAATGCCCAATTTGAATTCATCTACATCTCTTTTTTCTTCCATTTATCCATCTTCCATGTGGATGGTTGAGCACGGGGCAGAGAATGGGATGTCATTCCAGTGCAGGGCACATGCTAAGGGCACATATTAGTAAAACTAATAATCACGTTTTTGGGAGGAAAGCAGAAATAATGCTAACTCACTCTCTCTCTCTCTCTCACACACACACACACACACACACACACACACACACAGACTTCATATCTTTGTGGGGACCGTCCATTCATTTCTATTGGCAAAACCCTAAATGCAACAATGAGAACCTTAATCATAAGTAACCAAACAAAATACAAGTCTTTTCGCATGTTTAATTTCTTGATTACAGTTACAGATTTTTATAAAATTGAATTTCCCCTTATGGTCCCCACAAAGTCAAAATAACAGGTGTTTATTACATTGTGGGGATGTATGTAATGTATATCTGGACCACACACACACACAGACAGAAATAAAAAACAAGGAAAAATCCATTACATTTGTTAGATAGGAAACATTCATATTTGATCTTAGGACATTTGATCTTTGGTCTCTCTCTCTCTCACACACACACACACACACACACACAAACACACACCATGGGGCAGGAATCAAACCCACAACCATGACGGTATGAGGCTGCAGTACTGTGCAGCACGCTGGTCCTGCTCCTTCCCCACTTCTGCATTAACTTGTCTTTCGTAACATGAAGCTTCTCTCCCTCAGAGGGTCCAATCATTTTCATTACCTTCAGGTCAAACCTTAGACTGTGCTTAAGGGAAATGAATCCCATTTTCCTTTAATAAGGACACCTGCATTCTGAGACGATATTTTAAACCAGCAGAGGGGTTCTGTCAACTTGTCTCCAGCAGCTTATAAGTTTAAAACACTAAATCTAAGCTCAGTTGTTAGCGATGCAGATTTATTGAATAGGCAAAGAACAAAAGTGTAAACGAAATCACATGTAGCACTTGGTAAGAAATTAAGCTGATTACAGATTTTATTGCGATCACAAAAATACTTACATATGAATATTTTGAAAATACAATATATATGGTGTTATTTGTTGCTTTTGTGGAACAAAGATTACCAAAAATGTAGGACACTACCTCAGATGTTCATAAATACAAGTGATAACAGTGAGGGTACAAATGAGATTCCAGACAGTGCTTCCAAAACGGTGCTTTGAAGCTGCTCTTCATCTGAATTTTAAATGACTGTATCGCTAAATTAGGCTGTTTTGTGTATCCATATATGAGTGTTATTTTAACACTGCCAGTCAAAAATAACCACCGATTCAATCCGAGTTTGAAATGCAATGTTAAGAAGATTATTTTTTGCCTGAATAAAAATGCTAATTTCATACATCAAGCAAACAAAACAGACCACTTGTTACTGGAAAAAAAAAAACTCTCATGATAATTTCTAAAAGTAAAGAAGAATCAAGATTATGAACGTATAACATAGCAAACCACTCAGATATTTTGCTAAAATGTTCAAAGCCAATGTTTGCCAGTAGGTTATCAAACCTCTTAAAAATTTACCCAGAGACCTATTCACATTTTTTTAATGAAATCAATATACATTCAGATTTCACTTTGATGAAAAATGTTATCCCATGAATCTAAAGTCAAGCCATTACAGAAATTATGTCACAGTAAATTATACATTGAATAAATATAAACAAATGATATGTATATTATTTGTATATTTTCATCCACAATGATGTATACAAATATAAGACTAGTATGTGTAATAAAACAAGAAGTACAAAAGTATATACATCTTCGGGTTTTTTGAAGCCTTCAGACTGAATGTGCAGATCTATATTACCACAGAAGCAGTCTCCTCTATAACGCTCATTGCAGTATATTTCTATATTTTGTCTCAGCTAAAGGCAGTAAACCTGCTGACTAAAGAGCCCAGCTTTCATTTCCCCCTCCATTCAGGCCCCAACACCTGCCGTCCAATACAAAGAAGGTGCTCATCAGAAAAGGCGGCTGTACACACTCTCATTATTACAAGCTGCATTTGGTTCTGTAACGGACAGGCCTGGAAACACAAACAGCGTCTTATCTGGAAGCTGATTAATTAACAATGTGAAAAAAATGCCAATCAACAATGTCAGTTTCCATATGAAAAACACCTTGACTGAATCATCACAGGCACCACAGTAAACAGCTATATTTTTGCACAAAAATCACACCTTGTTTAGTGTAGACTGATAATGGATGTTTAACTGACTTACTCATCGAAAACTTGTAGTAGAGGAAGTGTCTTCAATTTATTTTTTTGTTAGACAGTGATGAGCAGGGACAGGTGACACAGGCGATCGTGTTATTTGATTAGGAGGCATAATAGAGCAAGCAAAAAATCTGAACATGCGATATGACAGTTATTTACACCAGTAGTAATCTGTCACTTTTCTTGTGAAACATCTGGTAGCTAGTTAGCATCCAGATACTGTGTGTTACCAAAATGTTTTTAATATAAATGAATTGACAAAATTTGTCTTCTCTGTTGGTGGGAGGGGTTCTTTGTCTGCATAATATGGAACCCCAAACTCAGTTAGAACATGCCCCTAAAATAAGGCCACTTCTAGGGGTCAGGTTATGCGCATTTTAAAATGATATACTGTGTCAACATCAGTCACATTATTTTGACAGAATAATCCATGTAAATTAAGGACATTAATATGAGGCCTGAATTGTATTGTTCTGTTGTCAAAACTCAGCTTATTCAGCCTGCGTCAAAATCACCTGCATTTAATAAATGCATTATGATGATGATGAGACTGTGTTATGCAGAACAGAATTGGGAAGCTGGGTAAAAGAACAAATTACAATTATAATCAATGAAAAAGCTACATCTTCGCTACTTATAAAGGCAAACTTTTCATTTTCACTTTTCAGTTTCATGTCATTTCTATTCATTCAACAAATAAAGGACTAAAGATATTTTTAAAGTTACTTGCAACCTAACCTTCTTTAGGTTAGTATGACTTGGTTTCAAAATGAGCTATTATAATAAACTAGATAGTATATTCCCTGGATGGTCTCGTAACCCACCCTGCTCCTGTAAACAAACTCCGACCATGAAATAGGTACGTAATTAACTTACACCCCAGCAGCAGAGGCAACATTTTCGCACAGCGAATGAAATACAGTGGTACCTCAGTTCTCGAACTCATTAGAACTCGAATTTCTTAAAAGTCGAACCAATCAGTTCGAAAAAAATTACCTAGAACTCAATCTGAATCTCAGAAGTCAAACCATGAACGCCGACCTAACTTAACTTGTACGCGCTAGGAAATGGAAATCAGCGGAAGCAAAGGGTAACGCTTCAGTCTCAGCTTCGCATTCACTGTGATAGCACGGTGCATGTTTACACTAGCTGAATACATATATTTAGACAGTAAAAATACATTTAAACAATGATAGTAACAGTAATTATTATATAATAAAATACATTTAAAAATAAAAAATTCTCATTCATTATTTTAATATTAATAATAAACCATTAATACGTTTAATTATAATAATATTGTTGTGCCAAGCGGGGACGGAATGGAGACAAAGGGGAATACGGGGTTTAATTACAGGTAAGGCAGGCAAAACGCAGACAGACAATACAATGACCAGACTGGGGAAACAAACTGAAACGCGGACGAAATACAGAGAACTAATGACAACAACCAGAAACAGCTGATCACACGGGATTCCACACGAGGTTAACGAGGGGGCGTGGCACACGGAAGGAGCGGACAATCGGGGCATGACACATTGCTTGGATACATTTATTTTCTTACTTTAAAAATTACTGTTTTTATAAATGTGCTTAGATGTCTTTAGTACAATATATGCTTTTCTTGTTTTGTCCGGGTGATTTTGTGTTTAAATGCTAAAAAAAAAAACATATTTCGGTGTAATTTTTTGGGGCCGGGAACCGATTAATTGGTTTTCCATTATTTCTTATGGGGAAAATTCGATCAGAAATCGAACTTTTTAGGATTCGGTCCGGAGTTCTGAACAGATTAATTTCGAGTTCTGATGTAACACTATATTTTCCTTCGATTTCACGCAGTCGCCTTGGGCCACTTCTTATTGAGGAGGATGACTGGCACGCAAAGAGCACGGCACTTGTGATTGGCAAGAATGACTGTCACACAAGGAGGAGGGCATGAATCTGTAAAACTGTTCTCGGGACAATTTTAAACCCTTGGTCAGACATGCTGTATAATGCATATCATAAATCACATCCTTTGCGATTTACTTATCGTTTTATTTCGATTTGAAATCGAAACATCGTTCAACCTTATCCTCCCCCCTCCAAGAATCCTTCACTAAAAGACCAACATCATGTGACTTTTTTTCAATGCAGCCCTCCGTATCCGCGGGTTCTGTTTCTGTAAATTACACCAACCGCGGATCGAAAATATTCGAAGAGAAAAAAATCCAGAAAGTTCTAGAAGGAGACGGCATGAATCTGGCAGCAGCCCAGTCCCAAAAATATATGTATTCCCCATCCAAGAAAAACCGATAGGGCCAGTAGACTCCTGTGATTGGAGAGTGAACCTGTTTTAGAAAACACATGCATGAACTTTTCTTTTGATCTTTGAATTACATGTTTTATCTGCCCCATGGAAAATCTTTGAAGTAGATTTAAATTCTTGGTTCTGAGTTTGACAACAAATAAATAAAGAATGTTGCATTTTTTTCCCCCTTGCATTTAAAGATGAGAGAAATGCTGTGTTGCTGTGACATCAGCACATGACATGCTCAGGAGCTGCACGTGGCCTCGGGGGCCTGCTTTGCACATCTGCAGTGTCCGCTATCTCTGCCTGCTCCGGAGAGCTTCATGAATGTGGAGCGAGCAAACGACAAAGCCGTCACCTCCCACTCCAGTCCACTCGGGCCTCTGCTACGGTCACCTTCTCTCTGAATCGGGACCCCCCCCCCACACAATTACTTATCCCTAGCTTTGCCCCCCAGCAGAGGGAGATTTCCTAAGGTTTTTCCAGTTGCCACTAAGAACGAGAATTTTTATTTCTTAGCCTAAACACACATTCAAAGAGTCGTAACTGGGTCAAATGTGTGCAGTGCAGAGATAATGTTCACGTTTTTCTCTGTTTCGCCGTGCTGACAGAGGCTGGGCTGCGGCATCAGGGCTACAGAGGAATGTGAAATGGGATCAGTCGCCCAGCAAGAGTGCCCAGACCAACCAGCGATAGGAGATTAAAGCGGCTGGGCTTTAATCACGAGTCACGGAGAGAGTGAGTGTCTATAATCAACACTGTGCGCGGGTGTGTGTGCTAAACGGAGCCTCAGGCTTCTTCCCAAACAATATCTTCACTTAGTTCATCAGCGAAGGTGCTGGCCTTTCTTCCTGGGCCTGGGCTGTCGCACGATTGATGTCAGGCGAACTGTGAAAGGGACAGAGCTTTGTGAAAAGTACCATAAGTATAATATCACACGTAATGCACAATCGTATCACACTGCTAACAGGAATCCCCCCAACCCAGATACCAAAAATGTATATTCCTTGCTGAAGATTAAAAGGCATGCCTCTAGAAGAAAGCCAAGTCTCCCTTTATTTGTTTGCTAATCCCAACAAATCTGGAACACTCACAAATTTAAGGATTTGAGCTTCATTTAAAAAAAAAAAAAATCCTATTTCCCCCTACAGCCAAAAATGGTCTTTATTTAGCTTAATGTTGCTATGCTCCGTGCAAACTGTAGAGTTATGAGCTTAGAGGGGAACAAATAGGAACGAAGTATACGGCCTGCTCCTCTCGGTGCCGCGGGAATGATCCGCTGCCTCAAAGCGGAATGAGCGGCCACCAGCAGAGCAGCGGTGTGAGAGGAATGAAAGAAAGCCCAGGAGAGACTGACTCATCGTCATTTAGTGGCTAGCTAAGCTTTACTGATAGTAATGCTTTGGCCAGATTCACTTGTCAGGCTATTTCCCCGGCAAAGACAACACCATAGTGTATCTGCTGAGAAGAAAACAAAGAAACTAACTATAAGATAATCTGCCCCCGTAACGTTACTCACTTCCACAGGACAGCAGGCACCTCCAGTGTTCTGCCTGTCATGGTCATGAAAGGCCTGAAGCTATTCCCACGCGTCAGGGCACAAGGCTGGGGTAGGCCCTGACTTTAAGATGCCAGTCCATCACCAGGCAATTTAGAGACACTAATTAGTCTAACTGAACATCATTGGACAGTGAGAGGTAAACACAGTACCCAGCAGAACCCCATCCATCACGGGAACAATATTCAAACTCACCGCACAGAACAGGGGCAGGAATCAAACCCCCACCCCACCCCCAGCCCTGGGGGTGTGGAGTACCAGCCACTGTAGCACTTTTTCACAAACAAACAAACTGCAGAGATGTTCTACTTTGAAAGGTGACTTGGCAAGAGAGAGAAAAATATCAGGGATGCTGGATACACAACGTTGTCACATGGAAGCGGATTTGACACACAAAATAAGGCAACCCAGAAAAGAAAAGAAAATCATGTGGGTGGCAGCCAAACTAGATCGGTGGGTTACGCAATATTTAAAAAACAACGACATCAAGCAGGTGTCTATATTCCCACACCGTGACTGCAAGACAGATTTTGAAATTACTCTGTATATTCCCCCCATGAACCATAATATTTACGCTGGTTATGCCATGGGATGGCATTTCAAGTGGAAATCATCTATGTCAACATATTGCTATAATACCATAATAAAATATTATATAAAGATATCACGGAGTGATAATGTTGAGCTACATTCCATACACACACTGCAAAAATCCAGTGTTTACGACAAATCTTTAAAATACTGCAAATGCTTTTAATGATAAAAAAAAAGTTATAATTGCAATTAATGATGCATGCATTTCAGAGTAATTACGGTATCGTTTTGACTGTGTTTAGTTGGTTGAACTCAATCTTCTAACTGCTTTACTGACAGTGAGGGGAAGGTAAGAGGGATCGGTCACACTGCCGCCCGTCTTCCAGGGTTGGCAGGTCGCATCCTGCCTCCACTGTGTGTCTGCAGTTTGCTTGCTCTTCCCGTGTCGTGCAGGTCTCCTCCACGTTCTCTGGTTTCCTCTTGCAGTCCAAAGACACCTAGCTAGGTTAAATTTCCTGTAGTGTGTGTGTGTGTGTGTGGGTGTGTGTGTGTGTGTGTGTGTGTGCAGGAGTGTAGCTAGATATTCTGGCCCCCTGACAAAATGTCGTGGTAGAATTTGCTAGGTGGAGGGTGGGGGTAGAATTCCCCACAGTAAAATTTGCAGAAAGCAGATATATATCATACTTCTGCATATTGGGGGGCCCCTATAGAGTACTGACCCCCTGAATCTGCTGGGGTATCCGTGCCCCTCCGACACTCCTGCACCCCATCCAGGGCGTACCTTAGCCTTGTGTCCTATGTTGCCTGTGATAGGCTCCAGCACCCCCTGTGAGCGTGGCCAGGATAAGCAGGTGGAAGCTGGATCGACGGACTAGCTATAAATCATCTGCAGGAAAAACTGCCTTCTTGTTAAACTGCATGTAACAGTAGGACGACAAATCTCCGCAGCAGATGGACGGCCGCTGAATTGTCACTTCACTTGTTTTCTTCTGAAGCCCGCTATGGAGGACACGCTCCAACGCAGCCAGGGGGGGGTGGGGGTGGATGCACTCCCCGGGGGGGTCTCCCCCGGAAGCGCCCCCATTTGTATAATACCGTGACATCCCAAGTGATGAGAATAGCTGTGACTGGTTTAATTAAACTGCGAAAGCTTATTTCTGCACTGCCACTTTGCATATTGCAGGTAAACAACTGACACCAAATATATGTTTTGCCACTGCGGTCATGCTATAATTTGTCAACTCAAGGACCTTTCACAGGCTCCAGTAGCAGCTCAGGTCAGATAGTAGCCAGCTTTTTAACTTCCAAGTCAGTGTATAAGCTCAAAAAAGGTGGTAAGATGTCATGCAGTGTTCTTAGGGATAATCTTAGAGATAATCTTATCCACAAAGGGCCGGTGTGTATGCAGGTTTTTGTGAAATCCTTTAGCTCAGCTGTTCAAACTGAGGTGTGAGGACTCTTCAGCCAATCAGTCCTCTAAAAAGTAACCTAATTAGGGAGTTTGCAGTGAGAACCTGCATACACACCGGCCATTTCTGGGTAAGATTGGCCACCCCTACTCTAGACTACTAACTTATACTGTACTGACAATGAGTATTCAAGGAAGTATTGATAGAAAACGTCATATGACCAAATGCGAAATTTAACCAAAAACAGATTAAAATGGCAGCACTAACTTATGGGTATATAATTTATTCTAAGAAAAACAGAGCCAGTATGTAAGGCATAATGAATATAAGGAGTTAAACCTGTTTTGAATGAGCACAGTGGTTCTAACTATCATCTTCAAATTAGATTTAATTGAGATATATCTGTAATGTAATCTCAGTATGAGACAAAACAAGGGGCAGGAATTATATTAAACAGACTGGAATATATATTTAAAGATGATTTACAAACATTAAGACTGTACTTTAAACTATTTAGCAAGCTAGATTTTCAAGGTGGATTCCTACACAGCTGTACAATGCTAATAACTCATCATTGAATCACTGAGCATTCATTTCCGCCTGATGTACAGGAGAAAGTGGATTAAATTATATGTGCTCCAGCAGGCTAAATAAATTGTGCCTGTACTAGATCAGTCTCTGAGATAAACCTGTGCAGTTGTCACCCATACATATGTACATTTTGCCTAGGCAAACAGACCAGGAGTGTACACTGTGGCATCCACTTGACTCTAAACATCCCAAGGCACGCTGGGAAAAAAATGCTCTTTTTGCTCACTGCCCTAATTTACTTCTTTGAATGAAAAGACTTGATTGGTTTTTCCCTTTTTTGAGTAAGAGCCACAGTATTGGAATAACCTCTTACTGTTTCTCTCCATATTGAAGATACCTGCAGTTTTGTTAAAACAAAGACACTGCAGTTTTTAACGTTTCTTATAAACTATTAAAGAGAATATTATTCTGGTTCATAATGTCAATCTGTTTTATGGAACATCATAAAAAGGAGATTGCAGGCTATTTTTTGACCATTTCCAATGGTCGTTATAAATGGCCAGACTGAAGATCTGTAATATAATCAATTCCTGGAATGTTTTTTCACAGCAAAGTTTCGTCAGAGGGGTTGGCATTCACCCAAATCAGCAGTGTTTAGATTTAATCTATCAGTAGACTTATCACTAACTTAATCTTACCAGACAGCTAAGTATGTGCCTTTTTCTGTCTGGCATTCATACACGCCATACAATCTCAGGGGTTTCTCCTTATGAAAAAGTCACAGATTTTTCTCATTAAACTGCATGTCACAATAGTGATCCTTCTCCTCAGCAGCATTAAAACACGTTTTCTTTTTATGTAGGAGTAAAAGCCGTGCTGTCACCTGTCTCGCACATGACAGGATCGTCACATGTTGAAAAAGAAGATGCTGTTTCCCGTTTTGAATCAATACAGGATGTGTGGCCTGTATTTTCATACACATTTCATCAGGACCCCCCCTCCCCCCCAGCAAATTTTATTGTCAGATAATTGAAAGAGAAAGCAATTTAACACAGAAGTTTAGCAAAAAATGTTATACAACCACTGTTGCTTTAGTGTGACAGATTAAATTATGGCAAAATGCATGTGATTCTACAGACAGGCTGAAATGAAGTTAGATTAAAATGCTTGTGTGTGTGTGTGTATGTGTGTGCGGTACTTGTGAGACTTTTGTTTGGTTAATTATGGTTAAGGTTAGGGCTGGGTAGGGTTTAAGGTCGTCATGTTGGGATTAGTGTTTGGAGAGTCCCCACAAAGATATAATTACAAACCTGTGTGTGTGTGTGTGTGTATGTGTGTGTGTGTGTGAATACACACTTACATACACACACACACACACCCAAACATACTGTATATATGTAGCAGGCAGACAGGGTCAAGAGGCACACTTCCTGCCTGGCTCAGCATTACAATGTCTAAGATGCGTGATCTAGGTGACTTTAAATGGGGTATGAATGTCGGTGCCAGACAGAATGATCACCGCATCTCAGGAAGAGCCTCCCTCCTGGGACTTTCACACACTACAGTGTCTAGATGTAAACTGAATATGATGTGATGCCATCTAAGTCTGTGGCAGCTGCTCTTACTCCAGAAACACCTTGTTAGTGAGCGAGGTTAGAGGAGAACGCCCAGACTCCTTAAAGCTAACAGGGGAACGCCCAGACTCCTTAAAGCTAACAGGAGAACGCCCAGACTCCTTAAAGCTAACAGGAGAACGCCCAGACTCCTT
>JAODJU010000130.1:3432147-3443863 GCA_026776725.1 Gnathonemus echidnorhynchus
ATCGACTGACCCCCCCCCCCACCCCCAGACCGCCATGCTCCCCACTTCAAGCCCCTCCCCCTCCAAAAATGTGCACCTGGCACTGCCATACGCCACAGCAACAACATGCAAAGCCCACAAAGAGTGAGGGCGAGATTCAAAGTCCAAAACCTGTCGAGAAACAGTGTTACCAGCGAGCCACAGAATATTACAGGCTATTGTCTGTATGTTAATTTTCAAATTGACATCCACAAAGATACAATTGCTCACACAACAGTCTTCATCACAGTGATGCAGTGCAGAAAATTAGGAATCACTATATATATATGTAGCAGGTGTTCATTATTTTGAATTTCATGCCTGGTTTGCTAGGGACCAGCTGAATATTTGACTGAACACAGTACAAGCCATCTTGGCCCATTCATGCACAGACTCCTCCAAATACAGTTTAATCATTTTACGTGATTTAAATGACAATTAGCAGTCTGGAATACAAAGCTGTTTTTGCCGTATTACAAAACTCCCGATTTGATTAAATTTCACACAGCAATAATAATAAAGAAAAAAATGCATGTAGACTACTGCAGACTTCTAATCAAATCATATTCATCATTTAAATTTAGTGTGAATATATTCCTAAAACAGACCAATCAACATCACAATTCACACATACGCGCCTCTCTAACACAATAATCAAGAATATGCATCAGAAAAAAAACCTTAGAAAACACTAAAAATTAGAAATCACAGTGGATCTATAATTACGTTGATTCAAAATGACACCTTGATATAAAGCAAATTTTCTTCAGGTGTAAGAAGTCCGACATTAACAACAGGCTCTGCTGGGAAATGATCACACGCATGTTTGTAATTCTTATGCTCAGATATGCAGTATCCAGAAGCAACTCTTATTTTGATATATTTCTTGGGGCTGGGCATCACATGTTTACTCTGCTTACACGCCTGTGGACCCAGTGCCACTGGCATTACATGTCAATGTAACCTGAATTTACCCCAATACACTTTGTTCCATTCAGTACAAACACGCTGTACTTATCATCCACCTGCTCATTAAAAAATTGACATCTTATGATAAATATTGGAACATGATCCATCAATCCATCTACTGTTTATCCAGTACAGGAATATGGAAGGGGACCCGGAACCTATCCCAGGCATCCTAAGACAAGGGGACACCCTGAATGGGATGATTTACATATCAGTTGTTTATCCTCTACACTGTGAGACTCACACTGATGGGCATCAGACTATGTTACAGGATGATGGGCATGAAGAACTGGGTTTATTGGGGGGTTGTACTGGGACAGGGATGTGAAAACAAGCCAACAAAGCCAGAGACAGGGAAAAACATAGCAAAAGCCTGTCAGGGCACCAGGGAAACGAGAGAGGTGAGCGTGGGTGGATGACAGGGCAGGAGCTGCCATGAGGGCCCAGAAGAGAAATACAGCCTGTCAGCAGAGTTCTGGTCATTTGCAAAACAAGGAAGAGCTGGATTCAGTTAATGCAATGTGCCCAGTCACATCACTCCCCCCGTTTCTGAAAGCATGAGCCCCCATTCTCTGTCTTGCACACCTGTTTACAATGCTGTCTATTCCCTAAGTTAGCATCCTCCAGTCTAGGTAAGGTGCAGTTTCTGTGACCCTAAAGGGCTGAGATGCTTATCTGGAGGAGGAGGAGCAGGGGAAAGGCTGGGAGCCTTAAGGAGACGCTGAAGGGCACGAGGCCATCGCCAAATGCCGTGCATACAAAGAGACGGCTATAAACCTTGGCTTCCAGGAATCCAAGAGGAACCCGAAAGGTCACAGGAAGGCGGAGTTCTGAGAACAATAACCGGGGGGACTTAACCCTTGGGTTACCATCCAGCACAAGGCATGACGTCAACTGATGCTGATAAAGGGAGGGGGGGGGGGTCAGTGCCAGTCCCAGCTACCCTATAGCAACGGTGACCACAAGGGGGTGCTGTGTTTCCTCATTTTATTATTCACTTATTCGCTTACTGGGCAGCACTGGTGCCTCAGACCTCCAAGGTTGGGAGTTCAAATTCATGTCCGTCACCGGACAATCATGCTCCTGCACAGAAATACAGACAAAGAGCAAACATCCCTCCCACCCTAATTCACCTTGCCTCTTCTAATGAGGCCAGTCAGCTTAAGACCCCAGGAAATGGCTTACAGGCCAGCAGAGTCAAGAAGAAATCAGTTAGACCAGATCAGCACCAACAAACCTTCAACTAATGGCAATTTTCCACTGGCATACAGGAACCAGGCTGTACCCAAGCTGTACCACAAAGTGACACTGGTTACAACATGTGCAGCTTGCTTTGATTTTCCACTGCAGAAGGGTTGGCGTTGCTGGGATTGGAGAGCAACAGTTTGATGGCAGTGAAAAAATGTCATAAGTAATATAATCCCGACTCATCGACCCCCCCGTCTATCAGTCACAAAACTACAGAAAATACTGAAGAATGAAGAAACTGCATCGACATATCACTACCACTGCCAGTGGCAAAGGTATGTGAACTGTGCTTTTTACCAGACCACCAACACACAACAGTAAGTGTTACTGTTTTGTATACTGTCCCCAACTTAATCACGCTGACTGAAAGTACGGTCTATCCGACCATCCATTTTCTGTAACCGCTTATCCTATTCAGGGTCATGGGGGGTCTGAGGTCTATCCCAGAGGCTATGGGCGTAAGTCAGGGAACAACCCAGGATGAGATGCCAACTCATCTGAAAATATAGTGTTTCAAAATATTTAAAAACAATGGCTCTCCCAAACCGACGTGTCCCTTATGTGGAAAGTGCCCTGGTTATTTTACATATTTTTTGTACCAACCTCATGCACATCATAGATTTACATCATAAATCTTACATCAGTTACATCATAGATTTTGTTATAGAACGTGTAACATGGTCTGGTGCCCATATACACACACACACACCCCACCAAAGGCTCCCAATTGCTCCAGAGACTGGCTGGCCCTACTTTTGCCTCTATGCCAGTTCCAGGAGGCCACCTTGCAGGATCCTTTTCCAGCTGTCCTGAATGGGGTCCCACATATATGCTAAACACTCATTGGCCGCTTTTCCTTCACTCTCTGGTCTAACTGCTCCAAAACCAATTATACTGTGTTATGGTGTTGTGACACTATCATTCTCCTTTGTGGGTGACTTGGAGTTTCACTGGTACTGTATGTGTTATTAAGAATTTGCTCAGACACATAATTTACATTAAAAAATAACTTGATGTAGAGATTACCTAGAGTAAAAGTCAATTATCGACACCCACTGTGCTTCAGTGCGAATTTCAAATAAAGACCGGTCTGTGAAGACATGTCGGATGTCTAATGCCTTTCAGATCTTCTACAGCAAGTTATGAATGGTATCACTTTGTAACAGCAAACTGCACTTTCTAAAGGGTAAACCACCACCACCACCACTAGAAAGTCACACTGTCAACTAATGTCCCAAATTCTGTCAGAGGAGACAGTTTGCAGCCATAACTGGCCACCAAAACTGTTGTGCTATACTGACTAAAGATTTCACTTTTGCCTGTGATGTGAAAAACAGCATCAACACTATGCCTTAGGGTCATAAATATACCTGAAGCATCTAAGAAATTACTTCCATCCAAACACACAAATAGAAAAAAGGGGTTAATACACATTTAATTAAAATGTTCTGGCTGACCAAACACACATAGTAAACACATTTTTCAATACCCTACTCTCCGGTCTTTATTTAAAGGGAAATGCATACACTTACAGTTACTCAGGGTTTGGGTCTGTGTTTGGCCAAAAGAGTACCGAGAACTCACAGCAATCCTGTGCTGGGGAGCCCTGTTTACGGGGACCTCATAGCTACAATATCTGATGAATATATAATAAAATGTTCTAATAAATGAAAACTGTTTTAGCTAAGCATTACTCAGCTCTAATGGACCCCCACCAACAATAAAAGCTTAAGTATGTCCAACCAATGACATTATATCTCATTTCAGCTATTTTAAATCAGTTACAAGTACAATTACAATTTTTGGTTATAATGACATTTATTTGCATCAACATCTAACTGATGGCTAAACTGGCAACTAAATAAAAGTGTTAATGCTTTCTTATATAAACAAAAATACCCTGGTCTGTCAAGCACATCTATCTAAAAAAACATTTTGGTTTTATTTATACTCAGAGGAGCGGGGTTACTATGAAAAAGGGGTCTAACACAAGTGGCATCAGAAAAGTGGTGTAATATGCCTGTTATCTCAGCCTATGGCTCATTGCTGTGTCAACATCATTACCATTCAGCTAGAATACAGCATGTGGACCACACATAATCCATATGTGCCAGCAGTATCCCAACCTGCGATCGAGCAGGAAGTGAGAACTGCCCTGAACCAGTGTAATCCCCACAACTACAGCTGTTGTCTAATTGGAAGAGGCATCATTAAGGAAATCCTAGACTCCCACGAGGTAAAGAGGACCACATACCTGACGAGAATACACTAACTTTCAGTCAATAGCAAAGATTATGTCTCCTCAATGCTAGAAGGATTCACAGAATCATACCCAACCAAAATGGTCTAATATATGGATGTATTTTTGCATTTTCTTTATATTGCGTTTATTCTGTTTGATGTAAATGGTACTAATTTTTCATCCATCTGCTGACCTCTTATCCAATACAGAGTTTCAGGGAATTTGGAGCCTATCCCAGTCAGCAGAGGGTACAAGGCAGAGGGAGATACGCAGCCAGACTGTGAGGACAGCAGTGATTTACAGAGCTTAAAAAAAGGTTTGCAGACAACACACTGTTTGATTCTGAATTGACATTGTTTGAATCTTGGCTACTCAGGCTTAGAAAAATGAGGTTGGGAAACAGTAATAAAAGAACTAAATAGGGAGAATAACAATCAAATTATCATCCAGTGCTGCCTGTTTTGGGGAGCTGGAAACAGCAGTGCTTTTGTTACAGTTCATGATTCTGAGGGGGTGCAGGTCTCCTGGGACATAGCAAAGTCAGGTGACAAGCCGCTTTAAACTACAGTGGTACCTCAGTTCTCGAACTCATTAGAACTCGAATTTCTTAAAAGTCGAACCAACCAGTTAGAAAAAAAGTGACCTAGATCGATCTGAATGTCAGAAGTCAAACCGTGAACGCCGACCTAAGATAACTTGTACGGGCGGGGAAATGAGTCACGCAGCACGTTTGTCAGCGGAAACAAAAAGTAAGGCTTCAGTCTCAGCCTTGCATTCGCTGTGATAGCATCGTGCATGTTTACACTAGCTGAATACATATATTAAGACAGTAAAAATACATTTAGACAATGATAGACAGTAACAGTGAATAATATTGTATAATAAAATACATTTTAAAATAAAGATTTCTTATTCATTATTTTAATATCAATAATAAACCATAAATACATTTAATTATAATAATATTGTCCTGCTGAGCGGGGACGGAATGGAGACAAAGGCGCAGACGTCAGGGTATCGGGGAATACAGGGTTTAATTACAGGTAAGGCAGGCAAAACGCAGATGGACAATACAATGACCGGACAACAACAAACTGAAATGTGGAGGAAATACAGAGGACTCATGACAACAACCAGAAACAGCTGATCACACGGGGATTACACACGGGGTTAACGAGGCGGCGTGGCACACGGAAGGAGCGGATTGGGGCAGGACACATTGTTTTTTTAACTTTACAAATTACTGTTTTGATAAATGTGCGTAGAGGTGTTTGGTACAGTATATGATTTTGTTCTATCCAGTTCATTTTGTGTTTAAAAGCTAAAAAAAAAAAAAAAAAAAAAAAAAAAAACATATTTAGGTGTAATTTTTTGGGGCCGGGAACCAATTAATTGGTTTTCCATTATTTATTATGGGCAAAATTCGATAAGATCTCGAACTTTTTAGGATTAGATCCGGAGTTCTGAACGGATTAAGTTCGAGTTCTGAGGTACCACTGTACATATTCAGCCCTTGTGCCCCGACAGTTCCGATGTTATTTCCCTTCCCCGAGTCCGTCCCGTTTCCCCTGCCTGTTTCCCCTTTACTTTTTTTCCAAAGTCAATGCTCCGTGCTGCAAAACCCACCAAGTCCTCATTCCGTATTCTCAGTCCTGTGCCACGTGGACATTTTCGCCATCCCAAGTCAAACAACCTTTCCGATACACATTTTGCTCAAAAACTGATAATTTTTGAAGACACAATTCAGACTAAACGAAAAGTGTGACAAATGCACCTTGCAACATTTGAAACCCTGTAAATGATGTCTGCTTGCTTCCGTGAAGCTTGAATTAGCCAGATTCTTCATACAACTATTAACTGAGAGATGGTCTTGTCAAACCTTGCATTCCTTTCCCCTCGTTCTCCGAGTTGCGCGGCTCTAAAGAGTTACTTGCCACACCAGTTACTTGTTTAACCTGTCCTCTTGTTACAGCCCTTGTGTGGATCACCCCATGTGTCCCTTGTCTGCCTCCTCAGTGGTGTATATAGTGCCTCCCTGTCTGCCTCCTTCGCTGCTGACTCCCGATAGCGCCGCGGCTTTCAGGGCAGCCAAGCGCCGGATTTAATACGCCGTGAATCGCCGACGCCTCTATGCCCCCGGGTCATTTATCTCCCCTGATTAATCCTTTGTGCTGCGATGCACGGTTGCACAGAAAAAAAAGTTATGCGAGATGTGGAGTGAAATTGCACTTGCACAGTTTATCCGGGCAATGTTTAAGCGCATGTTTAGCGCTTGTTTTAAGGGCTGCATGGCACTCATAGGACAAATATCGCCTGATACCGTGAGTCGTGCAGACAATCTGGACAAAAAGCAAGCTTAGAAAAATCGTTTAACCACAAAGCTTTTAAAATACTTTGTGTCAAATAAAACACTGGTGGCGTAAAGAGCAAAGGAATGCCATTATCTGTGAATAAATGCTCAGTCCTCGCCATTCCTATTAAAGCCCAACTCTTGCTAAAAGTCTGCAGAAAACAGTGGAATAGGTGACATATCCTAAAAGGGAGATGATTCGGGCTCTGATAAACAAATGGAAATCAAGTTCAACGTATGATCTCTTTTTGGAGCACAGGGTTTTGCTGAACTATACCCACATAAAAGGTAAAAATTACAACTTAAGCGTTTAAATAGGCTTAGTTTACGAAGAGCCTTTCGAAATTGTGTGAAATAATTGTAAATTGGATAGTTCCACCACTGAACGCAAACTACAGGCTACAGTCTCATTCAAAGCAACGTCAAACTAATCCATGCTTCAGTAAAGAAGCCCCGTGTGACGTATCCCAGAATGCACTGCTGCCTCTCCTGCCACCGCTCAAATAAACAGTGGTGCTGTGTTCCAATTCGAATTAGACTATGGTTGGAAAATGTCACGCCGCAGCCAACTGTAATAAGGAATTCTCTCGTTTGAAAAGACACTCATATGAGTGACGACCCATTTCACAGTAAGATTTCTGCCATCACGTGCGATAGGTCTTCTTGGTTCTGCCTCCTTGCTGCGCATCTTGGCTGCTGCTCCTTCATTTTAAAACCACTTTTCTACCCTTTAAAGTAATAAATCCAGAAATGCTTTTTGGTAAACAGCGGAAGCAGTTGCATTTCCAGAGACTTATGATTAATTCATTCTGTATCTGCACATATTCCTGAGTTCCCCTTCATCACGGCATGGCTCAGAGCAGAATGGCAGCAGTTTTAATGCATGAGTCAGGCACTCATGGTCTGACCCCCAAGTCAGGGCTCAGCAGACTCATATCCACAGTTTAGCTGGTTGCACATATTAGAAGCAAGAATTAAAGACTGGGAAATGATGCAGTAACACTTGGCATTGATGCCTCCAGGAAGAAGCAGTTTCATGAAAGAGTCACAATGAGAATATACAAGTTATACTCAAAGGTGAAACTGTTTAGAAATCACTTAACTGTAGTCTTACATCAGCTACCACCAGCCTCCATTTACTCTTCTCATTTCCAGACTAAATATCCACACATGCAGACATTACCACGTGGTGGTGGTGTGTGTGTGTGGGTTCTTACCATTGCAAATTAGGAGTTCTGAAAGGTAAATGAAGTGGTCCATTTGGGGCCAGGAAAAGTGGCTTTCAGAATAAAACGTAAACATCATTTTATTGACAACCATCATTTTTCAAATAAAGAATAACCAATTAACAGCAACAGGCCAAATACAGGTCAGTGGTATGGACACGAGGCATGTCAGAGGAAGGAAAAAGGTTTGATGATCCACTTGCAGCCAAGACAAAAGAGCTTTATTAAAGAACACAGAATCACACTATAACAACAACAACAACAACAACAACAACAACAACAAAAAAACACAAAATGACTGAGACCAGACAAGGGGGCAGCACCAACTCACACCATCCGTCTAACATTCACAACAACTGACTCCAGAACTAAGCAGGAAGGAGCAGGCACTTAAATGCAAAAGGCAACTGGGCTAACGAGAGGGGCAGGTGTGGAACATCAGACAGTTAACCAATAAAAACAATGTAGGGAGAACAGGCAACAGGTGCAATAACTTATGTCCCACAGGGCCGCGTGATCAGCTGAGTTAAATGCTTGATGAAAATCGACAAATACCTTGTCTCATTATATAATTCTAACAAAACTAATTTGTACCTGATTCATACTGTTAATCAGAAGGAAGACATTTTTGCTTTTATCTGTATCAGATCAATGCCGATATGCTGATATACAGTATTAAAGAATTGGGTCCTGACAAGTCCCATTCCTATTGAGCGGCAAGAGATGCTAGTAGCTCAGTCAGTGATGGACTTACCGTACAATGACCGGCTTAATGCACACCTGCTGGTTACCTAACTGGCTCTTACTGGATCAAACACAGACAGAGACTGACATAACTCCTCTCACCACAGATTTGTCCCCCTCCCCATCACTATTGGTTCTTCTTCCGTAAATCTCCATCCTACAAAAACAAGAGTTTAAAAGTAATATGTCACCCCACTGTGCCATCGATCACTAGGAATGAAGTGCCTGATGTATGCAGTCGACAAAATAGTTTGAATGAAACCCTGCGGAAAACATTCCAATCTATTATTTTTAATGACTGTCTGCTATGGAGAAAGTTGTTCATACTTTATACCCAAGTGGCATGTGGCATAAAGGGCAGTGAAATGTGTCCCTTTCGGTTTATTCCGAATGTGTTATGTTGCTATTTAGGACAATGTTCGAAAATGTTGGAGGTGATTATCTGTCTGTGTGTGTGTGCGCGCGTGCACGCGTGTTTTTTAATATAATAAAAGGTCGTTTCATGTGAAATAGCTTGTTTTAAATACAATGGGCACTACCAAGGATTATAAGGATTTCCTGGCAACTACAGTATAATAAACATGTTATCTGATGCCAGCTGCTCAGCATTGAAATGCCTAGTAGTTCAGTCAAGTCAAGTCAAATGATGCTCAAGTGATCCTCATGTTGGTGCTAAACTATGATACATCTGTCAAAGCTTGTCTGCTTAGCCAGTTCAAAACCTTTCTTAATGTCACCCCAGTATTTGCAGCAATCTTCCAGTACAACAATGCATTGTCTGACTTACTAGTACTACATATTATATGAGTGATCAATACCTCATTGAATAATTTAACTAGGCCTAAGTTAATTAAGTGAGCTAGTGGTGAAATTTAACAAACACATGGAAGAGTTGGGATGCCCCTAAGGAGAGGTTTGGAAACTGAACTAACTTTTTTGTAAAAAAAGAGGAAATTCTTGTTACTTGTTGTCCATCCATCCATCCATCCATCCATCCATCCATTCATTTCTGTACCCGCTTGTCCTATTCAGGGTCACAGGGATCCAGATCCAGTCCCAGAAAGTACGGGTGCAAGGCAGGGAATAACCTAGGATGGGGAGCCAATCCATCGCAGGGCACAGTCACATGAGGGCACAGTCACATGAGGGCACAGTCACATGCAGTTCAGTCACACGCCGTTCAGTCACACGCCGTTCAGTCACACGCAATTCAGTCACACGCCGTTCAGTCACGCAATTCAGTCACACGCCGTTCAGTCACACTCCATTCAGTCACACCCCGTTCAGTCACACTCCATTCAGTCACACGCCGTTCAGTCACACTCCGTTCAGTCACACTCCGTTCAGTCACACATGCTCACCTATTGGCAATTTGGTAACTCCTTGTTTTCTGACTGCGGGGGGAGACTGAGTATGGAAATCTCAGGACGACACGGGGAGAACACGCAAACTGCACACGCATGTAGCCGTGGGTGTGAGGCAACAGTGCTAATTGCTAAACGCTCCGCCCCTGTTATGTTTGGCGTTACTATTATTTGCATGTTATGTTGTTATGATGTTAAATTATTTTTTTCAAAATATATGCAAGTTCACTACCCAGATAAATAGCTTTAGACACTTTGACTGCCTACGGCTTTTGCACAGTACTATATGTCAGATGTCATTCTTGTGTTCACCTCCTTCTTAATTATACTACACCAACAAAAAAATGTTAAAGCGACTGGTGGGTAGAGCAAATCAGCCCCCCAGGACACCGTCTTCTGAGGTCAACCTTACAAGCCGGTTTCACTTTATCTTAGACCCAGGGACACAGGTGGTGAAATTTGCCTTGGGCGCCACCTGGGCTTTGCCCAGTACTACTGCTGGTCATGTGGCAAAAAGTAATTAGGACACGGGTTCCATTCGGAATCTTTGCCTAAACCAGGGCAATTCAAATCACAGTCCTCAAGGTCCCTGCTGATTCTCCAACCCTCCTTTACCTGTGAGCCCAGTGTGAAGCCTCTGGCCAATCAGAATCAGAATTATTAAACTAACTACCTGGGAGAACTGAAAACAAGGCCCGGATTTGGAATCGAGGGCAAGATTTTAAAAGCCCTGTTTCACATATTTCACAGTTAATTTATATTTTTTCCCCACTTGGCCTCAGTCCACTTCATCCTCTTTGATCTCATGGTGAACGTGAAATTGAGTACATCTGCGATAGAGATCAAAGGACTACAGCGGCAGCTCCTTCTGTACTATAATTTTTAAGAATAAAGATTTTTTTATTAACTTATAATTAAAACACTAACATCCAAAGAAACAGTCACTTGATTGATATTCCTCGGGGAAATAGATGAGATGATTTTCAAAAACAATTGTAAGTATCCGTGGGTAATACAAGTGCACATTAGACTGACCATGACATATAATCTGAATATCCAATATTTTGGTAATTTGAGCTTTCTTGGTAAGAAATGAAGAGTGAGACGTGATTGTCCAAACCCTGAAGCCAACATCCTGTTAGGACACCATCCCTGCTGCCCATTTGTACATGATTGTTAGCAGTGAATTGGTTACAAAATGGCGGTGTTTCTAAGCTGCATTTCTAAATATGCCTTGGGAGAGACCCCCATTCGCATCGAAGCTCTTCCCTGCATCGTTCCTTGTGCTTCCTCAGACTCACTGGGACCCAGGATGGGATGAAATCAGGAAATACACAAGAAAACAAAAATTCTCCTTAAGACCAGAGTAACACTAGACCAAAGAATGAAATATCGCCAACATCTGAGTCGATACTCAAAAAGTAGTTCAATATCAAGTCACCCTATTTAACTTGGTTGAAAAATTTGACAATTAGATCTACAGTAAAACTGGTCTAAGTCGCCGGCTTGTAACTCGTCAATGTGCACAAGTCGACGCTCAAGCAAAAGTCCCGAT
>JAODJU010000130.1:3444959-3457546 GCA_026776725.1 Gnathonemus echidnorhynchus
TGTGTGTCTGTCTATCTCTGTGTGTCTCTGTGTGTCTGTCTATCTCTGTGTGTCTGTCTATCTCTGTGTGTCTCTGTCTATCTCTGTGTGTCTGTCTATCTCTGTGTGTCTCTGTGTGTCTCTGTCTATCTCTGTGTGTCTCTGTCTATCTCTGTGTGTCTCTGTCTATCTCTGTGTGTCTGTCTATCTCTGTGTGTCTCTGTCTATCTCTGTGTGTCTCTGTCTATCTCTGTGTGTCTCTGTGTGTCTCCGTGTGTCATATGCAAAACAGAAGCATTCCAAAGTACCTGTAGTTGTGCAAATGCCAAATAAAGCAGACATTTATTTTCTCCAGAACTAATGTCCATGCTGCAGGGGGTTGAGCTGGCTTAAGGAAGGTCAGGCCAACCTCCTAGCTCACAGAACGGACACAGGCGGGCAGCTCCTGACTGACTTCCTGCCAGCATTGCCGTTATACAACCACATGGGCCAGTCTGGTGGCCTCTGCCATAAATCGAGCTTTCATACTTCATTATATTACACATCCCCCTGGGACACGAACTCCGGGGATGAGGCTCCCCCACCCAAACACTCTTTAATGCTGGCGTATGGACACGCCCCTTCCCACAAGTCCTTCCAGGCTACCAAGACCCCTGGGCTGTTCTGTCAGCGGGTAATTCCCAGGCATCCCAACCTCTGGCATCCCTGGAGAGTTCCCGCCTCGCTATACATGCAGGTCCAGCTGAAGCGTATAAAGAAAGATTGGGGATGTTGCAGCAGACCTCAGGGTCAGGCAACAAAATGTAGCAGAGCGGCTTAGCTGGAGTTAGTGGGTCAGAAGGCTGTGCTTATTTTACTCCGACAGGAGAAGGCAGGCGTGTGTCAAAGGCTTTTAAAATGATACTGGGCATGTGTGAAAACCCAGAACTCAGATAAAACCTGAATGGCGTAAATGTTATGCGAGGAGACAGACTTCATTGATTCCAAAGGGAAGTTTAGTAGCCAAGGCAGTGCACACTGTGCAGTGCTCAGAATAAAGATTTTAGGTGTCTTCCAAACAGCTACTGCCTTCTGGTTTTATATGGAATTGATAAATTTAATCCTTTTCTTTAAAACCCACAAAGAATGCCGTTGGAGACTCCTGCCCCAGAATTAGACTTTAATATATGTTACCTAATTGTTTTACCAAAACATAAGTAAATCAAAAAGACAACTGCAAATGAACCTGGAAAAAAAATAGCAAGCAGCGAGCATGGAATATTGGAAATTACGGACACACGCACGAGCATGCAAGGAAGAGATAGAGATCTGATACCTGGAAGAGTCTGCATAGCAGAGAAATTCAACATGAAGGTTTGGTCTAGGTAGGTTGGGTGTTTCCTAAAACGAAGCACAAACGTATGATGTCAAGTGACAAGCCCCTGGAGCCCAGATGAGTGCATGCCCTCTCTTCACAGCAGATGAACCATCAGAGAGGAAACAGCAGGAAAGAAAATGTAATGAAACAAAACCTTTTCTGCAGTTATTGTGAGGGGAAAAGGCAGAGAGCGCTGTCATTTTCTAATGGTACAATAAAACCGACCTTAACTCAGACACAAATGTTGACGCGTAACTGCTTTTCCACAACTGAGCAGAAGACCTTTACGGCTGATTTATTTCGTACAGCAGAGACACACAGCTCAGATGAAACAGCAGCTTGATTTAATTCTGTGCTGTAGACTGAGCCAATTAATAAAAGTCAACCTACCAAATGAATTTTTATATATAAAATGTTGAACATGTTGCTTTATTGCTACAGAACAGTACTAAATAATTAAGAAATGCAAGTTAACTCTTTAGTAATGATTTAACTATGCGATGATTAGCTTCCATCCATTCATCTTAGTCACTTATCCAATGGATGGCACTGAGCTTGGAGTCAATCCCAGAATGCACAGGGCTTGACACCGACACCATACTTAACAGGGTGCAGTAAATACCGCTGGTAAGTAATGGTCATAAACACAGATTATCTGGTATATCGTCGCTGTCCAATGAAATCCATGCAGGCCCACTTTTTGACTTTTCACTAGAATATGTCCATTCTCCTCCCCCTAGTGATGACGTCTGATATCTAATTGACATATGAAAAGATTTTATGAAGTCATCTATTTAACTATAGTACTTATGTTTGTACTAGTTACTATTTGTCTTCATGATAGTTGTTTGTGTGTATTATGTTACATTGCTAATTTTAATGACTTAGCTAATAACAGCGTTGATAGCTAACTAACATCATTGTTAATTGTGAATATAAAGTGGGATTAGATTGTATCTTGTCGGCATGGACATATTTGCCTCCCTGACATCAATCCACCTAAGTTAAAACATTAAACCTACTCGTCCTGCTAAGGGTGTCTCATTACAATGTTTTAGCCTTATTCTGTGAAGATATTTCTGAGAAAATGTGCTTTCATAATGGAGTTTTGGAGATGCATGTTTTTCATTGGACAGCGATGATGTGAAAGTTCATCTTGCTTTATCCCCAATGCTGCCCGGGGGCCCTAGTGACCCTACTCAGGACAAGTATCTAGAAGGTGGATGGATGGATGGATGGATGGATGGATGGATGGAACTTCCAGTTACAAGAATAACAGGCAGGCCTTGTGAGATTCTTAAAGTTATTCTTTAAGATGCCTCGAATGAATATCACTGCATTTAAAGGTAAGACCTTACACAGATTCTGATTCACTTTGAGACTCATTATGTTGACCTGACTGAATACTTACAAATCAAATGTACCCAAACATCTTTCTACCCTACAAACTTTTTTCCAGTAATGGGCCACAGTGGGAGTCGGGAGCCAAATCCAAGAGGTGTAGGGAACAAGGCGGAGGAGCAGGCGGGACAGGATGCCAGTCTATGATGCCAGTCTATGATGTCAGTCTATGATGCCAGTCTATGACCAGACACACACACACACACACACACACACAAGTGGGATGGGATTGGAACCCCAAACCTTTCGGTGTGAGGAGACAGTGTTATCCACTGCATCACCCTGACAGCATGGGGATTATACATATTCCCCTTTTTGATAAAACATTGATTCTCTTACAATACATGGACTTTACACACAGAATGAAGGCATTTAGTTTCAGACTGTTAGTAGTGCAAAAAAGAAAATAGCAAAACGAAATTCTAACCATGTTCACATATCAAAAAAGTATAAAGGTCTTTCATATGCATCTGACTACCAAACCTCTGCAATACAATATTATCCATGCAAAACAGTCCTCCATACACAAATTGTAAGATATACTGTGATTTGCATTCCTTCCAATTGATAGTGACATTGCAAAGGAACCTCAAGACGGAATGAATGAAAGTGAAAGGCTCTGCTTCCAAATCGTATTCAAAAACTTTCAAACGTCTAGAAATATAATAGACTGCATTTGGATTGTAGCCTATTGCTACGGCAAGTTTGTGTGTGTTGTGTTTAACAATGGAAGCTTATAGAAAAACAGATTCTAACAGATTCTAAGGACAGCCGTACAAAGCCATAACGCTATGAGAACTGTTCAGTTTCCGAATATTTGATCTCCGTGGACTCATTATTTGGAATCCGGCTGCTCAAGGAAGACATAAACATTCCACAGTGGTAACAGGAATCAAGGATGTGACTCCTGGAGGGACGTGTGGCTTTTCTGTTGACACTTTAGCTAGGACTGCTGTTGCTCTACTTCAGCTGCTATTACTGCACGTTTTTGACACTCTGTCGGGGTTTCAGTATATAATACACGAATAGGAAGACTGACGGCAACTGGCATCTGAATAATTACAGTGAAATACAGCTATCAGGTCATATGTTATACGTCTTGTTCACTGCATTGAAATTATAAATGAAACACTTTTCCTTATACATGTTTTTTACATTTCTGTCCCAATAGGTAACCATCAATGAAAGCTGACCATTACATTTCTTTATAATTAATAGTATGTCTACTGCTGCTTGTTGTTAAAATGTTGGTTTCTGGTTAGACTTCAGAATCTCCTGATTTTCACATGCAATACTATATACAAACATCCTGTATACAAAAATACTATGCTTCTGTAATGAAATTCTACATACCAAAATCCTGCCATCATACATTACATGATTTAAATATTACTGATTTAATTGTTCAATCTATAATATCATTGCCTGAGTTTAATTTTTTTTACCTTTTTCCCCCCAAATCTAAAACTTTAAAGTAAGACCAATAGAGGGGAGAAAGAGGTAGTTTTTGTTTTAAACAGTACCTGGACGTTTAGATAAGGTACACAGGGTGGTAAAAAACGGCACTAACACACGCGCTAATTAATTAATCTAACTCCCAGCGCTGGGACACGTGGTTCCGCTCGAGCGGTATCCTGACGCTTATTTACACAGCCGGTAATTAAATTCAGCAAGGAAAATAAATTAGGCTGTTTGCTTTGAGATATCACAGCGAAGTCCGTCAATCGCAATGCAGAAGGATTATAATACACGTCACGGCAGGCAGATGTAAGCTTCCGCCGCATATGCATGGCACGTTCACGTACCCGTGGAAATCTGCCAACATCAACAAGTGCGGTATAGCCAGCGCACGGAAATCATGTTCATTATATGCTAATTTCATCCTAACTAATCACTGTCCAAATTAGGCCTACAATGAAATCCTGTACAGTACGGATGTCCTAAAGGAAGAAAATGTCCCTTAACAATAAATTAATTCTCCGGCCAAATACCCCGGCCACACATTCACTGATTGTCCTGACATCTTATTGAATATACGCTGAAAATGCCACACGCCGTCTCAGCTATCAGGATTGTCAGCCTTCAGGATACATATGTTAATTTTTTTAAACTGGCCCAGTCAAAGTTCTGACATGTAAGTGGAGACTCAAACTGGGAAACATTTTAAGATAAACATTTTAAGGTAAATACAGTAGGGCATACCAGTGCACTTTAAGTCTAAATTAGGTTAATTGGTAAAAAAAAAAAAAAAAATTTTAGGAAGGGAACATCAGATAACATCCAGAGCAAGATGGCACAGGTACGCATAACAAAAGTGACTGTACACAGGAGCAAATGCAGTTAACATAATTAACTAATAAACACTAGCTCACATATCAGGATGAGATGTTTGGAAATTTTAATAAACATGAAGGTCTGGAGCACTAGAGAGCTGGGCACCTCTTAGGAGGCCTCCCTGCCCTTGGGGGGCGCTCTACATTTTGGGAGGAGGAGAAACTAACCATCTGCACCAATAGCATAAGAGAAACTCCGCTTAGCCTGTCTAGAAGCAAGTGCTAGTAATGCACACCTGGTGTTTCTCATTCTCAGTCACGCCTCAGAACGCAGAAACAAACTGATCCAGAGTCAGATCCTACTTGGCATTTTCACGGCGCGTTCACTGCTCTGGGGCTTCAGGCAATTATGCTCTCGCAGTCATAATCCTTTTACTCTCTTTATTATTATTCATTAATTCAGCTGACACTTTTGTCCTGGATGTACTACACTGCATTATAAAAATGAGATACTTTGCACGTTGACGAATGCACTGTTGCCTCAGTGTTCACTTGAGGTCCTGATGACATTTAATGCAAACCTTTTGTTAATTTGGATGGAATTCATATAAGAATTCATAATCTTGAGTGCGTGATGAAAATAACATATTATATAACTTAATAAGGGAAGTGATACTAATAGAGAATTCCAGATCGCCCTTAAGAAGGCTGAACTTCATTATGTTTTGTTATCGGAAACCTTCACACAGTGGATACATTTGTAATTACATCACCTGTAACTAATTTTCATGGGGGGGGGGAACAGAGCTATTAAGGCAAGATACTTTACATAAGGCATGATGGCTCTCTTGTTCCTGAGATCCAGGAGAAGTAGGGGAATCGGAATCAAGTTTCCAAAGGTCCCATCTGGCTTGTTGCAAAATATTCACAGTGATTATGGAATCTCTCATTGAACAAAGCCAGTAGTGCCATTCATCCATCCATCCATCCATCCACTATAGTGATGCAGTCAGGGGTGCCATGGGGGGGGGGGGCAGTTAGGACAATTGTAAAGGCCCCCTCAGTGACAGAGGCCCTAAAACATCTGGAACGTAATTGGATTAGTCTGGGTTGGCAGCGTTGATTTCCTTTAATGGGCCCAAAATCTAGTGGAATCTCTAGTGGATGTAGTGGATATTGTCCTTTACAGCCTCTCCCTGGGTTAGGATGGGGACATTCTGACACACTTATCATAAGGCCAAAATATCATAAGTGCAATATCGATATTTCTAAAATGCATTTTAATACAGTACACCTAACCTAACGAACATCACAGCCTAGCCTGCCTTAAACATGCTTACAACACTTACATTAGCCTACAGTTATGGAAAATTGTTAACACAAAGCCTAATTTACAGAAACAAAGTGTTGGAAATTTCATGTAATTTACTGAATAATGTACTGAAAGTGAAAAAGATTTACGCATCGTAAAGTCGAAGTATCGTAACATGGACCTTCGTAACCTGGGGAGCGTCTGCATTTTAAAAATCACTAATTTTACTGCTTTACTGAGAAGGGATGATTCTCAGCCAATCCATTTTCATTACAGCAAGACCAGCTGCCCGCATTCTGAGACTCCGAGTCCCCCCACCTCCTCCACGCTCGCGCCCCCATCTGTTGTCCATGACACCCTGAATTGAGTTCACAGTCCTGCCCAGGTGTCTTGAGACATGGCCAAGGCGTTTTGTGTCACGCCAATGTCATGTCAATTTCACTGTGGCTGTCGATCCTTAAAACACCCACACTAAATGATAATAACAGTAATTAAAACAATGACAGTTCTGGGATGCAGTGAACTGTGAAGTGTCACGATCTTTAAAAATCAATTCAAATCTCCTGTTTTTGAACAAAGCTTTGTACTCCTCACATATTGCCCTTTATTAATTAATATTACTACCACTATTATTATTATTATTTCACATTCACTGTCACCTTTATCCTCCAGTGCTGAGGGTTCAAATCCTGTGCACCTCCGCTCTGTGTGAATGGAGTTGGTTTTTCCTCCTGGTACACGTTTTCCCCCCGTGATCCAAAAACAAGCCGTTTGACCATTTCAGAATTGCCCATAGTGTGTGTGTGCGATTGTGAGCGTCCATTTAATAAAAATCTGTGACTGCAAATGAAAAAACTAAAAATGCCAAAAATATTGTATTTTGTTTACTTATGGTTAAGGTTAGGGCTGGGTAGAGGTTGTCATTGTTGGATTTATGGTTTTCCCCACAGAAATGAATGAATGGTTCCCACAAAGCTCCTAGCCCACCACAACCCTATACAGGAAATGTGGATGGATGGATGGATGGATTTCAGCACATTCTCATGTATGTTCACCTAGAAACATCCCTCAAGACAGCACTTGGTATATTAGAAAATAACACTGGCCTGCAACCATACGTAAGTTATATCACTGAATCCGTAGAGCTGTGACTATATGTAAACTTTTGTCTGAAGTACAACAGTGACAAAGTTTTTATTAAATCGGTGTGTGATATAATGTACTGTATACTGTATATAAAGTACAGATATCTATTGACAGCAGGAACCCCTGTGCAGAGTTAATTAAAGCCACTTTAAATCAAAGCAGGCTGCAAAATTACGGCCCAACTGAACACTTCAAAACCCAAAATAATGGTGAAGCTGAAGGCTTGCAGGCAGCTATCTGAAATAGCTCGTCGTCTTTTTCTTCCTGTTCTTTTACAGAGTTAATCAATTAACTCAATTTTAAATGGATGGTCCTTGATATTAAGAGGCAGAGACGGCAGGATGGAAATGAACAGGATGAAACTGAAGGGGATTAATGATTATAAGTCCAAAGCTGGAAGAGAGAAAAGCCTGAAACAGACACTTATCTTGCCCAGCCGGATGCCGACATTCCCTTGAACACAGACTTCCCGAGTCACAAAGAGACAAGCTGTTAATATAAATTACTACAACGGCAGCAGTGAAAAATGAACATTCATTAAATGACTTGCTTACTGACCTTAGCCAGAGCTAATAAGTATTCGCAGAAAGTTTTTGCTCTCTGAGCTTATCAGATCGGCCCTTTTTCTTATTTTAGGTCTAGTCTGAGAGCTACACGGACGGCATAAATTACCAGCTGTCATTCTAAAGCATTTATCACCACTCAATTAGTAAACGTCATTGTGACAGGTTCTGATGTATTTATAAGAGAGAATTATTAATACATGGACAATTCCTATCCATGACTTGAGCAGGTACGACCATCTTCAGTATGTAGTCTGAAATTAGCTTAGTGACACTGGACAAGTGATTGGTCAGATTCCAAGTCAGTAAGGAATCAGCCAATCATATCCCCAGGGTGTGTCCAACCTCCTTTCTTCATTTGACGAATGATACTGGGGAATTACATTGCAGACCATAATGTAACTGATAACGTGGAAGCCTGGAGGGAGATGTCACAAACGAAGGCCTTCTAGGTTATAAGATATAGCTCTCACCCATCATCTTTGCTTACAGTGCAAGTTTCCTTCCTATATTGCAACAATCTAATGTTATACTTAGTTTGTATACAAGAAAATAAATGCTGCTGATACTGTGCAGAATTACCTGTCATGTTAAAATTTATGGGGCAAGTCATCACACAGGCTGCACTGTAGGAGCAAGAACTGGAGAAAATGCTTTCAATTTAACTTCTATAAGCACTGAAATGTGCAGTTTCTCATTTTCAAGCTAAAGCCAAAAACAGGCTGTTTATATCCCTTTAATTTCAAATTGCTCTGTTTTCCATCTTCTTTCTGGCATCACATTCAATCACCTGTAGATTTTAAAATTTGGTTTATTTTATGCAGGATTTTTCCTACCTGCAGTCTCTAGTCTTCTGTGTGAGAAAGGGCTTATTATTTACAGTCCACTGCCTATATCACAGCTGAATATTCATCCTCAATCGCTTACAGTCCCAGAAACAGTGTTTCCCATCCCGGTCCTCAGGGACCCACAGCTGCTTCACATTTTTGCTCCCTGCCATACAGTGTATTTTTTTGCTCCCTCCCAGCTCCCTGCCATACAGTGTATTTTTTTGCTCCCTCCCAGCTCCCTGCCATACAGTCCATTTTTTTGCTCCCTCCCAGCACAACATGGACTGGCTTTGGGTCCCTGAGGACCGGACTGGAAATCGCTGGAGCAGATAATTCCTATTTGCTGGATAGGGACCCAGACCTCAAACCAGAACTCACACAGGTCATCTCCATGTGCCTTGCCGCTGTACAAAATCCTGATTATTTCAGTTTATTTACCTGCATGAATAGTTATATTTATAAGCTGTTCTACTTACTCTGGACAAAAACACCTGTCAATAATAATGATCATAACAACACATCATTCTACAATAAAATTGCAATTACAATTATGCAGGCACGTTTCCCAGACTGTGATTTCTGCACCTAGGAATTAGCTCAGGCCTATGATATCACACTGACTAACATTGCTGCGGCAGTACGTTCATCATTCCAGCATGCTAGATGAACAGAGGTGGGTCCCTCCTCATGTGTCCTCTCAGGCTATGCAGTTTAGAAACCCCTGGACCATGTTAGAAAATTATGGTGCCAAATCAATGCAGTGGGCCTATAACCAAGTGTACTGGAGCTGAACATCAGCTGACAGAAAGGAGCATATCTGTAAATGGACTTGTTCAGTACAAATGTATGTGAAGCACCCTTCAGAGAGAGATTACAGTATAGTTTAATGTGGACCACACCTGCGCTGCTGTAATTGTAAAGGATGCAAGTCATTCTAGACAATAATATCTCCTAAGAAAGTGTATCTAGTATCCAGGGCCTTTTAATAAAGCATGCAAATACTTACCCAAACTCCTGCCTGTAAGGCACTGACATCATTTCTGTAAATTCAGTACTTGAACCAGTATATAACAGACACAGATCTGTATTGTGACGCATCCATTTTTCATCCCACTTGTCCAGTAAAGGGGTGACATTGCACCCGGAGTCAGGACAACTCTGAACAGAAGGCCAGTCCTTCACAGGGCAGATCACCATATACTCAGGGCAATTTAGAGATGCCAGTTTTCTTAGTCAAATGAGTGGGAGCAAAGTGGAGCACAGAAAACCCACAGAGTCGTCCCCCCCCCCCCCATGTACCAATAGTTATTATAGGAGAGTTGAGTTACTTCAGAGGTGACACCAACCTACCACCATGGGGGGGTAATAAATAAATAAAACAAGCAAAATGAAAAAAAAAAAAAAACTTCCCAAGTTTGGTTATATTATTTATCACAGAGTTAAAGCTACAGAGAACAGAACCAAAGATCCCATCAGGCCATTTATGGGAAGAGCTGCTCAGTGCTGATGCCTTGGTCTGGATCAGCAGGGCAGCGGGAGGTTCTGCTCAGACTTATCTTGACAGCTCAACAGCATTCCCATAAAAGAAGCAGATGGATGGGAGGAACTGGGGTTTTACTGTGGTGGAATGAAAACGAAAGAGACATTTTGGGTTTGGTACAAGGGAAACAAAACAGGGAACCAGATCTGGGGTGAGATGCAGGGAGCAAGGTGTGTGAGTGCTACCTGGGAGCGCAGAGGAACAGTCAGAGGTCTGTGTTATATTATTGGTCATTATTGGTCACATGACTTGGCCACACCCCTCCCATCTTATAGTGACCTTCCTGAATGGGCGTAACCATCAGTAATCCACAGCCCAAATGGGAAACCTACATCAAAGGTCACATTTATGGGGAAGTGAGCGGGGCAGGTGAGATTCTGGGTAAAGACTCACACATCCCTCGAATAAATCGTACAAAGGTCACGTAAGGATCCAGTAAAACATCTTATGCTCATTTCAAAGGCTTCAACAAGACTCCCGTTAGCAAAGCTTTGCTAGACATTATATTACATTTCATTACATGCTGTAAAACAGACACCTGCACTTCCCCTCACGCCACTCTGTCCAGACTGAAGTTTGTCCTTTACTTAATAATAGATATTAAATGGGATGCAGCATCTTTCATGTTCTATTATATCACAGCGGACTCTGGTTATGCAGATTCCAAAAATAGTGATTTCTCTCCAAACAAAACTGCCAACTAAAATGTCCAATAAACATTCAGGACAGAACCGCCGTATAAACCCACAAAAACAAAGCTTTGACAGTTAATTTGCAAACAAATGCTAAATCATTCTTTATTTGTATGGATGCAGTTCCGATGTTATAATATATTCACAGTTTTCAAAGGGTTTATTGTCCTGTTTACCTTACTCATAAATACACAAAACAGCTTGCATTATAGAAATAGAGAGGTGCTAGGAATCAGTGGAGCTCAGCAGACAAACTGAAAATACAGCAATATGTATAGTTTAAGAAAGTTATCAGGTTGGAATTATGGAGTTTGGCTGGGTCGTTAAAATAATCACATCAGGCCGAGAGCGTAGCCCCATAAAGGTATTCGAATGACTGATGCCAAGTCTACTTACACAATAATGATATTAGGGTTAAACTGGACTGAAAAGGTGAGACTCGGGTCCTATAAAAGGCTATGGTTGCTTATTTATTATTTTTAGATGGACTACTTCCATAGATGAAAGCCAAGCAAGTACAAAAGGTTGTGGATGACACGAAGAATCACTGGCTTATACAGTGCTGTGGGTTATGAACCTCACGTGGGACTTGATCCAGTAAACTTCAGCTTATAAGACTGAGTGCTCTGTCCACCTAATAACTGAAATATTCTCAGTGTTGAGGCAGCCAGGTATAAGTATGTAAAACCAGACAAAGTTAATCATGGGAAATCTGGAGAGCATAACCAAGGAGAAGTTTGAGTGTACTGGTCAACAGAACCATGTGATCTAAGCAGGGTCTTAATGAGCTAGTTTTGTTACCGATGTTCCGCTGTCAGGGAACAGGGGCAGCAGGGTGCGGTCGAGATGAGGGCACAAAGGGGAACCAGGTACACAGATGGGCAAAACACAAACACTACACCAGGAAGTACTTCACTGCTGTGATGCTCTGGTTCAGCACTAAGATTCATGTCTGTGTCACTGGTGAGACTGAGACCAACGTATACACACGGTGCAAGGGGCGGGTCGAAACAATCGATTTGACAGTTTTTGGTCACATAACTCTCCCTCTTTTCCTCACAGAGAGGACCCTTTATGTATCTGTTCTTCATTGTGACAACCCAAGATCTAAGCAAACTGGGGGAGCACAACTTTTGAAAATCCTGCAGTGGAAAGATAAATGGAAAAAGGTTTTAGAGGTCCTTTAAGATGACTGACCCCACTGCACATACCCAGATAAATGATCAGCAGCACTGAATCTCTCACATAGCTCTGCTCCAGGCCAAGAGTAGTGCGCACACACACACACACACACACACACACACAGTACTAGACCCAAGGTCAATTTAATTTAATTCTAAGTTCAGTCATTAATTTAACTCCAAATTTTCTGTCCACTGCATTTTTTTTTTTTAAAAGTCTTGCCTCCCTAATCTGTTGAAACATATAAAAATCCTATGTTACACATGTGAGAACGCAAGCTTTCGCACATAGATAAAACCTGCCCCCCCCCCC
>JAODJU010000130.1:3466614-3486445 GCA_026776725.1 Gnathonemus echidnorhynchus
CCCCCCCCCCCCCCCCCCACCCCGGCAGCACGGGCCGGTGAACCATCCACCTGATTCCCAACTGCCATAATCCCTAAAGCCAAAAAACACCCCCCCCCAACGGATGAAGGGAAGCCAGCTGGCCTAGAAAAAGAATTAAGGAAGCGTGATACTTCTGTGAGGAGGTCACTGTTAACATTCATTTTTATTTAAAGCATGATCAAGCCAATCAAGGATTCGGCACATTAATAACAATAAGTTAGTTATAAAAAAACTACATATCAAAAAATTCCTCTATAAATACAGTCATGAAAAAATTAAGAGATCACTCTATATTTTGAAACAAGTCTGCATTTTTAAATCCCGGTTTAACCGTGGATCTGCTGGCAGAAGGATACACTGAGCAGCAGGATGCTTCCAGGTTAAAAATTTCTATGACAGCAGCACACAAGAATAAGGTGAAGCAGGAGACACCGGGAACGACCAGAAACCAGCCAGGTAGAGGGCAGAAGGACTTTCTAATGCTAGAGATGACTAAATTTATCCAACAGTTTCTTATGAAACGGAGGATGACCTCAAGTGACCTTCAAAAGGAATGGGAAACATTAAGTGGTGTGAAGCGCACGGCTAGGACAGTATGTATCAGGCTCCTAGAAGCAGGACTGAAGCCCGATAAAGCAAGGAAGAAGCCCTTAACCAATGAGAAAGAGAGAACCAGGCTGCAGTTTGCAAAATTGAAATGGATTTTTTACATACAGACGCTCCTCTACTTACAAAGGAGTTAAGTTCAAAATCGCCGCTCGTAACTTGAAATGTCCGCAAGTCGTTATTTAGCATCATTTTATCGGTATACGCAAGTACTAAGGACTAGGATGCTGGGAGTTCGCACGCTACACTGCTGCACGGGGGGAGTAGTGGACAAAAGTCATACTAGGCGGAATTGGAGCACAGAAGAAAAAACTGATGTTGCGGACAGGAAACGGGAGCCCAGTGAACACAATTTGGACTTACAGTCCTCTTAGTTCGTATGTCTGAAAGTTCACAAGTTGAGGAGCATCTCTGTATATAAATTCACTCACAGACACACACCCATGAACTGAGAAATGAGTGAAATGGAAAAACTGTGCTGTGGCCTCATAACGTTTCGCATGGCTGCGTGTGTCATTACACGCACAAACGGAAAGTAAGGGATAGGTGGAGTGCATGAAAAGATAACCAAAGACCAAGAAGTCTGTTAAAATCCATGACTAACTGTACTGTACTTATTCATACATAAGTCAGTAATATCACGTCAAGCTATTGCCTGAACTTTTCATTTAATCTCTTCCATCTCACTTTTTGGCTCACTTTTTGTGCGCCAGGATGAAACGCCACGAAGAAGACAGATACTAATACACAAATACGCCCATCCATCCACCCACCCATCCGGTTGCATTCAGCCATGAACTAGGGACAGAACCAATAGCACGTCATTTCCAGCTCGGTTCAGATCATATTCTACAGACTCGCGCGCCAAAGGGCGTCTGTGAGCAGTCAGTCTGCTGCTCAGAGCACTACCCAATGATATGGGAACCACAGACAGTTCCCTGTGGCATTTCATCAAGCCTTGTCAAGCACCCAAAGGTCCAGACGGGCTCGTGTTACTGGACTTCATTCAGCTGTAATATAAAGCTCATCTGAGCGGCAATGCGGCGTTACGGCCCCTACTACACGCCTGCCCGCGCTCCAGCTTTTGGCCGACGAGAAGTCCGCCGGCTTTCCACAGCACTCCCGCCTCACCGGGAAAATCTGTGGTATTGCACACATCACCCCGAGGCTTCCACTTACATCAAAACCTGCCCAGATCTGACACCTCGAGGAAAAGCATAGATTGAAGTTCCCACAGTACTGAATCTGAACAGCCACAGACTTAATGGTATGTTAGGTTCCATCGGTGCTGGAGGCAATGCAATGCTATGCTGAAAGTCTGACAGTGGAGAGTTTCTGCAGGATCTCTGACACCTCTAAAATCTGTAGTTTAACAGAATGCACATTACGCTAAATCATCTTCCCGACAGTTTCCTTGAATAGCACCAACAGTAAAAATCATAAAGCACCATAAGCGTTAACATATTTGCACAACTGCATTATTCAGATGAAGAACTTGAGTGACGACGGCGTGTCAGAGGCTGCAGGGGGTGCCGGCGACCTCCGGCGACTCACCTTGTTGTCTCCCCCCGACACGGCCAGGATATTGCCCGTGATGGACCAGCTGACGTGCCAGACCACGTCGTTGAACTTGTGCAGCAGCTTCGCCGTCCACGTGTTCCCCGCGGGGTCATCGCAGGTCCAGATGAACACCCTGCCGTCCTGCAGAGGAAGAGCAAGAGGTGGGGAAAGGAATTTAAAATTCAATTTTAATATGTTTTTATATAGTGCCTTTCACCAAGGTTTTTCTGAGCTATCGTGTTTTAAGACATTACTACATCATTCATACAGATGGGGTGGCGATTGGCTCAGCTGCATGTGCGTTTGAGCACCTCAGGCAGAGCGACATAAGGTAGGAAAGGAATACTAGTTACTATTCAATTACATGAGAAAAAGAAAAAGAAAGAGAGAGAGAAAGAAAGAGAAAGAATGAGAGTGAAAGAAAGAGAAAAATCCAGACAACAGAGGAGAGGAACCAAAACCCTCTCTGGGGCTCCAAGGTCCACAGGCTGACCAACCCACCCCAGGACATGCTAACAATACAGTGAATAACACGTTAAAATGTCCAATAGCCATGATTTTCTAGGGGAGGAGCTGTTGTAGCACCTCATGTTCTGTCTTAAGCAGAAAGCACAACAAAGTTTTCTGCAGAGAAAGCTACAGGAAACCGCGTCTAAGACTGAGCTTCAGGACTCACGGCTTCCACGCTGTACTGATCACTCTGAGGAATCACCTCACGGTGCCTCAGGACCTAATGACGCATGACGGGCTTTCCCGGGAGCCGCCGCCCGACTGTCGCTCAGAAGATCCGGGACGCTGGAAAATAATACTGACTATTCAGCAAAGCAGGACAAAGTGGGAGTCTGATCCGGACAAAACAGGGAAATCCAGAAGGTCAGACGGGGAACACCGCTGGCTTGATCAGAGACAACTGATCAATCACTCATCTCATCCTCTACTCATTTATGTTATTTCACAGCATTTGTGAATTGTGCATTGGAAGCTGTACCAAAGGTGCACATCAAAATACGAATAATTAACAAAACAGCAAAAGGGCATTCAAGTCATTATTCATACCCGGGTCTCACGTCGGGTGGATATATCCTAGTTTAACACCCAGCCATGAATCCACGCACCCTCCAACCACTAGAGGGCCACGGTCACTCTGGAGGCTCCCAGACACACAAGGCATGAGACACCCTGGACGGGGTGATGCTCACAGGAGCAGCAACTTATAGCCAATCTGGAGACTGGGGCACCATACAGACTCTGCAGACACCAAGGCCCAGTGTCGCTGGTGTAAGGATACAGCCCTGAATGACTAGGCCACCACTCTGCCCCCCAATTCCACCTGCGTATAAAAGACATCACTGGCTCATTCAGCATTAAAAGGTATTACTGGGGACTCAAGGCCACCGATGAAGACAAATAACCAAACAGGAAGTGGGGTGATGAAGATACTGGCACCAAGGCATGTCTGTGGAACCGATTCCTCATGACATCATCACACGCGGTATGAACAGACTGGATGATAGATAAAGTAATCAGATTTTACAACCCGGCGAGAAATTTATATCAAAGACGGTCAATATTCAGTTCCTTTCTTCTACGGTGTGAGTCTTCCATATGATGAAGTGGCCAGCAGTGCCAGCACTGTCCGCGACAAGACCCGAAGCTGAGAAGCTGAAAGCCGGCCTGAGAAACGGGAGGAAGCAAACCACTTTGGGGCTTTCGGCAAAGGCTTAAATGAGGTGATTAATCCAACTGGTTGGGCTCTGTGGGGACTGCGCTGCCTGAGGGACTTCAGAAGTGAACAGAAGATTCTCTGAGGCCGACTTGAAATATTTTCTACGAATCAGAGCGAGAGAGAGCACTTTAAAAGATAAGGATGGACATACAGCAAAAACGACCACATATTGACTAATGAAGAATGTATCCATCACAGACATTGACGATCCACCCATTTAGCTTTCAAGCCCTTAGCCAGTACAGGCTGACAGAGTGTCTGGAGTTTTCCCTGGGGAGTACAAGGCAGGGAAAATACCCTGGACCGCGTGCCCCTTCATTACAGGACACAACATTCACCCAACGGACACATGAACCACTGACGTTATTCATTTGATTCTCAGTCTGTATCCAGAGCACTCGATTGAGCAGGTGTGTCATCGCTGACTGAAGCAGCACATTTCTCTGCATACAAACCACTCCCCCAGCAGAGACAGTACAGGTAACTTATACTAAATGCTGTCCCATCCTAGCTGAACAATGATTTATTACTGCGGAGGCTGAAATCTCAGCGCCGATAAGTTTCTGCTGTCAAAACAGAGTCTAAAAGAGCCAAACTAGCTCTTGTTATAAATGGACATGTTGAAATTTCATGCCAATGGGAAGGAAACCAAGAGGAAGAGCATTAAATCAAACCGTCAGCTCAGAATCCCCCCACCCCCCCCCCCCGGGTGTGAGGCTCGTTTAATCGGGAGGGTGCAGGGGGCCGAAGGGGAGGGCAGGCGGCCGAAGGGGAGGGCAGGCGGCCGAAGGGGAGGGCAGGCGGCCGGAGACAGACTTGCCTGTGAGCAGCTGGCAATGGTACTTGTAGGAAGACCTATAGAGGGCGCCCAACCCACATCCCGAACCCAGTCGCTGTGGGCCTCCAGCTTCTGGTCCTCCTTCCACTGGCCGTCCTCCTCCCTTGGGGAAACGGTATTTCGTGAGGTGACTCTTTTGGCCCCTCAGAGCTGGATATGAACGCCGGCCTTGATCCACAGCACTTACTTCCACAGCTTGACCAGGTTGTCGCAGCCGCCCGAGACAAACCTCTTGACGTAGTTTGGCTTCTGACCCGACGGCTGGTCGATGAGACTTCCGGGTACGACGGCCGGCGCCCAGCTCACCGCGTTACAGCCAATCTGACGGGTGAATGGAGGATGGTAGACAGATACAGACAATGTAACGTCAGAGCTTAAACATATTAATGTTTAATAAAACGTTTCCCCTCAAGATAAACCCGGAACCAGAGGAAAGAATGAAACGGAGGAGAATAAAAAAAAGCAAAGATACATTCATTTATCACTCAAAGCAGGTGTACAGAAATTTTACAAGCAATAAATCAAGGGAAAGATTTATAAGACATTTATTCCTCCTCTTGTAACCGAAAAGTAGTAAAGGCTCTTTCAGGTTTGTCTGCGTGAAAAAAAACAAACAGCGGGTTCGACGGCAAACAAATTCCCGGCAGATGGACAAAGGCAAACGGGAGGCCCGGTATCGCGCTACTCTACTCGGAGAGAACGAGAGAGACAGCCGAGCGAGGAGAGCTCACGGTGTGCGCATTGGGGATTTTCTTGACGTCCCACTGGCCATCCCCCGAGGACGTCAGCAGCGAGATGGCGCCGTCTGAGCTGCCGCAGGCGAGGATGAGCCCGAAGTCGCAGGGACCCCAGCAGACAGAGTTCACTGCGGGGGGGCAGCATCATTTTTATAATAATGTGTGCGTGTGTGTGTGTGCGTGTGAGTAATAATTCTTGCTCAAAAAATGATCCCACACAAATTAACGGTAATTGCTTATTCATTTTAGCCATTCAGCCATTTCGGCTTACGAAAGGTTTCATGGGAACTCCCTACTTCCGTAAAGTGGGGAACACCTGTACACACACACACACACACACACAAATACATGAGTGACGTTTGTATATAAGGGAGTTTCATACACATCTCATCATACATACTTATGTCCATACTTATCCAAAACAGGGCTGTGGAGCCCAAAAACCAAAAGCACACTAACTGATTGGTAACAAAGACCAAGATGCATGGCGAGGGGGGGCGGAATGTGCACTGTCACCCACACACCAATTCAAGCTCCTCTCACTGGCGTAGACCTGGCAGAGACTGACAACCCATGCTGACCCCGTTCACGTGGGGGATCTGAGGCACTAACCTGACGAGTCGTGGCCTGTGTACTCAAACATCTTGTCCCAGGTGCCATTCTCCTCCTTCCAGATGATGACCTTGCGGTCATAGGAGCAGGAAGCCAGGATGTTTCCATACATGGGGTGTGCCCAGGCTACCTGCCACACAGGGCCCTCGTGGCTGTTAGGGGCAACCGAAGCAGAGGGGCAGCAGGTCAGAGGTCAGCGTGGGGCCACCAGGCAGAGATGGAGCCTGGGGTCCTTCGCTTATCACACACTCAAGAACAACATCACCCACCAACAAATCACTGCATATTACTTTCAGAGCGGATTTCTTTGTTCTGATTTCACCTGGGTGTCTAAGCGCAGGCATAGTGATGAACAACATAAAAAACACATTTCAAAAAAGCTGTTCATGATGTTACAGGTCTGCAGAACCAATCAATGCAGTCCTATAACTCAGAGATCCTAAACACACTTCGGAAATCCCGTGACATTGATCAGCAATTGACATCAATGAAACCCATGTGTGGCAATATTAAACTTCGATGTCACAGGGGCTCAGTAAAACTGTTTCACATCTCACCTCGACAGCAAATGCAAACTCACCCTCTCAAATCTGCCACAAGGATCTGCCCTCCGTTCTTCACATCAAATATCTTGACAGACCTGTCCGAGGAACACGTGGCCAACCTCGTTCCATAATAGTCCATCTGAGCGTCGTGCTAAAGGGGGGAAAAGACGACAACCAGCCTTTTCAGTGAAGCCAGGAAGACAAAAAGGACCAGCTATTCTGAAACTTGCAAAACCAAGGGCTTCTACTCTCCAGCAACATCCAAAAATGTACTCAACGAAAGCACAGGCAAACGTAAACTTCCTCTGTAGTTACAGGACACTGAGAGAATTGCATAAATTTACTCCCATTAATATTAGCAAGTAGAGCAATAATACATACAATCATATCCTCATGGGAAGTATCCACGGTGTTGATAACTGAAACCTGCAAATGAAAAAAGAGCATTAACTTTAATATCCCACCAAGGTACACATTGAATAACCAACTATCAGGTCACATGTTCAATGATCTATACAGCAGTTTTTGCTTTTTCCACTGAAGTATCGGAGTAATTTTAAAAGCTTAAAACAATTAGAAAAAAGAAAACCAACTAGGCTGCTATCAATTGTCAGGGTGCTTTTACCTATATTAATTTTTGAAAATGGGATGTACATTTGCACTGACGAACACCCTCAAGATTGGACAGATCCAAGAGTCCAAGCAAGTAAAACCTTAAAGGGCCAAAAAAAAAAGTGTGGAGGTCGCAGTAAAATAACGACGATTTAGTTTTCCAGGCTGTTAAGGAAACAATACTTTCCAATCGCTCTTGTTTAACCTAGCTAAAATGTGTCACTGCTTTTGAACAGACTGTGGTAATTATCAGGACAGTCATGTACAGACGCCGAATTCTGCATGCAAAACACTCGTTAATAAACATTTATGGTATGGAAAGAGATCCATCTACGGAACCATCATCCATCATATCTAAAGATTACAGAGCTGGACTCAGCCACGCTGGACGCGGGTTGAAAGTCCCATGAGGGGCCCTCTCCTTACAGCTGTCCCTCAGCAAGGAAAACCTGCCAGAACTGCTCAAGTGAAACAAAAAAAACTTTATAAATATATCTGCTTAACCGGAAAAGCGTTTGCCAAAATCCCAGCGAAACAAATACTCGTAATTAAGTTACCAGCTACCCAGCTAAGTATAAGCTATATGAATGAATCCATAGAAATTTCATATTTCCTTCACTGCCAGGTAGTATTCAGACTTAATGATTTCTAGTGACAATCTACAAATAATGTTATGTTATCAGCTTGAAACTCACCATGGCTTTGTTGGACACGACCGATTTCTAATAATATTAATGTAATCGCTTTGATAAGCGCCGTTATTTATTTTCCCAGCTGTAACTCGCCCCGGTTTTCGACGTGGCAAGAGCACCGGTCGCCGCCAGCCTGTCTTCCGTGTACGTCCAGTTTCCGGTCTCGGGTGACAACAAAGCGTCGCGCTGAGAAGGTTCCGCCTTCTGCACGCATTTCTTGACGCATCGTTCATAAGCCCCACATGGGGGCAGCATGGAGAGGAAAATTAATTTCGCTGCCGGCTATTTATATCACCTATTGCCTGCCTACTGTTCAGTGTCGTGTTTCCCAGTTTGTTCTTGGACCGAGAATGTAATTTTGCCCCTGCTTACGCCATGTTCTCCAGTTAAACTCTTCTCCATTTTAAAAGTTATGTTTTAAGGATTATTTTCTTGCTCTCAAACAAAGTATTAGAAATAAAATAAGAATGACTCACGTATCATATCACATCTCCAACCTGCTGGAGAAAATGACATCTACTGACAAAGATTTTAGGTAAGTCTACACATTTAACAAACTTTAGGACAACTGTTTACTTTAAACGTAAAACGTGTATGGAAATGAAAATCGATTTTCAACAGTCTGATAATTAGTCATGTATTTATATTGATATTTTTGTGCGCCATTTAATTTAAAGTACTCCGAACAGTTATTTCCCTACAACACTTAGTCATAGTACATCGAGGACAGTCGGAGTGACAACTGGCATCGCTGCATATAATAATTATTTTAGTTTGACGTACATTATATAATTTGTATTTATGTTTACGGAAACGCAGACATAAACAAATTAATAGTTTATTTTCTCCATTTGAAGGTATGTTATAATTAATCATGACTGATGTTATGTATGTAGTAGGCTAATTCATGTGTTTAACCTAATAACACTAACTGAACATTTTTCCAATTAAGAAAATGGTTTAAGTGTCATAAACATGTAATAAAAATAGAATAACTTGTAGTTACCGAAATATTTATTTGTTCTTAAATAATGGAAATATTTTGACGTTTATTAGGCCTAATACAAGGCGCTGCCACAAGTTGCAGTGTTTTTGGAAAATATATAATACTTGTATGTTTGAATTTGGAAAGCAAACGATCATACAAAAAAGATTATTAAAGATATGGAGAATGTGTTGAATCTGGCATCTTATTGCAGAATTTGCACTATTTTATACTACTACTTACACCATGAAAATACGGTAAAAACAAACAACAACAAAAAAAAGAGTAACTAAGGTTAAGAAGTTTGCTCCATGCTACACTCTGCCTGGGTCTTATACCAGTAACCTTGTTTGTTTCACTTGACCATAGCACTACCTTCTGTCCATGCATGAAAATAGGTATATCATCAGTTTTACATACAGCATTACATACAGCTGGACTTCTTTATGTTTGTCAAAGTATATTAAAGCCTAATTGATGGCCCACTTTAGGTTTATGGCCACTAATGACCTGATGATGGAACTGCAGAAGGACTCCATAAAGCTAGATGAAGACAGTGAGAAGAAGGTTGTGGCCATGCTGCTGAAGCTTCTCGAAGACAAGAACGGAGAGGTCCAGAATCTGGCAGTGAAGTGGTGAGAAAACTGTCCCTTTGACCTGCAGAGGCCCCCTGGTGGAGAACGTTTGAAACATATTCATCCACCCACCCAGTTATTTGTGATGATTTATCTGTTTGTGGTCAAACTTGCCTAGACAGAAACACAAGCAGTACGGTATATAAATGAAAGGGGACTTGGCATTAAAATGCAATATTCAGTTTAAAACATCAAGCCACAACCTGTAACATGGAATGCAGGTTCACTTTGTTTTTGTCAGGGTGTATTTCCTTTAATGTACTTTGTACCTTATTCTGTAGAACACTGTTTCCCAACCCAGTCCTTGGGAAACCCCGGACAGTCCATGTTTTTGCTTCCTCTCAGCTCCCAGCACACCAGTACTAGATATTCGGTGTTCCTGATTGGCTGGGAGCTGGGAGGGAGCAAAAACGCGGACCTCCTGGGGTTCCCTGAGGACTGAGTTGGGAAACACTACTGTAGAACAGTGTTTCCCACTCCGATCCTCAGAGACCAGCAGTCGGTACATGTTTTTGCTCCCTCCAAGCTCCCTGAAAAAACATGGACTGTCTGTCGCTCCCCGAGGACGAGATTGGGAAACACTGCTGTAGAATACAACTGTGTAAAACTCGAGTGCTGCCATGAAACAAAATACAGACCTTGTTTGTAAATCCAATGTTTCATCGATCCATATATCACACCGATGTTTGACTGTATGTGGTATTTCGGGCAAATCTGAGTGGCTGTGCTGATCCATGTAGCTTGGGCCCGCTGGTGAACAAGGTGAAGGAATATCAGGTGGAGACCATGGTGGACACCTTGTGCTCCAACATGATGTCAGAGAAGGAGCAGCTGAGGGACATCTCCAGCATGGGGCTGAAGACCATCATTGCAGAGCTTCCTTCCTCCTCTTCAGGTATTTACTCTCTTGGATAACTGTGTTTTGCCGTTTCTCTGATGATTTTTTTTCAAAATGTAACCTGTAGTATTTATAGGGATATTTTCAGTGGATTAATTGAAGATCAAAGCTCAAAGGTGCTGGCATGCTATTTGGATTGTGACCCAGAAACCTTCAGTTCATCAGTCCATCATCTTAATCACTGGTGAAATTTGTTGACACTGTTCAGTATTACTTTACCCTGTAACTTAGGGATAAGGAAAGTAAAACAGAGGTGCTAACTCAGAACATCGCTGACATAGACTGGAAATTAGAGCTGATAGCCAACTTTCTTAACTAATGACTGTACAGTATGTACAGGAGGTGGACAGAGTAACAGAAACACCACATGAAAAAACACTTTTAACTATTAATTGACGTGGAAGTTTAAGTTCCAGAAAGTAAAAATCTAGACCAAGATTTTGTTTCAACCAACCAGTTGAGTACTGTCACGGTGACTCAACTGGGTGGTTGAAGCAAAATCTTGGTCTGGATTTTTACTTCCTGGATATTACATATTGGGGAGCGCAGACCAGGGAAGCAGATGCAGGACTCGAGGTATCGGGGGAATATGGGATTTATTCAAAGGGAGGACACAATCGGGAGACAACCACATAACGTCAATGACCAAACTGGGGAAACATACCGTAACGCAGACTTAGATACACAGGACTAATCAACATGACTGGAAACAGCTGGTGACATCGAGATTCCACACGAGGTAGTGAGGGGGGCATGGCACACGGGAGGATCGGACGAGCAGGGCATGACACGGGAGCTGAAATTTCCACCTCTGCTTGAAAAGTCTGGAGCTGTTCTGAAGGCAAAGGGCTGCCCGGCTTCTTTCTGGGACCTGGGCTTTAATATATTTTTCATTTTCTAATTTTGTGCACCCCCTGTACATACATTCACTTTCACTGGATGTCCACTTCAATTAAACCTCAAGCTTTTTTACTATGCGTTATGGAAGCAGCGGAAACATACTGGCTGACAGATTTATGTGCCTTGCAGGTCTGAATCTTACAGTCAGTGTCTGCAAAAAGATTACGGCCCAGTTGATTGGGGCAATAGGGAAGCAGGACGATGTGTCGGTGCAGCTGGAGGCCCTAGACATCTTGTCGGACATGTTGAGCAGGTAGTGTGTTTTTCTTAGTATGATATATGGCGTCCATTTTCACCAAATGTTTCAGGAAGACGCCAACTCGCGGTCAGTGGGATTATCTTGGACTTTCAAAGAAAGTCACCATCTGGAATCATTGACAGGCCCACAATCAGTAGTGCTTCAAGCTTACGCGGTGTTTTGGGGGAGGCAACAATAAAAGTGCATTCCATTGGAAGATGCCATCCTGGCCAATTGGCCACCTTGCCCTTGCCAGGATTTGCCACTGCCAAGTGTGGGGGGGGGTGTTAGGATGATTGCAAATTTGGAACATAGTTAGATTGGTCTGGGCTGGGGGCCTCATACCACTAGCAGCACCCCTACTGCCCACAATAATCCCACGGCCCGGTGGGTATAAAGGTTCGGCTGCTTGAGCAGATCCTCGCTGAGTCCCGTGCCCCCACAGGCTGAGCGGCACGCTCCTCAGCTTCCACGCATCCATCCTGGACAGCCTCCTGCCCCAGCTGACCAGCCCACGGCTGGCCGTCAGGAAGCGCGCCATCATTGCCCTCAGCCACCTGGTAGCCTGCTGCAACAGCGCCCTCTTCAGCCAGCTCATGGAACACCTGCTCGCAGAGCTCTCCCCCGGGAAGGTGACCTCAGCCACCCGCACCTACCTCCAGTGTCTGGCCACAGTCAGCCGACAGGGGGGGCACAGAATAGGTGAGCAGTGCATCCTGTTAACAGGTACTAGACTTGTTTAAATGTTTTAAATAAATATGCGGGGGAGGGTTCAGGTTCCCTCTATGTTACCAGCCGTACAAAACCGAATTTGCATCGGTACACTTATATACTTCGCTGATTGAAATCTTACCCGCGTTTCCACAGGGCAAAGAAATAAGTCATTAAAACTGGATGAGATTCCTGATGCATGGTAATAAGTCATATCATTGTCATAAGTAGCTGCGTGACTCAAGATCAGATTCACACTAGAAGGTTTATTGTAATACAGCTATGGTGAAAGACATAGTACTGAATCTGTGCTGCTGTTTGTTCACCCATCCAGTCTATTGTAGGGGACACACACATGCATGCGCGCACACAGAATTATACCGTCCACCTTCAGATGGCTTATCCAGGCCTGGGTCATGGGGGCAGAATTGGAGCCTGTCCCAGGCAGCATAGGATACAAGTCAGGGGTACATGCAGAACGGGATACCAACCTGTTGTACTTGCGGGAGTTTTAATTACACAAAAATGTTCTGAGGGCAGAAAGAAAAATGATTGGTTCAGAGAGATAACCAATCAGATTGTAGAGGAGGTGGGACCAAGACATCTGATTGGTTGTTCCCATCTCCTCTACTTGCTTCGACCTACCCCTTCTACAATCTGATTGATTATCGTTCCAACCATACATGCACATATTATTAGTGCCCAGTAGAAGGCAGTATTGCATCAGAGTGGTTCATCTGCTATCTCCGTTGGTTAATTTTGTCACAGGTGAACACCTGGAGAAGATAATCCCACTGGTAGTGAAGTACTGCGGTGTTGAGGATGATGAGCTGAGGGAGCACTGCTTCCAAGCCTTTGAGGCTTTTGTGCGCAGGTGAAGCAGCTTGTATATTTTATCAGATATTCCTGTGTACTGCAGCTTCACGAGAGTAAATCAGAACATGCAAGATTTTTAATTCCAGCGAGAAACACGGACAATCTATAGCAGTGTCATGACTTTCTGTTAGATACATAACCAATAGCACTTGTGTTATTTGTTATTGTCTTGTAAGGTGCCCCAAGGAAATGTCACGTCATATCTCCACAATCATCAAACTTTGTTTGAAGTACATTACGTATGACCCCAACTACAACTATGATGCTGAAGATGAAGATGAGTCCATGGACATCGAAGATGACGACCAAGGTGTCACATATTACCCTCCACATGTTCTGAAATAGTGTTGTTGAGCAAACATGAATGGATAGTGGTTTCATGTCTGTATTCATCTGTCATTTTGCATGAGTAATCATGACAGCAATACTTATTTTTACCCTCAACCTGATTCCTGGCCCATCCAACCGTCACTTCACCAGCATCCGATGAAGAATACAGTGACGACGATGACATGAGCTGGAAGGTTCGGCGTTCCTCTGTGAAATGCTTGGAGGCTGTGGTCAGCACACGGAGAGACCTGCTGTTGGAACTGTATGGGTCTGTGGCCCCTACCCTAGTGGGTCGCTTCAAGGAGCGCGAGGAGAACGTCCGCACCGAAATCTTCCTGGCCTTCATCTCCTTGCTCCGGCAGACACGACCGCTGCAGGGCCCACCCCAGCCTGGAGCTAAGGAAGACCCAGCACTTACCTTGCTAAAGAAACAGGTAGAGAGGAGACAATCCTGAACCTTCTCATGAACATTGCTTCCCCCAGGGCAGAAGTGTCAAAAATCCATAATGTTTTCTTAGTGTTGTTGCTGGTTTCGCAGGTCCCCACTATTGTGAAGGCTTTACACCGACAGCTGAAGGAAAAGAGCATCAAGTCCAGGCAGGGCTGTTTCAGTCTCCTCACCGAGCTGGCCGGCGTGGCGCCAGGCGTCCTGGGAGACCACATACCAGCACTTATTCCCGGTGACCACAGGATTCCAACTAACATTTGTCCCTCAAAAGCCACACAAATAATGTCAGATAATATACAGGGCAGCAAAAAGTATAGGGGACATGTACTTTGAACCTGAAGGTTACTAATGTGAGACTCGGGAACTGCCCTACTATAGTACTCTTAAGTAAGACACATTTCATAAATTCAAAATACTTAGTTGTAAAAGTTAATACTTGACTCCATTATGTTACTTTCTGTCAAAATGGAATGTTATGAGTTAACAGAAAATAGCTTGAAGTAATGGCAATGTTTCTTTCCACCAGGTATTGTGTATTCTCTCACAGATAAGTCCACCTCCTCCAACATGAAGATTGATGCTCTCTCCTTCCTCTACGTTCTCCTTTGCAACCAGTCTCCTGATGTATTTCACCCGCACATCAGTGTCATCCTGCCCCCTGTGGTCTTGTGCATTGAAGACCCCTTCTACAAGATCACGTCAGAGGCCCTCCTGGTCACACAGCAGATCGTAAAGATCCTGAGGCCCCTTGAGAAACCCCAGTCTTCAACCTTTGATGCCAGGCCTTATGTGAAGGACCTTTTTGCTGCTACTCTTAAACGGCTGAAGGCAGCAGATATTGACCAGGAGGTGAAAGAGCGAGCAATCTCCTGCATGGGCCATATTGTATGTCACCTAGGAGACCAGCTAGGTGCTGACCTACAGTCCACCCTGCAGATCTTCTTGGAGAGGCTGAAGAATGAGATCACAAGGTTGACCACAGTGAAGGCACTCACACTTATAACAGCATCTCCACTCAAAATTGATTTGAGGCCAGTGCTGCCTGAAGGTGTTCAGATCCTAGGCTCCTTCTTGAGGAAGAACCAGCGTGCTCTCAAGCTAAGTACTTTGACAGCCCTGACTGTCTTGGTGACGAATTATAGTGACAGTCTCAAGCCTCCGATGATGGAGTCAGTTGTGAACGAGCTGCCTGCCCTCATCAGCGAAAATGACATGCATGTGTCCCAGATGGCCATCACACTGCTCACTTGCATGACTAAAGTTTGCCCTTCTTCTCTGACCAAAATTGGTAGCAATGTTCTGCCAGAAGTCCTCAATTTGGTGCATTCTCCTCTGCTGCAGGGTGGAGCCCTTGGAGCCATCCTTGAATTTTTTCAAGTACTTGTGGTAACTAAGGCCAGCAACATTGGTTACAATGAACTCCTTAAGGCTCTCACAGGCCCTTTCTATGGTTCTGAGAAGTCCAGAGACACCATGCCAATGCATAGACAGTCATATTACTCTGTGGCTAAATGTGTGGCTGCACTTTCCACCACATGCCCAAATGATGCCTCAGCAATGATCAATAACTTTGTCCAGGAGGTCAAGAGTCCGAAGTCATCAGAGTCGACAAGGATCCTGTCATTCCTGTGTCTTGGGGAGGTTGGCCGTTGCATGAATTTGGGAGGCCAGAAGGAGCTGAAGACAATCATACTAGAGGCCTTCTCCTCCCCGCATGAGGAGATCAAGACAGCCGCTTCTTATGCCCTTGGCAACATCTGCGTGGGGAACTTGAAGGAATACCTTCCCTTTATGCTGAAGGAGATCGGCAGTCAGCAGAAAAGACAGTACCTACTACTGCATTCCCTGAAAGAAGTGATCAGTGCTTCCTCGGCTGAGAGCCTGATGCCTCACGTGGAGGAAATCTGGGCGCTGCTCTTCAAGCACTGTGAGTGTGCAGAGGAAGGCACACGGAACGTGGTGGCAGAGTGCCTGGGCAAGCTAACCCTAGTCAACCCCTCTCAGCTCTTGCCCCGGCTCAAGAAGCAGCTGTCTTCAGGTAATAGGTAACAGCATCATCAGGCCAGGAAAACTTGCTTTTATGCAGCTGACATGGGAAACCTTTCATTTCAGGTTCTCCTCATTCCCGCAGTACCGTGGTCACAGCCATTAAGTTCACCATTGTTGATCAGCCCCAGCCCATAGATGCACTCCTCAAAGACTGCATAGGTAAGAGGATGAACAAGATGGCTTGGATGTGTAATGGGAGTGTTGTGTTGCTCAGTGGGTTTGGATGCTGTGCCCGTAAAAGGAAAGTCTCCAGTTCATATTTTGTGGTCAACAGAATGATTTCACCATTAGGCCCTTAACTCCCAATTGCTCCAGGGACTGGCTGACCCTGCTCTCTCAATTGCATGTCGCTTTGGATAAAAGCATCTGGTAAATAAATAAATGCAATGACTCAGGTGGTGTCTGTGACTGTGTGTGTCTTTTTTTTTGCCTGTCAGGTGATTTCCTGAAAACATTGCAGGACCCAGACCTGAATGTGAGGCGAGTGGCCCTAGTGATGTTCAACTCAGTGGCTCACAACAAGCCTGCATTGATTCGAGGGTTGCTCTCCTCTGTCCTTCCATTCCTCTACAATGAGACCCAGATTAGAAAAGAGCTCATCCGTGAGGTATCACATCACTTCCTGTGGATGTAGCAGTTAAGAAATAACACACATATTGCAGGGCTATTCAACTCACGGTCCTCAAGGGCTGAGCCCGGCTGATTTTCCAGCCTTCCTTTACCTGTGAGCCCGGTGTGAAGCCTCTGACCAATCAGAATCAGTAATTATTGAACTAACTACCTGGGAGAACTGAAAACAAGGCCTGGATTTGGAATCCAGGGCCTGAGTTGAATAGCCCTGACATATTGTGTTTCATGGTGTTCCAGATAAGGGGTTGCATCCTTCTAAGACCAAGCCGAAAGCGTTGTGAAATGGGACGGTCTGGACTACAGATAATTTCCTATTTGCATCACCAGTTGTTCTTGCTCTTACCCTTGCATCACAAAACGCCGCTCCAATCACCTAGCTGGGGCACATCTTGGGATAGATTGGGCCATGAAGGATCTATCAGGTGCATCCTTCCACGCACGGAACAAGGACGCATTCCTAGGTCGCACTTGGAGCTTTGAAATGGGACAGCCTTGTTGCGCCACTATGACGCATCGACCTTCATATGCAGCCTTTGAAGGATGCAACGCCTATACTGGAACACAGCCAATGTGTACCCAGAGGTACTGCAACAGGTCTCCTCCCAGGAGGATTATTAAGAAGTACCTGTTAGCTGATGGATCTTCTAATGCAGGTAGAGATGGGCCCCTTCAAGCACACAGTTGATGACGGACTAGATGTCCGGAAGGCAGCATTTGAGTGTATGTATACCTTGCTGGACAGCTGCTTGGATTGCCTGGACATCTTTGAGTTCCTGAATCACGTGGAGGAAGGTCTAAAGGATCATTATGACATCAGGGTAAAATGAAAAATACACGCAAATGTTAACTGGAAATTGTCACACATTCCCTGAGTTAAATCTGAACTTAAGGTTGTTATAATAAAATGTATCAAACAGCTAAATGAGTAGAACTTTGTACTAGTCAGGAAGTGTGCTTGAAAATGAGTCATGTTAACCTAGACCTCTTCTCTCTTTAAGATGCTCACCTTTATCATGCTGGCCAGACTTTCCTCACTGAGTCCCAGTGCTGTCATGCAAAGACTTGACCGACTGGTTGAGCCGCTTCGAGCCACATGCACTACCAAGGTAACACTGGCTAGCACTACTCCTGCAGCCTTCAGTGCAGGGGATGTCCTTATAGGACCATATAAACCACGTTTGTGGATAAATACGGTTGTGTATCACAGCACAATCAAGGGAGTTCTTCACTCAAGGTTGTGTTAGAAGCTGCTGAATGTTAATGAGATTCAAGCAAGACATTGTGCTATATTTCCAGTAGAGGGCAGTATTGTTTCAAAATGACGACATGCTCCATAACCACAGGTGAAGGCTGGCTCAGTGAAGCAGGAGTTTGAGAAGCAGGAGGAGCTGCGGCGGTCAGCGATGCGAGCAGTGGCAGCACTCCTGTCCATCAGGGACATAGAGAAGAGCTCTGCCATGGCAGACTTCGCCAGTCAAATCCGCTCCAACGCCGAGATGTCCTCCATCTTTGAGAGCATTCAGAAAGATGATTCGACTTCTGGCATCACAGAGACCATGGACACCAGCTAGAACTAATCCTCCCAGTTCTGCAAAGCCTTAAAAACATACTATTAAAATACCTGATTCTTCAAATAACACATTTCATATTCTAGATATGAAACTGACAAAATTGGGGGGGGGGTTCCAATTTTTTAGTAATTCAAAGACTTTGCCTCCACTGTACTGATGATTCCAAATTCCCTCCAGTCTGTGGAATGAAGTGATTTGCTCTGATCTATTCTGGTCTCTGTATTAGGGGTGGACATCAAGTCTAAAATATATCACAGTTTCGGGCAGGTTCACTATCCACAATCTCATCATGAATCGTTTTCATTTTGGATTTTAAGACTATTTTGGAAGTTACTGAACAGTTATAACTAGTTCCATTATTTAAAAAAAATATCGCCCTATAAGGAGACAAAACCTAAAAGAAAAAATAAGAGTGTGCTCTTTCCGGTGTTTTCTTTTGAGGTGGTTAAAAAGGTTTGTCATATTGTCATCCAATGTGTAAGCCTCATCTTGGCATATTTTGCAAATAAACTGTGGGTTTTTGAAAATAGAAGCAAGTTACCCATCACTGATGCTGCTTTTTCGGGAACCAAGTCCTCCATGTCGTCTGTGCCGCCACACTGTCAAACAGGGAATGTGACGCATGTTGCGCATTGCATGCTGGGATGTTCGTACTGTGTTACAGTGCAAAGTCTAACAATCTCTCCATAAAGGCAGATCATGAAGACAATTTAATTGTTCATGATCTAATATCGTGAAGTCGCGATAAACGCACTCCCATAAACGCACTCCTAAACCTTGTGGACAGCCATCCCAGGAGAGTTGAAGCTGTCATAGCTGCAAAGGGTGGGTCAACTCCTATTAAAGCCTATATATTAAGGATGGGATGTCATTAAAGTTCATGTGTGTGTAAAGGCAGGTGTCCCAATACTTTTGGAAATATAGTGTACATTGTGTGTGATTTCAGCACAGTGGGTTCTATAAAAATGTGACAAAAGGTGGGAGTAGAGGAGAAGTATTGATGTTAAGTGAAATCAAGAGCTGAAACTAAAAACCAAGATATTATTTTCTGTGCAACATCAAATGTTGCTTTAAAATTAAAACTAAAAAAAAAAATTCTCATTTCATTCTAGTCACAAACTGCTATGATGTTACATTAAAGTACAATTCACCCTGTCTGACATACATATCTGTCAGCATTATAATGGTATTAAGCAACGATGCATTTAAAACCCACAGTGATTTTTGAAACTTACTTCTTCTGATAGAAGGTTTAAACATTCCACCTGCAGGACAAGATTTTGATACAAAATAAAATCATTTTAACAAACTGAAAAGCAACTTAAAATAGTTATTACCCATCAAAAATGGTAAGACAATTGCAATATTCACTCTGTCACAGGTTCTCTTCCATCTCCTGTCCATTATGGGGTCAGGTATGGAATGGGTATTACCCTGTGATTCTCTCCCTCCTCAAAACCCAACAAGAATATACCAGATTCTGCAGGGATCTCAGAGGAGGTAGGTGATACCAAATCCCAATATGAAAACTCCTAGGGCCAGTTTCCCGAACAAGGATTAAGACTAGTCTTGGACTAAATTGCCGTTTCAATGGAGATTCACCATTGTAAC
>JAODJU010000130.1:3486545-3497103 GCA_026776725.1 Gnathonemus echidnorhynchus
TTCAATGGAGATTCACCATTGTAACTCAAAGCTAGTCTAGGCTTAGGCTTAATCCTTGACTGGGAAACTGGCCACTAAAGTTTAAGAGTAGCTATAGGATAAACAAGACTCTGAATACTGGGTTGTGGAATTAGCCGTGAGCTGTGAATCACAGCCCAGTAACCTAAAATCGACCAAAGAGAAGCTGGTTAAACCCTTGCGATAGATATAAGTGCATGGTAATAGGATCTACGTGGAAATGTTTAATCCCCATTTCTCCCACAATTGTGGAGTTTTAGCACACAAAACTAAAACTAAAAGCTATTTAACCAATAACTGATACTCTGAGCATCAATCTAGAAGCAGACCTATGTTAAATTTAACAAATGGGGTGACCGTCACCTCCTATTCCAAAAATGTTAAGTCTTGGTTACTAATTAAGCAATTAGAAGATTTACAAAGACAATTACACATTTATTGCAAACTGTTCTTTCTTGTTGCTCATCATAAGAGCTTCCAGCTCCTTGACGTTGTGGACCAGGTAACTTCCTGAACCCTGAAGGCAGCATGTGCTTTGTCTTGCTGCGGTTGTAACCGTTGGCATCAGAATTTGACCTTTGAATCTCCTCCGGACCCTGATGTCGGTACCTCTAGGTTTGCGCCAATTTTTCTAAGGGACGGACGGACACACACACACACACACACACACACACACACACACACACACACACACAATCTCTCACTCACTCACAAAGAGCACAAAGCAAACAGTATTACACATCATTAGAAGTACATACCTTGATTTTCACATACCGGTCTGACTGATGGTGTATTAATTTTTTTCGTTCTTTTCTTTTTGGCTTGATCAGGTGTCTAAGGGTCGCCATGGTACCTATAAACGTCAGCAACCTACTCGTTTATAGCTGATAGATGTTCAGTATTATCGTGCAGCAAAGTCAGCATTTTGACAGCTATAACAGATGCAGTACAGATGTAGTGCTGGGGTAGTAGATCACTCAGAGAAAATGACAGTTTAAGCAAATACTTAGCTTTACCAGACATCTAAAGAAAAAATGCGATGCGTCCTTAAATTATCATGTCCCAAAGCTATCCGATAGTGTAATTCAGACTGGGCGAATGAATTAAAATTTTGATTTACATAAGCCGATAAACTGATAAATATTAGTACAAGCAAGCGCCATATGTGAGTTATCAATTACTAGTCAAAGTTTGTCTGAGAAATCCTCCACAAAACAGCTGGAAAATAAGATGACAGGCGACTCTTAGAGCAGTGTGAAGGTGGCAAGAATAAGGGGGAGACTTCCGGTCGCTGTTTCCGCTTATTGTGTCAAAATAAAAGTTCGGTTTTCATACGCGATTAATGCATTTAATGGTAAATTATATGCAAGAATAATTAGAAGTGCTGCGATATATTATACTTACATCGTCAAATTTTATAAACGTATTAATAGATTAAGAAAATTATATATTTAGCTTATTTTATATCTAGTAGCCTATATTTAAAATATTTCGTTTCTTACACAACTTTCCTTACTTCTTTAAGTAAATTTTAACCATCAAAAAAGTACGAGAACTGCACAAAATTTTATTGCATATTTTATTTCATAAAAGTAAGCATCATTAAAAAGTTTGCTGGGTTTGGAAATTAGTCCCCTACGCGAAAATATACCTCATTTCACATAGGTTAAATGCATATACAAAAGACAAATTTAAAGGATTGTGTCAGCTTCAAAATTAGTTAAGTACATTGTACTACTGCTATTTGAATAGAAACTAGTGTCAGATATATTAAAAAAGTGTACTAGTTTCTGTTCCAGGAGAGCTACTCTAATGGATCTGAGTCAGTTTGAAGCTGACACAATCCTTTATGTTTCTGTTATGCAAATGCATTTGTCCTTTTTGAAATCAGGTCTAATTCACGTTGGGGGTACTATGTTCCAAACCCAGCAAACTTTTTGCTGACACTTATTTGATATAAGCGGCACTTGTTTCTATTCAAAGAGCATTGGTGGAATGTACATAACTAGGTTTTAAGCTGGCACAATCTTTTAGATTTGTGTAATGCAGATACATTTGAATTCTTATTGGGGGAAATGTAACTGTTCATCCTAATTTTTTTTTCCGAAGAAATTGTATCTTACTATACCACAGGCATTATATTTATTTGCTTATGGGAAATACTGTTTACTTTATAAAAATCAGCTCAAATTCCTCCAAAAACACTGAATTATGCACAGAAGTATAAAAAGCATATAAAACATGCTTTATTTTATCATTGACATTGGTATTTCTGGTGTAGTTTTGTAGTGAAAGAGATGCTTCACCTATTTTCCTCAATCTCCGGAAAACAGGTTTTGTGAGAAAAACCTGTTCGGGAAGATCGTGGCCACTTATCCAACTTGTGCCGGAATCCAGTCCCTTAGTCTTTCATCACTGTAGACAATTAGCCCAAAAAGAACTATATTTAACTTAAAATTGAATTAACAGTTCCATAAATCTGTCAAATGCAAAACATTAGACGAAATATATGCTTTATCTTTAATTATTGTAATAATTGTAAACAAATAAGCAAATGTAGATATAAATATGTGAAGTATATCATAATATTTTACCTTCAATTCACAAACGAGGCTGAAATCCGTTTTCGAAACGAGAAAAAATGCAACAGACTCAATACTAAACTGCGAGTGTAACGTGGCGTTTCAGACGACCAAGCAGACAGAGGAGTGGAGCCGTAAATACGTGCAAACGGGGTTTATTAAGGGCAGCCGAGGAAACACGCCACACAACATCAATGACAGATCTAGGAAACGGATGAAGACTTGGGCTGATATACACTAAACAAGCCGAAAATAACATCAAACAGCTGGGAACAATCAGGGTAGTACACGTGGGTAATGAGGGGGCGTAGCACACACAAAGATCGGACGAGCTGAGCGTGACAGCGAGTTACCTTGACAGCTCAGAGCACGTAAGTTTTTATTTTGAAAAATGCTTTGTTATAACCATGACAACGGAAGTACTTCCAGGTCATTATTCTTGCTTATTCTTGCTTCACAGTACTGACTTTGCACTTTACACTACTCACCAGACACCGTTCCAGCTTTCACACAGACGGAGAAAAACAACACTAAACCAGAAGCACGTGTAGAGCTTTAGCTGTGGGCGGTAGTCTTCCATCACTGTAGACAATTAGCCCAAAAAGAATTAGGCATAAATTTAACTTAAAATTGAATTAACAATTCAATATTGAATCATGGTTGCTTGATTACGGAAGAGGATTAGGGCCATCATGAAAATATTATTTGAATTCTGACTTTTTTCTCAGAATTCTGACTTTTTTCTCAGAATTCTGAGATTAAAGTCAGAATTCTGAGAAAAAAGTCAGAATTCAAATAATATTTTCATGGTGGCCCTAATCCTCTTCCGTACTATTCACTGGGGAGACTGTTAACACAGACTTCTACACAGTTTTATCAACAATTCCGGCTGTCTCATCTCGAGCAAAAAATGACTTTAGCATGTTAATGTGACAAACTCTTTTTCTTTTTTCAGTCATGGAGTACAAATAACATAATTAGTATCACTAAGTCTCGACCATATAAGGACCTAAAAATCTAGTCTGTAATGAAGATCCAACCAAAGGCGACAGGACCAACACCTGATCATGGGGTTTAAATTCATGGCACACAGAGCCTTTGTCATAATGAACCTTCATTTTCCTCTGTGAAGACACAAGAGACCGCTTGGCAGCTTCACAAGCACATTGCAACCTTTCTCGAAATTTGTTGACCTAATCACAGACACTCAGTCTAACAGGCTTCTCCCCTAGGTTAGCAGTTAGTGTGATTTATGCATAAGTATAGTGAGGGACATATATATATATATATAGTTATAGTAGGTGTAATATCACGGTTTTGCTTAGATTCAGATAGAAACATAAATGAAAAAGCTAGAGTACGCATAGACACATAGATTACATATACATATATTAACATTGCTAACATAGACAAAGACTTGTCTGAAACTGCGTTTTTGCACTGTTCTATTCTATACAAATTAATTAAAACTAAACCATTCCTATATATAACCTGTTCAAAATACACAAACCTAGATAGGATGAGTATTCTAACCTCAGTACTTAATTAATTACTATGCACACTCAATACTTGGATGGTATGTAAATACAGAAATTATGTTTTAACAATGCCCAACCAAAGGAACAAATAATCTCTATAAATGATATAAGACCCAATTTAGTTTTTGCCTGGGGGAAATTCTGCTGCATACAAACATGCAAATAATGCAGATAGTGCCAAACAGACAAGGTACAAAGACTGTACACATGGTGCGAGCAAAGTAAACATACTGCAGCAGATTTAAAAAGTACATAGTACAGAAATGGATGTAAAATCTTGAGGAGCAGAATGTGAGACTAAACGTGAATATTTAAAGATGAAAATAACAATCATCTGCAAATAAATTATGCGCAGGTAGAACACAAGGCACCGGATTGTATTATAACAAGAGAGGATGCTTCCTTATGATTATGGATGGGGAGTGTAACGTCTGGAGAAAGTGTGATGTCGGTCACCAGTTGTCTGACGGCTTCGGGCAGCGATAATCCCCAGTAGCATTTTAGCACAGCATGGAGGAATGAGCCAGTGGCTAAATATGCTCCATTATAGAGGCCACTGAAGTGGACGAGCAGATACAGTATTAGTGCAAGAGAAGTTTCGCGACCATACAGAAGAGACATTAATAATCTAAACGTTTTTATGATTCGTCCATCCATTATCTCCTGCTTATCCGAGGTCGGGTTGCGGGGGCAGCAGTCTCAGCAGGGAAACCCAGACTTCCTAGTTGAATTACGTTTGGCAAAAACTTATCACACGCTAATTGCAGATATAGGATACCTATGACAGAATATAAAAATAATCAAAAAGAAATGATATTGTATTATGCACATTTTTGACAGTTCGAGCTTCATGACATTTGAAACTTGCAGCAATAGGTTTTTATTCTATTTTATTTGCTATAGCTGCAGTTCCTGTTTTTGCCAGCAGGCTGTGCACAACTAGTGTTTCGAAACTTTTTGAACCGTTTCGAAACATTGTTTGTTTCGAATGTTTCTAAATTGTTTTGATGATTTGAAATTGCCATCTCTACGCTTACCCCCTTCTGGCACCTTAGATTTATTCTTACAAATTTAACCAAGCAAGCTTAGCCAAACATTCAAGTACTCCAAACAAAAGGCCTCCACTCCAACTCCCGCCAAAACCATCTCTCCAGCTCTCCACTCTGATGTTCAGATCCCTCCTCTTCCATTGCTCCCAGGAAGCTCTTACTGTATATAGCTTTCCCACCCAGGTTTCCTCCAGCGCCACCTAGGGGACACAGACGTAAACACACACAGGCAACTACCTTAACACTCTCCATTACAGACACTTATTAACTTAACAGTTATTTAACATCCTTCCTCTGACTTAAAACTGAAACCATTTCAATCGAAACACCATTTGACGTTTGATGCAAGGGGCTTCTTTCATTTTCTTTGTGGTATATTTCCATCAACCAACATTCAAGTAAGTGTTTTCATCTTGATCTTAGTTATTCTGAGGGACTGTTGTACACTTTACAAACAACAGAATGTGAAATATTAAGTTATACAGTAGAGGTTATGGAAATTAATCTCATTGATTATGTACAGTGTGTGTCTATACACAAAGGTGTTCAGATAAGATAGCGGTTTGAGGGAAGTGATTGCATAAAAGATGAAGCTTTATTTGATGGCAGGAAATTGAGGCTGATTTTATTGTACAATATAGGCATTACAACGTCATGATGTATGTATGCCTATTAAAAGTATAAAGATATTAATTAAATTGCCTGTATGAGGCAGTTTAAAAGATGCATAGTTGTATTAGCCATTAAACTAATGCAGTGAGTGAGCCTCAGAGATGCATGTGACTAATAAAAAATCTTGAAATTCTTTCATGAAAATTACTATATTATATATATATGTATATTTATATGTATGTGTGTTTGTATATATATCCTAATTAATTGGCTACAGTCATTACAATTGTATCACATGAAACACATATTGCAATCCAAATGCTACTCATAAGATGCTGTTTACAGTTTGCACATTATTGGTTATTGTTTTCTGTGTCTAAATCAAACCGACAATGAGATGAAGCGCAGATATCCAGACCAATTTTGTCCTCTCAAGGCTGCCATAGTCACGAAGTGGAGTTATGAACTGGCCCCGTCCAAAAGCCAACATCATGACCTATATATGATAATCACGTCATCCTGCAGGCTGTTTCATTCGTCAGTCTGCATGGTGTCATTGTGTTTAACTGTGGTTTTAAAATGTTTAACATTTCAAGGTGATCAGCATGCAAAATACTGGTTTATTTCTTTGAGATACAGTGTACTGGGATTTCAAATATTGGGCTAGTTTCAGCTTCCATTGGGCAGATTTTAAGCAGACCTTGGGCTGGAGGTTTTTGTTGGACCTTGCAAGAGTTCACGTCAATAAAATACGGTAGTGCCAGGCAGACCAAGGCATCATGGAAGGACAAGGAGACTTGCTTGACAGAGAAAACATGCTCTTTAATAGCAGTCTTTAACAGGAGTATAACAGGCACCCAACAAGCACTGAACTAAATACACAGAGAGCAAACACAAGGTTGTCAGACGCCGAACTGTAAGGTGCACACACAGTGGGAGATTTACACAAACTAAATACACGTGAGGATTGGACCGGGTACACACAAGACACGGGAAAACACACATGTGACATTAATGAAATGCAACCATTAACAACACAACAGTTCAACAAGGGCTATTTACAAAGCATGCTGGGACATGCAGCCCGCCAGCGCTACAATACGTTTAGAAATGTTTGTGAAAAAGTGTGTTTTCATTAATTATTATTAAGAAATTGTAAATGGACTGCATTTATATAGTGCTTTTTCCCAAAGCGCTTTACAATATGCCTCACATTCACCCATTCATACACACACTCATACACCGGTGGCGGAGGCTGCCATGCAAGGCACCAACCAGCTCACCGGAAGCAATTTGGGGTTCAGTGTCTTGCTCAAGGACACTTCGATGGGGTCAGGAGGACGCAGGGCTCAAACCTGCAACCCTCCGGTTGCCAAACGGTAGCTCTACCTCCTGCGCCGCCATTGCCCCCTTGTTTGTTTACACTCACCTTGATAGTACAACCGACATGTTTTATTAGATTATTAATGTATATTTAGCTTGCTAGCGGCATGTTTTATCGATCATCTCTTCCTATCTGATAATCGATAAGTCACTGGGCCCAAATGTTTTACAACTAGTGTCTTCTCTACTTGTCTAATTACAGGTAAGTTACAGGGCCTAAACATTTTACAGTGAGGGTCATCTCTCCCTGTTCTATTAAAGGTATGTTACAGGGTCAAATTGCTTTACACTTAGTGCCTTCTTGTCTCATCCAATAACAGGTAAGTTGGGACCTAAGACCAGGTTGATACGGATGTCAAACTGAGGTGGGGGCCCATTGAATGGGACTCAGGGTAAGGCCCAGAGGGTCCTACTCCAAGCCATCTGGTGGTGCTTCCTTCGGGTTGGACCCAACCCTGTCTTGACAGCAACCAGGGAGTCGGGTATCAGCCGGGCGGTGACTGGGCACAGCAGAGACAAGGATGGCAACAGGGAAAATATCTCTAATGCAATATTGTTATTTAAAAGCAAAATGGCGATTTACATTTGAAAATTAAATATATATATATTATTAGATAAACAAAAACATCTTTTATTATACGTCTCTTTTCATCTATACTGATGGCAGGGTTATCGTATGAATTTCTCCATCAGACATTTAGGATCCTTCAATACAACAGAGAACTCTATCACTTTTGAGTCTTCTGTGTTATTGTAGCTCAGATCCAGCTCTCTCAGGTGTGAGGGGTTTGACCTCAGAGCTAAAGCCAGAGAATCACAGCCTGTATCTGTGACTTTACAGCATGACAAACTGAAATGAGAAGGAGAAAAACTTCACTCTCTCAGCTCTGAACACTCAAGTCTGCTTAGTAAGTAAAGCATTTATATTACAATACATTTATTTTTTAAGAAAATATGTTATTTACAGTTGAAGAAATAATTAAATCATGCATTTAACAGATAGTTACCACAAAGGTATACAATTATCTGAAATGGTTTAAATGTAATACATATTTGCTTGCAAGGAAAAAGTCTGTCAACCAACTTGAGATTCTCCAGTAGACATTTAGGATCCTCCAGTACAGCAGAGAGCTGTATTGCTCCTGAGTCTTCTATATCATTGCTGCTCAGATCCAGCTCTCTCAGGAGTGAGGGGTTTGACCTCAGGGCTGAAGCCAGAGAATCACAGCCTGTATCTGTGACTTTACAGCATGACAACCTATAAAGAGAAGAAGAAAAACTTCACCCTCTAAGCTCTGGACACACAGCTCAGTTCAGTGAGGAAATATTGTCATGACAGAACCTCTCTGGGATCAACATGCACACCACTCCCTCCAACAAACAGGTGTCCATGGGTTCGATGCAGGATCTCAGGCAGCAGCCCCCTGTATAACCTTAGGGCTGCTGTTTTGGACAGTTAGCTAGCATGTGTCCACAGGGCCACACCCATTACCATGCACAGCTGGAAACGAATAATCACACCAGCTGCCACCTCTCTCCCAGCATCACTGCTGCATTTTAAATGGCCTCCCTGACTGTGCTAGGGAGTGATATGGACCTCAGTGCCTCAGTCCGCAGCTGTAGGCTTTGCCTGCTACAACCTGAGTCACACGTGCAGACATGGGAAAGTGGTGACACACTCACACTGAGAGAGAGATTGGGAATCATGCTCACCGGACAGGAGACAAGGATCGCAAGAACAAAAAAAGTACACAGTAGGAAAGTTGTGCACTCAGGAGCAAACAGGGAGATACTGGTACACTCAGAAAACTGCACATTGAACCAATTCCTTGCAATGAGTTTGGAGGTTGACCAATTTAAAAGTATGGGGTAATTACTGAAATGTAAATGATCTGCAGATGCCAATACTCAAGCCAGCGGGAGCAGTGGAGGGGGGAGGTGGCTCCCGTTGTGGAGGTGATGGGTCGGCGACGTGCTTTACAGCCGGACTGTTATTCAATAAATGGGTAAATGATGTGATGCTAATTTTTTTGTGTCCATAGGTTCAGGTACATTTAGAAGCATTATAATTTGAAAATTACATTTTAAATTACTTGCATACATTATTTTTGAGGACTAGTCTAAAGTTTCTGCCTTTAATCAATTTTGACAGAATATTTGGGGGATGATGGCAAAAATGTCAATGTGGTGTAACTGTAAAAACTTTGCACCAAATAATCTTCTCAATAAAACACCCTATTAAGTAGTTTGGCATAATCTTACATTAGAACTATTCAATAGAAAATAAAAGTAACGGAACTTCATTGTTCTGAATATTTTAATTATTTTGGGGATTCCCATTAGTCAGGTCAACTTACTTTAGTGTCAAGGTGGTGGAACTACCATTCAAGAAGCCATTTTGTCCATATTGTACAAGAAATCCATGTGACAAGAAATAATATCACAGAGATGAACCCCTGACGACTTTAATTGTTGCACGCCAAGGTTAGTAACTCTCATTAAAATATCAGATAATTGCTTACAAAAGTGTCCGTGATAATGCCTGTCAAATTTAAAATGAAATGTCAAATATAAGGCTTGCTATTTGTGACCAGTTTTGTCAAATATCAGTGTCTTCTGATGCTGATTAAAGAAGTAACATGAACTAACTTTCTATGTGGAACTATTTTCAAGTGCTCAGTGTTGTATTTTTGGAATAAGTGATTTATTCATAACATTATTATCAAGCTCTGTGAAGATTAGTTTTTAGAAATGTATATCTTTAATGCATATTTGTATTCCATTCACTTACAATTTTAAACAATATATAATGTATAATATGTATGTAATTTCATTATGTAGCAGAAGTGGATGAACAATGACTATTGAACAGGAACAGCAGTTCTAAAAGACCTAAAACTCCAATAATTTAGTGATAGAAAAAATGTTACTCAAAGATTAAAATTTACATCTGTATATTCAATTTATTAAATTTCTGCTACTTCATAATTAATACAATATAATAGACCCTATTTCCCCCTAATATACTGTATGCCACTTCAAGCAAGGAAAAAGTAGCTCATCACAGATCAGAAGTGATTTTGATTCTGCCCTAATTTAGCAATTATTTTACCAAAAGTGGTGAAAGGTATTTGACACACACACACACACACACACACAGACACACACACATACACAGACAGACAGACAGAGGTTTGTAATTATATGTTTGTGGGGACTCGCCATTCATCTCTATGGGGAAAACTTTAATCCCAACAAGATGACCTTAAATACACAGGCGGAGACCAAGTTGTGCTGTTAAGTTTTTTAATCATACAACAATCGCACACTTCCCAGAGACTTCACCTGTAGGGAGGGCGCTCATGACGCTTTGAAT
>JAODJU010000130.1:3519824-3534392 GCA_026776725.1 Gnathonemus echidnorhynchus
ATTTTTACTGTCTAAATATATGTATTCAGCTAGTGTAAACATGCACGATGCTATCACAGCAAATGCGAGGCTGAGACAGACGCTTTAACCATTTCTTTTCGCTGAGAGACGTGCCGCGTGACTCATTTCCCCGTACGTACAAGTTATCTTAGGTCTGCGTTCACGGTTTGACTTCTGAGATTCAGACCGAGCTCTAGGTAATTTTTTTTTCGAACTGGTTAGTTCGACTTTTAAGAAATTAGAGTTCTAATGAGTTCGAGAACTGAGGTACCACTGTATTTCTGTTTGTGTTCTGCAATGATGACAAGAATAGCTAATGTTTATTAATACAAACATTTTTATTTGGTTACACTGCCAATTAAACAACGTGATTTCTTTTGCACATGACTCCAAGAAGGTTTCATTCCAGTATGTCAACCAACACTCTTTTTTTCTCGGTTTATGACATTGCTCTCAAAACAGAAGATGCATTTTTATGAATAAACAAAACTAAATCTAAAACTTACTTGGTAAATGGTTCTAACATCAGAAGCCTGACAACCACTAAACATGTACTTAATAAATGACCATTGTTTTAAAGTTTTAACATTCAACAAAAAGAAGTAAATATTTCAAATTATGATAAAAAAAAAAAAAATAAAATATAAGTCTTAAAATGCAATGAACCAAGTAGCAATGATTCCTTGCCTTTCCCCCATCAGCCTCCCTTGGGTCTTTACCCTTAATATCTTTGTTCATGGTTTACCCTGTCTCTACTCCAGTTTTATATCTAAATCCTGCTTTCTTTGTATGTCTTAGTCGCTAGTGTTTGAGCAATTGTTAATGACCCACAGCTGTTCCTTATCTGGACCTTGTTACTCATGTATATAAATCCCTGTCTGCTTAATTCCTTTGTCAGCTATTGCATGTGTTTGCTGTTAGATGGTCTCTGCTTTAAACCCTGCTCCATGTCTGTTTGATTGCACTGTGTTTCTTTGTGTTGAAGAAATATTTTGTTTAGACTTTGTTTATAAGTGTAATTTAAATTATTGATAAATGTCATTTAAATGATTATATAAGCCTAAATTGCTATTTAAATGAATGTTTAGATGACAATTTAAATTATACTAGCAACCAATAAAATGATCTGTTATAATCACCCATCAAACTCAGGGTCTAAACAAAACGCAACATCCAATTGGTTACATTGCAAACTAAGTCACAACAGACTGACCTTGCCTTCATCTGTGCAGTCCAGAGACCCATTGCCAATTGAACTGTGTTTCAAAGTAGTAATGGCTAAGGGGGTGTGGTTCATCTTGCCTTCAAGAAGCAAGTCAACAGTGATGAGGGCCCACACACCCCCAGAGTAGTGTTTGGTGGCAGTCGCCACGCTCAGGCCTCTTCCGCTCCATGCATGCACAGAACAATTTGCCACTCTCCAGCCTTGCCACACTTAGGACCCTGCATGTGCAAAATAAAATAAAAGAATAAAATGATCATTATGTAACAATATTGCTTCAGTACTATTTCAGTCCTGATGTAATTATATTTCATGTATCCGGAATGAAAAACACAATAGATAATGTGATAGATGTTTCCAAAAACATTATGCTATTGAGAGTGTTATAACTAAATTAATATCCCGGATGCTCCTGATTTTAAAAGTGATCAATAAATATCTAGGCATGACTTTGACAAGTCATGCTGATATCAATAAAAATGCAATTTACATTTTTCTTGTGTGAAATTTTATGCATAAACAGTAAAACTTTAAACACTAAAAACTAAATTTAAATGAATATATCAAACATTCAGATTTGGGAAAGAGTATTATGAAACATAGATTGTGCCCAAACATAAATGCGTAGGACATTTTTTTTTTCCAAACACATTAAACAGTTAAACTACACTTTGAAAACTTGTGAAACCAATAAAGTACATGTTTCTTTGTTCTCTGCGCACATGTCAACCCAGCTGGAAGGGGCCTGAGAGCAGTGAGGCTTCCAAGTGGCGTGAGAGTCTGCAGGCTTTTATTATGAAGCATCGGTGCAAACTTGGAAGTGATGCGGAAATGCAGGGAAAAGAGAGAGGAATAGCCAATGGAGTAATTTTTATACCTTAAATTAAGAGGGTACCTAGCAGCTGCTGCTAAAATGCACTGATCATCGGCAAGTGTGACCACCTCTATAAAAGCAGAAGTTTTGGGAGTTTGCTGGTCTGGAACTTTCAGGTGTGTGTTACCACAATGCCAAATAGAAATGTTATGATCGTAGAGAAGTAATTGTTGCTGCCCATCAATCTGGGAAGGGTTAGCCCGGAGTATAGACACTTCTTATAAATGTTTACTGCAGCAGCTTAACTTCTTGAATCAGGTCTGTACCTTGACCTTTTGCAAAACAAGCTCCTATGCTAAAATATGTTAGTTCCCTTTATCTAAATGAAAGACTAATACTTAAACAAGTTTGCATTATATACTCTGCGCGTTAAATGTATCAAATCATAAATCAATCATTACATCATCATATATGAATCAACAATGTTATCATAAGTTTCATTAGTAATTACTGATTGAATCTGCATTGGATTTGCATAATCATGGATTTTTCTACCACAGGGTAACGTTTCTGTAACGTTTTCTGAGAAGTAGGCCTATTACATCTGTAGTTGAAAGAAGATTCATCAGGAAGCTATGACTACTTTTCCACCAAAATGAATGATTTATATTTCATTTAGTACTATTACTTCAGTACTACTAGTTACTGCAGTTTGGTAATATTTATTCTAAAAATAAAAATTTTAATAATTCCACTTCAGGCCAGTGCCATAGCCCCTATTATTGAACTTGGGTTAATTTGCTGGGACGTCCACTTCTGGGAAGATTGGCTACCGTCTTGAATGTTTTCCACTTGTGAATAATCTTTTTCACTTGAATGATGGACTTGAAATTGTTTGCAAAATGCCTCTTAAGATTACGTGAAAAGAGAACTAAGGAACATAAGGGGAAGTGAGATGAACTTGTCTGAGCAGGGTGACGTGAGCGATCATGAAAAGGTCAACCCTGCCTTTACCTGGTAATGGATCAAGTTTAACAGAAGTAACTGATGTCTACAGATATCTGACCCCTCCCCAAACTGTCTGTAAAATGTTGCGTTTTTGGCTATAAAATATGCACTTGTTGTTCGGGGAGCAGACCACGAGACGCATGAAAGACTGCTGAGCGTCTGTTCCCCCAAAGCTTTATGGTAATAAAGTGTTGTCAGACTCTTAAACAAATCGACTTCTTCAAAATTTCTACCACAACCCATCACTGCTGCAATGTAACCAATGCCTGACTTGAGATATGTAAATTTAACCAATCAGCATCCTCAGATTTGATGCCTAAGGGGCGATGGATTAATTGCTCCAGGGAGTCAATAATATTACGCACTGCTTACTGCTGAAGGTGCTTCTACAAGCTATTCAATCATGGTATGTACTTAATTTTGTCACACATGGCTTTTCCATTTTGGCTTCATTTTTTTGTTAAATAATGACAGGGTGGAATCTGTTGTGTGCTGTTTTACATATGAGGTTAAAATCTGATAAGGACCAGATTTTTTTTTATTATGTCCTGATAGATAAAACCTTAAAACTGAAAGGGTATACTTTCTTTTTCACGTGTAAGAGGAACAAGACAGATTTCATTCCTTAAGATGACGCATTCATACAAACAATGCCATTCTCTAGACTACGCAATCCCTTTAGTAGGACTACTACAGCAGGCCATGTTACAGTTAGTAAGAGCTGTGTACTATTGCAGACAGGGCTGTCTTCATTTCTGTAATTCCATGATGTGTAAATAAGGATGCCTTACTTGTTAAGTTTAAGGCTGGAGTGTTACTAGCGATTTATGAAAGGGGGCGGGCTAACTTCATTAAGGAGAGGGTCTGATGGAAACGGCCCACATTATTTAAACTAGTGTACATTTATTTGGGGGGGCTAAAATACATTTTATCTGTGCCCTCCTAAATTGCCCCTAGTTTAAGGAAATGCCAGGAATGAGTCTTGTTCAGTTCTGCATGTGACCTGGAGTCCAAAGGTCAAAGGTGTTAAGCAGCCATGGCAACATAGAGTTTCCACAAGGATTAGATTTGTCAAACCTGACAACCAGCAAGGCAGTATGAGTCTCGTTTTACCCACATGAAGACAGCAATAGCAGCACAGCACGACGGCCACCAAGATCAATGCACATCTATTCATATTTATATAGCTTGTTTTCCTTTTCTTTTTAACTGTTTTATTTTTCTTATGTCGTGATAAGTAGCAAATGTTAAGTGAGTAACATGCAAATGTAGAAAATCGCAGTGTGTGCAAAACCTTTGACTGGCAGTGTATATGTACATCCAATGGACTGTGAATTTTGTCATGCAAGACGTGTGTAATAACCAGTGTTAATTTTGGGAAGAATTTTTAATTAATGCTGGTGCTCCTAAAATTTTCAGGAAGGAGTTTTAAATTCTCATTGACAAAATTAACATCGGCAACGACACTAAAGAGGTTCTATTCTATTCTATTCTATTCTATTCTATTCTATTCTATTCTGTCATTCAATTGTAAATCAATCTGGAAAATATCAAAGGAAATGGCAGGTTTTAAAAAGCAGGAATGACTTGTGATGCTGTGAGCTGGTAATGTTTCTTTGCTTCAGGCCTCTATATTTTGGGGTATTACCTTAGAGTCTGTGCCTTCAGTAATATACTGAGAGCGACTGAAAAACCATCGTCAGATTCATATCAAAGTCATACTATCTAGCTAGTATTGAAGAGTTACAGGTTTTTTGGAGTTGCAACATCTTGTCACACATGGTTGTCTGGTTTTCATACCGATCCCCCCCATCGATAGGGTTCTATCATTTCCTTCATCTGTGTCTAATGTGGCCTGACAGATGTACCTTAAGTAGGAGATTCTGTGCGTCTCTAGAGCTCAGACATGCTGAATGCTGTCCTGATCTGCTAATGAGAAGTGTTTCTTCACTAATTGTAAGCTCATAATGAAGTACTACTTCCATATCCCACAATGCTTTGCACACAGGAATCAGAACAGCATAAAAAAATACTGAGGATGAATTATTGCTGTTTACAAGGTAAATATAAGAAAATGGTTACATATAAAAATAAAGAATTAAATATCAAGTTACTATTAAGGTAATACTATTGAATGTTTAAACACATGCATGTTATGAAGTTACATTTTTGAAGAAAGATTTTCAAAAGCTGAATAGGCACGACAATATTTGTCCATTTTTATTCAATCATATAATATTAATTAGGAGATGACACATCACAACGGTGAATGTCTGGCACAGATTTGCCGAGTGGCTGACGACTGTCTCGCTAGTCAAAATAACTACCGAATTAACTTTCGTGCAGTATGCAGTATGCGGCTCTATAGCCGCAATTTCAGTTATCCAGTTTATCGCAGTCTGAAAAAAAAATTCCAGAAATTAAAGGTTCAAGAGTTTTAAAACCATGCACCAAACGAGCACAGGCTGTAACATGACGAAACCTGCGAGCCCAGACGCGCCCATTGCATCTCCCTTTGTCCCCTACCCACACTTCCCCGGAGAACTCTTCCAGTCTACCTCTACCATTATCACTGATTGCATTTGTTGCTGCATTATCCCAGTGTCTGTTATAAAAATGTATAGAAACACATGCTGTTCATTGCCCCATCATCCCTTGAGAATTAGGCTAAAACTTGAGAATTCCTTTCATTCAAGAGAAAGAATATAGTACTGTACAGTGATGTGTAATAATGTACAATGTATTTTATTACTGTATTCAACATTGGTAATGGTTTAAATGGTGTGTAATCTATAACTTAACCATTTTATATTTCAGATCAGAACCATGTCTGGCAAGAAGGTGCTAGAAGACCCCAGAGCATAAATTAACAATATAGAGGAAATTCTCTTTACGCCTCCCCCAGCTTGCTCTTTCTAGGTGAGAGCAAGCTGGCCGTGAAGGGCAGCCGCCCATAGCAGCACCTAGAGAGGCCTTGCTCAAGGAGCCACAGAAATGCTGAGGTTAGGCTTGAACCGGCAACCTTCACAGGCACAGCCCTCTGAGCCACATGCTGCCTCCAGTGGTTACATATAAAAATAAAATATTAAATGTCAAGTTAGAACCTACCTGATTGTAGGTGAAGGTGTAGGTTGTAGGTTTACCCTGTAATGAGATTCCCAGACACCCACTGAATCAGGGACTGAGACTGTTTGTCTCGTACTCGGTAGTCCGTTCATTGATGTTGTTTGTGTTGTCTGTGGCCAGCCCTCCCGGTTTGGTCCCCCATGATCCCATTTATTTATAATCCTTGTTCATCAGGTTAAGTAAAACTCCTTTTTTGTTTCTCCACCATCCTTGCCCTCTGACTGCCTCATCCCATCGGTCATGACAGAATGACTGGACTCCACAACCTGCCTATCAGCGATCCCCGGGAGCCTCTCATGCTACACGTCTCCGTTTCCACGCATTCCCCCGCACCCAGCCTCCTACCTCAGCCTGAGCCTCAGGTCCGCAGACCTCGGTGGTTCAGGGACAATCACTGGTCGATCCCCTTGAGCGATAATGACCTTGAGTGAATTTCTAGGCGTGCTGGGTTGCCCTGACCATGTGGAGATCATTCTGTGCTTGCCTCCATGACTAAACGAGATGCCTACATTGATCACTCCAGAGCCCCGCCTCTCCACTGCATGAAGCCGCTCTGCTCACAGGCTCCCTGTGACTCACTGCAGCTCCGTCCACCATCTCGTTGGTGCCCTCCGGTCTCACTGGCGCCCTCAGCCACTGCTGACCCTCTAAGACTCTCAGGTCCTGAAGTCTGGACGGGCTCTGCCTTGTTGGTGGATGGGTCCAGGAAGATCCACATCCCAGGGTCATTGCCCAGCTTCCCGGTGTCCAGAAGACTCCCCAGATGCCCCAGTTTTCATTTGTTGCGCCTCAGTCCCTGTCCTGCCTTTGTTTTTGCCCAGTCTGTGTCCCCAGTGCCTCTCTCTTTTTCCTACCCCTGTCTCTGTTGCTGCTCTACTTGCTTGCCCTGTTGTGGTAGGACCTGTTCTGTTTTTGTCTTTGTCTCAATTTCTTCTGCTCCTAGGTCCCTGTTGATGTCTAATGTTTGTCCCTGGTATATGGTCTTGTCCCATGTCTGATCCATTTGTCTCTCCCGTTGTCCTGTTGGCCCTGCTCCGACGCTTGCTTGTTCTGTGCCCCTTATCATGCCATTTGTCCTGCATTGTCCTACCATGCCCTCTCCTGTCTGGCGTCCTGTTTATTCCCTCCCCCATGTACCCCATGTACTGAATTATAAAAGCCATAGACCTCTCAAAATCATTCAAACCAAGCTAAACCAAGTCACTAAGCAATCCCACCAGTCCCCAGAAATTTACTAGAGCTAAAAACCAAGATGATGACACAGAAAGTAATCAAGACATTATTTATTCACTGGGTAAAAACAACATAGGAGGTGAGAGGGGACAATTGTTGGATAAAATCTATTCACTCATTAATCTGTGTACTTTTAGATTGACGCAGATAGCATTAGAATTGTGGGTAGGAGCCTTAAGCACATAGGAGTGGAAGAATCTATAACCACGGTTAGTTGAAATGTGTCAAAAGCCCATTCAACAACTGAACCCATTCAGCAATTGTCCCCTTACACAACTGACATAACCTTCCATAAGGCAAGATTTCCTTAACTTTGTATATTTTATTATTACAATATACTGTATTAAGACTGGGACCATTCAAATGAAACCATACATAAACAAATCAGCTGCATTAACATTAGACAGTGACTTTCTGTGACCTGTAGCAGGCGGCAGAGGAGCAGATAGACGGGGGGGGGGGGGTTGGGAGGTTGGGATTATGTTCAGAAGGTCTGTGAGATCATGCCTGTGGGCCAGGAAGCTGTCAGCGTAAACAAAGGAAAACATTATCAAAAGACCAATCTTGTGTTTGCGAAAGTTTGTGACCTTTACCAAATCCACACGAACCTCGAAGAGCAGAGATGTCACAGCAGACTTCAAAAGCACATCATTCCTTCAGGATTGTGGCTGATTGGACAGTCCTGCATTCTCCAGCAAGATAACAACCCAGAATAAAACTCAAAAACACAGGAGAACTATTCAGTGAAGAAGGAAGGTAAAGGACTAATGACCAGAGTCTCCAGGCTTCATTCCCACAGAACTAATTGGACAGAAAAAGTCTAATCAAAGCAACACGCTTTATGTTTGTACCCCAGTCACTGGCCTTTATGTTTTGTATATTGTAATGTGGACTTGACAACTATCAGAATTTACCATGGTTCGTTTGGAACATGATTAACACAAAACCCCTGCAAGAGCAAATGCCATTACCATTAACAAAACAGACATGAACATTAAGGGAACATTACACTGGGCATTCACAGTAAGTAATTCACAGCACATTACACTGGGCACTCACAGTAAAGCAAGATACAAACGTGCAGGGCTCTCACATTTCTCAAGTCTCAAGACAGGCAAGAGTGACATTCCACTAACCCCCCCGCCCCCGCCCCATCCTGTCCCACCCCATCCTGTCCTGTCCATTGTCAGGGGGTCAAAGGGGGCGTGGATCGGATGGGCCGCAGGAATGGGGGTGTTTCATTAATAATTTTATTATTAGTGTTCTTGTTGTTATTAATTGTTCAGACTTGTGGAAAAAAAGATTTGATACTGTACATGGCACTGACAGTTTCACCAAATACAAAGTATTTATTCAATTTCTTTCTCTCTGATAATGTGTGTGTGTGTGAGAGAGAGAGAGAGAGAGAGAGAGAGAGAGAGAGAGAGTGAGTGAGTGTGACAGAGAAAGAGAGATTATGACTGGTGTTTTTTATTGTAGGTGTTTGTTGCCTTTTTGGACTCTTATTTTTGGTGTAGGCCCCCATTTAAAACAGTTTGGCTGAAGCCCAGCCGTTTTCAGGGTCATTATTGAGGACAATGTCCCGTCTATTTACTTATTTACTTATGGTCCTTGGTATCGCATCGATACCAAATTTTGTAGTATCGCACACCACTAGCTCCTATGGGCGGGATCAACGAAATTTTCGGATGATTTCGTTACAAGTAGCAGAATCACACGAAGAATTCCAGGATGCCTTTTCAATGGTTGTAGTTTTGCATTTCACCCAGATACAATACCGCTATTTTATGATTGGCTATTGTGTAGGCCCTTTCTTTTTTGATTGGCTGGTAAGTCACAGGCTCCAGGACTCCAGCGGAGACGCGCTTGTTTCATAGGGAGGCGCTATACTGTGCCGCGGTCTGAGAAATATTGGGCGCTATGGCATATTAGCCTACATTATTTTTCCGCATGACAAATAAAATGTGTGGCTGGAGTGCGTGACAAAAGACTGAAAAGAGTGACTGTAACGCTCAATGCGTGACACTTGAGAGCCCTGAACTTGTGTAAAACAAAAGTTTGGTCCAAGAGGCACAGTGGTGTTTTCAGCTGAGATTTGCAGCTGTTGGGGGCAGGAGTGCCGTACGCCTAAAGATAGGGTGGGGTCTTTCTCGTAAGCAATACTCCCTCGGCATTCATGCCATATATGTTCGACGGTTGTAGCCAATACACGGCATATGCTTTCAGACAAACGCATGGATATGATACCTGTGTATTGAAAAGAAAAGAAAATAATATATCGCAGAAAACAGTTAAATAAGTGTGAAATCAGTGTCAAGCAGATTGAGAGCTCAACGTGTAGCTTAATTTAGTCATAAATCGCCTATACAGCCTTTTAACAAACATGTACGGCCTGCAAGCACAACCAAGTAAGTATGAATTACTTACTGTTGTATTATTTTTGTATAATAAATGATAAATACAATAAACGCTAATAACTGAACGCGCACGTAAGCATCGAATTACAGATCTTTTAAACTGTTACCAGACGACCTTTGATTTTCTCCAAATACAAGCAGATTTGGAAATAGATAACTAATCATGAATATTTGTTTCAGAATATCAGATTTATTTTAAATGTGAGTTGCTGTGTTAGTTTTTAGGCTGCTTTGTGGGTTGTTTGCTTCATGTTCCTGCAATCTCGAGTCTTTTCGATGTCGCATGGGTAATCAAGCGTATTTAGTGAAGGCAATGTTAAGAGATGCAGCAAACCCTGTGGCTGTGGAGTTAATTTTGTGCCAAAAGTATTAATCAAAATTTTGAAAACCGCAAGCAAATTATTAAATATCAAAATGAGAATCTGTATTCCAAATATCAAAAAAGTCGAATAAAATAATTTTTCCGTCTTCTCTAATTTGTTTTGCTTCTGAAATGTTTTTCTTTGCTTTGGATATTTTATTATTTTTTTTGCTTCTGGAATACTTTTCTCCATAACTCCATAGTGGCTGACAGATTTTTTGAATGATATATATGGGGTGCGATGAATCTTGTAAGACTGCAGCTGGGATGTTGCTTTTACCCAGACCGACATTATCTGCGAAATGGTCTATTTGTGATCTGCTGGCTTATCTTGAAGGTCTTTGTATCATTGTGTCTGGCCAACAGTGTGGCTTGTAATGAACGTATACTTCTTCCCGTTTAGGTCCTCTGCTGACGTGACAGGCTCAGCGTCATGCATAGTGAAGCATTCAGAGCCAAGTCTTTTCATTTAAAAAATATATTCAATATATATTTTTTTCTTTTACATATGTTGTTTCGCAATGTGCAAAGACGCTTCTCTAAAGCTGTTTATTCAGCCACATCAATAGGCGCATTGCATGTTGTTTGGTGTTTACAACTGTTCCTAATAGTTTGAGTCTGAAGCTTTAATAATAAACAGTTTCAGAGCATATCCTATTTTGCTGCTGTATCGGAACAGCAAGAAACCGTGAAACCCAAACTGAGGTGTGTAACGGCTCGTGAACGTGAACGACCCACGATGCAAAGCAGGAAATCTTTGAAGTCTGTGATCATAGCCACTGGGCATAACTGAAAAAGCACTATGTGAATTCGGGTGGTGTGTACCTCAGTCGGTTTGGACGTTATGCCTGTGATCAGAAGGCTGCCAGGTTAAATCCTGTGTTTGACAGAGTGCTGGCACCAGTCAGTCCTTGAGCACAGCCCTTAATCCCAACTAACTGGGAGTGGCTGGAACTCGCTCAATCTGTTTTGTCAATTGTATGTCACTTTGGAGAAAAGTACTTGCTAAGTAATTAAATGTAATTAAAGGTATTATTATTACCATTATTATTTAGAATTTTAATTCTAGGATATCCCCATTGTTGAGCAAAGGCTGACGCCTCCTTTGTTCCTATGTCTAGTGGGTATAGTATGACATGCTGGGCTATAGTATGCTGCTGGACTATATTGGGTTTCTCTTTTCCTAAGGTCTGTGTATTGCAAGGAATGTGCCAGAGGAGGGACAGGGCGGGGACACAAGCTCTACTCATTATTCATCTGCAACTAATTAAGTGAATGAAGTTAATGTGCTTTGCATGTGGAGGAGAGAGAGAGAGGGAGTTCTGGCATAGGTCATTATTTTTTTGGCTTGTAAAACAGTTCTTTTGAACGTTTCATGCTTTACCTGTATGTCTTAGCAGGTTTTTAGTGACACAGTCCTGTCCTGTGCCCCAATTCTTAGTCCTTTTGATCTGCCTTTTGTCCAAAAGATAGGGGGTTTTTCATAATCCTGAAGATAGGATTAAGATAGCACTTTGACTGATGGCGTGGTCTCTCTTACGATGACACCCATACCATACCATAGTCCAGAGTTCTTGACTAATGAAACAGCTGACGAAAGCATCATTTGTTTGGACTTGTTTGTGTCCCCTAAGGCCACTCAAACTTGATGTCTGTTATTAGCGTTGCAAACGAATCGTTTTGTAGAGGAATGTAACGCTCTGCTTTTTGTCTAGTGGCACATGAAGTAAATGTCGGAGCACGAATACACACCCACTCACCTGAGATAAATTACCTTGACACGTTAGCAGCCCTGCTGAATGATCTCTTCTCTCTTTCTCCCAGCCATGTACCCCCCTCCTACTGCAAATTTCCAAGGTTTGGCAAGTCCCCCGATGGGTTTTGCCGGCATCCCAGGCTATGAAGGTGTAGGTGGAGGTAAATGCTTAGATTCCTTGTTACGCTTCATTTTCCCGCTATGAATCCTTTGTGAGAATTACGTATGTATGAAGTTTTCAGAACAACCCATTAATATATTTCATGTCATGTCATGTAGACCGCATTAATCATTACTAGTGGTTTATATACTCGCTTGCTACTTTATCAAGTATACCTATTCAACCGCTAATTGAAGCAAATGTGTAATCAGCCAATCATGTGTCAGCTGCACAATGTATGAATCATGCGGATACAGGTCAGGAGCTTCATTTAATATTCACATCAAACACCAAAATGGGGAAGAAGGTGATTCAAGGGACTTTGAACATGTATGAAGTCTATTTGTGACATGTATGTTCAAAGTCTGGTATGAGTATTTCAGAAACTGCTGATTTATTGGAATTTTCACACACAGCCATCTCCAGGGTTTACAGAGAATGTGCTGAAAAAGGAAAAAACATCCAGTGAGCGGCGGTTCTCTGGGCGAAAATGATTTGGACAATGGAAGATTGGAAAAACGCTGCCTGGTCAGACGAGTCTCAATTTCTCTTGCGGCATTCGGCTGTTAGGGTCAGAATTTGGTGTAAACTCCATGAAAGCATGGATCCATCCTGCACGTATCAACGATTCAGGCTAGTGATGGTGTAATGGTGTGAAGAATATTTTCTTGCCACACCTTTGCCCTCTTGAGCATCGTATAAATTCCCCAGCCTACCTGAGTACTGTTGCTGACCATGTCTATCCGTTTATGACAGCAGTGTCCCCAGCTAATGGCTACTTCCAGCAGGATAACACACATTGTCACAAAGCTCATGTCATCTCAGACTGGTTTCTTGAACATGACAATGAGGTCACTGTACTCAAACGGCTTCAACAGTCACCAGATCGCAGCCCAACAGAGCACCTATAGGATGTAGTGGAATGGGAGATTCACATCATGAAGATGCAGCCATGAAGAATTTAGGCATTTCTGAAGGCAAATGGGGGTCCAACCAGGAACTAGGAAGGTATACTTAATACAGTGGCCAGTGAGTGTATATGTTTATGTAATGAAAAAATTATTTGATTATTTGATTTGAGTATTAAAACTAATACTCCTCAATATCACATTGTCCTGTTACTGTAATTTAAGCAGTGGGTATGATTTTTATTAATAACTATTTCTCAAAAATCCAGTTAGGTGTACTAGGTGTACTGTCTTTGCACCTTGCCTGTTTTGAACTACCGTTTTCTTTTGCGTCCGTGCATTTATGTGACTTGCTGCATGGATCAGTAACGTTCTCCTAATCTAATCTAAGGTGGATTCCTCCCTCCTCCGATTCCTGCAAATCCATTCCCTCAGCCTGAGCCGCATAATGTGGACTGCAGGTGAGAGGAGGTCACAGCTTTCTGCTTATATGTATATGTGTGTCTGGGGAGGCCATGTTATGTACTTTTTTTTTTGTTTTGTTTTACTTTTTACAGTGTCCCACCGCTGACTGAGGAAGCAGCACGCAGCGCCCTTAAGGCTTATGTGTCTGGTCATTGCTGTTATGGCTCAGACCCCGCAAATGATGGGAAGATCACAGAGATGAAGGCATTCAACACCTACAGGGTGAATCTCTAATGAGTAGAATCATGGGTAACACTTTACTTGACGGGGCACAAATAGTAATAACTATTTGTTATTACTATACAAATATAGTATATTTGTTATAACTATACAGATATAGTTGCTACTTGAGATAAAAGATGCGTCTTGATTCATTTGTTATTTGTGATTTGTTCCATCAGTAGTTCCTTCAGTATTTCACAAAGGTTTATAGAATTAACTGATATAGGAACAAATATAGATAAGATAGATCTTTATTGTCTCTCTTACAGAAACAATGAAAAACCGTTTAGCAGCTTGTTTGGCAGGGCAATTTAAAGTAATAAATTAGAGAAATAAGAACAGCACACAAAAAGAGACAGCCATCCTATTACGGTGTCTGAGTGCAATGTGTACAATATGTCAGTCTGAGGCAGTGTGTGCTTAATGACCTGCCCTAAGCATTGTATTGGATAGAAGACAGTCATAGAGGGGGGTGGATACTGTTTCCCAGAAACAGTAATTCAGGGGGTGGGGGATGGGCGCATTTGACCGCCTGTGGGTAAAAGCTTTTAGCTCAGTCTCTTTGTTCTTGCTCTGATTGACCTGTATAGCGTCTGCCAGAGGGGAGGGGGGAGAAAGGGTAGTGTCCAGGATGTGAGGAGTCTTTGATGATGTTGCTGGCTCTCTGGTGGAGTCTGCCAGTGTAATGGTGCGTTCGATTATTTCTCTCCAACTCGGAATTCGGATGAAAACGTCACGAAATGTCACGAAAAACGTCACTTCCCGTCGGAAACACGCCTCTTTTATGACGTGGAAGTCAGACAAGATTTTGTTGTCCGAGTTGCCCCTGTGACGTAATTTCAACATGGCGACTTGGTTTGTTTGTAGTTTCTTTTG